>OY829538.1:38697215-39897215 GCA_963691705.1 Viola odorata
CACCGGCGTAGGGATCGCTTGATCCTTTCCTTTGCTAAATCTCCCTCCATTTCCATCCACGCCAATATCCTTGACCTACCAAGTAAGTATGGTCCATGAATACATCCTTCTATCTACTAACTTGACCCTTTGCCATGTAGGAGAGGACAAATTTCAAGAACTGGATTGAGGACGAATCCTTTTGAAGAGGGAGAGGATGATGTGATCACGACGCGTCAAAAGGACCCGTGCACATCCCCACTTCAAGTATGGGTCCTAGACATTCAAGAGGATCCGTGCACCACTCCAAGGCCTCCAGCAAAGCCTAACTTACTCAACTCGCATAAAGTCCCATCAACAAAAGTTCCATCTAGGAGACCAAATCATCATGAGCATATGGACAAACAAATGAGAGAAGACGAATTTAATGTAATGGATTCGAGGACGAATCCTTTCAAAGGAAGAGGTGATGATATGATCACGCCTAACCTCATTCTCTCTATGTACCAGCACCACCTAAGCATTGGGATCTCAGCCACAACTGTCCAGTGGCTAAGCATGGGATCGCAGAACAAAGCTCGGCAACAAAAGTTCCATCCAAGAGGGCCACGAATAATGATCCGATGGACAAGACAATGACGTCTTATTTGAGCAAACAAAGTCTTGATGGAAACTTAAAGATGTTAGCTTTCATTTCGGACAAGTTTCAGGCCAATCTGACGGGTGGATCAAACGTTATGGTCGTCGACATTATAGCGCGCAGTTTGAGCGAGCCAAGATTAACATCAGTCCAGTAGCGTTTTGCCACTGCTTTGGAGAGTGTTATGAGCTGTAATGCTCCCCACTTGTGATATTTTATTGTATTTCTTTCCTATAACTAGAACATCAAGCTAGTGTTATTGGGGAGATATAATTGCCAAGTGAAAAGCTAGAGAGAAATCCTCCTCTAGCCTTTTCACCAAGGCATTTATCCTAGTGTGATATTTGAGTGATTTAAGATTGTTTCCTTTCTTGTAATTCAAGTGTGTTCTCAAGTAATAAACAAGTGTTCCTTTGTGCTTTCAATCTGAGTTCAATCAAGTGTACTATCATCAAATCATCCTACTCCAATCCAAACACAAACCTTTCCATTCATCCTTTCTCATATCATCTATTTCCGCTGCACTTATACTCCATCTTCCATCATATTTCCTTCCATCTTCCAATCTGCCTTGTGTCACAACTCCAAGCTAGATCCTCCTTCAACATAGATTCAAACTCCCCTTACAAAGGAGGTTGGATCTTATCACACCTTCTCCGTCGAAGCCTCTACCGTGTCGGAAGAGCAATACGGCTTGCGCCTAAAGATACGAGGAGACTCTAAATTGATAATGGATCAAGTCCTTGGAAACTCCCAAGCCCGAGAACCCGTCATGATTCAATACTTGGCCAAAGTAAAGCGTGAGCTGTCGGAGATGCAGAAAAAAGGCACTCGGGTCATCTTCGAGCACATCCCAGAGAAAGTAACGAAGAGGCTGATAGCCTCGCCAAGATGGCAGCCAACGCAGATGCCTCCATACCCAACGAGGTACATTACAAAGAGCTATCCATACCCTCTTTCATGGAGGAGCAAGCATCGTTGTGTGTGGAAGAAATAGAAAGTGACTGGAGGATCCCAGTGGTAGAGTATCTGAAGCATGATAGGCTACCAGATGAAATTGCGGAAAGAAGGAAAATCCTAAAACGGGCGGCGCGATGTACATATTACAATGGAGAGTTAATACGGAGGTGCTTCTCCCACCCAGCCGCTAAATGCATAACGGAACAAGAAGGCCTGCATGTGCTAAGAGAAATTCACGAAGGGATATGCGGCATGCACATCGCGAGCGATACTCTGGCAGCTCAAGTCTTTCGGTCGGGATTCTACTGGACCACCATACGAAGAGATTGCCATAACTTCGTGAAAACCTGTCAGAAATGTCAGGAATACGCTAAGATCCCTCGAAAACCGGCCACGCCAATCTCAGAAATAACTGCTCCATGCCCGTTTGCCAAATGGGGCATTGACATATTAGGCCCGTTTCCAATGGCTAGATCTCAGCTAAAATTCGTGGTCGTGGCGGTAGACTACTTCACAAAATGGGCCGAAGTCGAGGCGTTAGCCACCATCACCACTAAAAAATTTGGCATTTTTTCAAACACCAAGTCATCATGCGATTCAGAGTTCCGCGCATACTGGTCAGCGACAATGGAGCACAGTTCACAAGCCAATTCTTCAGGGATCAGTGTGCGGAATTCCAGATCGAACAAAGGTTCTCTTCCGTGGCACACCCCCAAACCAATGGCCAGGCAGAGGTAACCAACCGCAGCATCCTTAGTGGCATCAAAAGAAACTTGGAAGGTTCCAAAAAGAAATGGCCAGATGAACTGCCATACGTACTATGGGCCTATCGCATGACTGTCAAGACCGGCACTGGAGAGACCCCATTTGCGTTAGCATTCGGAACTGAAGCTGTCACACCGGTTGAGATCGGAATGATGAGCCTTCGGGTGGCTCATTTCAGAGAAGAAAACAATGAGGAAAGGTTACGTGCTAACCTTGACGCCCTACCAGAAACACATGAGGAAACACTACTGAAAACTCTGCACTACAAAAGAAAAATGGCGCAATACCACAACCGGCAAGTGAGAGAGCGATTGCTCAAAGCTAGGGATTTAGTGCTCAGAGATAGACGAGCGACAAGGCAGCGCATGGGCAAACTCAGCCCAAACTGGGACGGACCGTATCGCGTCACTCGTATTGTGGTAAGAGGAGCTTACCACTTGGAAACGCTCGATGGAATGCCCCTACAGAACTCGTGGAATATAGCCCGGCTGAAGCTATACCACGCCAGGAACTAGCTCACCCTATCTGGTAACATCAATACTATTCTAACAAGATATATCTTTCTGTGCGATTGTTGTTGAATAAAATGCAGATAATGAAGCATTCCAGGAGTGAAAATCCTATCCTTGTGATGGCTGGTCCTGATCAGACAGCTCACTAAGACGAGGCACGCCCTGGCATGACTAAGCGTTGGGAGTGAAAATCCTATCCTTGTGGTAACCGTGCTCACACAGACGACCCATTAAGACGAGGCACGACCCCAAACGCTCCCGGCAGTGAAAATCCTATCCTTGTGGCAACCGTGCTCACATAGACGGCCCATTAAGACGAGGCACGCCCCGGTATCCTTGGGAGTGAAAATCCTATCCTTGTGGCAACCGTGCTCACATAGACGGCCCATTAAGACGAGGCACGACCCCAAGGAGTGACCAACTCCGTCCTGGAAGTGAAAATCCTATCCTTGTGGCAACCGTGCTCATATAGACGGCCCATTGAGACGAGATACGTTCTAGGGACGTGAGATTTCAACGCTTAGGAGTGAAAATCCTATCCTTGCGATGGCTGGTCCTGATCAGACAGCCCGCTAAGATGAGGCACTCCCCAAGCCAATCTCCAGCGGAAGGAAGGAGGGGACACTCCAGCTAGAAATTAAGCGGTCGATACCCGGCAAAGTAAGGCGGGAAAGACATCCCTACTGCAACAACAATGTCGTAGCAGGCCTAACGGGGCAAGAAAGCCCCCCTGACAACAAAGGGTAATTTGAATCTGAGCAATGCTGAGTCATTCTTGGAAATGCTATCGGAAGGCAACAATAAGGCCATCGAAAAGGCAGCTGAGGAACCTATATGAAGGTCATGCGAGAGCAAAGTGGGCATATCTATAGAGGCGCGGCAGCAAACGCCACGGACGAATAAATTGCGCAAGCAGTATTATGAAACAGAGCAGATAAGGAAGTTCCGTTCAAAAGGGGTAGCCCAACCAAGGCAAAAAGTGATATCGTTAATATTACAAAACAAGGAAGGGCTCGTCGGCCGCAAAAATCAGAATATATCTAAATTCAAAACAAAAAAAAAACTAAGGAGGGAGTGGTCCGTTGACTCCTCCTTGCTGCCTCGATTTACATAAATAGTAGTCGTCATCAGTAATAGTGGAGACTCTCCTATCAAAATACGCAGCCAACTCATCAATACGGAGTTTTTCTACCCCATGATGATGCATCAACGCCTCCGACATGAGCCCTCCGCCTTCCTTCAAGTACCACTGATTTTTCTCAGCGTTTAAAGCCCGATCGGCAGTCAGCTCGGCATTCCTCTACCTCTCCTGGCGCAACTCATTCTCCTCACGAGAAAGGCGTTCGGTCAGAATCCATTTCTCCTCCTCCAAAGCGTGCTTGACGGCCTCCAGCTCTTGCTTGACAGTCGTCACTTCCTGTCGGGCAGACTCTATTTCTTGGTTGGCAAGGTTAAGCACATCCACAAAACTCTGGCGCTCGTTCTGCAATCTGGTTATCTCCCCTTGCCCGTTTGCGGCAATCCTAGCATTCTCCTCATCCAGGTAATGGAGGTGGCAGAAAAAAGAGAGCGCTTGGGAGCGAAGAAAGTTTATACGCTCCTGCTCACTCCTAGCCGCAAAGGCATCCCTCTCCCTTGGAAGAGACATAATCTCGGCTACCAGGTAAGAGGTAGACGCGAGAATGGAATCATGATCAGTCCCGGCAGGAAATTGCAAAATGTTGTCTCTGAAGGAATGCAAACCAATATGATGAGTGGGCATGAGGGGAGGATTGTAAGTAGAGGCACCGGCTATCAAAGCAGGGGCAGGGCCACCTCTCGCGATAATGGGAGGAGACATCGGAACAAAAAACAGAGCGGCAGGAGAAGAGGGTCGACTGCCGGAACCTCCCGCGTTGGGCACTAGGGACCCATCTCCACCAAGTGCTTCAAGGTTAAGGGCACTTGAGTTATAGCCTGTCGCAGTGGAGGAATCACCTAAAATGTGAGGATTACCACCGAAATCAATACCCTGCGATTGCTCGGCAGGAATGCCACCGCCCTCAGGGACGTTCAGAGGAGGATTCGTAGCAGAAGAGGTAGGGCTGTGCTGAAGCTCATAGCGGGCCTTGTTCTGACGCTCTCAAAGGACCTTAGCAATAGACATATCACCTGCAGAGGTTGACTGAGCAGAAACAGTGGAAGCCTCCTAGAAAACGCAGTGCACGCATGATAAGAAAATTATACAGAAGAAAAGAAAACCTTAGAGAAAAAGGAACGCATACCTGGGTGACTGTGGAAACCAGAGGTATCGCGGTAGGAATGGGATCAACTGTCGCCTCCGAAGAAACAACAGTGTGGAGGGAAATGGGTTGCGTGACACGTGTTTTCCTCACTCTCTTCTTCCTTGCGACAAGGGTGCGAGGAGGTGGCGATGAGGTAGTACTCGTAGCTGTAGCAATGCCTTCCTCTTCCGCAGCGGCAGCAGCAGCAGCCCTGGCGGCGGCGGCAACTTTCTTCCTTTGTTCCTGTTTCCTCTTCCTCCGGAAGTACTCGGGCTCCCAACCAGGCGGAGGCACTGCACAGTTAAAGAAACGTTAGCGTTAGTACCTCTTGGCAGCACAAAAAGAAAAAGGGCAAACGCTCACCCTTTTTGCACTGTTCCATTTCCAGACCGTTAGCCACTTTTCGGGCATCAACGCTGAAATCTAGTTGAAGTAGCGTCTTCAACCAGCCATCTTCTGGATCAGAAAGGGGATTCCGATGGCCCCAAGCTCCATCTTTAATTTTCTCATTGAAGCCGGCCCTCCATAACGGCTCGGGCAAATCAATAATAAAAAATTCCTCTTTCCAATGAGGAACAGAAGACTCGATACCCATAAGCTTCCAGGTAAAGGGCTTCAATGAGCCATCTTCATAACGAGGGGATATTGATATCACCCCCTTACGAGAATACAACTGGAAAATGTCATGAAGAAGGGCCAGAGTGGCAGACTCGATTCCCTTGAAACGACACAGTGCGGCAAAGGCACTGACAACGCAAATCGCGTTAGGGCTCAATTGAGCCGGAGCCAAATCAGAATCAGCCAATAACAACTCAACAAGCGGGTCAAGAGGAAGGCAAAACCCATGGTCAAATAACTTAGCATATAATATTCTACTGTTACCGGGCAGAACGTTGTTCAGGCAAAGTGATTCGGAAGCAGCGCGCACGGGATATTCTCTGGGAAATCGCGCATTACACGCGGCAAGCCTACGATTAACTAAGGGCAGAGTATAGAGAGAAGTGGGGGTAATGTTAATTTTTTCTTCTCCGGCGGACCCTTGAGGATCCTTCTCATCTTAAAGGAGAAGCGGGGGTATAGATCTCTTAGTCTTAGCCATGACCAATAAAGGAGAAGTGACGAGCAAAGAAAGGGTGTGTACCTTCGCAAAGAGAACACCAGGAGTCTCAGACCAAAAAGAAGAGAGCGGCGCGAGTTGTTTGTCCAGAAAGCAGCAGCGTGCGAGAGAGGAGATTAAAAAAGAAAAAGGAGGAAGGAAAAACATTATATATAACACTGAAAGGGCGTGACCAATCAGCGGTGGACACATGGCAAAGCAGCGCGTCGGGAAATAAGGCACGCGCGAGGAGATGCAAGTTTAAAAAATGATGACGAAACGCTTCGGCGACTCACGTCTCCCTAGGAGACGCTTGCTTCAAACGCCTTTTCGTAGAAAGACACGTGTCCTTTACCATCATTGCTTTTCAGATAGCATTAAATGGAAGGACTGCGGTATTTAATGGCCTAAAAGCAGTGCTGGCTTAGCCAAACGGCGTGGCAACACAAGGAAGATAATGAAGAAATGGCGATAGCATCACAACAATTCACACGAATGCGATAAAGGTTATGTAGCGTCAGCATTATTACAAGAGGAATAATGACAAATGGTTTTCGGGAAAAAATAAAAGCAGACAACAATAAGAATAACAAGGGAGGGTCCAGAAACCCGTTGTGACACTTCTCGAAAAGCAAAGCGGCGCCCCTATCTTTGGCGTTAGCCCCTTTCCCCTTCTGAGGCAGAAGAACCAATCCCACCTTTGCTAACCTCATCCATCACGGCAGAAATATAGTCAGCAACCTGGGCAGGGTCAGAAGAGTTACCCTTGAAACGGGTTGCAAATCTAGAAGTAAAGACTTCCAGGATTTTCTTCTTCCACCATTCCTCCTTTAATGATGTCCTAGCGGATTCCTCGTCTCGAGCAGACATCTCTTCGCGAAGAAGGAGATTTTTCTTCCTCTCCAGCGATAGCTCTGCCTCCAGAACCTCCACCTTTGCTTTCCCGACAGACCTCTCTCTGTTTAATTCCTTTTGCGACTCATCGCAAAGACGCGTTAGCAACCCCATTTGCTCCACCGCTTTCTCAAGCTGCACTTGCTTAACGCACAACGCGTTGGAAAAATTACGTGACTCGCGATCATGAATCTCGAATAGATAGTTCAGGTGACGAAAGAAATCCAGAGAATCATTCATCATATGGCGAAGACGAGCCGGTGGAGGAAGCTGAAGAAACTCTTCCTTCTCCTTCTGGGAGCCCAGCATCTCTCCTATCAAAGGCGCAGTAAACTCATCTCTAGAAAAAGGTTGGGGAACCCCGACAGCACGAAGACCATCAAAGCAGAATCCCTTCAAGCCCATACGGTAGGAGGGGGTCTCGGTAGGACTGCCATAAGAAAGATTGATTGACGGAGCGGGAGAGGAACTCTCGGAAAAAACATCCGTGATAGGAGAAAAGAACAGTTGTGGAAGGACTTTAGGCGGTAGCCCAGCAGTCGAATCCGTAGTAGAAGGCGTAGCAACTACGTCAGGAATGCAATGAGAAATTGGAGAATCGGGAGCATTGACTGTAGGAAGAGGACGCGCTGTCGATGGAACCTCCGCCTCGGCAGAACACGTAGCAGTCGACGCCTCAGTAACTCCCACCGGTTGGGAGACACTCGTCCCAGCCGAAACGGCAGAGATAGGAGCAGTCGCTGCATCCACAGAAGAGGCACGGGTGGCCTGCTCACCCGTGGTAAATTGAAGTTTCTTCTGACGCAAGGAAGAGGCATGGCAAAGGTCCGACTCGACATCCACATCCTCATCATCGCTAGCAATCACCGTCGTTGCGGCTGGGTTGGGGTCCGTTCTCGTGCGACACTCCGGTAGCCAATTTTCCACAAAGCGAGAAACTCGGCCAGAGCTAACGGGCCTTCGCCCTCCCCGGGCAACCGTCTTGGTTCTCCTCCTCGGGGGACGAACGCTACCCTGATTAGAGCCATCGGCAGGGGGGAAGCTGGTAAAGTTTGAAGTGGCGTAACATTCAAAGGAGCGCCAGCGTCACCTGGGAATTAACCGTTAGCCTCCTATAACAAAAGAAACGCGCAAAGACAAAAGCAAAGAAAATGCAAAAAGAGGCAGACTCACCCATAGTACACTCCTCCAGAGGTTTGAACAAGGCAAATCTATGGATGCGGTAGTGAGTACCTTTGTCTAATAGAGCGTTAGCTTGCTCCAACTCAGTCCTGGTCAATATCGAGGGATTCGACCAAATGGGGCCTATCAGCTCCTGGTTGAAATTAATACGCCACAAACGGGACGGTAGCTCCAGAACAACGAAACTACTTTTCCAATCAGCTACACCCTTCTTAAAGCCGTGAAAACGCTGCCAGAACGACTGCACGAGCGCGTCATTCCACCGAGGAGTAATTTTGATTAAACAATTATGGCAATTCATACTAAAGAATTTGCGAAATAAATTGAGAGATGGGGTAGAAATGTTCTTCAACTCACAAGCGCGAAGAAAAGCACAAACCACACACCAGGAGGAGGGAGTTATCTGGGCAGGATTAAGGTTATACTCCCGCAGCAGCGTTAGTATCGATTCATGAACAGGAAAGTGAAAACCGTAAAGGAACATCTTAAAGTAAAAAAACCTACTGTAACCCCACGCCAGATTATGGGACAGAGGGCTCATACCCAGGAGGAAAGGTAATACAGTGTTCCTCCAGTTCGGCTTTCAGAACCACATCGCATGTAAAAATACTAGGTGATTGCGCGACCTCTGGATCCATGGGTTTCTAGATAACCTGGCGAGGTCTATTTCTAGCCATAACAAACCAGCAAAAAGGAAATCGGAGAAGGGTTGAATTGGTACCTTGAAAGGGAAGAGTTACTGAGGAATCGGCGGACGACGGCGGACGGCCGGTAAGATATTCGGGGAAGAAGACGAAGGAAGATAAGAGAAAAATTCGAAGCAAGGGCAAAAGTTCTGAAAAAAGAAAAACGGCCCCTCTTAAAGGATTAAAATGCCACCGCATTAATTAAGCCACCAATCGCGCGGAGACGCATGTAAAAAGAGGTTGGCCACGTGGAAGCACATTAAAGAAATTAGAAAAAGAGAAGTTATTCAGCGTGATTCCCCAAAAGGGCGACGGAGTTGACCCAGTCAAGATAACTGCGAAGCAACCGCCTCGGCCAAGCCAACCGCTTGCGCTGGCTATCACCAAGGACCAGTAAGCTAACGGAAAATAACGACAAAAGAAAAAGGCAGAAAACATCATCTTATTCATAAAATGCCAATAGGCATATACAACACAGAGGCGTTAATCCTCATCAGCCCAATCCATGTCATAACAGTACTCATAGTCCTCCGGGGACGACGTCAATCCACAGGTTTGGGCACAAGCTTTGTCGCATGAGCTACCGCCTTGTCATAACGGGCACGAGAACTCTCCCCATCGGTAGAAACTGCTGGCTTCAAATCAGTGCCATGAGAAAGGGGCTTATTCTCGAAAGAAGGAGAAGGAGGGGCAGACGGTGATGCCTCATCACTTTTTGGTAGCGTCACGTAGTGGGGCACAAAGTCGGTAAAGAAGGACTCAAAGGTCTGCTTCTTCACTTTCATTGGCTTCTTGCGACCCTGGCGTCTAGCAGGACATTTAGTAGGTCTCCACGGAGGAGTCGAAGGAGGATTATCCGAATCCGGTGAAGTCGGAGGTGTTGGCAAGGAATCACGCCCGCAAAAATCTATCATTCTGACCTGCAAAAAGCAAAGAGAAGGAAAAAATGAAGATGAACAGGGAAAGGGAAAGCATTTCCCTTAAATAACCAAGGAAGCGCTCCGATCCTCGCACAGATCCTGAAAAATCAATTAAGATGTCTGGGAAAAATAACCGCAATGGCAGAAGCTGATCCGGCACCAATATACCTGCTCGTTAAATGCGCCAACCAAAAGACACCAAATAACTACCCAATCACTCACCCCTGGAACGGCGGCTTTGGAAACAGTTGAGTCAAAGCATTCATTGCTCATTCATGGAACGTAACCACTGAAAGGGTATGTGCGGAAGAAGGCTCATTTTCAGTTGGGCTCGCCACCAATACATTCAACCAATGCAGCAAGAAATAAACGAAAAGACTGGAAAAAGCAAAAACAACCATTTATTTATGGCCTGAGCGGCCTCAGCGTTCAGATATATACATAAAAGCATAAGAGAAAGGCAACAAGAGGAAACAAAGGTAGCGGTCAGGCATTGGACCCAGCATCATCCTCCACTGGTACGACCGGGATATCCCTCAGCGCGTCAGCAACGGAGGTCAGCTCAGTGGAGCAGGCCCTCATCCCCTTCAAGCAGCAGGCCAGCAAGTCCTTCCGCTGCTGCAGCATCGAGGCAACCACGTCAAGGTGGGCAGTAGTAGTGGCCAACTTCGCCAAGCTCTCCAAAGGACTGAAGTCCTCCAAAGATATCCCCAGCTGTTTGGACAAAATAGGGGTCAATATCCCCTGCAACTCCAGAACATCCTCCGAGGTCTTGGTGATCATCCTCTCCAGGAAGCCGATGTCACCTTCCGTAAGGTTCTTCAAGGTCAAAGTTTTGGAGATCAGGAAATTTCGGGTCAGTTCATCCATGGCGAAATATGGAAAAGAAAGGGACGTGCAAGTGCGAGGAAACTTGCGCAGAAGAAACTTCAATTTATAAGCCCTGACAACAATCATCTAAACCACTTTCTGACGAGGAAACGCTCTGATACCTCACGGAGAAGGGGCGTTAGCCCTTGGTGAACACTCGGGCTCATTTTCAGTTGGGCTTATGATAACAATCAACCTAAGGAAAAGGGTATTTCCGTCTATTGCTCTGAACTGAAAGAAGAAATCACTGTTCCCACCGTCGTGGTGGATAGAGGGTCACCGCCTACCCCAGAGGCTGACGCCACGAGGGCAAAACAGTGCTCAGGAGTCTCTCCAAACAAACCTTCTAGATGGCTCGAGAAGCTGTCTCATTCTGAGGAATACCACGCGTCAGGGGACCACTCAGTCGCTACCCTATCGTGGTACCATTTATCCCATGGCTACCGCCACGGTAACATATAACCCGAGGGGCGAACCATGATCCCTAACGTTAGGGATAACTCTCTAGCTATCCCCAAACGCGGAAATGCTCAATTCTTCTATATATATACCTCCCCCTCAAAGGAGGCAGGTAAGCTTAATCTGACTGGCCCAAGCTCTGCCAAATTCAGTACACATACTGACTTAAGCATCGGAGTGTTTCCGTCGGAGACCCCCTCCGGCGTATTGCAGGTACCACGGACCGTCGTGACTACTGATCTGAGAGAAGCCGTTCCACCATACATCCTTCGGCAGAAGACAAAATCTTAGCACCTTGGGGTGTGTCTCCTCTTAATGGGCCGTCTTTGTTAGCACGGTCACCACAAGGATAGGATTTTCACTCCCAAGGATGCCGGGATGTGCCTCGTCTTAATGGGCCGTCTTTGTTAGCACGGTTGCCACAAGGATATGATTTTCACTCCCAACCCTAAGTTTATGCCAGGGCGTGCCTCGTCTTAGTGAGTTGTCTGATCAGGATCAGCCTTCACATGGATAGGATTTTCACTCCTGGCATTCTTCGTTATCTGCATGTTACCAGTCACGAAATGTACAAGGAATGCTTTGATTCATTCGTTAGAGCAACGTTAACATTATCAACGGAAAGAGATCAATTTCTAGCATGATATAGCTTCAGACGAGCTATATTCCAAGAGTTTTGTAAAGGAGTACCGTCGGGTGTTTCCAAATGGTACGCTCCCTTTCCGACAACACGGGTGATGCGATATGGTCCGTCCCAGTTTGGGCTGAGCTTCCCCATGCGTTGTCCTGCCGCTCGTTTGTCCCTGAGCACTAAATCTCCCATTTTGAGCAGTCGTTCTCTGACTTGCCTGTTATGGTATTGTGCCATTTTTCTTTTGTAATGTAGGGTTTTCAAGAGAGTCTCCCCATGCACTTCTAGTAGTGCGTCAAGGTTAGCGCGTAACCTTTCCTCGTTCGTTTCTTCTCTAAAATAAGCTACTCGAAGGCTTAGAGTGCCAATTTCTACTGGTGTGACAGCCTCTGTGCCGAAAGCTAATGCGAAAGGAGTTTCTCCCGTGCTAGCTTTGACAGTCATGCGGTAGGCCCACAATACATATGGCAGTTCGTCTGGCCATTTCTTTTTAGAACCTTTGAGGTTTCTTTTGATGCCACTAAGAATGCTGCGATTGGTCACTTCTGCCTGACCGTTAGTTTAGGGGTGCGCTAAAGAAGAGAATCTTTGTTCGATCTGAAATTCTGCGCACTGATCTCTGAAAAATTGGCTCGTGAATTGTGTTCCATTGTCGTTGACCAATATGCGAGGTATCCCAAATCGCATAATGACTTGATACTTAAAGAAACGCCATATTTTTTCAGTAGTGATGTTAGCTAACGCTTCCGCTTCTGCCCATTTCATGAAATAGTCCACCGCTACAACCACAAATTTTAGTCGAGATTTGGCCTTTGGAAACCGACCCAAAATGTCGATTCCCTATTTGGCAAACGGGCATGGAGCGACTATTTCTGAAATTTACGCGGCAGGCTTTCAAGGAATCTTGGCGTATTCCTGACACTTCTGACAGGTCCTCACAAATTTGTGACAATCTCTTCGAATGGTGGGCCAATAGAACCCCGACCGAAAGACTTGTGCTACCAAAGTATCCCCCGCTACGTGCATACCGCATATTCCTTCATGGATTTCTCGTAAGGTGTGTAGGCCTTCCTGCTCCGTTATGCACTTTGCGGCCGGGTGGGAGAAGCATTTCCGAATCAGCTCCCCATTGTAATATATGCACCGTGCCGCTTGATTTAAAACTTTTTTCTTTCCAATGTTATCCGCTGGTAACTCATCGTGTTTCAGGTATTTTATTATAGGAATTCTCCCGTCATTCTCCGCTTCATCCACGCAAAGCGATAACTGTTCTTCCATAAAAGAAGGCATAGGTATTTCGCCATAGTATACATCTTTAGGTATGGAAACTTCTGGGTTGGCTGCCATTTTAGCAAGATTGTCAGCCTCAGCGTTATCTTCTCGAGGGATATGCTCAAAGCTGACTTGAGTGCCTTTTTTCCGCAGCTCCGTTAGCTCACGCTTCACTTTTGCGAGATATTGGATCATGATTGGTTCTCTTGCTTGGGAATTTCCCAAGACTTGATCTATTACCAGTTTAGAATCTCCGCGTATCCGTAGTCGTAGATCGCGCGCCGTCCCCGTGGCGTGTGCGGCTTCGGCGAAAAAACTGTTACCAATTCTAAATCCTGCTAGCAACGCTTCATACTCAGCCGCGTTATTGGACAGTGGCTGCAGAATTCTGATGGCGTACCGTATCTGCATGTCATTTGGTCCAGTCATGAAAATTCCTACGCCCACTAACTCTTGGTTTTTGGCTCCGTATACATGGATGATCCAAGGGTCAGTGTATGTTTCTGGAGACGGGAGGTCTGGGTCCTCCACCTCCCCTTCCGGTGGGTCCGCCGGTGTTTCTTGTGTAAATGTACATTCTGCTATGAAGTCTGCTAACGCTTGGGTTTTGATGGACGGTCTGGCCTTGTATTGCAACCCGTATTGTTCGAGTTCGATCGCCCAAATCAACATTCTTCCTGAAGACTCGGGCTTCCTGAAAATGTTTCTTAATGGCTGATCAATGAGTACTACAACAGGGTGAGCTTGGAAGTACCGATCCATCTTCCGCATCGCCTGTATTTAGGGCAAATGCCACTTTCTCAATGCGAGCGTACCGTATCTCGGCATCTTTCAACACGTGGCTAACAAAGAATACTGGACGGTGAATATGCCTATCTCTTCGTACAAGGACAGCACTGACCACCTCGTCAGCAACAACCATATACAGGTATAGGGCGTCACCCGGTTCGGGTCTCGTTAGCACTAGGTCGAATGAGAGATAGGCTTTTAGGTCGGCAAACGTTTTTTCACACTCTTCTGTCCATCCGAAAGAGGCTTTGTTACGAATGACCTTGAAAAAAGGTAAACATCTCTCGCCTTGTTTGGAAATGAACCGTCCTAACGCGATGATACGTCCTGTGAGCTTCTGTACTTCTTTGACGGTTCAAGGAGATATCATTTCCTGGATGGCCTTCACCTTCGAAGGGTTAGGCTGGATGCCTTTCTGACTGACCACGTAGCCCAAGAATTTACCCATTTGGAAAGCAAACATGCATTTTCGCCGATTCAATTTCATTTTGTGTTCTCGCATTACGCCAAAAACTTCCTCTAAGTCAGCTAAGTGGTCATTGAAGCTTCGACTTTTGACCAATATGTCGTCCACGTAAGCTTCCACATTTTTCCCAATTTGCTCCTCAAAAACTTTGTTTACCATGCGCTGGAATATTGCCCCAGCATTTTTCAATCCAAACGGCATTGCCGTATAGCAATAAGTGGCCTTTGGGGTGATGAAGGCGGTCTTTTCTTCATCTTCTATGGCCATAGGAATTTGGTGATATCCGGAGTTGGCATCTAACGAGCTTAGGTAGGCGTACCCAGCAGTCTGATCGACCAACTGATCGATTAGAGGAAGAGGGTAGCAGTCTTTGGGGCATGCATCATTCAAGTCAGTGAAATCGATACACATGCGTCAATCTCCGTTGGGTTTTGGGACCAAGACAGGGTTAGCCAGCCATGTGGGATACTGGACTTCTCGAATGAACCCAGCGCCCATGAGCTTCGATATTTCTTTCTCGATGGCTACTATCTTTTCTGAGGAGAAAGCGCGCCGTTTTTGCTGAACAGGCTTAGCGTTAGGGTTGACGTTTAGCCGGTGTTCCGCAACTTCTCGTGAGACTCCAGGCATATCCGCAGGTTTCCACGCAAATTCTTCTTTACATTTTCTTAGCAATCGAGCTAACTGCGCGTTCTCTTCCGGGATTAGCTTTTCACTAATCAGGAGGTTCACCCCTTCGTCCCCCCGATAAGAATTGACACCATTTTGTCTACCGGCTGAGTGCACTTTTCCTCTTTATCTTCGAAGGGGTCATCCGCTACGCACACGTAACGGTCGCAACTCTTCTGAGTCATGAACAGGTAACATTCGGCAGCTAACTTCTGGTACCCCGTCCCATGAAGGGTATTTCATCCTGAGATATTTTTGTGATATTGTGGCCCCGAAGCGGTTAAGGAATGGTCGCCCAAGTATGGCGTTGTAGGGCAAAGTCAGGTCTACAACCAAGAATAATAATTCCTCCGACCGTTTGGACGCATCCTCTCTAAAGTACACTAGTAGCGATGTAACTCCGGTTATTGGGATTAGGACCCCATCTACCCCAATTATAGGCTTTTTACAAGGCGTTAGCTCATCATCAGGACGCTTCATTATATTATATGCCTCTAGTGAGAATAGGTTTACTGCACTCCCATTATCAACAAGGGTTCCCCTGACTCTGTGGCTTCCGATAATGGGTGTGACAACCAACGCATCGTTGTGTGGGTAAACGACGCATTTCTCATCTTCTTCTGAGAACGATAGCACCATTCGGTCCAACGCGCTTATCGCTTCATTTTTTTATAACGCGCTTTCTCTCTTGCGCTTCTCGCCTGCCACGGGTATCAACGGCGCGGGTTCGTCTAAGTACGGAGTGCCTCTAGCTATGATGTAGATTATAGGGACATCATCCTCACCGACCGCCAGTGTTTCCTTACCCCCTCCGATAGGAATGGTGTTAGCTCTTGTGGAGTGAGAAGGTGCTTGCCTGCTTTCGGTCGTTCTGCTCCCCGGATTGTTCCTGGCTTCTTCTCTTATCTTGGTGGCAAACTCGCCAAGATAACCTTCGTCTACAAGGCGCTCTATCGCCAGTTTTAACTCTCTGTATATGTCTGTCGAATGTCCCTTGGCTTTGTGAAACTTGCAGAATGCGTTTTCCCTTCCTCTCATAATTACTCCTGGTTTCACAGGAGCCGGATAACGAATGGGTAGGTTGCGTTGCTAGACAATTGATAGAATTTCTACTCTCGGAAGTATGAGGGAAGGGAGGTCAGGGTCATATATCCGACCCTTTGGTGGATCTGCTTGTCTTCTGCTAGGGGAATTCCCAGATCTCCCTTTCGAGAAATTACCCCTTTGTCGATTCGAGGTTCTGGGGATGTGATCTTTCCGTTGGCTGTAGTCATCACTTGGGCGCATATCAGGAGCTGCATTAGCTTGGGCGTTAGGAGCCGGATGCGGATCTTGGGATATGTTCTGAATTTGTTCTCTATTTTCCTCTTCTTCCATCCTTGCATAATTGTGTGCTTTCAGCCTCAGCGCGTCTAACGTTAGCAGTGGATCCACCATCAATGTATCTCGCAGCTTCCCATAACAGCAGTTGTGCTTTAGGGCTTCCACAGCAAAATCAATGGTGACTCCTGGCGTCAGCGACATCTTAAGATCGAAGTGACTCAAAAAATCTCTCAAGGGCTCTTGCGGTTTTTGGTGGATGTCGAATAATGCTGCAGCGGACTTTCTGATGGGGACAGCTGTGCTAAACTAGCTCCGAAACTTGGCTTCCAGCTGTGAGAAGCTATCGATAGACCCCACCGGAAGTCCTTCAAACTAGAGACGCGCTACACCCGATAGTGTCATGAAAAAAATTTGACATAACGCGGCGTCACTATGGGTTTGGAATTGTACAAAATCTTTCACCTTGTTAAGGTGTGAGATTGGGTCTTTTGTGCCATCATACGATTCTGTGGGAAGCTTCACGTTTCGGTTGACTCTGTGATGTCTTATGCGATAACTGAACGGGTGAGCGACATTATCATCAGGGATTTCACGAGGTCGGTGAGGGGGAAGACCTTCGTCGGGGTGCCTCTGGGCTCGAAAGTCGTGCTCATGATGCCGCCTAGGAGATCGACTGTGACTTCTAGGAGTACGGGTTTGTTGTCTCCTGCTACTCGATCTTTCACTGTGCCTGAGAGATTGATCCCAGAATGCCTCATCTCGCCTGTTGTTCCAACGATCTCTGTATTCGTCATGCCAACGCTCCCCTTCAGAAATAGGAATCTCCCTCGCATACTGCACGAAAGGCTCAGTGATAAGATTTTGTCTTCTGCCGAAGGATGTATGGTGGAACGGCTTCTCTCATATCAGTAGTCACGACGGTCCGCGGTACCTGCAATACGCCGGAGGGGGTCTCCGGCGGAAACACTCCGATGCTTAAGTCAGTATGTGTACTAAATTTGGCAGAGCTTGGGCCAGTCAGATTAAGCTTACCTGCCTCCTTTGAGGGGGAGGTATATATATAGAAGAATTGAGCATTTCCGCGTTTGGGGATAGCTAGAGAGCTATCCCTAACGTTAGGGATCATGGTTCGCCCCTCGGGTGATATGTTACCGTGGCGGTAGCCATGGGATAAATGGTACCACGATAGGGTAGCGACTGAGTGGTCCCCCTGACGCGTGGTATTCCTCAGAATGAGACAGCTCCTCGAGCCATCTAGAAGGTTTGTTTGGGGAGACTCCTGAGCACTGTTTTGCCCTCGTGGCGTCAGCCTCTGGGGTAGGCGGTGGCCCTCTAACCACAGCGACGGTGGGAACAGTGATTTCTCCTTTCAGTTCAAAGCAATAGACAGAAATACCCTTTTCCTTAGGTTGATTGTTATCATAAGGCCAACTGAAAATGAGCCCGAGTGTTCACCAAGGGCTAACGCCCCTTCTCCGTGAGGTATCAGAGCATTTCCTCGTCAGAAAGTGGTTTAGATGATTGTTGTCAGGGCTTATAAATTGAAGTTTCTTCTGCGCAAGTTTCCTCGCACTTGCACGTCCCTTTCTTTTCCATATTTCGCCATGGATGAACTGACCCAAAATTTCCTGATCTCCAAAACTTTGACCTTGAAGAACCTTACGGAAGGTGACATCGGCTTCCTGGAGAGGATGATCACCAAGACCTCGGAGGATGTTCTGGAGTTGCAGGGGATATTGACCCCTATTTTGTCCAAACAGCTGGGGATATCTTTGGAGGACTTCAGTCCTTTGGAGAGCTTGGCGAAGTTGGCCACTACTACTGCCCACCTTGACGTGGTTGCCTCGATGCTGCAGCAGCGGAAGGACTTGCTGGCCTGCTGCTTGAAGGGGATGAGGGCCTGCTCCGCTGAGCTGACCTCCGTTGCTGACGCGCTGAGGGATATCCCGGTCGTACCAGGGGAGGATGATGCTGGGTCCAATGCCTGACCGCTACCTTTGTTTCCTCTTGTTGCCTTTCTCTTATGCTTTTATGTATATATCTGAACGCTGAGGCCGCTCAGGCCATAAATAAAGGGTTGTTTTTGCTTTTTCCAGTCTTTTCGTTTATTTCTTGCTGCATTGGTTGAATGTGTTGGTGGCGAGCCTAACTGAAAATGAGCCTTCTTCCGCACATACCCTTTCAGTGGTTGCGTTCCATGAATGAGCAATGAATGCTTTGACTCAACTGTTTCCAAAGTCGCCGTTCCAGGGGTGAGTGATTGGGTAGTTATTTGGTGCCTTTTGGTTGGCGCATTTAACGAGCAGGTATATTGGTGCCGGATCAGCTTCTGCCATTGCGGTTATTTTTCCCAGACATCTTAATTGATTTTTCAGGATCTGTGCGAGGATCGGAGCGCTTCCTTGGTTATTTAAGGGAAATGCTTTCCCTTTCCCTGTTCATCTTCATTTTTTCCTTCTCTTTGCTTTTTGCAGGTCAGAATGACAGATTTTTGCGGGCGTGATTCCTTGCCAACACCTCCGACTTCACCGGATTCCGATAATCCTCCTTCGACTCCTCCGTGGAGACCTACTAAATGTCCTGCTAGATGCCAGGGTCGCAAGAAGCCAGTGAAAGTGAAGAAGCAGACCTTTGAGTCCTTCTTTACCGGCTTTGTGCCCCACTACGTGACGCTACCAAAAAGTGATGAGGCGTCACCGTCTGCCCCTCCTTCTCCTTCTTTCGAGAATAAGGCCCTTTCTCATGGCACTGATTTGAAGCCAGCAGTTTCTACCGCTGGGGAGAGTTCTCGTGCCCGTTATGACAAGGCGGTAGCTCATGCGACAAAGCTTGTGCCCAAACCTGTCGAACATTTCTGTTCCTACAACAGTGGATTGCCGTCGTCCCCGGAGGACTATGAGTACTGTTATGACATGGATTGGGCAGATGAGGATTAACGCCTCTGTGTTGTATATGCCTATTGGCATTTTATGAATAAGATGATGTTTTCTGCCTTTTTCTTTTGTCGTTATTTTCCGTTAGCTTACTGGTCCTTGGTGATAGCCAGCGCAAGCGGTTGGCTTGGCCGAGGCGGTTGCTTCGCAGTTATCTTGACTGGGTCAACTCTGTCGCCCTTTTGGGGAATCACGCTGAATAACTTCTCTTTTTCTAATTTCTTTAATGTGCTTCCACGTGGCCAACCTCTTTTTACACGCGTCTCCGCGCGATTGGTGGCTTAATTAATGCGGTGGCATTTTAATCCTTTAAGAGGGGCCGTTTTTCTTTTTTCAGAACTTTTGCCCTTGCTTCGAATTTTTCTCTTATCTTCCTTCGTCTTCTTCCCCGAATATCTTACCGGCCGTCCGCCGTCGTCCGCCGATTCCTCTGTAACTCTTCCCTTTCAAGGTACCAATTCAACCCTTCTCCGATTTCCTTTTTGCTGGTTTGTTATGGCTAGAAATAGACCTCGCCAGGTTATCTGGAAACCCATGGATCCAGAGGTCGCGCAATCACCTAGTATTTTTACATGCGATGTGGTTCTGAAAGCCGAACTGGAGGAACACGGTATTACCTTTCCTCCTGGGTATGAGCCCTCTGTCCCATAATCCAGCGTGGGGTTACAGTAGGCTTTTTTACTTTAAGATGTTCCTTTACGGGTTTCACTTTCCTGTTCATGAATCGATACTAACGTTGCTGCGGGAGTATAACCTTAATCCTGCCCAGATAACTCCCTCCTCCTGGTGTGCGGTTTGTGCTTTTCTTCGCGCTTGCGAGTTGAAGAACATTTCTACCCCATCTCTCAATTTATTTCGCAAATTCTTTAGTATGAATTGCCATAATTATTTAATCAAAATTACTCCTCGGTGGAATGACGCGCTCGTGCAGTCGTTCTGGCAGCGTTTTCACGGCTTTAAGAAGGGTGTAGCTGATTGGAAAAGTAGTTTCTTTGTTCTGGAGCTACCGTCCCGTTTGTGGCGTATTAATTTCAACCAGGAGCTGATAGGCCCCATTTGGTCGAATCCCTCGATATTGACCAGGACTGAGTTGGAGCAAGCTAACGCTCTGTTAGACGAAGGTACTCACTACCGCATCCATAGCTTTGCCTTGTTCAAACCTCTGGAGGAGTGTACTATGGGTGAGTCTGCCTCTTTTTGCATTTTCTTTGCTTTTGTCTTTGCGCTTTTCTTTTGTTATAGGAGGCTAACGGTTAATTCCTAGGTGACGCTGGCGCTCCTTTGAATGTTACGCCACTTCAAACATTACCAGCTTCCCCCCTGCCGATGGCTCTAATCAGGGTAGCGTTCGTCCCCCGAGGAGGAGAACCAAGACGGTTGCCCGGGGAGGGCGAAGGCCCGTTAGCTCTGGCCGAGTTTCTCACTTTGTGGAAAATTGGCTACCGGAGTGTCGCACGAGGACGGACCCCAGCCCAGCCGCAACACCGGGGCCTCTTCTGTGGATGCAGCGACTGCTCCTATCTCTGCCGTTTCGGCTGGGACGAGTGTCTCCCAACCGGTGGGAGTTACTGAGGCGTCGGCTGCTACGTGTTCTGCCGAGGCGGAGGTTCCATTGACAGCGTTTCCTCTTCCTACAGTCGATGCTCCCGATTCTCCAATTTCTCATTGCATTCCTGACGTAGTTGCTATGCCTTGTACTACGGATTCGACTGCTGGGCTACCGCCTAAAGTCCTTCCACAACTGTTCTTTTCTCCTATCAAGGATGTTTTTTCCGGGAGTTCCTCTCCCGCTCCGTCAATCAATCTTTCTTATGGCAGTCCTACCGAGACCCCCTCCTACCGTATGGGCTTGAAGGGATTCTGCTTTGATGGTCTTCGTGCTGTCGGGGTTCCCCAACCTTTTTCCAGAGATGAGTTTACTGCGCCTTTGATAGGAGAGATGCTGGGCTCCCAGAAGGAGAAGGAAGAGGTTCTTCAGCTTCCTCCACCGGCTCGTCTTCGCCATATGATGAATGATTCTCTGGATTTCTTTCGTCACCTGAACTATCTGTTCAAGATTCATGATCGCGAGTCACGCAAATTTTCCAACGCGCTGTGCGTTAAGCAAGTGCAGCTTGAGAAAGTGGTGGAGCAAATGGGGTTGCTAACGCGTCTTTGCGATGAGTCGCAAAAGGAATTAAACAGAGAGAGGTCTGTCGGGAAAGCAAAGGTGGAGGTTCTAGAGGCAGAGTTATCGCTGGAGAGGAAGAAAAATCTCCTTCTTCGCGAAGAGATGTCTGCTCGAGACGAGGAATCCGTTAGGACATCATTAAAGGAGGAATGGTGGAAGAAGAAAATCCTGGAAGTCTTTACTTTTGGATTTGCAACCCGTTTTAAGGGTAACTCTTCCAACCCTGCCCAGGTTGTTGACTATATTTCTGCCGTGATGGATGAGGTTAGCAAAGGTGGGATTGGTTCTTCTGCCTCAGAAGGGGAAAGGGGCTAACGCCATAGAGGCGCCGCTTTGCTTTTCGAGAAGTGTCACAACGGGTTTCTGGACCCTCCCTTGTTATTCTTATTGTTGTCTGCTTTTATTTTTTCCCGAACACCCTTTGTCATTATTCCTCTTGTAATAATGCTGACGCTACATAACCTTTATCGCATTCGTGTGAATTGTTGTGATGCTATCGCCATTTCTTCATTATCTTCCTTGTGTTGCCACGCCGTTTGGCTAAGCCAGCACTGCTTTTTAGGCCATTAAATACCGCAGTCCTTCCATTTAATGCGATCTGAAAAGCAATGATGGTAAAGGACACGTGTCTTTCTACGAAAAGGCGTTTAAAGCAAGCGTCTCCTAGGGAGACGTGAATCGCCGAAATGTTTCGTCATCATTTTTTAAACTTGCATCTCCTCGCGCGTGCCTTATTTCCCGACACGCTGCTTTGCCATGTGTCCACCGCTGATTGGTCACGCCCTTTCAGTGTTATATATAATGTTTTTCCTTCCTCCTTTTTCTTTTTTAATCTCCTCTCTCACACGCTGCTGCTTTCTGGACAAACAACTCGCGCCGCTCTCTTCTTTTTGGTCTGAGACTCCTGGTGTTCTCTTTGCGAAGGTACACACCCTTTCTTTGCTCGTCACTTCTCCTTTATTGGTCATGGCTAAGACTAAGAGATCTTCCGATGAGGAGGATCCTCAAGGGTCCGCCGGAGAAGAAAAAATTAACATTACCCCCACTTCTCTCTATACTCTGCCCTTAGTTAATCGTAGGCTTGCCGCGTGTAATGCGCGATTTCCCAGAGAATATCCCATGCGCGCTACTTCCGAATCATTTCGCCTGAACAGCGTTCTGCCCGGTAACAGTAGAATATTATATGCTAAGTTATTTGACCATGGGTTTTGCCTTCCTCTTGACCCGCTTGTTGAGTTGTTATTGGCTGATTCTGATTTGGCTCCGGCTCAATTGAGCCCTAACGCGATTTGTGTTGTCAGTGCCTTTGCCGCACTCTGCCGTTTCAAGGGAATCGAGTCTCCCACTCTGGCCCTTCTTCATGACATTTTCCAGTTGTATTCTCGTAAGGGGGTGATATCAATATCCCCTCGTTATGAAGATGGCTCATTGAAGCCCTTTACCTAGAAGCTTATGGGTATTGAGTCTTCTGTTCCTCATTGGAAAGAGGAATTTTTTATTATTGATTTGCCCGAGCCGTTATGGAGGGCCGACTTCAATGAGAAAATTAAAGATGGAGCTTGGGGCCATCGGAATCCCCTTTCTGATCCAGAAGATGGCTGGTTGAAGACGCTACTTCAACTAGATTTCAGCGTTGATGCCCGAAAAGTGGCTAACGATCTGGAAATGGAATAGTGCAAAAAGGGTGAGCGTTTGCCCTTTTTCTTTTTGTGCTGCCAAGAGGTACTAACGCTAACGTTTCTTTAACTGTGCAGTGCCTCCGCCTGGTTGGGAGCTCGAGTACTTCCGGAGGAAGAGGAAACAGGAACAAAGGAAGAAAGCTGTCGCCGCCGCCAGGGCTGCTGCTGCTGCTGCCGCTGCGGGAGAGGAAGGCATTGCTACTGCTACGGGTACTACCTCATCGCCACCTCCTCGCACCCTTGTCGCAAGGAAGAAGAGAGTGAGGAAAACACGTGCCACGCAACTCGTTTCCCTCCACACTGTTATTTCTTCGGAGGCGACAGTTGATCCCATTCCTACCGCGATACCTCTAGTTTCCACAGTCACCCAGGTATGCGTTCCTTTTTCTCTAAGGTTTTCTTTTCTTCTGTATAATTTTCTTATCATGCGTGCACTGCGTTTTCTAGGAGGCTTCCACTGTTTCTGCTCAGTCAACCTCTGCAGGTGATATGTCTATTGCTGAGGTCCTTCGAGAGCATCAGAAGAAGGCCCGCTATGAGCTTCAGCACAACCCTACCTCTTCTACTGCGAATCCTCCTCTGAACGTCCCTGAGGGCGGTGGCATTCCTGCCGAGCAATCGCAGGGTTTTTTGATTTCGGTGGTAATCCTAGCATTTTAGGTGATTCCTCCACCGCGACAGGCTATAACTCAAGTGCCCTTAACCTTGAAGCACTTGGTGGAGATGGGTCCCTAGTGCCCAACGCGGGAGGTTCCGGCAGTCGACCCTCTTCTCCTGCCGCTCTGTTTTTTGTTCTAATGTCTCCTCTCACTATCGCGAGAGGTGGCCCTGCCCCTGCTTTGATAGCCGGTGCCTCTACTTACAATCCTCCCCTCATGCCCACTCATCATATTGGTTTGCGTTCCTTCAGAGACAACATTTTGTAATTTCCTGCCGGGACTGATCATGATTCCATTCTCGCGTCTACCTCTTACCTGGTAGCCGAGATTATGTCTCTTCCAAGGGAGAGGGATGCCTTTGCGGCTAGGAGTGAGCAGGAGCGTATAAACTTTCTTCGCTCCCAAGCGCTCTTTTTTTCTGCCACCTCCATTACCTGGATAAGGAGAATGCTAGGATTGCCGCAAACGGGCAGGGGGAGATAACCAGATTGCAGAACGAGCGCCAGAGTTTTGTGGATGCGCTTAACCTTGCCAACCAAGAAACAGAGTCTGCCCGACAGGAAGTGACGACTGTCAAGCAAGAGCTGGAGGCCGTCAAGCACGCTTTAGAGGAGGAGAAACGGATTCTGACCGAACGTCTTTCTCGTGAGGAGAATGAGTTGCGCCAGGAGAGGCAGAGGAATGCCGAGCTGACTGCCGATCGGGCTTTAAACGCTGAGAAAAATTAGTGGTACTTGAAGGAAGGCGGAGGGCTCATGTCAGAGGCGTTGATGCATCATCATGGGGTAGAAAAACTCCGTATTGATGAGTTGGCTGCGTATTTTGATAGGAGAGTCTCCACTATTACTGATGACGACTTCTATTTATGGAAATCGAGGCAGCAAGGAGGAGTCAATGCACCACCCCCTCCTTAGTTTTTTTTTTGTTTTGAATTTAGATATATTCTGATTTTTGCGGCCGACGAGCCCTTCCTTGTTTTGTAATATTAACGATATCACTTTTTACCTTGGTTGGGCTACCCCTTTTGAACGGAACTTCCTTATCTGCTCTGTTTCATAATACTGCTTGCGCAATTTATTCGTCCGTGGCGTTTGCTGTCGCGCCTCTATAGATATGCCCACTTTGCTCTCGCATGACCTTCATATAGGTTCCTCAGCTGCCTTTTCGATGGCCTTATTGTTGCCTTCCGATAGCATTTCCAAGAATGACTCAGCATTGCTCAGATTCAAATTACCCTTTGTTGTCAGGGGGGCTTTCTTGCCCCGTTAGGCCTGCTACAACGTTGTTGTTGCAGTAGGGATGTCTTTCCCGCCTTACTTTGCCGGGTATCGACCGCTTAATTTGTAGCTGGAGTGTCCCCTCCTTCCTTCCGCCGGAGATTGTCTTGGGGAGTGCCTCATCTTAGCGGGCTGTCTGATCAGGACCAGCCATCGTAAGGATAGGATTTTCACTACTAAGCGTTGAAACCTCGCGTCTCTGGAACGTGCCTCGTCTCAATGGGCCGTCTATGTGAGCACGGTTGCCACAAGGATAGGATTTTCACTTCCAAGGATACCGGGGCGTGCCTCGTCTTAATGGGCCGTCTATGTGAGCACGGTTGCCACAAGGATAGGATTTTCACTCCCGGGAGCGTTTGGGGTCGTGCCTCGTCTTAATGGGTCGTCTGTGTGAGCACGGTTACCACAAGGATAGGATTTTCACTCCCAACGCTTAGTCATGCCAGGGCGTGCTTCGTCTTAGTGAGCTGTCTGATCAGGACCAGCCATCACAAGGATAGGATTTTCACTCCTGGCATGCTTCATTATCTGCATTTTATTCAACAACAATCGCACAGAAAGATATATCTTGTTAGAATAGTATTGATGTTACCAGATAGGGTGAGCTAGTTCCTGACGTGGTATAGCTTCAGCCGGGCTATATTCCACGAGTTCTGTAGGGGCATTCCATCGAGCGTTTCCAAGTGGTAAGCTCCTCTTCCCACAATACGGGTGACGCGATACGGTCCGTCCCAGTTTGGGCTGAGTTTGCCCATGCGCTGCCCTGCCACTAGTCTATCTCTGAGCACTAAATCCCCAGCTTTGAGCAATCGCTCTCTCACTTTTCGGTTGTGGTATTGCGCCATTTTTCTTTTGTAGTGCAGAGTTTTCAGCAGTGTTTCCTCATGTGTTTCTGGTAGGGCGTCAAGGTTAGCACGTAACCTTTCCTCGTTGTTTTCTTCTCTGAAATGAGCCACCCGAAGGCTCATCATTCCGATCTCAACCGGTGTGACAGCTTCGGTTCCGAATGCTAACGCAAATGGGGTCTCTCCAGTGCCGGTCTTGACAGTCATGCGATAGGCCCATAGTACGTATGGCAGTTCATCTGGCCATTTCTTTTTGGAACCTTCTGGTTTCTTTTGATGCCACTAAGGATGCTGCGGTTGGTTACCTCTGCCTGGCCATTGGTTTGGGGGTGTGCCACGGAAGAGAACCTTTGTTCGATCTGGAATTCCGCACACTGATCCCTGAAGAATTGGCTTGTGAACTGTGCTCCATTGTCGCTGACCAGTATGCGCGGAACTCCGAATCGCATGATGACTTGGTGTTTGAAAAAATGCCAAATTTTTTCAGTGGTGATGGTGGCTAACGCCTCGCCTTCGGCCCATTTTGTGAAGTAGTCTACCGCCACGACCACGAATTTTAGCTGAGATCTAGCCATTGGAAACGGGCCTAATATGTCAATGCCCCATTTGGCAAACGGGCATGGAGCAGTTATTTCTGAGATTGGCGTGGCCGGTTTTCGAGGGATCTTAGCGTATTCTTGACATTTCTGACAGGTTTTCACGAAGTTATGGCAATCTCTTTGTATGGTGGGCCAGTAGAATCCCGACCGAAAGACTTGAGCTGCCAGAGTATCGCTCGCGATGTGCATGCCGCATATCCCTTCGTGAATTTCTCTTAGCACATGCAGGCCTTCTTGTTCCGTTATGCATTTAGCGGCTGGGTGGGAGAAGCACCTCCGTATTAACTCTCCATTGTAATATGTACATCGCGCCGCCCGTTTTAGGATTTTCCTTCTTTCCGCAATTTCATCTGGTAGCCTATCATGCTTCAGATACTCTACCACTGGGATCCTCCAGTCACTTTCTATTTCTTCCACACACAACGATGCTTGCTCCTCCATGAAAGAGGGTATGGATAGCTCCTTGTAATGTACCTCGTTGGGTATGGAGGCGTCTGCGTTGGCTGCCATCTTGGCGAGGCTATCAGCCTCTTCGTTACTTTCTCTGGGGATGTGCTCGAAGATGACCCGAGTGCCTTTTTTCTGCATCTCCGACAGCTCACGCTTTACTTTGGCCAAGTATTGAATCATGACGGGTTCTCGGGCTTGGGAGTTTCCAAGGACTTGATCCATTATCAATTTAGAGTCTCCTCGTATCTTTAGGCGCAAGCCGTATTGCTCTTCCGCCACGGTAGAGGCTTCGACGGAGAAGGTGTTTCCAATTCTGAGTCCTGCCAGCAGCGCTTCATATTCAGCGGCGTTGTTGGATAACGGCTGCAGGATTCTAATGGCATATCGCATTTCCATGCCGTTTGGCCCCACCAGGAAAACGCCTGCTCCTGCTAGCTCTTGATTTTTTGTGTCGTCCACGTTGATAACCCGTGAGTCTGCGTGCGTTTCCGGGAACGGTAGGCATGAGTTTCCTGGTTCTTCCTCTGACAGTTTTTCTGACACCTCCTTGGTGAATGTGCACTCCGCTATGAAGTCAGCTAACGCTTGGGCTTTTATTGCCGGCCTGGCTTTGTATTGCAACCCGTATTGTTCGAGCTCGATTGCCCAAATCAACATTCTCCCTGAGGACTCAGGCTTTCTAAAAAAAATTCTCAGCGGCTGATCAGTTAGAACGGTAACGGGGTGGGCCTGGAAGTATCGGTCCATCTTTCGCGTTGCCTGTATTAGAGCAAACGCTATCTTCTCGATGCGGGCGTATCGTAGCTCCACGTCTTTTAATATGTGACTCACGAAAAATACAGGGCGGTGTACATGCCCTTCACTTCGTATGAGGACGGCGCTGACTACCTCGTCAGCTACTCCCAGGTATAGGTATAGCTCATCGCCGAACTCAGGCCTCGTTAGCACTAGATCGGATGACAAGTAGGCTTTCAGTCTTGCAAACGCGTTTTCACATTCCTCTGTCCACCCAAATGGGGCCTTATTTCGAATGACTTTGAAAAAGGGGAGACATCTCTCTCCTTGCTTAGATATGAACCGTCCTAACGCGATGATGCGGCCAGTGAGCTTTTGTATTTCCTTGACGGTTCGCGGGGATATCATATCCTGAATGGCCTTTACCTTTGAAGGGTTGGGCTGAATACCCTTTCGGCTGACCACGTAGCCTAAGAATTTTCCCGTTTGGAACGCGAACATGCACTTTTGTGGGTTTAGCTTCATTTTGTATTTTTTCATCACATTGAAAACTTCTTCCAAATCAGCCAGATGGTCTCCGAAGCTTCGACTTTTAATCAGAATATCGTCCACGTAGGCCTCTACATTTTTCCCTATTTGTTTTTCGAAAATCTTATTCGCCATGCGCTGAAATGTTGCCCCGGCATTCTTCAGCCCAAACGGCATTGCGGTGTAGCAATATGTGGCCCTAGGGGTGATAAAGGTAGTTTTTTCTTCGTCTTCTGCGGCCATTGGGATTTGGTGATACCCGGAGTTGGCATCCAGAGAGCTTAAATAAGCGTACCCCGCAGTTTGGTCGACCAGCTGGTCAATTCGAGGAAGGGGATAGCAATCTTTGGGACAAGTATTATTTAGGTCAGTGAAATCGATGCACATGCGCCAATCTCCGTTAGGCTTTGGAACTAGCACCGGGTTAGTCAGCCAAGTTGGGTACTGAACTTCTCGAATGAACCCCGCGTCCATGATCTTCAGTAACTCCTTCTCGATAGTCGCCACTTTTTCTGATGAAAAGGCGCGTCGTTTCTGCTTAATCGGTTTGGCCTCAGGGCTGACGTTTAGTCGATGCTCCGCGACTTCTCGTGAGATTCCAGGCATGTCCGCTGGTTTCCATGTGAATTCTCCCTTGCATTTTCTTAATAGTCGGGTTAGTTGCACGCTCTCTTCAGGGCTCAGTTTCTCACTGACCAGGAGATTTGCCTCATTGTCCTCAGCGATAGGTACTGACATCATCTGATCTAGTGGCTGAGTGTGTTTTTCTTCTTTATCGTTAAAAGGATCGTCTGCCACGCAAACGTAGCGGTCACAACTCCTCTGAGTCATGAGCAAATAACATTCGGCTGCCAGTTTCTGGTCTCCTTTGATTGAGACCACTCCGTCCCAAGAGGGATATTTCATTCCCAGGTGTTTTTGGGATATTGCTACCCTGAAACGATTGAGGAACGGTCGTCCCAGTATAGCGTTGTATGGTAACGTTAGGTCTACAACCAGGAATAATAGCTCTTCTAAGCGCTTGGATGTGTCTTCTCGGAAGTATACTGGCAAGGATGTTATTCCGGCTACCGGTATCGGTACGCCATCAATCCCGATAATTGGCCTCACGCATGGCGCTAGCTCCCCCTCAGGGCGTTTCATCAAGTTATATGCTTCCAGCGAAAATAGATTTACTGCGCTCCCGTTGTCAACAAGGGTTCTTCTCACCCCGTGACTTCCTATGACAGGTGTGACTACCAACGCGTCGTTGTGTGGGAAAACAATGCCCTTTTCGTCTTCTTCTGAGAAGGACAATATCATTCTATCTAAGGCGTTTATCGCCTCAATTTTTACCTGGGCGCTTTCTCGCTTGCGCTTTTCCCCAGGACTGGGCGTTTGTGGTATGGCCTCCTTGAAGTAGGGTGCCCCCCCGGCAATAATATTAATCATAGGCATCTGATCGCTATGAACAACGAGAGCTTCTCTATTTTATCCAAGGGGAATTGCGTTAGCCCCCGTGGCGCATGAAGGCGCTTGCCTCTGATCAGTTGTCATTCCCGTTGGGTTGTTCCTGGCCTCTTCTCTTGCCTTGGTGGCAAATTCTCCTAGGTAGCCCTCATCGACCAATCGCTCTATGGCCAGTTTCAGTTCTCTGCATACATCTGTCGAATGTCCCTTGACCTTGTGGAACTTGCAATATGCGTTTTCCCTTCCTCCCATGATCACTCCTGGCTTCACAGGAGCCGGATATCTAATGGGCAGGTTTCGCTGTTGGACTATCGCTAGGATTTCAGCCCTTGGGAGTATAAGAGATGGAAGGTCAGGATCATATATCCGGCCTTTTGGCGGATCCGCTTGTTTCCGAGAGGGGGACCCTCCGGGTCTTCCTTTCGAGAAATTGCCTCTCTGCCGGTTAGAGGCCTTGACAGTATGCTCCTTTCGTTGCCCATGATCATCAGTGGGTCGTGCGTCAGGGGCACTGTTATGCGGGGCGTTAGGGGCCATATATGGGTCCGTTGGCATGTCTCGGATCCATTCTCTATTTTCCTCCTCTTCCATTCTCGCATAATTATGCGCTTTCAGCCTCAGCACATCCAGGGTCATTGGTAGGTCCACCGTTAGCGTGTCTCTCAATTTTCCGTATCGGCAGTTGCGTTTTAGGTCCTTAACCGCAAAATCAATAGTGACCCCTGGCGTTAGGGACATTTCAAGATCAAATCGACCTAAAAAGTCGTTCAACGATTCCTACGGTTTTCGATGGATATCGAACAGTGCAGCTGCTGACTTCCTGATAGGAATAGTCGTGCTAAACCGACTTTTAAATTTTTCTTCCAGTTGAGAAAAATTATCAATAGATCCGGCCGGGAGTCCCTCGAACCAGAGACGTGCCACGCCTGACAGCGTCATCACGAAGATCTGACACAATGCTGCGTCACTGCGCATTTGGAACTGCACAAAATCTTTCACCTTATTGAGGTGAGAAATGGGATCTTTCGTGCCATCATATGATTCTACTGGGAGTTTCACGTGTCGATGGACTCTATGGTGCCTGACACGGTAACTGAACGGATGGCCAACGTTAATATCAGGGACCCCACGAGGCTGATGCGGGTGTGGAATTTCAACGTCATATCTGGGATTCTGAGGGTCATATTCCTGATGCCGCCTGGGAGATCGGCTGCGGCTTCTTGGAGTTCGAGCTCGTCGACCTCTGCTGCTAGATCTTTCACTGTATCTAGGAGATGGCTCTCTCAATATATCCCCCCGTCGATCATCCCAATGTTCTCTGTACTCATCACGTTGGCGAGCTACTTCAGGGATAGAGATTCCTCCCCTGTATTGTCCAAAATGTTCAGCAGGTCCACGCGCAAGCGGCGGGACGCTGATGGGGGCCAATGAAAATGGTAAGGAGGACGGGAGTCCTCTGGATTGTCGGGCGATAATGGTCGCTCATTGACAATGGACGGAGTGAAAACTACTTGGGAGGACACACCAGGTCTCGAGGCATGAGGAGTAAATCCAGCAGCCATCTCTATCAACTGATCCAATTGAGCTTGGAGAGCTGCTATTGAATTTGCGAAAGGGTTGTCCGCTTCACCCATCATGGATCTCCCTGCTTGGGGGGTAAGACGACTAGTTCCTGTTACATGAGAAAAGGGAGAGCAAATCTGGAATGTAATTTCTTCCGAACTTTACCCAGGAGGAAGATCTGATTCTCCCGCAGTGACGTCCTGCACTGGGGTGGAGGTATCAGAGGTAGCGAAGGCAAACAGTCATCTGCGGGTGTTGTATGGAACGTTGGAAGTTTGGGACAGCGCCGGATCTGACTCTGAGGCCATAATCCTTCTGGCTTCGGGGAGGAGGAGCTTGGTTATTAAGGATGCTCACTTAATAGAACCAATACTCTCAACGAGAGCACCAATTTGATAAGATTTTGTCTTCTGCCGAAGGATGTATGGTGGAACGGCTTCTCTCAGATCAGTAGTCACGACGGTCCGTGGTACCTGCAATACGCCGGAGGGGGTCTCCGGCGAAAACACTCCGATGCTTAAGTCAGTATGTGTACTGAATTTGGCAGAGCTTGGGCCAGTCAGATTAAGCTTACCTGCCTCCTTTGAGGGGGAGGTATATATATAGAAGAATTGAGCATTTCCGCGTTTGGGGATAGCTAGAGAGTTATCCCTAACGTTAGGGATCATGGTTCGCCCCTCGGGTGATATGTTACCGTGGCGGTAGCCATGGGATAAATGGTACCACGATAGGGTAGCGACTGAGTGGTCCCCCTGACGCGTGGTGTCGCGCCTCGGAAATTTAAAAAAAAATTTCGCGAGTGTGCAACGAAATTTGAGACCTTACAATGCTCGGCGTAAAAAGGGACGCCTAGCAGCATGCAATGAAGTCGCCACCCTAATTTGGTTGCTAGGCTTAGGGAACCCTAATAGTCATGGCATAGGAAATATAATAAGTAAAAAACTAAAGGCACAAAAAAAAGGGTCTGGACCCCAGACAAAGGTTCGGGGTCGTATTATGGTCTCGGGAAGGTGTTAGGCACCCGAGACACATCCGAAAACGGTTACCGGTTGATGAGAGAGGTGTTTAAAAAGGTGTTTGAGAAATGCGTTTTGAAAAAGGGGGCCCTCAGAGGAATCGTCACTTTAGTCTTTATTATGATCGTGATGGGACTGAATTTTCCATAAGACTGAATGAGCGCCCTCTTTTTTCATCATCGGGCCATGCATGATTAACCTAATTACTAAGTGATCCTAACATGGATTGCTACCAGAGTACCATTTTAAATGATGGATTTAAAATGATAGTTTGCTGTGGGATCGAAAGTCTCCATGTACATGCAGTCAATATAAGCGAGAATTAAAATCACATGAACGCGGCATTTTAAGAAAGTCTTTAAACACGTTGTGCATGTGGGTTGATTTTAGTTCTAGCAGTTCTATGTATCATACATACAATGGATATTTGCAGAAAGCACCGAATAAATAAAAAGGAATCGAAAGGCGTACTTTCAAGCGAAGCTTGAAATTAACCTACAAAACGAGAGTGTTAGTGATAGCTTGAGAAATAACTGAGCAACGAAAATTTTAAATGACAATTGATTGTACACGTAAAATGATGGATTGTACGCATACGAGAATTAAATGCTGAGCTTGATGAGTGCATGAAAATAAATGGCGACAATTGATTGCATGCGAGAAATGATGAATTTTACGCATACGAAAATGAGATACTGAGTTGATTGCGTGCGAAAAATGATTGATTTTAAGCACACGAGAATTTAAAGGCTGTGTTGATTGCATGCGAAAAATGATTGATTTTACGCATACGAGAATTTAAATGCTAGGTTGATTGCATGCGAAAAATGATTGATTTTACGCATACGAGAATTTAAATGCTGGGTTGATTGCATGCGAAAAATGATGGATTTTACGCATACGAGAATTTAAATGCTGGGTTGATTGCATGCGAAAAATGATGGATTTTACGCATACGAAAATGAAATGCTGTTTTGATAAGTGCAGAAAAATTAAATGCTATTGGCGATTTACAGGGAAGAAAAAAAGTTTAATGATTTGCAGAAAATAAAACAGGTTGATAATGCAGGGAATAAACAGTTGGATATTTGCAGAAAATAAACAGTTGATATTGCGACCGACCATGTAGGCGGTATTGAATTTAAATTGCTGAAAGTAAATTGCTGAAATTTAAAGTGCGGAAAAGTAAACAGTTGATAATTTGCGGAAGGATTTCCAGCAGTTTTGCGAAAAATTAAAGCAGTTGATATTGCAGAAAATAAACAGTTGATATTGCGACCGACCATGTAGGCGGTATTGAATTTAAATTGCTGAAAGTAAATTGCTGAAATTTAAAGTGCGGAAAAGTAAAGTGCGGAAAAGTAAACAGTTGATAATTTGCGGAAGGATTTCCAGCAGTTTTGCGAAAAATTAAAGCAGTTGATATTGCAGAAAATAAACAGTTGATATTGCGACCGACCATGTAGGCGGTATTGAATTTAAATTGCTGAAAGTAAATTGCTGAAATTTAAAGTGCAGAAAATTAAGCAGTTGATAAGTGCGACCGACCATGTAGGCGGTATTGAATTTAAATTGCTGAAAGTAAATTGCTGACATTTAAAGTGCGGAAAAGTAAGCAGTTGATAAGTGCGACCGACCATGTAGGCGGTATTGAATTTAAATTGCCGAAAGTAAATTGCTGAAATTTAAAGTGCGGAAAATTAAACAGTTGATAATTTGCGGAAGGATTTCCAGCAGTTTTGCGAAAAATTAAAGCAGTTGATATTGCAGAAAATTAAATGCGACCGACCATGTAGGCGGTATAATAAATAATTGAATTTAAATTGCTGAATATAAATGACTGAAGTTAGATAACGTAAAAAGAATATCACGATAAGAAATGAGCAATTCACGTATAAAAACAATTAAATAACAATTTGTCGCAAGAATGAGCAGACGAAAAATATGAACACGGAAATGACGCATGTGAGCATTTAAATCATGTATAAACATTTAAAGCATGGTATACGACTATTTAATTTCGTGCATACATATTTAATCATGGTATATAAATATTTAAGCAAAGCGAAATAATAAACAAGTATTGTAAATAATGATTAATTAAATATGGTATACGAATTAAATTAAACATTACGTACGAGCATGAAATAAAAAAAAATGACTCGAATGCTTGACGAAGAATTAATGGGCTGGGCCCCATGTGCTGAAATTTAGTTAAAATGGGCTAGGAATAAATCCTAGCCCATAACTTAAATTGAAGGGAAAGGAAAGGATGGGCTTGGCTTAAGCCAAAGCCCATCAGCATGCTAAAAGAAAGGAGGGACGGGCTTAGCCCGTCACCTTCCTCATGAAGAACAGCAGCCGCTGTTCATCTTCTTCCTTGCGCCGGCGCTACTGCCGGCGACAAGGGAGGAGCTCCGGCCACCCGAACACCTCCAAAATGGTCACAATGCGACCGGGGTCAAGCGACGACCAAAACCCGACCAGAATTAAACCACTTCATCCATGGACGAGGAGCAATTTCACGTTTGAACAAATATACGCATTAAAGCCCAAAAATTCATAATTAATTAAAGGAAACAGCAGGCATTTGAATTGAAGCAAGTAACACGTTTACAACTTGAAAATGAAGTATACAAAACAGATTTGAGCCATTGATTAAATGTTTAAAGCTAAAAACGAAAATTAAGGGAGAGAAGCTAGAGAGAGAAAGCTTGATAAACTCACCTTGATTGCTTTCCTTTGCCTTGGTTCGGGTGGATGAATTGGGTAGGAGAAGGGAGGTGAGCCGTGTGTGAATTGGCTAGGAGAATGGAGAGGGAGTAGAGCTTTTTTTTTTTTTTGTAAAATTTTCGACCCTCGCGAAGGGAAATAGTGACGGCTATTTATAGCCGAAAATGCGTGGGAGAGCGGCGGAGGGAGCTGCGCGTGGAGGAGCTGGAGGCGTGATGATGGCGGAGCTAGGGAGCTACGGCTAGGGGCTCGGACGAAGACGTGGCTGAGAAGGAGAGCAGGTGGCTCGGGCGCGGGCTCGTGGCTGAGAATTTCCTTGCACTGTGCATGTGCATTATGCACAATAAATCAAGGGCCATTGATCTGGTTGACTTTCCTTGGTTGACCAGATCAATGGCCATGATCAAATGACCTTTCATCTGATTTAAATAGCCTCGAGCCGGATCCGTCGAGCAAACGTTCTGACTTTTCGAACCGAAGGTACCGACGCGTAGAAAAAAATACAACGGTTTTAACCGTCTACAGCGAACGATGAGAACTTCTCGTTTAACGCGTTTATTTTAGTGTTGAAAGGCGCGAAACGCGGGAACGAAAAAAATAAAGCTTTACACCGAAAATTACACGAAACGTTGTAGACCGTTGCGACCGGAAAAAATCTAGCAACTAGTTGATGGAAAACATTTTAAAGTCGAGCTATTGTCCGAGCGAACTTACTCGGGTCCAATAAAAGCTCGAACGAAAATAATAATAAAAAATAAAAATACTAAAAAAATGTGCGAAAATATAAAAAATCCTAAAATTCGTGTGATGACCTAAAACGAAGAATAATTTAAGAAATGACTGCCGGATAATTAAAAATGTGATTTTTAAGGCTAAAAATAATAATGATAATAATAATGAAAATACTTGACGAAAAATTAAAAATGCGACTTCGAAAGCTGACGATGCTAACGATGCTAACGATGATGCTAAAATGCAACGAAACACCTAAGAATGCTAGCGACATTAAATCAACTGAAAATGACTGTAAATTAACTAAATAACAGAAATGCTAAAATTAAATAAAAATGGCGTCAAAATTCGGGTATCAACAGTTGCCCCCTCTTTACTGTCTTATCGAAGTATTTGATAAGCAGTAAAGACAGTTGCCCCTAGATATCCAAATTTTGGCGACGCGGCAGGTCTTACCTCAAACTTACAGTGATGAGGTCGCTCTAGGAGGAGGTAGTTGCTTGATGTCGCTCTGGGAGGAGGTGATTGATTGATGTCACTCTGGGAGGAGATAGGTTGTTGATCCTCGAACTTACCGTATGGATTGAAATGGGGAGTGGTTGGAAGCCACCGTATAAAATAAGGTTGATATGGGTGACCAAATCGTTCATGAACATAAGAGGATGTGGGTGACCAAGTCACCGCACGACATAAATAGGATGTGGGTGACCAAGTCGTCGCACGATATAACTGAAAAGTGGACAACCAAGTCGTCACACCAACGGGGTGACCAAGTCACCGCACAAATGGACAGAAAAGTGGACGATCAAGTCATCACACCAACCCTGGGTGACCAAGTCACCGCTTAACTAAAAAGAAAAGTGGACGACCAAGTCATCACACCAACGTGGGTGACCAAGTCACCGCACAACATAGAAAGAAAAGTGGACGACCAAGTCGTCACACCAACGTGGGTGACCAAGTCACCGCATAACATAGAAAGAAAAGTGGACGACCAAGTCGTCACACCAACGTGGGTGACCAAGTCACCATACAACATAGAAAGAACAGTGGACGACCAAGTCGTCACACCAACTGTGGGTGACCACGTCACCGCTTAACTAGAAAGAAAAGTGGACGACCAAGTCGTCACACCAACGTGGGTGACCAAGTCACCGCACAACATAGAAAGAATAGTGGACGACCAAGTCGTCACACCAACCGTGGGTGACCAAGTCACCGCTTAACTAAAAAGAAAAGTGGACGACCAAGTCGTCACACCAACGTGGGTGACCAAGTCACCGTACAACCTAGATTGGAAGTGAAATGATAGCGTACCTTCATTCGCTGTTGATTGAATTTTGATGAAAATCCAAGATGGCGAGGGCTTTACAACGATGTTGTCATCGAAGACCCATGGTTGAGGTTTCACTGGAGCATATTTGTATCCTGCAAACTGAAAGGAAGCAAATACAAAGTAGCGATAGATGGAAAAAAGAGAAAGCCATTGACCTAAATATTCCTACATTTAACCCATGGCTTGCCCCCAAGTTTTTTTGTTTGAAATGAAAATGATTTCTTTATTTAAGAACATAAATTCAAGCCTTTTTCTCTTTTTTTTGGATAAAAAATGTTTGTTCAGTTTTCGTTATACGAACATGATTGATTCAAGTCTAGGTAACGTCTACGTCTTGTTCAAGAAATAACGACCTCAAGGACAAGACTTTCCCACAACTTGCAGCCGTAAGCAATCCTCACCTGATATTAGTGTTTGCACTCACGCTCTGAAACAAGGTTAAGTATTTTTACGCTCATAAAGATGCAACTAACATGATACATAATTTTCAATTCGCAATGTCAATCCGACTCAATAGACTTCAAATGAAGATGCACATGCATGGGCGTTCTAATAATCGATAGGACTTTTACGAAAAAGAATGAATGGACATGAAATGTCCGGAAATGAGCTTGTTTCGGGAGAGATTGCTTTGCTGAAAGTTTTTCGAATGAATGATGCTTTGCTGATTGGTCTTGATGAGGGCGGGGTGTGCGAGCTCTTTCACTTTTTGCCGAAGATGCTTGCTTGACAGAGTGCGTGAGCTCGGGGATCCATGCTGGGGGTGCTTTTCGTGTGGCCAGGGGCCCTTTTCTTGAGTCTTCATTGGGGAGCGTTGTCGTTGTTCCTTTTGCGACTCACTACTTGATTTGGCTTGGGGCCCCTTTCTCTTCTCGGGTTCTCACTAGGGATGCTTGCTTGGAGGTTTCTTGAGTTGGCCTTGGGCCTCTTTTTCTTGACTTTACTGGGGAAGGATGTTTTGAGATTTCTCGAGTTGGCCTTGGGCCTTTCTACTCGAGTTCACTAGGGAAAGCTTTCTTCGAGATTTTCTCGAATTGAGTTGTCCCGTGGGTTGTGATTGTTTTGGCTCTTTGATTGTTTGTATTCTTCGAAGGTCTCTGAGCATTTTCTTTCTTTTCTTTTCTTTTCCCTTTTTTCCCCTCTCTCATTTTTTCTTTTTTCTTTTTTCATTTTTTCTCTCCTTTTCCCCTTTTTTTTTTTTTTTTTTTATGTATATCCCTCCCCTTTTTGATTTGATTTGAAAATGCAACAGAGCAGAGCAAGCACAGCCTTCGTCTTGATCTCTTCCCCTTTTGTCTTGAGGCATCGACCTTCGTCGTTGCTGCTTCTCCGGTGATGGTCCTTAGCGATCTCCTGGGGACCTTTTCCGTCTCTTTCATCGTGCTCTTGGACTCGACGCGCTTTTACTTCCGGCTGGCGATTTTAGCTGAAACTGCTCTTTGGCTCCCGGGGTATGAGTGATATTGACGGTTTGGGGAGTGATGACATATATGGTGGAAAGAGGGAAAAACGAAAAAAGTGGAGAAAATCGTAAAAGTCCCATGTCACTTTATAGCTATCCCATGTCTAATGGCGCATGTACCCTGGATATTATGCGAATTCAACTAGTATCTAGTCAGGCACTTACACTCATGAAAGAAACAAAGCGTGAAGGCCCAAAATACTCACAGGGATATGTTTTGTGATTGCTTACGTCTAGACGTGCCATGGATATAAGAGCTAACAGACAAAATCATGTATGTTTCATATAATTTCTAATGAACTCACAAGTCATCCATGTCGTGATAAAGTGATGAATATGCTTGAAAAAAATGTTCAAAACATGGGATTTTCAAGCCAAGCGACTATGCCTTTATTTCTTTTCTTTTTTTTTTTTGCAAAAACTAAGAATCTTAGCAGACATGACGCACACACTCTTGCAACAACATAAATCGTGGCCATTTAAAAATCGTGGAAACATAAATTGCAACAACGGATAATGCGGAAACGGAAATTGCAAAAATGTAAAAGGACAACTTCCCTGAAAAATGAGCTTTGACATTTTTCAACGCCTTTTCTTGGTCGTCACTCCATTTGCTTGCCCCCCTGTTTACAAGTCTCGCTGCACCTGAAATGAAGAGACAGTTAAATAATAAATTCATAGGGAAAAGGTATCCCCTGATGTTGAATTAATGAAAGATAAAGTAATTGAAAAGAACACGTGGGTTGCCTCCCACGAAGCACCCTTGTTTAAAGTCGTAGGCTCGACTATGGCTTGCGCTTGAGTCTTATGTTTTTGGATCAACATTCTTTTGAATTTCATTGCTTGCCCCCAAGTTCATCCTTTCAAACTGCTCCTGATGAGGGACTATCTCTTTTTCTGCCCTTTCTCTTTAAAGGGACCGATTTGCGTGGAGTCTCGACCTCTTTCTTAGCTGCAGTGATACTTTCTTTACCAGTAGAGACATAGGGTTTATCAAAACCAACTAAATCAACATTCACCCTGAAACGCAATAGTACAAGACGCTCGAAGAGAGGGTTAAATATGTTTATTTATTTTTAAACCGAAGGGGAACGCAAGTTCCTATAAAAGACAATAAAACATGCATACATATTACAAAGAGACATCAGGAAGTGTGGTGGCGGTCTAATTACGCAGAGGCCCTCCCCCCAGACTTCTTCACGAAAATAGCCGAGCCTTATATCATCCTTTCGCTACCTAGAGCATGATTTGGAATAGGGTTGATGGTCATGTTAGACCCTTCGAACGAGATGCATTTGCTCTTGAGCAAGTGATTAACTTTTCTTTTAAAGGTAAAGCATTTTTCTAACATGTGGCCCTGGGCTCCTGCATGATACTCGCATCTAGCATTAGGATCGTACCACTTTGGGTAGGGAGGTTGTAGAGGTTGGGCCAAGATCGGTACAATTTGCCCAGCTGCTAAGAGATGCTTGTAAATCTCTGTCAAGGAAATTGGAAGAGGTAGCAGTGGCTCCCGATTCCCACGATTATTTGGGTTATTTTGGTTGTTTGGTGGGTTACATGGAGATGGTGGAAATGGCGTAGGGCATTGAGGAGGTGGCGCGAAAGGTGGCTTGTAACTAGGTTGGTGAGAGGCAAAGTTGACATCTTTCTTTATGATGGGCTCTTTTTTAGGTGTTAACTCTGGTGGGGAAACATCGATCCTCCCTGACTTGATCCCTCGTTCGACTCTTTCAGCTACCATGACCATGTCAGAAAAGTTATTTGATGGATTGGATATAAGATGCGTGTAGTAGGGGGCCTTGAAGGTATCCACGAAAATAGATACGAGCTCTTTGTCCTTCAAAGGAGGAGAAATCCTGGAAGCTAGTTCTCTCCACCTTTGAGCATAAGTCTTCACCGATTCTTCAGTTTTTTTCTCAAGATTTTGGAGATCAGAACGGTCTGGCGCTACCTCCAAATTGAACTTGTATTGCTTGAAGAAAGCATCTGATAAATCTCTCCGTGTTTTGATCCTATCCTTATCCAAACTCATGTACCAAGTCAAGGCATGCTTGGCCAAACTCTCTCTGAATAAATGGATCAACAGGGGCTCATTGTGTACCATATCGGCCATTTTGTTGCAATAGGCCTTGAGGTGGGTTTTTGGGCACTCGATCCCAGTGTATTTTTCGAAGTCCGGGATCTTGTACTTCGGAGGTATGACGATCCCGGGGACCATGCACATGTCGGCGGGGCCGGTAGGGTCAAATGGATCAACCCCTTCAATTGCTCGGAGCCTCTCCTCGAGAAGATTCAGTCGATCCCCTTTCGGTTGCTCGGCCCCAATGGGGTTAGAACCGAAGGGCAGCATTGGTTCTGATGAGAACTGAGGTTGTGCTGGGTTGAAAGTGAGGAGCTGAGTTCCCACAGGTCCGGGAACTGTGCTCGGAGGAATAGGAGGGAGATACAGGTCCTCTGGGTGGGCCTGGCTCTTGCTGGGGTCCACAGCAGGGTTGATTGAAAGGTACTGAAGTGACGGGGAGATCTCTTCACTCGTCTTAACTGGAGGACTCGCAACGTCGGGTATAGTGAAGGGACTAACCCATCTCCAATGGCCCGGGGGACCAGAAAGTGGCGGGAGTACGGAAGGTCCTGCGACGATGAGCGAAGAGTGAGGTCCTTTTGTTTGAGGGAGATCAAAACCCGGTGGTACTTCGGCGACAGCTTCATCTCTTTCCTTTTCGGCCCTGGTGGCTCTTTCTGTAGTGATCCTAACTTGCTCCTCTAACTCCGTGATTCTAGCCATTAGTGCTTCATCGGTCTTGGCCGGTTCAGTCATTTTTCATTTTTGAAGTCTAGTTAGGGGGAGCCTGTGCGGAGTAGCTTGCTTTCGAGGAGCTATTGTGAACCTGAAAAAGGGAAAAACACAGAAAAAGTAAATACAAGTGAGGATATACAGGTGATATGCAATCCCGAGGCCTCCACGTTGCTCATTCATTTTCCGGCCACACTTTCACTTGATATTTCCAAGGAGGTCGGTGAGGCGAGGAATCCCAGTGGTTGACAAGATACGACAGAAGCCTCTATACATTCCCCCGATATGAAGAAAACCTGAGATGCTAACGGCGAAACCCAAATCAGCAGGGGCAACCAATGCCGCCACGCTAGGAAGATCTCTTTCATACTGTGCTTGCAAATGAAGTAGGGCCTGACGCCTGGTGAACCCAACCGAGGGGAGGGATGACAATCAATGCCATGAACTTGGAGGTAGTGATAAGCTAAGAGGGCAAAGCCACGAGTGGGCAATATTTGGCTGTTTTTGTTTTTTTTTTTTTGAATGTTTGGTCTGATTTTTGGTTCTTTGGGTGAAACGACTGTGTTTATCCCGGAGGGATTTTCTCTTTCTTTTTGCGATAGTCTTTTGAGTTGCGTTTGGATGGATAATTGATATGGAAAAGATGAGGCGATTTTAATAAATAACCAAAAGAGTACGACTTTATTAAAAGTATTTACAAAAGTATGGTAAACTTGCTAAATTTATCAAAAATGGCTAAGATAGGTGGAATCAGGGGTCCTAGCTAAAAGAAAATATTTGCCGATATCCGAGCCATTCCCTGAAGGTGTCATTTCTGGACGTTAGAGTCCTGTTGCCAAAGGTACTCCATCGAAGCCAACTCCCCTTTCTTCATCTCTAACTCAGCCTCTAAGGCGGCAATTCGGCTTTGTAGTGTCTGATCGTTGAAACTTTGTTCCCCGAAAATATCAAGTGAAAGTAGTGTAGGTGCCGACATGTTGAATGAGCAAAACGGGTCCTGTGGGACAAAAAATAAAATTTTAAATGCAAAGTAACCTGCACGTGTCAGAAAATTTACAGTTCGTATAACAGAAAAATCAAGTCAATATGCCACGACAAACAGGTATAATCATGATGCATGTGCTGGGGCTCTGATTCCGACACCTCTAACTGGCTTGAATGGTTCCCGGATGATACCATGAAAAGGTCCCTAAAGTGTCGTCCAGTCGCCCAATTCCTTGCGAAATCGTATAACCTTTCGACTGGCTTTAGGGGTTCATCCGAGTTGGGATTGGTGAACACTACCCAGGACATGTGTCCTAGGGCGTCACTACTACCCTCCTATTTTGGTAATTGTCCCCTGGGTGTAGGGCGCTATGAAATGCATATGACAATTGATAAAGTAAATAAATAAACAGACCAGCAATTGATCAAAGCAAATAAATAAACAAATAAAACACGTCTCTAAAAGGATAAAAACCGGCTCCGACCCTAAAGTCCCCAGCGGAGTCGCCAAACTGTCGTGCCTCGGAAATTTAAAAAAAAAAATCGCGAGTGTTCAACGAAATTTGAGACCTTACAATGCTCGGCGTAAAAAGGGACGCCTAGCAGCATGCAATGAAGTCGCCACCCTAATTTGGTTGCTAGGCTTAGGGAACCCTAATCGTCATGGCATAGGAAATATAATAAGTAAAAAACTAAAGGCACAAAAAAAGGGTCTGGACCCCAGACAAAGGTTCGGGGTCGTATTATGGTCTCGGGAAGGTGTTAGGCACCCGAAACACATCCGAAAATGGTTACCGGTTGATGAGAGAGGTGTTTAAAAAGGTGTTTGAGAAATGCGTTTTGAAAAAGGGGGCCCTCAGAGGAATCGTCACTTTAGTCTTTATTATGATCGTGATGGGACTGAATTTTCCGTAAGACTGAATGAGCGCCCTCTTTTTTCATCATCGGGCCATGCATGATTAACCTAATTACTACGTGATCCTAACATGGATTGCTACCAGAGTACCATTTTAAATGATGGATTTAAAATGATAGTTTGCTGTGGGATCGAAAGTCCCCATGTACATGCAGTCAATATAAGCGAGAATTAAAATCACATGAACGCGACATTTTAAGAAAGTCTTTAAACACGTTGTGCATGTGGGTTGATTTTAGTTCTAGCAGTTCTATGTATCATACATACAATGGATATTTGCAGAAAGCACCGAATAAATAAAAAGGAATCGAAAGGCGTACTTTCGAGCGAAGCTTGAAATTAACCTACAAAACGAGAGTGTTAGTGATAGCTTGAGAAATAACTGAGCAATGAAAATTTTAAATGACAATTGATTGTACACGTAAAATGATGGATTGTACGCATACGAGAATTAAATGCTGAGCTTGATGAGTGCATGAAAATAAATAGCGACAATTGATTGCATGCGAGAAATGATGAATTTTACGCATACGAAAATGAGATACTGAGTTGATTGCGTGCGAAAAATGATTGATTAAGCACACGAGAATTTAAAGGCTGTGTTGATTGCATGCGAAAAATGATTGATTTTACGCATACGAGAATTTAAATGCTAGGTTGATTGCATGCGAAAAATTATTGATTTTACGCATACGAGAATTTAAATGCTGGGTTGATTGCATGCGAAAAATGATGGATTTTACGCATACGAGAATTTAAATGCTGGGTTGATTGCATGCGAAAAATGATGGATTTTACGCATACGAAAATGAAATGCTGTTTTGATAAGTGCAGAAAAATTAAATGCTATTGGCGATTTACAGGGAAGAAAAAAAGTTTAATGATTTGCAGAAAATGAAACAGGTTGATAATGCAGGGAATAAACAGTTGGATATTTGCAGAAAATAAACAGTTGATATTGCGACCGACCATGTAGGCGGTATTGAATTTAAATTGCTGAAAGTAAATTGCTGAAATTTAAAGTGCGGAAAAGTAAATAGTTGATAATTTGCGGAAGGATTTCCAGCAGTTTTGCGAAAAATTAAAGCAGTTGATATTGCAGAAAATAAACAGTTGATATTGCGACCGACCATGTAGGCGGTATTGAATTTAAATTGCTGAAAGTAAATTGCTGAAATTTAAAGTGCGGAAAAGTAAAGTGCGGAAAAGTAAACAGTTGATAATTTGCGGAAGGATTTCCAGCAGTTTTGCGAAAAATTAAAGCAGTTGATATTGCAGAAAATAAACAGTTGATATTGCGACCGACCATGTAGGCGGTATTGAATTTAAATTGCTGAAAGTAAATTGCTGAAATTTAAAGTGCGGAAAATTAAGCAGTTGATAAGTGCGACCGACCATGTAGGCGGTATTGAATTTAAATTGCTGAAAGTAAATTGCTGACATTTAAAGTGCGGAAAAGTAAGCAGTTGATAAGTGCGACCGACCATGTAGGCGGTATTGAATTTAAATTGCCGAAAGTAAATTGCTGAAATTTAAAGTGCGGAAAATTAAACAGTTGATAATTTGCGGAAGGATTTCCAGCAGTTTTGCGAAAAATTAAAGCAGTTGATATTGCAGAAAATTAAATGCGACCGACCATGTAGGCAGTATAATAAATAATTGAATTTAAATTGCTGAATATAAATGACTGAAGTTAGATAACGTAAAAAGAATATCACGATAAGAAATGAGCAATTCACGTATAAAAACAATTAAATAACAAATTGTCGCAAGAATGAGCAGACGAAAAATATGAACACGGAAATGACGCATGTGAGCATTTAAATCATGTATAAACACTTAAAGCATGGTATACGACTATTTAATTTCGTGCATACATATTTAATCATGGTATATAAATATTTAAGCAAAGCGAAATAATAAACAAGTATTGTAAATAATGATTAATTAAATATGGTATACGAATTAAATTAAACATTACGTACGAGCATGAAATAAAAAAAAATGACTCGAATGCTTGACGAAGAATTAATGGGCTGGGCCCCATGTGCTGAAATTTAGTTAAAATGGGCTAGGAATAAATCCTAGCCCATAACTTAAATTGAAGGGAAAGGAAAGGATGGGCTTGGCTTAAGCTAAAGCCCATCAGCATGCTAAAAGAAAGGAGGGACGGGCTTAGCCCGTCACCTTCCTCATGAAGAACAGCAGCCGCTGTTCATCTTCTTCCTTGCGCCGGCGCTACTGCCGGCGACAAGGGAGGAGCTCCGGCCACCCGAACACCTCCAAAATGGTCACAATGCGATCGGGGTCAAGCGACGACCAAAACCCGACCAGAATTAAACCACTTCATCCATGGACGAGGAGCAATTTCACGTTTGAACAAATATACGCATTAAAGCCCAAAAATTCATAATTAATTAAAGGAAACAGCAGGCATTTGAATTGAAGCAAGTAACACGTTTACAACTTGAAAATGAAGTATACAAAACAGATTTGAGCCATTGATTAAATGTTTAAAGCTAAAAACGAAAATTAAGGGAGAGAAGCTAGAGAGAGAAAGCTTGATAAACTCACCTTGATTGCTTTCCTTTGCCTTGGTTCGGGTGAATGAATTGGGTAGGAGAAGGGAGGTGAGCCGTGTGTGAATTGGCTAGGAGAATGAAGAGGGAGTAGAGCTTTTTTTTTTTTTTGTAAAATTTTCGACCCTCGCGAAGGGAAATGGTGACGGCTATTTATAGCCGAAAATGCGTGGGAGAGCGGCGGAGGGAGCTGCGCGTGGAGGAGCTGGAGGCGTGATGATGGCGGAGCTAGGGAGCTACGGCTAGGGGCTCGGACGAAGACGTGGCTGAGAAGGAGAGCAGGTGGCTCGGGCGCGGGCTCGTGGCTGAGAATTTCCTTGCACTGTACATGTGCATTATGCACAATAAATCAAGGGCCATTGATCTGGTTGACTTTCCTTGGTTGACCAGATCAATGGCCATGATCTAATGGCCTTTCATCTGATTTAAATAGCCTCGAGCCGGATCCGTCGAGCAAACGTTCCGACTTTTCGAGCCGAAGGTACCGACGCGTAAAAAAAATACAACGGTTTTAACCGTCTACAGCGAACGATGAGAACTTCTCGTTTAACGCGTTTATTTTAGTGTTCAAAGGCGCGAAACGCGGGAACGAAAAAATAAAGCTTTACACCGAAAATTACACGAAACGCTGTAAACCGTTGCGACCGGAAAAAAATCTAGCAACTAGTTGATGGAAAACATTTTAAAGTCGAGCTATTGTCCGAGCGAACTTACTCGGGTCCAATAAAAGCTCGAACGAAAATAATAATAAAAAATAAAAATACTAAAAAAATGTGCGAAAATATAAAAAATCCTAAAATTCGTGTGATGACCTAAAACGAAGAATAATTTAAGAAACGACTGCCGGATAATTAAAAATGTGATTTTTAAGGCTAAAAATAATAATGATAATAATAATGAAAATACTTGACGAAAAATTAAAAATGCGACTTCGAAAGCTGACGATTCTAACGATGATGCTAAAATGCAACGAAACACCTAAGAATGCTAGCGACATTAAATCAACTGAAAATGACTGTAAATTAACTAAATAACAGAAATGCTAAAATTAAATAAAAATGGCGTCAAAATTCGGGTATCAACACGTGGTATTCCTCAGAATGAGACAGCTCCTCGAGCCATCTAGAAGGTTTGTTTGGGGAGACTCCTGAGCACTATTTTGCCCTCGTGGCGTCAGCTTCTAGTGTAGGCGGTGACCCTCTATCCACCGCGACGGTGGGAACAGTGATTTCTTCTTTCAGTTCAGGGCAATAGAAGGAAATACCCTTTTCCTTAGGTCGATTGTTATCACAAGGAGATAGCAACTCCATCCTGGAAGTGAAAATCCTATCCTTATGGCAACCGTGCTCATACAGACGGACCACTAAGACGAGGCACGCCCCAAAGACGCGAGGTTTCAACGCTTGGGAGTGAAAATCCTATCCTTGTGATGACCGGTCCTAATCAGACGGCTCACTATGATGAGGCACGCCCCAAGCCGATCATTGACATTTGAAATAAAGAGAGATATCCCAGCTAGTAACCGAGCGGTTGATACCCGGTGAAGTTGAGCTGGAGAGATGTCTCTATCGCAACAACAACATCACAACAAAGCCAGACCTAGCAAGGCTAAGTGATCCCCCCTAGCAACAAAGGGTGGTATCAATCTATATACAACACGAGCAGAGATGATACTGATTCATCCTCTGAGACATCACCAAAGAGATGATAGGGTAGCGTTGGCCATGAGACATGTGGAAACAACTTCGCGATTCTCAAACAGAGAAACGCCCGAAGGAAGATACCGAGGAGAAGACCATCTCAAAAGCCAAGTTATCATGACCACCAGAGAAATACTATCTCTCCGAAGATAGAAATGCCTTAACAATTCACAGGCAAGGCGTCACAATAAAAGCACGCGCTAATGCTGCGGTTAGTCAACCACATAAGGTATGATGATTACATCATTGCGATTTTAGTAATAATGTTTGCTAACTATATGGTGACAGCAACATCGCAAAACAAAACTGGCAAAGAAATTCTAGGCAAAAAGCAACACTTTAAAGGAAAACCGATACTGTCAATATTACAAAACGTCCCGCAAGAATGGACAGAGGCACGTTAATATCAAAAAACCAAAAAAGTAAAGCGCAGTGCCTATGGAGCAGCTGACGCATCACCACCACCCTGCCCAGCAGCCCAACTCCTATGGAAATCATCATCAGTTATGAGTAAGGACCTTCTATCAAAATAAGCACCAAGATCTTTGACTCGAAGAGTGTCTATCCCATGAACCTCCATAAAACCATCCGACACGATCATGGCTCCCTCCTTCATATACCAACGACATTTTTCAGCAGAAAGAGCAACCTCAGCGGACAGCTCGGTGTTCCTGCGCCTCTCCACCTCTAGTTAGGCCTCTCCCTCAGAGAGTCGTACGGACAAGGCGGTACCCTTCTCTCTTTCATTCTCCAGGGCATGCCTAGCGATCTCCGCCTCTTGCCTAGCGACCTCAGCTTCTCGCTTAGCGTTCTCTGCCTCCTGTCGGGCAACAGTCGCAGCATCAAGCAGCCCCTGACGCTCATTCGTCAGCCTGTCTATCTCCCTCCGCTCATCTGCCTCTGCCCTGGCGGCACCCTCATCCAAGTAATGGAGATGGCAGAAGGAAGAAAACATCTAAGAGCAAAGGAAATTTATACATTCTTGGCGGCTTCTAGCCAAAAACACATCTCTCTCCCTGTGATGCGACATCATTTGAGCTATCAGCTGAGAGGTAGACGCAAAGGCAGCATCATTCCCATCGGTCTCTGAAACCTGAAAGGTTTCTTCTCTAAAACCCCTTAAGTTAACCTGATGAGTGGCCAGACTAGGAGGAAAATAAGGGTTGACGCCAATCATCAAAGCAGAAGCAGTGGTACCCCTCTCGGCAGGAGGTGGAGGCGTAGGAACAAAAAACAGGACAGAAGGAGAAGGACGTTGATTAGCAGAGCCTCCCATGTCCAAAGACCCATCCCCAGCAAGCACCGAAAAGTCAGGGCCCGGCATATCTGGTTGAAACCCCACAGCGGTAGATGAAGAGTGAAGTTGAGAATCAAAAAATGTGTGAAAATCCCCATTAGGGTTAGCACCTTGAGATTGCTCAAGAGGTGCACCGCCTTCCGCAGAAGTTGTCAGAGGAGGGTTAATGCCAGAAGAAGACGGGTTATTCTGGAGACTGTAGCGAGCCCTTTTCTGATGATTCGCGAGGTCATCGGTAAATGACATGTTTTCGTCAAGAAGAGAATGGGCAGACACGGTGACAATTTCCTAGAAGAAACAAAGCACGATAAGAAAACCATAAGGAGCAAAAGAAAGCGGTAGGAGTAATGGATAAAAATACCTGAGCAGACGGGGAGACTAAGGGGATCCCTTGAGGAACTATGTCGACAGTCACTTCCGAAGAAGCGGTAGCTTGGGAGGGAGCGAGATGAGTATCACTCGCTTTCCTGCTTCTTTTCTTCTTGGCGACGCGAGGTCGCGAAGAGGATGCTTGAACAGTATCAACGGTAACAACAACCCTTTGAGAAGAGGGGGTGACCAAAGTAACAGCGGTAGATCCTCCCTCAGCGACAGTTCCTCCTTCAGCGGCAGCAACAACAGTAGCGGCAGCCTGCTCTCTTCTTTTCTGCTCTCTTTTCTTCTTCCTCCGGATATATTCAGGCTCCCAACCGGGCGAAACCGCTGCATATTTATGGAAAGATGTCAGCGTTAGTACTACCCAGCAACACAGAGAAAGAAGAATAAACACTCACCCATTTTACATTTCTCAACATCCTCCCCATTAGCCACTTTGCGGGTGTCAACGCTAAAGTTCAGTTGGAGTAAAGTTTGCAACCAACCAGCCTCCGGTTCGGAAAGCGGTTTCCTGCTATCCCAAACCCCATCTTTAATCTCCTGATTAAAGTCGGTCCCCCACAAGGGTTCAAGTGAAGGGCTCCAGACCCAGGAATGGAAGACTCCAGACCCATGAGTTTCCAAGTGAAGGGCTTCAGTGACTCGTCGTCATAACGGGGCGATATCGATATCACCCCTTTACGAGAATACAACTGAAAAATATTGTGAAATAATGCCAACGTAGGAGACTCAATCTCCTTGAACCGACATAGTGACGCGAAAGCGCTAACAACGCAAACTGCGTTAGGGCTCAGTTGGGCCGGGTTCAAGTCAGAATTGGCCAGCAACAGTTTCATAAAGGAATCAAGGGGAAGTCGGAACCCATGATCGAACAATTTGGCATATAACACCCTACTATTATCAGGCATTTCACTATTAAGGCAGAGCGGATCAGAAGCAACTTTAATGGTGTAGCCTTCAGGGTGTTGAATGTTGAGCGCAGCTAATCTGCGATGAACTAAGGACAAGATATAGAGAGAAGTAGGGGTATTATCAATCTTCTCTTCCCCAACAGATTTTTTAGAATCTTCTCCCTCAACAATGGGTCTTTCCTCAACAACGGATTTTTTAGAGCGAGTTTTCTCTATAACTAATAAAAAGAAGGGAGCAAAAGAAAGAAATGATGTGTGTACCTTCGTAAAAGAAACACCAGGGATCCTAGAACGAAGAAGAAAGAGCGGCGAGTTAGTTTCTAGAAAAATGTGATGAGTCAGTAAAGAGATAAAAAAGAAAAGAGGAGGCGAGGAAAATATCATATATAACCCTAAATAGGTCGAAAGACGCGACCAGTGTTCAACTGACATGTGGTGAAATAGCGTGTGGGAAGGATGCGACATGCGCGAAAGGCGTAACTTTTGAAAAAAGGGGAAAGACGCTTCAGTCCTCGTTGCTCCCTAGAAGACGCCTGTTCAAGCATCTCACCATGAGCAGGACACGTGTCTTCCTTCATCATTGTTTTCGATCGCATTAATTAAGGGACTCGCAGCATTTAATGCTCTGAAAAGTAGCGCCAGCTCGGACTCAAGGTCTTAGGAAATGACACGTCAGGAGAAAGGCGCTAACAAAGTATAAGCAGCATCAATGGTTTAAATTCAAAAAAGGCACCTATACATGAATTGATTGACTCATTTGGCACCTCTACTTCAAAAACGGTTTAAAAGGCACCTGTACTTCTTACGTATGACACATTTGGCACCTCCCACGAATGGCGTCACCATTCCTCCGTTATCCGCTGACGTGGCATGTCACGTCATTAACATGATGATGTGGCATGCCACGTCATCATATGTTAATTACTTTTTTACTTTCTTTCTTTTCCTTTTCCTTTTTCTCTCTCTCTTTCTTTTTTTTTCTTTCTTTTCTTTTTCTATCCTTCCTTTCAATCTTTTCTTTATTTCTTGGGCTGACCCATTATCATACTAAATAAATAATTAAACAAACCCATTTATCATCTAAAACCTAACAAATAAAGCAAGCTCCACTCCTTCCTCCTCTGCTACTACCGCTACCCCCTGCAAAACCAAAACATAGAGCACAGATCATCCTCCGGCCTAGTAGTTGATGATGTACATAAGTCCATTGCTGACACGAGCGAGGACAGGGAGGAAGTTGAAGAGGAGGATGTCATTGTTGACTCGATGATCTCCATCTGGGCTGCTTTTGCAGCCGCGGCTTGGATGTCGTGGGGAGCGAGGGAGGTGGGGTGGGTGAAGGACGTAGCAAGGTGAGGGAAGTTGAGGATTGCGGAGTTTCCTTTGATGTTTAAAGCCGCCACGTCGTATGCACGCGCCGCCATCTCTGGAGTTGGGAAAGTGTCGAGCTAAATGCGTGATTTCTTGCAAGGCTCGTGAATTTCAGAGACCCATTTGCCCCAATTCAGCATCCGAACGCCGCGGTAGACCGGGTGTTTGCTTGAATCGCGAATGCGTTTCATTTTCTTGGCCGGAGAAACTTCTGGGTCATCCTGTATTTGCTCCGATTCAACATTTTGTTTCCTAGGGTTTAAGGGTATAAGAGAAGATGATGATGAGCTCTCCGTTTCTGAATTTTGCGGTTGATCAGACATTTTTCTAGAAAAACTAAGAATTGGGTTTTGGTTTTGCAGGGGGTAGCGGCAGTAGCAGAGGAGGAAGGAGTGGAGCTTGCTTTATTTGTTAGGTTTTAGATGATAAATGGGTTTGTTTAATTATTTATTTAGTATGATAATGGGCCAGCCCAAGAAATAAAGAAAAGATGGAAAGGAAGGATAGAAAAAAAAAAAGAAAAAAAAAAAAGAGAAAAAGAAAAAAGAAAAGAAAGAAAAACATTAATTAACATATGATGACTTGGTATGCCATATCATCATGTTGATGACGTGACATGCCACATGGCGTGCCACGTCAGCAGATAACGGAGGAATGGTGACGTCGTTCGTGGGAGGTGCCAAATGTGTCATACGTAAGAAGTACAAGTGCCTTTTAAACCATTTTTGAAGTAGAGATGCCAAATGAGTCAATCAATTCATATACAGGTGCCTTTTTTGGATTTAAACCCAACATCAATAATACACTAAAACCCAACGCTTAAGAAAGAAGCGACAAGGGTCTAGCAACGTCAGCATTATTACAGAGAAAGCAAAGCCCAAATGGCTTTATGGTGCGATAGCTTGAAGAATAAAAGAAATTCAAATAAGAATGAAATAGCAGTGAAGGGGGAAATCTAGGAATCCTTCGCGGCACTCGAGTCACCCGGTAGATGAGTTCGTTGCGCAACGCCATCACTAAGCTTTTCTCCCTCTAAGGCAGATGAGCAGTCCCTATTCCCATCAACTCCATCCATTATGGCAGAAATATAATCGGTAACCTTGGTCGGATCAAAGGAATCACTTTTGTAATAGGCTGCGAACCCAGAAGTAAAAGCCTCTGAGACCTTCTTTCTCCACCATTCCATCTTCAGCGGAACCCTGGCTAACTCCTCGTTTTGGACCAGCACCTCCTCGCAAAGAAGAAGGATTTTCTTCTTTTCCATCGCCAACTCTGCTTCCAGAACATCGACCATAGCCTTTCCTTTAGACCTCTCCCTATTCAGCTCCTTTTGCGACTCGTCTTGAAGACGCGAGAGCAGCCTCGATTGGTCCACCGCCCGGTCAAGTTGCACCTTTTGAGCGCACATCGCGCTAGCAAAATTTCACAGTTCGTTGTCGTAAGCCTCGACCAGATAGCCTAGATGGCGGAAGGCATCTAGAGAATCATTCATGACATGCCTATAGCGGGCCCTCGGAGAAAGTTGAAGAAACCTCTCTCTCTCTTTAGAAGAGCTCATCATTTGCCCTATCAAGGGTGCCAAGAATTCGTCTCTAGAGAAGGGATTAGGCACCCCGGCAGCGCGAAGACCGTCAACGCAAAACCCTAACAAATTCATACGGTAGCAGGGAGCCCCGTTAGGGCCTTCAGGAGACAGATTGATCATGGGAGTCGGAGGACAATCTCCAGTGCTCACATCTGAAATAAGGGTAAAAAACAAACGCGGAAGAGCTCAGAAGTCGGACTCGCAGGAGAAGTCGCCACCACATCCAGAATGGAGTGAGAAATTGGAGAATCAAGAGCGTTAGCTGGCGTAGGAGGATCTGCCGCTAACGGGACTTCACCAGCAGAAGGAAGGACGATTGTTGGTGCTTTAGCGATTTTCACAGTTCGAGAAGTGCCTCCCACAGAAGAAACGTTAGAAATCGCAACAGCCGCTGCAGTAGCATTATTAGAGAAAACCCGGTAGCCCGCTCATTTATCTCTACCCTCAATTTTTTTCGTTGAACTGAGGTAGCATAGCAGAGGTCCGGTTTGATATCCATATCCTCGCTATCGCTGTCATCGCTACTATCGCTCTCAATTATCCTAGTCGTATATCGGCTCAGAGTTATTCCCCCACGCCGTAGCGGTAGCCAGTTATCAATAAAATGAGAAGCTCGGGCGGAGATGCCGCGCCCTCGCCCTCCCCTAACGAGTGTCTTAGTCCGTCCCCTTTTAGGCGGAATAACCTGATGGTCGGAGTTCCCGGTAGGAGGAGAGGCTGGTATAGTTTGGAGCGACACCACATTTAAAGGAGTGTTAACCCCTCCAGAGGACTGATCGTCAGTGTCTCCTGTTAAAAGAATGCATCAGAATAACGAATAAGTCAAGAAAAAGTATGAAAAAAGGTGAACTCACCCATAATGCACTCTTTGAGAAGCCTGTACGAGGTGAATTCTCGGATACAGAAAGACGTATTTATATCTAACAAGACGTTAGCTTGCTCTAACTCAGTTCTGGACAGCACTGCTGGATTTGCCTAGAGGGGACCTATAAGCTCTTGATTAAAATTTATGCGCCATAAACGGGACGGCAGCTCGAGGACGAAGAAACTACTCTTCCAATCAGCAACCGCCCCCTCAAAGCCATGAAACCGCTGCCAGAATGACTGCACGAATGCGTCATCCCATCGTGGAGTGATATTGACTAAACAATCATTACAGGTCATGGTAAAGAATTTGCGAAATAAATTGAGAGATGGGGCAAAAATGTTCTTCAATTCGCAAGCGCGAAGAAAGGCATAAACCCCACACCAGGAAGAAGGGGTTATCTGGGCAGGATTAAGCTTATACTCCCGCAGTAGCGCTAGTATTGAATCATGAACTGGGAAACGAAAGCCATAAAGAAACATTTTAAAATAAACTAGCCTACAGTATCCCCACGCTGGATCGTGGAGTCGCATGGTATCTTCAGGAATCAAAGGCTCATGTCTAGAGGGAAAGGTAATACCATGGTCATCTAATTCGGCTTTTAAAACCATCTCGCACGTGAAAATACTGGGTGTTCGCGCGATCTCCGGATCCATCGGTTTCTAGAGAACCCGATTGGGCCTACTTCTAACCATAATAATAAACTAGTGAACAGAAGATCTGAAAAGATAAAGTGGTACCTTGAAAGGAAAAGATTCACAGGTGAGCTGGCGGAGGGCGGCAGACGAGCAAGAAGTTCTTCCAGAAAAAATAAGGAGAAGACAAGAGAGAAAATTCGAAATAAGGGCAAAAAGGGTTGGAAAGAGAAAATGGTTCCTTCTTAAAGGGCTGAATGCCACCGCATTAATTGAACTGCCAATTGAGCCAAGATGCGTGTAAAGGAAGTCAGCCACGTGGAGTTACATTAAAGGATTTAAAAGTAAAACAAGCAGTTATTCACCACAACTTCCCAAGTACCGGTTAATTTTGACCAAATCAAATGGTCAGGGAGCAGTTGCCGCGACAAAGCTAACCCTTCGCGTTAGCAATCAATAAAATTAAAAGACTGACGAAATGACAGCGGCAAAAGAAGGAAAACAGGAGATATCATTTTATTCATGAGCCATACGGCATCTACACTGCGCCTAACGCCTAGCGCCTGAGCCCTAATCTTCATCAGGCCAGTACATATCATAATAGTAAACCTCATCATCGTCCGATAGCGGTAGCCCCCCGGTGGCAGGAAGGAGGGGCTCATCCACTCTCTTCTCCTGGTCTAGCCTTGACGAACCTAATTTCTCCTCAATGGCTGATGCCACCGTTTCAACACCGATGCTGCCAGAAAGAACCTTCTCCGGTGAACGGTCGCAAGAAAAAAATCTCTTGTTGCTATTTTGAGCAAGAGGGGCAGGAGATTCAAAGGACGTGTCAGGCGCCTTGGAAGTCTTCTTCCTCGGCCTTTTGCGGCCCTTCCGGCTGACTGGCGGCCTCCATGGGGGCGACGGAGGAGGATGATCCGAATCCGGTGAAGTTGGAGGAGTCGGCAGGGAGTCACGCGCCGCAGTATCAAGGAAATAGGAATCTGCCATTGATTCACAAACAATTGGGGGTAGAGAAATAAGAAGAAGAAGATGAATAGGAAAAGGGAAAGAAACTTCTTTAAATAAGCCATAACAAAGAGATACTCTGATCTCTTCGAGTGCCCCTGGGAAGCAATTAATACGCCTGAAAAAGAGCAACCATAATTGCAGAATCCGATCTGGCACAGGCACGCCCGCTCAAAAAATGCACCAATCAAAAGGCACTAAAAAATCGCCCAACCACCTACCACTGGAAAGGCGGCGCAGAGAACGGTTGAGCAAGGCATTTATGGCCGATTTCCAGAATACGATCCCTACAACACTACATCCTAAGTAGCTGCTCCCAACTGACACAACAATCAATAAGACAGGGAAAATGGAAGATGGTAAAATAAACTAAAACAACATTTTATTCATTCATGGCCTTAGCGGCCTAAGCACCTAGGTGCGTACACAGAAAATATAAAAACAAAAGGGCGACGGTCAGCAGTCAGGCGTGAGACCCAGCATCGTCATCCTCTAGCAGAGTAGGGATCTCTCTCAGGGCATCAGTCACAGAGGTCAGCTCAGAAGAAGAAATCCTCATACCCTTCAAGCAGCACACCAGTAGGTCCTTCCTCTACCGCAGCATGGTGATCACCACCTCGATGCGGGAGACAACAACAACCAACTTCGCCATGCTCTCCAGAGGGCTAAAATCCTCCAGAGAAACTGCACCCAGCCTGGACTGCAGAGGAGTCATCATCCCCTGGAGCTCCAAAATATTCTCAGAGATCTTGGTCAGCATGTTCTCCAGAAAGCTGACGTCACTATCATTAAGATTCCTCAAAGTATGAGATTTGGAGATCAAGAAATTCTTAGTGAGATTGTCCATGATAAAAGTGCTAAGAGAAGTGCTAGAAGATGTGAAAAATTGATGCGGTGGAAGAACTAATTTATAGGTTCAGAAAAGCAACGGATTGAGAAAGAGAGTCCCTCGGGAAATAAATCACCCCGACAGGCGACATCTAGGCCGAAGATGAAGCGGTAGCCCTTGGTGAACACTCGGGCTCATTTTCAGTTGGGCTTATGACAACAATAGACCTAACGCCCCTGGGCATTTTTGTCTTTGCACCCCGCGTTAGGGGCAGGACGATGTTATACCTACCGGACGGACAGCCTCGAGGCCTTCGCCCTTTATCGAGCGATCAACGCTGGGATGGTCGACATCAACGGGGTGGGGGGGTTCCCACGAGGTCACTTTGTCATGACCAGGCGTTATCCCGTCCCAGGCTAAGCTTGCCTTTCCTAGAGGAAGGAAGGCATTACCTTGCCTAGGTGATGCCTACCCCCATATACATACCTAACGCAACGATAGCACACCATTGACGGAAATGCCCACCGCCTGACAGGCCCGTTAGCGCCCATCATGGCTGAGCCCCCAGAAAACGCTCCACTCTTCGCCTATAAATACCCCCATAATCAAGGAAGAAGGTAAGCCTAATATAGCTAGCAAAAGCTCTGCTACTTTGACCACTGATACTAACTTAAGCATCGGAGTGTTTACGCCGGGACTCCCTCCCGGCGCCTTGCAGGTACATCGGACAACAGCGGGCGTGGAACCCAAGGAGCCATTCTCCCTTTCTACCCTTCGCCAACAACCAGAATCTTATCAATTTGTTAATCCGAAAGGCATAACTAACCATTCATAAAGACCAAATTTAGTTTTGAAAGCAGTTTTCCATTGGTCTCCTTCATGCAATACGGATTTGATGATATCCACTAGCCAAATCAATTTTATAAAATATTATATCATGGCTGAGTTCAACTAGCATATCATCAAGTCTAGATATGGGGTGCGAGTATTTAATGGTTACCTTATTGACGGTTCGGCATTCCATGCACATACGCCACGAATCGTCTTTCTTTGGAACGAGGATCACCGGAATGGCACACGGGGAAAGGCTTTCTCGGACATAACCTTTTGCGAGAAGTGCCTCGACTTGAGTCTCCAACTCCTTGGTTTCCATCGGATTGCACTGATAAGCTGGGCGGTTAGGCATAGGCGCACCGGGGATCAAATCGATCTTGTGCTCGATCCCTCGGATGGGTGGTAGCCCTTCGGGTAACTCGTCAGGAAACATGTCTTGAAAATCTACCATCAAAGACACAAAAGTAGGAGAAGAGGAAACAGAGTTAGTGTTAGATGTTTCCGCACTCAAGGCACGAAAACAGAGAAAAATAATAGGTTTTTGCGCAACAAGCGCACGCCTTACATCTCGAGATCTTCCCATGAGACTCACTTTTCTCTCTTCTCTCGTTCCCCTCGGAACCTCACTAGCTAGCTCATTTTTTTCTAGCCGTGTGTTTCCACTCTTTCCTTCCTTTTTCTCTCCTCTTTTCGCAAGCTCACTTTTTTCTTGCGGGCTATTTTGAATGCTCTCACTGCTTACATTTTTCACTCCACTCTTTCCCTCCTTTTTAAGCAAAGAAATTGAAATATCGAAGACCGCACTCGCTTTTTCAAGCTTGATTTGGTCTTCATATACCTGACTAGGTGCCAGTGGTGGAATCATGAATTTGCGGTCACCGTGAGTGAGCCGGTAGGTGTTGCGGAAACCATCATGAATGGCGTGGCGATCAAACTGCCACGGTCGGCGAAGCAGAAGGTGGTTGGCTTGCATAGGAGCGACGTCACACACTCGCTCGTCTATGTACTCTCCAATCTAAAACTTGACTCTTACTTGCTTGACTACCTTGATCGAACTTCCATCGTTGAACCAGTTCAACACATAAGGGTGTGGGTGCTTGGTCGTCGATAATCCAAGCGAATGAACTAGCAAGGTGCTAGCCACATCAGCACAGCTCCCACTGTCAATGATGATCGACATAACCATCCCATCAGCTACACCCCTTGTATGGACAAGTTCTCTCTCTGTTCCAAGACCTCATCATCTGCCCGGGCTTGTATACTCAAAGTCCGTCGGACAACCAAACTTCGAGAAATCTCTAAAGGGGCATACTCATCTTCTTCCTCAAATTTAGCTTCTTCTTCCCTCTCAGATTCCTCATCTTCACTTACTATCTCCCCTGCTTCTCGAACTAAGATGATGCGACGGTTTGGACACTCGACCCTCATGTGTCCTTTACCGCCGCATTTGAAGCACTCAATGGATCGGCTTGGAGTCCTTTGGGTTGTGTTTGGGGTTGGTATTTTGGAGGTGTCTTGGGGAGTGTATGGCTTGGGATTGGGTGGGTTTTTTATAGTTTGGTCGGGAGTCAGTTGGTTTGGTGTAGCTCGGTTTAGAGGTGTTTGTTTGCCAAGGCTTTTTGGTATTGGTCACAGAGTGTGGAGTAGAAGAAGAAGTAGTATTGACAAAGTTTCGAGATTTAGAGCTTACTTGGCGTTCTAGTTTAAGGGCTAGGTGATACATCTCCTCGAGTGTATTGTAGGGAAGGAAGTCTAACTGTTGGGAGATTTCCTTGCGAAGACCACCCAGAAATCGGGCCATGGTTGCCTCACTACTCTCTCGTACATCCAATCGCGTCAACATGGACAACATCTCATGGTAAAACTCCGTGACACTTTTACTTCCTTGATACAATCGTTGGAGTTTCTGATGTAAATCTCGGAGGTAGTAGACCAGCACAAACCGTCACCGCATCTCCTCTACCAGTTCAGTCCAAGTGGTTATTGGTGGTTCACCATCCAATCTTCGATTGATCAGGACTCTCTCCCACCACTATATGGCCAAACCTGTGAACTCAACAACAGCCAAACGACACTTCTTTTCTTCCGAGTAAGTGTAACAGGAAAATATCCTTTCCATCTTACTTTCCCATTCATAATAAACATCGGGGTCTTCTTTACCCTCAAAAGATGGAATAAATAATTTAATATTGGACGAATTGTCATACCGTTCCTCATGGCGAGGTGCCCTTCGAGCCTCCCTTAGAGGTTCATGTCGTGGTACGTCAAAGAAAGGTGTTTGACGTGATTGGATGTATGATAGAGGCGGGTTCAGGTTGGACACGGCTGGATGTATTGGTGGCGGCACGTAGGAGTTCGCCTAGTGAAGTGGGATACTGGGTCCTCGGTTAGACGTGCCATTTCGATGTCGGTTTATGAGAGGTGGCGTTAGTGGTTGGGATGTTTGATGCATGTTAAGGGGTGGGTGGTTGTGTGATTGGCGATCCTCCTCATTGTCACTACTATTAGTACGGGCATAGATACCCTTGGTGTTGCTATTGAATGGGGGACTATATAAGGATTGATTCCTTGGGTCGGTGGATCGGGTTCTTTGTTGGAAGTGGGGAAATGTAGGGGTTCTTTGCAGTAGTGGTGGTTGTATAGGTGGGGGTGTTTGGGCTTATCGAGTTTCGATGGCCTCGAGCCTAGCCATCATTTTCTCCAATATGGAGCTAATGCGGCTCATGTTTGGATCGGGCGGCGAGGGTGGTACTTCCGAATGTTCTTCGGTAATAGTAGGATCGTTGGACATGGTGTGTACCTGCACAAAGAAAATAAACACAAAGGAAAACTAAAAGGTGTTTGTCAGTACCCTCCCTCACGTGTTTACACTCTTCCCTCGATTGTTCTCACCAAAATCACACAAAAATAAAGTTAATGCCAATTTTAGTTTAAAGACTCAAAGAATGATGAGCACTTTGGTGACACACAATGAAAACTCGGTACACAAAAAAGGTATGGAAAATTAAGGTAAATAACACGAACAAAGTGAAGTTATGCACTTACCTTAATTTGGAGTAGAAAAGATGGGGAATCAATAATGGAAAACTTACAAAGACTCGAATGAAGAATGGCGCAAAAGGATTGTTGCTTAGGAAGCCGAAAGAAAAGCTTGACTCGTCCAATTTAAGTCCACGTCGAGTATTGAAAAACTTACCTAGCGATCTTGCCCCTTGCTTTTGACTTGTGTCGATCTTTCTTATTTTAATTTTTTTTTTTATAACAAGTGAAGGGTCGCTCAGATCACAAATAAATAGCAAAGAAAATAAAATTTGCGTTAGTGGCAAAATTTATACAATAGATAATAAATTTCGGAAAATTTAAAAGGAATTGATTAGAGCAATTTTGAATGTTTACCAACCTTCGAGACAGCCGAGCTCCGCTACCACGTGTTAGGATCCTTCGATGTTGAATTTGCAAGGAACTAGTCTCGATTGGGGATGGCTCGATTAATGAAGGATTATGACGTTCTTGTTGAAATTTGGAAACCAATTACTTTGGAATGGTTTTAGGAGATAGGCGCAGCGGGAAATTGTAATGGAACTATGTAGGAATTTTAAGGAAGGGTTTATGGATTTTTGATTCAAGATTAATGGTTCTTGAATCGGGAATTTTAGAAGTGAAAGATGGAAAATTAAATGAGCAAGTAAATTCAAGAAAACCTTCTCGTTAACTAGAACGAGCAACCTTTCTATATTGAATATACTCGAAAAAATAGTCGATCTCAAACTTGCAATGGAAATGCTAGTTACAAGAAATTTAGGGAAAGAAAGTAAGAAATTACAAGAATTAATTAAGCTAAAATTGGCTTCAAGATTGAGTGTTTATCAATGATCAAAAAGTGAGTTTTAAAGAAGAATTAAGGCATCTATTTATAGCTGAAAATCCTTGAATTAATTCAAGGTTGGAGTCCTTGAATTAATGGCCAAGCAATACGTTGGCTGCTGGTGAGGACGCCAGCTGGGCTTCATGGACTGAGTCCACGCCTTGCGCTAGTCATGCGGGTCGTGCAGGTGCTGGAGGCAGCCTGATCTTGCAGAGCGTGGGCCTGGTCATGCGGAAGCCGTTGGTGGGCAGCGTGTTAGTGGGTTGCGTGTGTGGGCGAAGGTAAAGGTGCGTGGGTGCTGCTAGGACGACGTCGCTTTGGGATGGAGAGTGGGCTGCTTGCTGCTTGGTGCGATGGGCTGGGCTGGAAAGGAGCTGGCTTGGATTTCCAACATACTCCTTTGGTCCTTGGATTCCCATACATAAACTCCATTGGTCCTTGGGCTTTGGGTGAGCCTCTTCCCGGCGTAAATGTTGGAGCATCCATGCCACGAGATTTTGGCGTTGGCTTCGAGTACGCTATGCGATCGGAGCGATCGTATCATTATGCTATTTAATTATTTTATTTGTTTCATTTTTATTATGAGTGGCTAAATTCTTCTTCTTAGTAAAGGTTCTTCAAAGGTTGCTTAGGTTAGTTGAGAGGTCTAATTGAGCATAATAAACTCCATGTTTGTATTTTCTTGTTCATCGATTTATTTCCAATCTATTTAGGAACAATTAGTAGTTCGACTAACTAATAATTGAACTTAGGTAATTATCGTCGTCTTTGTAGTAATAACTAACGTGAGGCTGCATAGTAGAGTAGGTAACTAGATAATAGTCATCACGTCAAACTGGTCCAATTTGACTAGGGTAAACAACCAATTAGGGTAGTGCCTCGAATGTACTGAGTGTCTCGCCTTAGGTGTGTCTTTCCTTATCTTCATGGGCAACTAAGTATTGTCTCCATAAACGTACTTTGGAGGACGGCAGATTGTCAAGGTTACTCCATAAATGTACCTTAGAATAGCTTCTCGTATGAAGAAAAGCAGGGGCCTAAACGTACCAGCACCTATAGCACGCCTATGAACCAAGAATGGAATACCACTACACTAATGACTGACTAGGTCTAGATGCAACCAAAGATGAACCTTTGCTAGGAACCTTTCCCATCTGATTTTATATCTTCATTTACTCTATTTTATTTAGTTTTAGTTAATCAATAACTCTCTCAAAATCCCTCTTGTGTTACTGGTTCCGTTTGTTTGTCTCTGTCATACATTAAAGTGAGCGTCTACCCTTAGTCTCTGAGTTGGACCCTATTACCACTATACTCAATTTTATTGTGCATTAGGCATTCATGCAGGAAAAGGATAAACATTTTATCAAAGAAGAAGTTATCACTTAGGCATTCATCTGTATGCTATCACAGTTCAAGGTATTGGAATCTAAATCTAAACGCTAACACCTTGAACTTGAGCCTAAAGTTGGATACTACTAATAAGTTGTTGAACATATGGTTAGCAAAGCTATCACAAATTAGACAGCAGGTTTTATTATTATTTTTTACGGCTTCGACAACCCGTTTAGTGAGCATGTGAAAAAACACATCAATGCTGGAAAAGGAAAAACATTTTATCAAAGAAGAAGTTATCACTTAGGCATTCATCTGTATGCTATCACAGTTCAAGGTATTGTAATCTAAATCTAAACGCAAACACCTTAAACTTGAGCCTAAAGCTGGATACTACTAATAAGTTGTTGAACATATGGTTAGCAAAGCTATCACAACACGGTAACTTAGATGATTCAAAACCATGAGTAATTTTGGCATTTTTCCCAACCAACTTATGTTGAACTTTCCCCTTACACTCTAAAGAACTTTTCCTTCCTATCACAATTCAAGGTATTGTAATCTTCATCTTCTTTTCTAAAACAAGAAATCAGAAAATACCCATCTGTGTTTTATGTAAATCTTTTTATTTTTTCTTGTTGTTTTCTCATTTCAAGTGGTTAGAGGATGCATTGGATGCATTTGTTGATAGGGTGTCCAAACCACGCTTGTTCCTCAATGATAAGATGTTAATTGCTCTTGGTAATCATTGTTTCTTATACTAATGTTAACAAAATTAGGGCGGTTATTCTTTTGCATAGGAATATGTGATACGATCCCAGGATGTATCATGCATGGTGCATCGCATGCTTGCAATAAGCATATGGACAAGCATATCTTGAAGAAACAACGGTTAGCGTCATTGACTCTAACCTTAGCGTCAATGACTCTAGTGACCGTTTTGAAGGGCTTTCTTAGACAGAGGTTGGCGTCGTTGACGCTAATGACTCTATGCCTTAGCGTCAACGACTCTAGTGACTGCAAATTCGGACCTTCCATTATTTATTTAGCTATTTTCATTAATTAATTAAATTAGTATGAATTTATTTTAATTAATTAATTAGGAGTTCTATTAAGGGAAGGTTTCCCATTGTAAGGATTTAGGGTTTCTCCTTTTTAAAAGAGCCACGTTCTTCATTATTTTGATTACGTTATCTTGAAATAAAAACCAGAGAGTTTTCTCAATTGTTCTTCGCGAACCTTGTCCCTCATTGAGTCCGGATACTCGATTAGGATAGCAAGTAAAACCCGAACATCCACTCCATTGAATCGTAGCTCTAGTTTGGCTAATACAGGATATTAGTAGGGTTAGGGATCGTTTCAAGAACCTCATTCGATAAGTTTAGGTTGGCTAATACACGGATATTAGCAGGGGTTAAACAGTCGTATTGAGTTATCATTCTTCCGCATCGAAATCCAAGCCTAGAACTAGATCGGGAATTATTCGTTACGCATCCTACGCAACTAGGATCGTATCAATTGGTAGCGGAGCAAAGGCGTTCTACGATTTGGTATCTATCCATCTATCCTTTACTATTTTTAATTGTTTTTAATTGTTGAGATTGATTCTTCTTCTACCCGATCTAAATCAATCTCCTTGCGTCCTGTGTGTTAGTTATTTATGTGTCAAGTCGACCTAGGATTTCTAGATCTTATTTGCGTCTTTGTGTGTGCAAATCGTTGTGCGATATGTAGTATCTTTTAAATTCAAAAAAAAAATTAAAAAAAATCTGTCCCCAAAGTGTCAAGAAAAAGAGTTACAAAAACCCAAAGTGTCTTTCTTTTAATTGTTGCTTAGTTTCGTTGAAAGAGTAAAAAAAATCAAAACAGAACGAAAAAGAAAATACAAAATACTACAGAGTATTGTGAAGCTATTGCAAAAGGAATCATTGGATTTGGTAGTCAGAATTGAAAGATATTGAAGTTGCAAGTTGTGGTTTTTAAGATTGTGCGCACAGTTCATTCGCGAATTTGTGAATTATTTGAGTTATTCGAGTCTACTTGAGCCTTTAATTTATTCCTATATATATTGAAATCTACTTCAGTAGCGTACTTGTTTAATTGATTGATCGTTGCAATTACGCGAGTACCTTACATCCAAATTGTTTTGAAGCTAGTTGTCTTTGCGAGTCTTCTTGGAAGCTTTCTTGAAACTCTTGAGTCACTAACTTTGCGTTGAACAATTGCAGAAATTTGTGAGTGATTTGTGAGCTTATTAGAGAGATTAAACACGAGAGTAAACACGTGAGGGAGTGCTAGTTTTTAGGACATTTTACGCTTGTTTCTTTAGTGTTGTGAATTTCAGGAATCACAAGATGTCTTACACGCGATGGTCCGAGAGGCGAAGTTATGAGGGGTATACCTATGAGAGGCGGGACAGAATGGATGAAAGGCGACCTAGATTTGAGAACAAAGATGATGTCAATCTAGGAAAAACAAAGATGAAATTTCCGCCTTTTGAAGGAACGGAATGCCCGGATGAATACTTAGAATGGGAGAGGAGGGTTCACTACATTTTCCACTGCCACAATTATTCCGAAGACAAGATGGTGAAGTTGGCATCACTTGAATTCAGTGGGTACGCCACTCATTGGTGGGACCAATTGAATAAAGCAAGGGAGAGAGTTCTAGCCGGTCCGGTTTCAACTTGGGAAGATATGAGGATACTAATGAGACAACGATTCCTACCCGCCCACTTTCAAGGAGAGTTTCACCAACGACCGCAAGTTTTACCTCAAGGGAGTAGAAGTGTTGGTGAGTATTATGATGAGATGAAATATTCTTCTTCTTACCCTAGTGTTGTGCCAAGCAAGCCGTTGGTATGGAATGAGCCGACTTGGACGAAGCAAGAAAAGAAGGGGAGACCGATCCCACCGGTGCTTCCTTATGATTATGGAATCACGGGTGCAATTTCAAAGTCACCTAAGGAGAGTCCGAGCATTGGCGAGTCTTCTACAACCGTCAAGGGCAAGGAAGGCCCCAACACATGTTTCGCGAGAGTTGTTCCTTCTTCAACTCGTGTGCGAACGCGAGATATTTTATGTCATACATGCACAGGCCGAGGGCACACTTCTAGCCAATGTCCAAACAATAGAGTGATCATTGAGGACAATGGTGAGGTGACGCCGGACGAGATTGATAACCTTAAGGATTCTCTCGAGCAGTTGAAAGTACTAGTGAAGTCCTATGCCGAGTATGAGATCATTAGGAAAATTGGAAAAAAAAAAGAGAGTTGAGTGAAAATAAAGAGAGAAATAATAAGAAAAATAGCCCCCATGAAAAGAGTGAGCATGGGAAGAGGGATAATGAACAAAACAGCCCCCATGAAAAGAGTGAGCATGGGAAAAGAGATAGTGAGGAAAACAGCCCGCATGAAAAGAGTGAGCATGCGTTAGTTGGCATTGAGAGATCAAAAGGAGAGGAAAAAGAAAAGAAATTGAGTGATTATGTCATAGGGAGAGAAGTGAGAAACACACTTTGTGTGTACAAAAACTGTTTTAGCGCAAGCCACCAAGAGCTGAATTTTTTGCCATTGCACCGTGATTCTTTTAACCCTAATGAATTCGTTTCTTGTCCTATTTATTATTCTTCTCTAGTGCAGGTAGATAAGAGTTCAATTCAAAAGAAGAAAACCCTTCTCCAATCGCCAACTCGAAAGATTGCACAACAAGACAATTCGGTAAATGGTGTGGTAAACGCTCACCGCCAAGGTATTGTGTGTCTCTCTTTCTCTAATGCAAAATCAAGTGAATTTTCACATGTATTTAAGTTTTATAACCATTCTCCTATGTGTGAGATTCATGATATATTTGTGCTTAAGTCTACAGAGCTTGAAGGAGCTCTTTTCAGACACAATCGCTTATATAAGTCGTATGATCTTTTGCGAAATTTTGATGAGCATGATGTGTTTAATGGTTGTTTGATGAGCTGTTGTGATTTAACTGATATTACTGATTTAATTTATAGGAATGATATGTCTTCACATGATGTTCCTTTGAGTCTTATTGGTAGTATTGATAAAAAGTAACTTAGTGGAAAATCGCTTGAGATTACTCCTAAGTTTAATCCTTATGCTAATGATTCTAATTTTTGTGAAGTCTATAATGATTATTTATTTGACACAAAATCTATGTTTTGTATGTATAAAGGAGATCATGACAAGCGCTTATTTTGGGTGTGTAGATTGTTACACAATTTGACTGTGTGTTGGTCCTATCACAATAGGTTGATGCGTCATCATGGAATAACTATTACTAGCATGTTCTTTAAGGATGTTATACTTTCACATGTTGTCCCTTGGAGTGTTATTGGTAATTGTAGGGAGGAATCACTTAGCGACTCATTGAGAAAATTGTGGAGAAAGTCGAGCACGAAGAGGCTAAATTGGACACCTTGTCAACCAGAGTTGGGAGTTTCTAACCGTATGGATAAAAGAACGTTTGGTTCTGTATGGCATTTCTTGGTTTGTAAGTATATGTTTGCATGGGAAGAATGTCTTCCTTTTATTTTATTGTCTTACTACCTGTCTACACATATCACTATTTTTGATTTGTTGAAACTCATATGTCGTTTGGTTCATATGATATCATTCGGTTTGATATTGTTGCCTTTGAAAGTGTTACTTGGCATAGGTGGCAGTAGGAAAATCGAGGTGATGTGGATAGCCCATGGACAAGCCAAGCGTTATGGTGTGCGCTTGCATGCCACAATGACATTTATGAGGAACCATGGAAGGAGGCGCGAGTCCTTCAAGATACATACTTGGGTTTGGCAGTGCTTACACCGGAAATGGTCTCTAACCCAAGTACCAGCAGACATGGCCACTTGGGGCAATGGTCCTACACAACGTGTTATCATATTCAATGAAATCGCAACCAAGTTGAACTTAAAGGGTTGGTATGGTTCCATTTGTGATTATTTTGATGTTACTAACTTAAGGTATTGTCCTGCAGGTTTAAGTCCGGATTCGAGGACGAATCCTTGCCAAGGGGGAGAGAATGATGCGAATCCTAGTGCATCAGACGGAATACTCTTGCCACCTAACGGACCAACGATTCGCTCGAGGAATAAGAAGTTGCAAAAGAAGTCATCACAGTTCATCTATAAAGAATTAGAATGCGAGGAAGTCCCACATCTTGTGAGCTGTTTCAAGTGCCCATAAATTGTGTGTGTTGCGGATTACACCCTTTGGCAACCAAGGAAGCGCAAGAGATGGTGAGTGTTCATGGAGCATGGAATTGCAGTTGTAGAACTTTCTTGGGCAGAGAGCATTGAACAAGATTCGAGGGCGAATCTTTCCGAAGAGGGAGGGAATGATACGATCCCAGGATGTATCATGCATGGTGCATCGCATGCTTGCAATAAGCATATGGACAAGCATATCTTGAAGAAACAACGGTTAGCGTCATTGACTCTAACCTTAGCGTCAATGCCTCTAGTGACCATTTTGAAGGGCTTTCTTAGACAGAGGTTGGCGTCGTTGACGCTAATGACTTTATGCCTTAGCGTCAACGACTCTAGTGACTGCAAATTCGGACCTTCCATTATTTATTTAGCTATTTTCATTAATTAATTAAAGTAGTCTGAATTTATTTTAATTAATTAATTAGGAGTTCTATTAAGGGAAGGTTTCCCATTGTAAGGATTTAGGGTTTCTCCTTTTTAAAGGAGCCACCTTCTTCATTATTTTGATTACGTTATCTTGAAATAAAAACCAGAGAGTTTTCTCAATTGTTCTTCGCGAACCTTATCCCTCATTGAGTCCGGATACTCGATTAGGATAGCAAGTAAAACCCGAACATCCACTCCATTGAATCGTAGCTCTAGTTTGGCTAATACAGGATATTAGCAGGGTTAGGGATCGTTTCAAGAACCTCATTCGATAAGTTTAGGTTGGCTAATACACGGATATTAGCAGGGTTAAACAGTCGTATTGAGTTATCATTCTTCCGCATCGAAATCCAAGCCTAGAACTAGATCGAGAATTATTCGTTACGCATCCTACGCAACTAGGATCGTATCAATATGAGTAGGGTCTGTACAGTTATGAAATTAAGGTGAATATTTGCTCATATTTTTTTGTTAAATGTAGTTTCGTAGAGTGTTTTGGCAATTCTTTCTTGTTTTCTGATAATGATGTGATTGAGTTGATTTTTGGTGACAATGAACTGTGCAGCTGGGGGGTTTAGGTCATGGTGTGACACATGTTGTGTTCTTTTGCATCAGCCTGTTAACATCGACATTTGGTCCAGCAACATTCTTTGTTAATAGATGTTCTCAGCTACTATTTTTTCTTATTTCTGGTGATTAATTTTTTCATGTGATTTTCCTTATTTCATTCGGATCAGTTGTGACATAAGTGACTGGAACTTCACTTGTTGTATGCTCACTAGAATTATGGGTGGTTTTCTATGATAATTTAATGTTGGTTTTGAGTTGGTTTAATATTCTCTGATGAGTCTTTCCTTTGATGAATTTCAGCAATCATTGCTCTTGCCATGGTTACAATTCAGACTTTCTCAATGGTTGTTGCCTTTAATGGGTATGCAAAAGGGAATAGAGTGGAACAACTTTTTCTTTCTCTAGAAATCAACAATGTCTCACCTTCTGTGGTGTTAGAGATTTTCACAATCTTCGAGCAAGCTCTTTCGAAGCTTGTTTTTTGGTAATTATTTAAGACTTTTGTCATTGATGATAATCTAACACTAAGTGCATCATTGCCCCTTCGGCGGCATCCCATAAATTTGGAACGATACTAAGTGTATCGTTATTTGACTTGAATTTGATTCTTGTTTTTGAGATTTATGTTTTATGTTGGTTGGTTGTTTAAGCTCCCTCCATCAATGAGATTGGCTAACATGCACTTTAATGTTAGTAATTCCAAGCCCTAAATTGTTATTAGCTTATATTAGTTATAGTTAAGAGAATGGTGGATGGAGAATTCTATTGGCATGCCATTGAGTTCAATACACGTGCTTGAAGATTTGATTAATTTCTCAATTCTTTTGTATATCTGTGAGCTAAAGGAATGCCATAATTAGTCATTTTGGTTGAATGTGATTTCCCTTGCAGGCTTCCGTCTTGGCCTTATGTGAAAGGTATTGCAGCTTTTATGTCATACGCTAGTTTAGGTATGCCTGAGAGCTGATGATTGTATTCGTATAAGTCTTGCATCTCTTTAGGCAGTGGCAGATACACTTGTCATTTGAAATTCCAGCATTCAAGCCCTTAACCTCTAGAATTTCTAATATGAGCTGCTTTCTAATCTGCATTTGCTTTGTGAATTGTAACTATATTATTGAGTTGTGTTCTTTTGTTCTCCATCACAAGCAATGGCACGATCCGACCTCTTTTTACAGAGATTTGAGGAGTGATACAAAGGGAGGATCTAGCTCTAGAGTTTGAGACACGAAAACAACAAGAAAACAACAACAAATATGGAGGAAATGATTTATGGAGACGCAGCGGAAAATACAAAGATAAATACCTGGATTGGAGAAAGCGTTGGAGATGAGAAGTTTGATTGAACAAACGAACGATTGAACTTGAGTACCACTTCTAGATCGTCTTAAACACGGGTAGAATATTCAAAAACACAAATCACTCAATTTCGGATTCAAATGCTCACACAAATGAAGTAACAACAGATTACACAAGAGAGGATTCTTAGTCCTTTTACTTGACTCAAGCCACGACAATCCAAAACCAAGGCAAGTACCAAGGAGCCCCGGGTGAATAAGAAGGAGTAATCTCAACTTTAACAATTATTCATCAATTCAAAGCTAACTTGCAAATTGAGGAGAAGGGCCTATTTATACTAAGTTACAAGATGGCTAAAACTATTACACAAGATGGGCTTGAAAAGCCCTCAAATTGGCCTATTCTACATTTTTGGATAGTGCTTGGCGCCTCGGAGTATCCTCCCCAAGGCCTTGGGAAGAGCCTGCTGGTGACAATTTCCAGTAAGCGGATGGGTGTGGGATCATCTGACGTGCTCTTCCCTAGGCCTAGGGAAGAGTCTGTTGCGTTCTGCTCTTCGGTTTCAAAGGTAGGCGTGATCGCATCATCACCTTTCCCTTCGAAAGGATTCGCCCTCTAATCTATAGCCTTAATTGCTATCTATCTATGTATACATTACATTATTCATAGTGTAATACAAGAATTAATCTATTCGTTAGTAATTACAAGGATGAATCAATCTAAATATAAGACAAGCCCGGTGTGATCATATCATCACATTTCCCTTCGAAAAGGATTCGTCCTCGAATCCATAGCTTGGAGATTTCTGTATATTTGTACCTGTAAAATAAACAAACTATATATGTATATATATACAAGTTAGTGAAAATAAACACTCATCTAACGTGTTTGCGCTCGTGTTTAACTCTCTATCACTGGTTTTTTTTTTCTCTCAGCTTCTTTTTTTTTTTTTTAAAGGTGTTTTGGTGGGAAATTTGTTGCAACTCCACCTGGTCTCCTTGCTCAAACGGGAAAGTGAAGGTTGGCTTTTGGAGAGGACTTTTTGCTTAACACCGAAATGGTAAAGTTTGGGGAAGAGAGTATGAGTAGGTGATGGTTTTAAGAAAAAGTGAGAAGGAGTGGCAGCTGCTGACTTTTGACTCAATTTAAAATAGAGTAAACTAAAATCTAAACACAAACTTGATAGCTAAATTGGAGAAAAATGGATTGACAAGACATAAACTCAAGAACACAAAAAGAACATGAAGAACACTATGAATGTTCTTGACAGAAATGCTATAGCGAAGTGAATTGAACAAAACAAAACGAGATAATGCGAAACAAAATAATAGTAGATAATTTTCAGTTAAAGAAAGAAAGCGTTCGATCTATGGTCCGAGGAATCTCGCTCGGGACCGATAGAAATTCGAATGAAAAGACAGTAGAAAATACGAAAAAACTAAAATGACATGAAATGGAGTGAAATATTAAAATAACAGCCAAAGATCGAAATTTGATAGAAATTCGATTTAAACGAGCAAATAATGCGATAAACGATAAAAGTGCTAAAAATGCGTGAAAAATCGGGTAGCAACAGTTGCCCCCTCTTTACTGTCTTACCAAAAACAAAGTGTAACAAAGTTTTTTTATGAGTAGTAAAAATGGTTGCCCCACCACTATGGTTTTGAAAATGCGGAATTTAAATGCGGACTTCCCTTAAAGTGAGGTGAATTGTAAATTCTGGTCTGGGCTAGGCTATCGCATTGCCAGATACTGGTATGAAAATGTAACTACACGACCATGTGAAGCTATCGCTCTCTAGATGTTGGTGCGGCAAATGTAACTACACGACCTTGCGTGGCTATCACTCTCCGGATGTTAGTGCTGAAAATGTAAATACACGACCGTGCGAGGCTATCGCTCTCCGGACGCTGGTATGGCAAATGTAAATGCATGTCCGTGCGAGGCTATCGCTCTCCGGACGTTGGTGTGGCAAAATATGGATGAAGGTCCGTGCAAGGCTATCACTCTCCGGACGTTGGTGCGGAAAATGTAAATGCATGTCCGTGCGAGGCTATCGCTCTCCGGACGTTGCTACAAAAGATGTAACTACAATGACCGTGCGAGGTTATCGCTCTCTGGAAGCTGGTGTTGAAAATGTAACTACAATGACCGTGCGAGGTTATTGCTCTCTAGAAGCTGGTGTTGAAAATGTAACTACAATGACCGTGCGAGGCTATCGCTCTCTAGACGCTGGTGCACACACGAAGTAGACTTGAAAGAGGTGGGGATACCACGCACAGAGTAGACTTTGAAAGAGGTGGGGATACCACGCACGAAGTAGACTTGAATGAGGTGGGGATATCACGCATGGAGTAGACTTCGTTCTGATGTTAGTTGATGTAGTCGGACACCTTGCGAAAATGCGTATCAGCGCTCCAGGCTTAGTGTGATCATGCTCTTTATAACTTGATTGGTTTTGTTGATGATGAGGGCAAGATGACGATTTTCTCGTCGAGAGCCACCTATATAGCGTGGGATTCCACCGAAGCATATCTGTATCCGGCAAATAGGGAGGAAACAAACTGAAGCAGCATGGATGGAAAAACAGAGAGCAATTGATATATAGAAAAAAAACTAGCCAAGATGATAAAAAACGAGGAAGACGATAAAAAATGAATCAAAACAGTAAAAAGTGAGCTAAAACGAACCAAAACGATAACAAACCGAGCCAAAATGGTAAAATTCGAGCCAAAATGATAAAAAATAAGCGAAGACGGTAAAAAATGAGCTAAAATGAGCCAAAACGGATAAAATTACGAGCCAAAGTGGTAAAGCATGAGCCAAAATGGAAAAAAATGAGCCAAAATAGAAAAAAACGAGCCAAGATGGTAAAAATGAGCAAAGATTGTAAAAAATGAGCCAAGATGATGAAAAATGAGCCAAAATGATGAAAAACGGCCGAAGGCGGTGAAAAACTAGCCAAAATGGTAAAAATGAACTAGAATGTAAAAAAACAAGCCAAAATGTAAAAAATGAGCTAAAATGAGCCAAAATAGTAAAAAATGAGCCATGATAAAAATGAGCCAAGATGGTAAAAAATGAGCCAAGATGATGAAAAACGAGCCAAAATGATGAAAACGGGAAAATGCGGTAAAAAATTAGCCAAAATGGTAAAAATTGAGCTAAGATGAGCCAAAATGATAAAACAAAATGAGCATAAATGGTAAAAAGTTAACCAAAATGATAAAAACTGAGCTAAAAGGAGCCAAAATGGTAAAAAAAAATGAACACATGTGGTGAAAAATTAGCCAAAACAGTAAAATATGAGCAAAGATGGTAAAATACGAGCCAAAATGGTAAAAACGAGACAAAATTGTGAAAAATGAGCCAAAACGGTAAAAAATGAACAAAATGGTAAAAATGAGCAAAAATGGTAAAAAATGAGCCAAAATAACGAGACAAAATGGTGATGGACGAGCCAAAACGGTAAGAAACGAGCAAAAATGGTAAAACACGAGCAAAAAATGAGACAAAATGGTAAAAAACTGAGCCTAACTAGTGAAAACGATTCTAAGTAGTAAATTTTCACTTAATTATGAAAAAATAAAAAAATAAGTGTAATTGGATATCCATTACATACCCAATTGGGTATTAGGCATATTGGGTATGGGTTATAATGGATATTTAGTTTTGGGTATGAGTTGGGTATTTACCCATACCCGCTTTAACATGCCCATACATGCCCAATTGCTCATAGGGTGTCTAAACCACGCTTGTTCCTCACTGATAAGATGTTAATTGCTCTTGGTAATCACTGTTTCTTATACTAATTGCTCAATGCTAGATTTGATTGGTGTCTGTTGACAGTAGGTTTGATCAGTTGCTTATATTTGCATATGTAAAGCTTTTTACTCATTGTTGTGAGTAGGGGTGTCAAAACGGGACCGGTCCCGTAGACCCATCCCAGACTCGACAAACCCCTAAAACGTTTCTTTTTCCTTTTTTTCTTCCCTTTCTTTTTTCTATCCACAACAATTAATTAAACTCCCTTCTCCTCTGCAACCTCTAAAAACAGATCCACACCTCTACATCACACCATCGCCGTTTCTTTTTCCTTTTTTTCTTCCCTTTCCTTTTTCTTTCCACAATCACCCACCCATCAAACAATTAATTAAGCTCCCTTCTCCTTTGCAACCCATCCATCACGCCATCGCCGCTTCTCCTCTGCATCCTCCTTGCTCAGAGTTGGAGATCGGTTTGGGTGAGTGAGAGGAGATCGGCGATGGTGGTTAGTAATTTTTTGCAGGGATTGAAGAGCTGAATTGGATGAGGGATGAGGTGAATGGTTTGGTTTGGTGAGCGATTAAGGTGATGACGATGGGTTTGGTGCCGACGGTGGTATCTGCAGTGAGGTTGTCAATGGATTTGTGTTGGCAGTGGGTATGCGGGCAGTGAATGGATTTGTGTGGTATGCGGGCAGTGATTGAGAATTTGAGAGGGATGAAATTGGCAGCTTAGTCGGGTCCATTTTTCCCGGGTTTGGACCCGTGGACCCGGATTCTTATACGGGCCGGGACTGGGACTAGAAATTAGTCCCTTTTTTTTCGAGACCGGGTCTTGTCCCGACCGTATTTCTTAGGGTCTACCGGGTCTGGGTCGGGTCCGGACCCGCAGTCCCGTTTTGACATCCCTAGTTGTGAGTTAATTTCTTGAATTGTATACTGTTGAGTGTGTCCTTTAACACTACTTGAATAAGCCATCTCAAAATCTTTCGTAATTGAATATTTCTAAAATGTCTCACTAGGTACACTCCAGTCCTTGTTAAATGTGCCATTTAGTTGATACTCCTTGCTAACCAAGTTCTTGCTTGTTCATAGGGGTGTCAAAACGGGACCAGACCCATAGACCTTTCCCGGACCAGAGGTTTCGGGTCGGGTCTGGGACCAAATTTTGGTCTCGTATTGGGTTGGGACCGGGTCTAGTCCCAACCCGAAAATTCTCGGGTCTGGCTGGGTCGGACCCGATGGGTCTCGGGTCTGACCCGGCCAAATTAAAAAAACCTTAACACCCATTTCGTTTCCCTTCCACGCCGCACCCCGCTCCCTTCTCCACCACGCAGCACGCTGCACATCCTTGCTCAAAATAGTGTCGATTTTGATTACTCGTACGCGAAAATGGCTGAAATTTTGCAGTCTGTCATATGCAGGTTTCCAAGTTCTGATACAAGCAGTCAAACAATTGGTTGAGAACAAACCTTCTGGAAAGATGACAAAGGAACAATTGGTGTGGTTGTATGGAATAATGCTGACAGCAACTGCAGTAAAACTTGTCTTATGAATTTACTACAGAACATCAAAGAACAAAATCGTTCGAGCATACGGGCAGGTTTGATACTAATTTGCATATATAGAGTGCTTTGTCATATTCTTGTCGTATGTTTTTGGTGTTCAGTACTTTGCGCTATGGTGATTGCAGGATCATTATTTTGATGTGGTTACCAATGTAGTTGGTTTGGTTGCTGCAGTGCTCGGCGATAGATTTTAAAGAAAAAAATAATAAAGTGAAGTCGGGTCTATTCTTTTCAAGTCTGGACCCAGAGACCCGACTTCTTATACGGGTCGGGACCGGGACCAGAAATTGGTCCCATTTTTAGTCGGGACCGGGTCTGGTCCCAACCCGAGTGTCTTCGGGTCTAGCCGGGTCCGGCCCGCAGACCCGTTTTGACACCCCTACTTGTTCATAGACATTGGTGAATTTTGCATCTATAGGTTGCGTCATTGGTATTCCTCTACTCTACCTCATGACTATCTTGACCTTGATACATTGCGGCAAAATGGTTTGGAGAAGAATATCAGAAGATCAACGCTGAGTATATAGTGACATTTAATGTTGTACATTCCTAGAAGTGATGATTGATGATTCCCTTGGTGTGGAAATGTAGAAATAGGAGTATCAAGACACCAATTGTATTTGTGGCTGGAGGAAAACGTATTTTTAGCATGCAGCATCATGGACCAGTTACTTTTGTCCTTCTACTTTTAGAATGTGGCGAGAAATCTTTTGTATTCAACTTCAGAAGTTTTGGTTTATAGTATGCGGAAGATAAAGCCATAAGGTTGGAAGATAAAGCATTTTCATATTGTTAGTTTCTGTTTTCAAGCTGGATTAATTTGTAATGCAAAAAACTTATGAGATCTGGAGTGGTACCAAAAAACATAAGTAAATAAGGAAAGTACACAAAATTTCTCAAGAATCTGAAAAATAATCAAAAAATCATTTTCCTTTTTTTATTATTATTATGTTGCACGTTTTCTCAGTTTTCATAATTTATAAAAGCTTTTATGGATTTTTTAATCATTAGAAAGGTCAAATTTGTAAATTTTATTTTTTAAAAAAATAAATAGAATTGAAACTTGAAACTTGAAATTGTAAGTCTAAAAAGTTTAAAAGCTAGAGTGAAACATATCTAAGCTTATGTTCCAAACCTTAACTAGTTTGTTCATAAAACGTGAGGAATCTGCTTATTAAATTTCAGCCTTATTCATTCTGAAAAGAACATAGTTTAAAAAAAATGCACAAAAATAGGAACGAAATGATTATCAAGTTATTTAATGGTTTTCTTTCCTTTTAAATTGACCAATCCAAGGAAAAAATGTATTATAAATTGGATACATCAGAGTTTTTAGGAAAGCAAAATAAAATGCCATATTTTATTGAAGAAATAAAAATATACCCATTCCATTATTACCTATGTAATTTTTATCTTTATAAATAAAATATGTTCTCCACTAATTCTCTCTTAAAATTTAACCCCATTCATAACACTCTCTCTTCTTCAGATTGATCAATTTTAAGAGACAGAACTAGCAGGGAACATAATGAATGATTTTCTTAATCCGTTAAATGACTAATAATTAAGAACGAAGGGAGTATCACTTTTTACTTAGGTAATCTAAAAATGAAAAGCTTTTAGGAACAAAATTTTAGGCTTAATGACCCATTTGCACCAAGGTTTGTTTACATTGGCCGTATTGCACCTTTGATTTGTTAAATTGGCTCAAATAAGCCCAATTGAATATTTTTCCTATTTTTTTACTTTCTAGAAATATCTTAAATTATATTTTAATCTCATGTCCTTAAAATATAAAAAAATAAAACTTAAAAATGACTTGGAAAATAAAATAAAATATGGTTCCTATTTTTGTGGGTCCCATTAGTACACATCATCCATTGAGGATGTGGCGAATTGCCACCTAGCCGGATGCTGATATGTCGGCATATAATGGCTTGCCACACTAGCATATGGTGACGTGACAATGATGACATGTACAATATGAATGCCCCCACATGCTGAAGTGTAACGGCCATTAAGTAAAAATGTTAAATGTTAAATGACATTTTTTTCAAAAGAGAAGAGCATTAATTAGCATACCAATTACTTTTATTAAAACTTATTTTGTTCAAATCACTAGGTTGGCTTACCGATTGTGAGATGTTTATGTTATAATACTTGTATATAGGTATATTTTTAAAATATTATTTTACTCCCTCTGGTACGAATTATATAACTTCCTCGCATCCTAATATTCAGTAGGGAACGCATATCGAGGAGGCCGGATGAGGCACTATTTGACCCCAAAAAAAACCGTACTTTTTTTCGAACGTACGTTAATCCTTAACATTAACGTACTTTTGAGAAAAAATTCATAGCAAAATTGTCTCAAATAGTGACCGTTCTGGCCGTCTTAAAATACGTTCTGGAACAGTAAAAGCAAATGCTAAAACGTCATATAAAACGTACCGGAGGGAGTATTAACGATTGCACAACGTGCGAGTTTTAGACTAATAAAAGAAAAGGTAATGGAGTAATATCATCCCAACCTTTGAATTGGTTATGTGTGGTAAGTTTTCGTTGTAATATCCATACAAACACACCCACCAAAATAAGATTAAAAACAAAGGACTAGCACGTCAACTAATTGACACTCAGCCACGTACGTTCCATGGATTAAAATGTTGTAAATCCATACTTTACACCAGATATGTGAACAAGTGAATGAACCACAGTTTCAAATAGTGCCATCATCATCATGATCAAACGTCTAAAATCATTGAAAACAGGAAAAAATCCAAGAATCCAAAATCTGAAACCTGCTCAAACTTATGATGATAATAACAAACAGAAAGACTTTTGCAGTATGTATCATTGTCTGCCCAGCAGCTGAATTCTTGCACTTGTTCCATCAGCTGCTCCGCTGCAAGACACAAAGTACAGAAAGTGAAAGCTAACTCAAGTCATGGAACTAGGACATTATTAAAAAAGAACAGAGAAGGGTCTGCCTCTGCCTCTACGGACCATATCAAACATATCAACAGGAAATCCATTAAAGACTGCTAATACCGTAACTGTAAGCAAGAAAGAGCATGCAAAATCAAGAATCCAAGAAGTTACCATGGAAATTCAAGAGTAGCAATCAAAAAGAAAGAACAGAAGAAACCAAGGAATTAAGCAGTAACAATCGAAACAAACCAAGAAAAGCAAGAATCTGAAGGGTACAAACCTACCTACCTGTGTCTCCTACCAAATTGACAGATTCCATATAAAAATGCAGAGACAAACAAAACAAACAAACGTGAAAGTGAAGGAGTGGCCACTGTTAACAACCTGAGGGCGAAATAGCAAGAAACTGAATATACACAAGAACCCAAACAAAAGATTATGACGATACAAGATTAAGATATCACCCGTTTCATCATCAGTACTGTTGTTGCTAGGATTCTGGTTGTTTCCTGCTGCATTCCAAACTGGATTCCCATCGTCTTCTTCTTGGCTATCCTCTTGGTTGTTGTCTTCTTGGTTATCTTCTTGGTTGTTGTCTTCTTGGTTATCTTCTTGGTTGTTGTCTTCTTGGTTGTCTTCTTGGACTTGGCCTCCGCCAGCGTTGTTGCCCACCTGATGAACCAAGACACGTCGGTGCGGCGCTATTCCATCATGATCGATCCTGTCTGAGTATTCATACTGAAAACTTGTTGCCAGAAAACAGAGCAGATTTCCCATCGAAACTTTCGATATAACTCTTCCACTTTCTAATTTCTTTCTTTATGTTTCTTGTGTAGACTGTATTTAACTGATTTGAAGATTTGAAGGCTGTCTAATATCGATCGGGGAGGAAGGGGCCTATTTATACATTTTCCTTGAGGCAATCCTATATGGGTTCTTGAATCATTTAATTGGTGGGCCACCCATATATTTTTTCTATTGGGTTTGGATCCATTTGCTAGCTGGCCCACCAAAAACTCGAAGACCCTTCAACATAAAAACTAATCTCATTGGTTCTTGCTAGCTGTGCCGTAGGATTTAGGAACATGCTATATTTTCCAAATTAATCACCCACATTATAGCAGAACTTTCTAATATCAAGTTTAAGCACGTGCGAGCCTAAACAATGACTTTTTTTTTTTTACTTGGTTATTTTCTCTACGTTTAACTTTGCTTAAGTTTATCTTCGAGTCTCACTTTTTTATTTGCTTAACGAGCTTTAATAAGCTTTTGTTGGGGTTATTTCCAATCGACAATCAATTTGCGCAGCAAACAATCTTATCCCAAGAATCAATAACCCCTACCAATCAAAAGCAATCAAAAATAACACAGAGATTTTTAACGTGGAAAACCTCAACAGGTAAAAAACCACGGGCACAAGCCAGTCAATCCACTATATGATGATCAATGTGTACAACCAAGCAAAATCCCTATCTCAACTATAGGAATAATCTGAAATACACCACTATCACCAATAGTACCAATCAAACAATCCAATCAATCAATCAATCCGAGAAAAACAAGAGATATGAGAATAGAGAACCAAAACCAGATTTCCACTGCTTCAATCGGGACAGGATTTCTACCACACCAGATAACTTCTCACCGATCCAACCGTTCAGATTGAAGAACCAGAAGTCGTGCACCTGCTGTCCAAATTTCACCCAGATCCAACGGTGAACGAAGTCGCTGCGACGATTCTCCCGCAGCTGCACAGAGTTTGGCGAAATCTGTTTTCTCTCTTCTCTCTCACAGGATGCTCAACAGCAAAACCTCTCTCAGGATGTTCAACAACAACCCTTTTACAATCTCTCTTGTCTCTCTATGTTCTCAAAACCTAAGCCACCATATATATATATTAGTGGACAACCTAATTAATTAGGTTACACAATCCTACTTCAAGTCATACTCCAATCTTTCCTTTTTCTAATCAAACTAAAACAAATAGCCCCAATTGGGCTAGGCCCACAACAAATCTCTCTTTCAGCCAATATGAGCTGGACTCCAACAATCTCCCCCTCCAGCTCATATCATGGGGGAATCACCAATCTTCATGCAATCTGAGTAGGAGTCAAGTTCGCTTTCTCACCGGTCAACACCGCAAAGCTAACTCTTCTCCTAGGTAACTCTATCTGGCCATCAGCATCATTCAATCTTTTGTAAGTACCTTGTACTTTACTCTTAACCGCGGTTCCAATCAATCGGTAAACATTGTTGGAAGCAAGCTCCCCCTTCATGATTACAGCTGCTCCTTTGCTTACCCTCATCAATCTGTCTCTCGCTGTGTATCTATACCCGCGAGAATCCAATCTTCCAAGAGAGATTAAATTTCTTTTCAACTTCGGCACATATCTCACATTGCCGAGAGTTCTCACCAATCCATCATGCATCTTGATCTTCACATTGCCAATACCTTCAACCTCCAGTTTTTCGTTATTGGCCAATGTGACAGATTTATCATCACAATCACCAAATGTACTAAACAATTCTTTGTTAGCACAAATATGAAAAGAACATGCAGAATCTAAAATCCAGGAATCCCTTACCTGTTCCTTACTTTTCTGCACAACCAACAATTCAGCATCATCATCCTGAATAGTTGCAGCTTCACCAGTCTTTTCTTTACTCTTCTGCAGTTCTTTCAAATCAGTCATCAACTTCTGACAGTAGGCTTTGATGTGACCCTTCTGGTGGCAATAGTAGCATTCTTTCTCACTGTAGTCTACTCTTGGTCTTGAACTGGATCTGTTTCTTCCATTGCCGGAAGAAGCTCCTCTTCCTCTGCTTCTACCACGATGATCCCGTCCACTCGATGACCCTTCTATAGCTAACAGTCTGTCACCACTATTCTTGCTCTCCACTCCTAACAGCTTCTCATTATCTATTAGGAAAGTCGTCACATCCTCCTTCTTCAAACTTGTCTTCCCTGCTGTAAGGGACTGCACCAGTGACTTGTATGACACAGGCAATGAAGAAAGAAGAAGTATTGCTTGCTCATCATCTTCTACTTTCTCCCCTGTATTGAGCACTTTCGTCAACACCCGATTGAAATCCGACAAGTGCTTATGGATGCTCATACCTTCATCCATCTTCAACGAATACAAGTCCAACTTCAGACTAAGTTTGTTTGTCACAGACTTGGAAGCATAAATACTTTCTAGCTTCTCCCACATTCCTTTTGGTGTCTGCTCCCCCATCACAGCATACTTTATTGATGGAGCTAATGCTAGCCTGATCTGACTGGTCGCCTTTTTTAGGGCAGTTGCCCAATCACCAGCTTTCATTCCTTCTGGCATCTTATCACCAAGAGCGACGTCGAGATCCTTCATAGTCAACAAATCCATCACAGTTGTCTGCCACACTGCGAAATCATTCTGTCCATCAAAAAGCTCAATCTTTGCGTTGTCGGTCATCTTTCAAACCTTAAGCTCCGCTACCAGTTGTTGGGGTTATTTCCAATCGACAATCAATTTGCGCAGCAAACAATCTTATCCCAAGAATCAATAACCCCTACCAATCAAAAGCAATCAAAAATAACACAGAGATTTTTAACGTGGAAAACCTCAACAGGTAAAAAACCACGGGCACAAGCCAGTCAATCCACTATATGATGATCAATGTGTACAACCAAGCAAAATCCCTATCTCAACTATAGGAATAATCTGAAATACACCACTATCACCAATAGTACCAATCAAACAATCCAATCAATCAATCAATCCGAGAAAAACAAGAGATATGAGAATAGAGAACCAAAACCAGATTTCCACTGCTTCAATCGGGACAGGATTTCTACCACACCAGATAACTTCTCACCGATCCAACCGTTCAGATTGAAGAACCAGAAGTCGTGCACCTGCTGTCCAAATTTCACCCAGATCCAACGGTGAACGAAGTCGCTGCGACGATTCTCCCGCAGCTGCACAGAGTTTGGCGAAATCTGTTTTCTCTCTTCTCTCTCACAGGATGCTCAACAGCAAAACCTCTCTCAGGATGTTCAACAACAACCCTTTTACAATCTCTCTTGTCTCTCTATGTTCTCAAAACCTAAGCCACCATATATATATATTAGTGGACAACCTAATTAATTAGGTTACACAATCCTACTTCAAGTCATACTCCAATCTTTCCTTTTTCTAATCAAACTAAAACAAATAGCCCCAATTGGGCTAGGCCCACAACAAATCTCTCTTTCAGCCAATATGAGCTGGACTCCAACAATCTCCCCCTCCAGCTCATATCATGGGGGAATCACCAATCTTCATGCAATCTGAGTAGGAGTCAAGTTCGCTTTCTCACCGGTCAACACCGCAAAGCTAACTCTTCTCCTAGGTAACTCTATCTGGCCATCAGCATCATTCAATCTTTTGTAAGTACCTTGTACTTTACTCTTAACCGCGGTTCCAATCAATCGGTAAACATTGTTGGAAGCAAGCTCCCCCTTCATGATTACAGCTGCTCCTTTGCTTACCCTCATCAATCTGTCTCTCGCTGTGTATCTATACCCGCGAGAATCCAATCTTCCAAGAGAGATTAAATTTCTTTTCAACTTCGGCACATATCTCACATTGCCGAGAGTTCTCACCAATCCATCATGCATCTTGATCTTCACATTGCCAATACCTTCAACCTCCAGTTTTTCGTTATTGGCCAATGTGACAGATTTATCATCACAATCACCAAATGTACTAAACAATTCTTTGTTAGCACAAATATGAAAAGAACATGCAGAATCTAAAATCCAGGAATCCCATACCTGTTCCTTACTTTTCTGCACAACCAACAATTCAGCATCATCATCCTGAATAGTTGCAGCATCACCAGTCTTTTCTTTACTCTTCTGCAGTTCTTTCAAATCAGTCATCAACTTCTGACAGTAGGCTTTGATGTGACCCTTCTGGTGGCAATAGTAGCATTCTTTCTCACTGTAGTCTACTCTTGGTCTTGAACTGGATCTGTTTCTTCCATTGCCAGAAGAAGCTCCTCTTCCTCTGCTTCTACCACGATGATCCCGTCCACTCGATGACCCTTCTATAGCTAACAGTCTGTCACCACTATTCTTGCTCTCCACTCCTAACAGCTTCTCATTATCTATTAGGAAAGTCGTCACATCCTCCTTCTTCAAACTTGTCTTCCCTGCTGTAAGGGACTGCACCAGTGACTTGTATGACACAGGCAATGAAGAAAGAAGAAGTATCGCTTGCTCATCATCTTCTACTTTCTCCCCTGTATTGAGCACTTTCGTCAACACCCGATTGAAATCCGACAAGTGCTTATGGATGCTCATACCTTCATCCATCTTCAACGAATACAAGTCCAACTTCAGACTAAGTTTGTTTGTCACAGACTTGGAAGCATAAATACTTTCTAGCTTCTCCCACATTCCTTTTGGTGTCTGCTCCCCCATCACATCATACTTTATTGATGGAGCTAATGCTAGCCTGATCTGACTGGTCGCCTTTTTTAGGGCAGTTGCCCAATCACCAGCTTTCATTCCTTCTGGCATCTTATCACCAAGAGCGACGTCGAGATCCTTCATAGTCAACAAATCCATCACAGTTGTCTGCCACACTGCGAAATCATTCTGTCCATCAAAAAGCTCAATCTTTGCGTTGTCGGTCATCTTTCAAACCTTAAGCTCCGCTACCAGTTGTTGGGGTTATTTCCAATCGACAATCAATTTGCGCAGCAAACAATCTTATCCCAAGAATCAATAACCCCTACCAATCAAAAGCAATCAAAAATAACACAGAGATTTTTAACGTGGAAAACCTCAACAGGTAAAAAACCACGGGCACAAGCCAGTCAATCCACTATATGATGATCAATGTGTACAACCAAGCAAAATCCCTATCTCAACTATAGGAATAATATGAAATACACCACTATCACCAATAGTACCAATCAAACAATCCAATCAATCAATCAATCCGAGAAAAACAAGAGATATGAGAATAGAGAACCAAAACCAGATTTCCACTGCTTCAATCGGGACAGGATTTCTACCACACCAGATAACTTCTCACCGATCCAACCGTTCAGATTGAAGAACCAGAAGTCGTGCACCTGCTGTCCAAATTTCACCCAGATCCAACGGTGAACGAAGTCGCTGCGACGATTCTCCCGCAGCTGCACAGAGTTTGGCGAAATCTGTTTTCTCTCTTCTCTCTCACAGGATGCTCAACAGCAAAACCTCTCTCAGGATGTTCAACAACAACCCTTTTACAATCTCTCTTGTCTCTCTATGTTCTCAAAACCTAAGCCACCATATATATATATTAGTGGACAACCTAATTAATTAGGTTACACAATCCTACTTCAAGTCATACTCCAATCTTTCCTTTTTCTAATCAAACTAAAACAAATAGCCCCAATTGGGCTAGGCCCACAACAAATCTCTCTTTCAGCCAATATGAGCTGGACTCCAACAATCTCCCCCTCCAGCTCATATCATGGGGGAATCACCAATCTTCATGCAATCTGAGTAGGAGTCAAGTTCGCTTTCTCACCGGTCAACACCGCAAAGCTAACTCTTCTCCTAGGTAACTCTATCTGGCCATCAGCATCATTCAATCTTTTGTAAGTACCTTGTACTTTACTCTTAACCGCGGTTCCAATCAATCGGTAAACATTGTTGGAAGCAAGCTCCCCCTTCATGATTACAGCTGCTCCTTTGCTTACCCTCATCAATCTGTCTCTCGCTGTGTATCTATACCCGCGAGAATCCAATCTTCCAAGAGAGATTAAATTTCTTTTCAACTTCGGCACATATCTCACATTGCCGAGAGTTCTCACCAATCCATCATGCATCTTGATCTTCACATTGCCAATACCTTCAACCTCCAGTTTTTCGTTATTGGCCAATGTGACAGATTTATCATCACAATCACCAAATGTACTAAACAATTCTTTGCTAGCACAAATATGAAAAGAACATGCAGAATCTAAAATCCAGGAATCCCTTACCTGTTCCTTACTTTTCTGCACAACCAACAATTCAGCATCATCATCCTGAATAGTTGCAGCTTCACCAGTCTTTTCTTTACTCTTCTGCAGTTCTTTCAAATCAGTCATCAACTTCTGACAGTAGGCTTTGATGTGACCCTTCTGGTGGCAATAGTAGCATTCTTTCTCACTGTAGTCTACTCTTGGTCTTGAACTGGATCTGTTTCTTCCATTGCCGGAAGAAGCTCCTCTTCCTCTGCTTCTACCACGATGATCCCGTCCACTCGATGACCCTTCTATAGCTAACAGTCTGTCACCACTATTCTTGCTCTCCACTCCTAACAGCTTCTCATTATCTATTAGGAAAGTCGTCACATCCTCCTTCTTCAAACTTGTCTTCCCTGCTGTAAGGGACTGCACCAGTGACTTGTATGACACAGGCAATGAAGAAAGAAGAAGTATTGCTTGCTCATCATCTTCTACTTTCTCCCCTGTATTGAGCACTTTCGTCAACACCCGATTGAAATCCGACAAGTGCTTATGGATGCTCATACCTTCATCCATCTTCAACGAATACAAGTCCAACTTCAGACTAAGTTTGTTTGTCACAGACTTGGAAGCATAAATACTTTCTAGCTTCTCCCACATTCCTTTTGGTGTCTGCTCCCCCATCACAGCATACTTTATTGATGGAGCTAATGCTAGCCTGATCTGACTGGTCGCCTTTTTTAGGGCAGTTGCCCAATCACCAGCTTTCATTCCTTCTGGCATCTTATCACCAAGAGCGACGTCGAGATCCTTCATAGTCAACAAATCCATCACAGTTGTCTGCCACACTGCGAAATCATTCTGTCCATCAAAAAGCTCAATCTTTGCGTTGTCGGTCATCTTTCAAACCTTAAGCTCCGCTACCAGTTGTTGGGGTTATTTCCAATCGACAATCAATTTGCGCAGCAAACAATCTTATCCCAAGAATCAATAACCCCTACCAATCAAAAGCAATCAAAAATAACACAGAGATTTTTAACGTGGAAAACCTCAACAGGTAAAAAACCACGGGCACAAGCCAGTCAATCCACTATATGATGATCAATGTGTACAACCAAGCAAAATCCCTATCTCAACTATAGGAATAATCTGAAATACACCACTATCACCAATAGTACCAATCAAACAATCCAATCAATCAATCAATCCGAGAAAAACAAGAGATATGAGAATAGAGAACCAAAACCAGATTTCCACTGCTTCAATCGGGACAGGATTTCTACCACACCAGATAACTTCTCACCGATCCAACCGTTCAGATTGAAGAACCAGAAGTCGTGCACCTGCTGTCCAAATTTCACCCAGATCCAACGGTGAACGAAGTCGCTGCGACGATTCTCCCGCAGCTGCACAGAGTTTGGCGAAATCTGTTTTCTCTCTTCTCTCTCACAGGATGCTCAACAGCAAAACCTCTCTCAGGATGTTCAACAACAACCCTTTTACAATCTCTCTTGTCTCTCTATGTTCTCAAAACCTAAGCCACCATATATATATATTAGTGGACAACCTAATTAATTAGGTTACACAATCCTACTTCAAGTCATACTCCAATCTTTCCTTTTTCTAATCAAACTAAAACAAATAGCCCCAATTGGGCTAGGCCCACAACAAATCTCTCTTTCAGCCAATATGAGCTGGACTCCAACAATCTCCCCCTCCAGCTCATATCATGGGGGAATCACCAATCTTCATGCAATCTGAGTAGGAGTCAAGTTCGCTTTCTCACCGGTCAACACCGCAAAGCTAACTCTTCTCCTAGGTAACTCTATCTGGCCATCAGCATCATTCAATCTTTTGTAAGTACCTTGTACTTTACTCTTAACCGCGGTTCCAATCAATCGGTAAACATTGTTGGAAGCAAGCTCCCCCTTCATGATTACAGCTGCTCCTTTGCTTACCCTCATCAATCTGTCTCTCGCTGTGTATCTATACCCGCGAGAATCCAATCTTCCAAGAGAGATTAAATTTCTTTTCAACTTCGGCACATATCTCACATTGCCGAGAGTTCTCACCAATCCATCATGCATCTTGATCTTCACATTGCCAATACCTTCAACCTCCAGTTTTTCGTTATTGGCCAATGTGACAGATTTATCATCACAATCACCAAATGTACTAAACAATTCTTTGTTAGCACAAATATGAAAAGAACATGCAGAATCTAAAATCCAGGAATCCCATACCTGTTCCTTACTTTTCTGCACAACCAACAATTCAGCATCATCATCCTGAATAGTTGCAGCATCACCAGTCTTTTCTTTACTCTTCTGCAGTTCTTTCAAATCAGTCATCAACTTCTGACAGTAGGCTTTGATGTGACCCTTCTGGTGGCAATAGTAGCATTCTTTCTCACTGTAGTCTACTCTTGGTCTTGAACTGGATCTGTTTCTTCCATTGCCAGAAGAAGCTCCTCTTCCTCTGCTTCTACCACGATGATCCCGTCCACTCGATGACCCTTCTATAGCTAACAGTCTGTCACCACTATTCTTGCTCTCCACTCCTAACAGCTTCTCATTATCTATTAGGAAAGTCGTCACATCCTCCTTCTTCAAACTTGTCTTCCCTGCTGTAAGGGACTGCACCAGTGACTTGTATGACACAGGCAATGAAGAAAGAAGAAGTATCGCTTGCTCATCATCTTCTACTTTCTCCCCTGTATTGAGCACTTTCGTCAACACCCGATTGAAATCCGACAAGTGCTTATGGATGCTCATACCTTCATCCATCTTCAACGAATACAAGTCCAACTTCAGACTAAGTTTGTTTGTCACAGACTTGGAAGCATAAATACTTTCTAGCTTCTCCCACATTCCTTTTGGTGTCTGCTCCCCCATCACAACATACTTTATTGATGGAGCTAATGCTAGCCTGATCTGACTGGTCGCCTTTTTTAGGGCAGTTGCCCAATCACCAGCTTTCATTCCTTCTGGCATCTTATCACCAAGAGCGACGTCGAGATCCTTCATAGTCAACAAATCCATCACAGTTGTCTACCACACTGCGAAATCATTCTGTCCATCAAAAAGCTCAATCTTTGCGTTGTCGGTCATCTTTCAAACCTTAAGCTCCGCTACCAGTTGTTGGGGTTATTTCCAATCGACAATCAATTTGCGCAGCAAACAATCTTATCCCAAGAATCAATAACCCCTACCAATCAAAAGCAATCAAAAATAACACAGAGATTTTTAACGTGGAAAACCTCAACAGGTAAAAAACCACGGGCACAAGCCAGTCAATCCACTATATGATGATCAATGTGTACAACCAAGCAAAATCCCTATCTCAACTATAGGAATAATCTGAAATACACCACTATCACCAATAGTACCAATCAAACAATCCAATCAATCAATCAATCCGAGAAAAACAAGAGATATGAGAATAGAGAACCAAAACCAGATTTCCACTGCTTCAATCGGGACAGGATTTCTACCACACCAGATAATTTGTCACCGATCCAACCGTTCAGATTGAAGAACCAGAAGTCGTGCACCTGCTGTCCAAATTTCACCCAGATCCAACGGTGAACGAAGTCGCTGCGACGATTCTCCCGCAGCTGCACAGAGTTTGGCGAAATCTGTTTTCTCTCTTCTCTCTCACAGGATGCTCAACAGCAAAACCTCTCTCAGGATGTTCAACAACAACCCTTTTACAATCTCTCTTGTCTCTCTATGTTCTCAAAACCTAAGCCACCATATATATATATTAGTGGACAACCTAATTAATTAGGTTACACAATCCTACTTCAAGTCATACTCCAATCTTTCCTTTTTCTAATCAAACTAAAACAAATAGCCCCAATTGGGCTAGGCCCACAACAAATCTCTCTTTCAGCCAATATGAGCTGGACTCCAACAATCTCCCCCTCCAGCTCATATCATGGGGGAATCACCAATCTTCATGCAATCTGAGTAGGAGTCAAGTTCGCTTTCTCACCGGTCAACACCGCAAAGCTAACTCTTCTCCTAGGTAACTCTATCTGGCCATCAGCATCATTCAATCTTTTGTAAGTACCTTGTACTTTACTCTTAACCGCGGTTCCAATCAATCGGTAAACATTGTTGGAAGCAAGCTCCCCCTTCATGATTACAGCTGCTCCTTTGCTTACCCTCATCAATCTGTCTCTCGCTGTGTATCTATACCCGCGAGAATCCAATCTTCCAAGAGAGATTAAATTTCTTTTCAACTTCGGCACATATCTCACATTGCCGAGAGTTCTCACCAATCCATCATGCATCTTGATCTTCACATTGCCAATACCTTCAACCTCCAGTTTTTCGTTATTGGCCAATGTGACAGATTTATCATCACAATCACCAAATGTACTAAACAATTCTTTGTTAGCACAAATATGAAAAGAACATGCAGAATCTAAAATCCAGGAATCCCTTACCTGTTCCTTACTTTTCTGCACAACCAACAATTCAGCATCATCATCCTGAATAGTTGCAGCTTCACCAGTCTTTTCTTTACTCTTCTGCAGTTCTTTCAAATCAGTCATCAACTTCTGACAGTAGGCTTTGATGTGACCCTTCTGGTGGCAATAGTAGCATTCTTTCTCACTGTAGTCTACTCTTGGTCTTGAACTGGATCTGTTTCTTCCATTGCCGGAAGAAGCTCCTCTTCCTCTGCTTCTACCACGATGATCCCGTCCACTCGATGACCCTTCTATAGCTAACAGTCTGTCACCACTATTCTTGCTCTCCACTCCTAACAGCTTCTCATTATCTATTAGGAAAGTCGTCACATCCTCCTTCTTCAAACTTGTCTTCCCTGCTGTAAGGGACTGCACCAGTGACTTGTATGACACAGGCAATGAAGAAAGAAGAAGTATTGCTTGCTCATCATCTTCTACTTTCTCCCCTGTATTGAGCACTTTCGTCAACACCCGATTGAAATCCGACAAGTGCTTATGGATGCTCATACCTTCATCCATCTTCAACGAATACAAGTCCAACTTCAGACTAAGTTTGTTTGTCACAGACTTGGAAGCATAAATACTTTCTAGCTTCTCCCACATTCCTTTTGGTGTCTGCTCCCCCATCACAGCATACTTTATTGATGGAGCTAATGCTAGCCTGATCTGACTGGTCGCCTTTTTTAGGGCAGTTGCCCAATCACCAGCTTTCATTCCTTCTGGCATCTTATCACCAAGAGCGACGTCGAGATCCTTCATAGTCAACAAATCCATCACAGTTGTCTGCCACACTGCGAAATCATTCTGTCCATCAAAAAGCTCAATCTTTGCGTTGTCGGTCATCTTTCAAACCTTAAGCTCCGCTACCAGTTGTTGGGGTTATTTCCAATCGACAATCAATTTGCGCAGCAAACAATCTTATCCCAAGAATCAATAACCCCTACCAATCAAAAGCAATCAAAAATAACACAGAGATTTTTAACGTGGAAAACCTCAACAGGTAAAAAACCACGGGCACAAGCCAGTCAATCCACTATATGATGATCAATGTGTACAACCAAGCAAAATCCCTATCTCAACTATAGGAATAATCTGAAATACACCACTATCACCAATAGTACCAATCAAACAATCCAATCAATCAATCAATCCGAGAAAAACAAGAGATATGAGAATAGAGAACCAAAACCAGATTTCCACTGCTTCAATCGGGACAGGATTTCTACCACACCAGATAACTTCTCACCGATCCAACCGTTCAGATTGAAGAACCAGAAGTCGTGCACCTGCTGTCCAAATTTCACCCAGATCCAACGGTGAACGAAGTCGCTGCGACGATTCTCCCGCAGCTGCACAGAGTTTGGCGAAATCTGTTTTCTCTCTTCTCTCTCACAGGATGCTCAACAGCAAAACCTCTCTCAGGATGTTCAACAACAACCCTTTTACAATCTCTCTTGTCTCTCTATGTTCTCAAAACCTAAGCCACCATATATATATATTAGTGGACAACCTAATTAATTAGGTTACACAATCCTACTTCAAGTCATACTCCAATCTTTCCTTTTTCTAATCAAACTAAAACAAATAGCCCCAATTGGGCTAGGCCCACAACAAATCTCTCTTTCAGCCAATATGAGCTGGACTCCAACAATCTCCCCCTCCAGCTCATATCATGGGGGAATCACCAATCTTCATGCAATCTGAGTAGGAGTCAAGTTCGCTTTCTCACCGGTCAACACCGCAAAGCTAACTCTTCTCCTAGGTAACTCTATCTGGCCATCAGCATCATTCAATCTTTTGTAAGTACCTTGTACTTTACTCTTAACCGCGGTTCCAATCAATCGGTAAACATTGTTGGAAGCAAGCTCCCCCTTCATGATTACAGCTGCTCCTTTGCTTACCCTCATCAATCTGTCTCTCGCTGTGTATCTATACCCGCGAGAATCCAATCTTCCAAGAGAGATTAAATTTCTTTTCAACTTCGGCACATATCTCACATTGCCGAGAGTTCTCACCAATCCATCATGCATCTTGATCTTCACATTGCCAATACCTTCAACCTCCAGTTTTTCGTTATTGGCCAATGTGACAGATTTATCATCACAATCACCAAATGTACTAAACAATTCTTTGTTAGCACAAATATGAAAAGAACATGCAGAATCTAAAATCCAGGAATCCCATACCTGTTCCTTACTTTTCTGCACAACCAACAATTCAGCATCATCATCCTGAATAGTTGCAGCATCACCAGTCTTTTCTTTACTCTTCTGCAGTTCTTTCAAATCAGTCATCAACTTCTGACAGTAGGCTTTGATGTGACCCTTCTGGTGGCAATAGTAGCATTCTTTCTCACTGTAGTCTACTCTTGGTCTTGAACTGGATCTGTTTCTTCCATTGCCAGAAGAAGCTCCTCTTCCTCTGCTTCTACCACGATGATCCCGTCCACTCGATGACCCTTCTATAGCTAACAGTCTGTCACCACTATTCTTGCTCTCCACTCCTAACAGCTTCTCATTATCTATTAGGAAAGTCGTCACATCCTCCTTCTTCAAACTTGTCTTCCCTGCTGTAAGGGACTGCACCAGTGACTTGTATGACACAGGCAATGAAGAAAGAAGAAGTATCGCTTGCTCATCATCTTCTACTTTCTCCCCTGTATTGAGCACTTTCGTCAACACCCGATTGAAATCCGACAAGTGCTTATGGATGCTCATACCTTCATCCATCTTCAACGAATACAAGTCCAACTTCAGACTAAGTTTGTTTGTCACAGACTTGGAAGCATAAATACTTTCTAGCTTCTCCCACATTCCTTTTGGTGTCTGCTCCCCCATCACAACATACTTTATTGATGGAGCTAATGCTAGCCTGATCTGACTGGTCGCCTTTTTTAGGGCAGTTGCCCAATCACCAGCTTTCATTCCTTCTGGCATCTTATCACCAAGAGCGACGTCGAGATCCTTCATAGTCAACAAATCCATCACAGTTGTCTGCCACACTGCGAAATCATTCTGTCCATCAAAAAGCTCAATCTTTGCGTTGTCGGTCATCTTTCAAACCTTAAGCTCCGCTACCAGTTGTTGGGGTTATTTCCAATCGACAATCAATTTGCGCAGCAAACAATCTTATCCCAAGAATCAATAACCCCTACCAATCAAAAGCAATCAAAAATAACACAGAGATTTTTAACGTGGAAAACCTCAACAGGTAAAAAACCACGGGCACAAGCCAGTCAATCCACTATATGATGATCAATGTGTACAACCAAGCAAAATCCCTATCTCAACTATAGGAATAATATGAAATACACCACTATCACCAATAGTACCAATCAAACAATCCAATCAATCAATCAATCCGAGAAAAACAAGAGATATGAGAATAGAGAACCAAAACCAGATTTCCACTGCTTCAATCGGGACAGGATTTCTACCACACCAGATAACTTCTCACCGATCCAACCGTTCAGATTGAAGAACCAGAAGTCGTGCACCTGCTGTCCAAATTTCACCCAGATCCAACGGTGAACGAAGTCGCTGCGACGATTCTCCCGCAGCTGCACAGAGTTTGGCGAAATCTGTTTTCTCTCTTCTCTCTCACAGGATGCTCAACAGCAAAACCTCTCTCAGGATGTTCAACAACAACCCTTTTACAATCTCTCTTGTCTCTCTATGTTCTCAAAACCTAAGCCACCATATATATATATTAGTGGACAACCTAATTAATTAGGTTACACAATCCTACTTCAAGTCATACTCCAATCTTTCCTTTTTCTAATCAAACTAAAACAAATAGCCCCAATTGGGCTAGGCCCACAACAAATCTCTCTTTCAGCCAATATGAGCTGGACTCCAACAATCTCCCCCTCCAGCTCATATCATGGGGGAATCACCAATCTTCATGCAATCTGAGTAGGAGTCAAGTTCGCTTTCTCACCGGTCAACACCGCAAAGCTAACTCTTCTCCTAGGTAACTCTATCTGGCCATCAGCATCATTCAATCTTTTGTAAGTACCTTGTACTTTACTCTTAACCGCGGTTCCAATCAATCGGTAAACATTGTTGGAAGCAAGCTCCCCCTTCATGATTACAGCTGCTCCTTTGCTTACCCTCATCAATCTGTCTCTCGCTGTGTATCTATACCCGCGAGAATCCAATCTTCCAAGAGAGATTAAATTTCTTTTCAACTTCGGCACATATCTCACATTGCCGAGAGTTCTCACCAATCCATCATGCATCTTGATCTTCACATTGCCAATACCTTCAACCTCCAGTTTTTCGTTATTGGCCAATGTGACAGATTTATCATCACAATCACCAAATGTACTAAACAATTCTTTGCTAGCACAAATATGAAAAGAACATGCAGAATCTAAAATCCAGGAATCCCTTACCTGTTCCTTACTTTTCTGCACAACCAACAATTCAGCATCATCATCCTGAATAGTTGCAGCATCACCAGTCTTTTCTTTACTCTTCTGCAGTTCTTTCAAATCAGTCATCAACTTCTGACAGTAGGCTTTGATGTGACCCTTCTGGTGGCAATAGTAGCATTCTTTCTCACTGTAGTCTACTCTTGGTCTTGAACTGGATCTGTTTCTTCCATTGCCGGAAGAAGCTCCTCTTCCTCTGTTTCTACCACGATGATCCCGTCCACTCGATGACCCTTCTATAGCTAACAGTCTGTCACCACTATTCTTGCTCTCCACTCCTAACAGCTTCTCATTATCTATTAGGAAAGTCGTCACATCCTCCTTCTTCAAACTTGTCTTCCCTGCTGTAAGGGACTGCACCAGTGACTTGTATGACACAGGCAATGAAGAAAGAAGAAGTATCGCTTGCTCATCATCTTCTACTTTCTCCCCTGTATTGAGCACTTTCGTCAACACCCGATTGAAATCCGACAAGTGCTTATGGATGCTCATACCTTCATCCATCTTCAACGAATACAAGTCCAACTTCAGACTAAGTTTGTTTGTCACAGACTTGGAAGCATAAATACTTTCTAGCTTCTCCCACATTCCTTTTGGTGTCTGCTCCCCCATCACAGCATACTTTATTGATGGAGCTAATGCTAGCCTGATCTGACTGGTCGCCTTTTTTAGGGCAGTTGCCCAATCACCAGCTTTCATTCCTTCTGGCATCTTATCACCAAGAGCGACGTCGAGATCCTTCATAGTCAACAAATCCATCACAGTTGTCTGCCACACTGCGAAATCATTCTGTCCATCAAAAAGCTCAATCTTTGCGTTGTCGGTCATCTTTCAAACCTTAAGCTCCGCTACCAGTTGTTGGGGTTATTTCCAATCGACAATCAATTTGCGCAGCAAACAATCTTATCCCAAGAATCAATAACCCCTACCAATCAAAAGCAATCAAAAATAACACAGAGATTTTTAACGTGGAAAACCTCAACAGGTAAAAAACCACGGGCACAAGCCAGTCAATCCACTATATGATGATCAATGTGTACAACCAAGCAAAATCCCTATCTCAACTATAGGAATAATCTGAAATACACCACTATCACCAATAGTACCAATCAAACAATCCAATCAATCAATCAATCCGAGAAAAACAAGAGATATGAGAATAGAGAACCAAAACCAGATTTCCACTGCTTCAATCGGGACAGGATTTCTACCACACCAGATAACTTCTCACCGATCCAACCGTTCAGATTGAAGAACCAGAAGTCGTGCACCTGCTGTCCAAATTTCACCCAGATCCAACGGTGAACGAAGTCGCTGCGACGATTCTCCCGCAGCTGCACAGAGTTTGGCGAAATCTGTTTTCTCTCTTCTCTCTCACAGGATGCTCAACAGCAAAACCTCTCTCAGGATGTTCAACAACAACCCTTTTACAATCTCTCTTGTCTCTCTATGTTCTCAAAACCTAAGCCACCATATATATATATTAGTGGACAACCTAATTAATTAGGTTACACAATCCTACTTCAAGTCATACTCCAATCTTTCCTTTTTCTAATCAAACTAAAACAAATAGCCCCAATTGGGCTAGGCCCACAACAAATCTCTCTTTCAGCCAATATGAGCTGGACTCCAACAATCTCCCCCTCCAGCTCATATCATGGGGGAATCACCAATCTTCATGCAATCTGAGTAGGAGTCAAGTTCGCTTTCTCACCGGTCAACACCGCAAAGCTAACTCTTCTCCTAGGTAACTCTATCTGGCCATCAGCATCATTCAATCTTTTGTAAGTACCTTGTACTTTACTCTTAACCGCGGTTCCAATCAATTGGTAAACATTGTTGGAAGCAAGCTCCCCCTTCATGATTACAGCTGCTCCTTTGCTTACCCTCATCAATCTGTCTCTCGCTGTGTATCTATACCCGCGAGAATCCAATCTTCCAAGAGAGATTAAATTTCTTTTCAACTTCGGCACATATCTCACATTGCCGAGAGTTCTCACCAATCCATCATGCATCTTGATCTTCACATTGCCAATACCTTCAACCTCCAGTTTTTCGTTATTGGCCAATGTGACAGATTTATCATCACAATCACCAAATGTACTAAACAATTCTTTGTTAGCACAAATATGAAAAGAACATGCAGAATCTAAAATCCAGGAATCCCTTACCTGTTCCTTACTTTTCTGCACAACCAACAATTCAGCATCATCATCCTGAATAGTTGCAGCATCACCAGTCTTTTCTTTACTCTTCTGCAGTTCTTTCAAATCAGTCATCAACTTCTGACAGTAGGCTTTGATGTGACCCTTCTGGTGGCAATAGTAGCATTCTTTCTCACTGTAGTCTACTCTTGGTCTTGAACTGGATCTGTTTCTTCCATTGCCGGAAGAAGCTCCTCTTCCTCTGTTTCTACCACGATGATCCCGTCCACTCGATGACCCTTCTATAGCTAACAGTCTGTCACCACTATTCTTGCTCTCCACTCCTAACAGCTTCTCATTATCTATTAGGAAAGTCGTCACATCCTCCTTCTTCAAACTTGTCTTCCCTGCTGTAAGGGACTGCACCAGTGACTTGTATGACACAGGCAATGAAGAAAGAAGAAGTATCGCTTGCTCATCATCTTCTACTTTCTCCCCTGTATTGAGCACTTTCGTCAACACCCGATTGAAATCCGACAAGTGCTTATGGATGCTCATACCTTCATCCATCTTCAACGAATACAAGTCCAACTTCAGACTAAGTTTGTTTGTCACAGACTTGGAAGCATAAATACTTTCTAGCTTCTCCCACATTCCTTTTGGTGTCTGCTCCCCCATCACAGCATACTTTATTGATGGAGCTAATGCTAGCCTGATCTGACTGGTCGCCTTTTTTAGGGCAGTTGCCCAATCACCAGCTTTCATTCCTTCTGGCATCTTATCACCAAGAGCGACGTCGAGATCCTTCATAGTCAACAAATCCATCACAGTTGTCTACCACACTGCGAAATCATTCTGTCCATCAAAAAGCTCAATCTTTGCGTTGTCGGTCATCTTTCAAACCTTAAGCTCCGCTACCAGTTGTTGGGGTTATTTCCAATCGACAATCAATTTGCGCAGCAAACAATCTTATCCCAAGAATCAATAACCCCTACCAATCAAAAGCAATCAAAAATAACACAGAGATTTTTAACGTGGAAAACCTCAACAGGTAAAAAACCACGGGCACAAGCCAGTCAATCCACTATATGATGATCAATGTGTACAACCAAGCAAAATCCCTATCTCAACTATAGGAATAATCTGAAATACACCACTATCACCAATAGTACCAATCAAACAATCCAATCAATCAATCAATCCGAGAAAAACAAGAGATATGAGAATAGAGAACCAAAACCAGATTTCCACTGCTTCAATCGGGACAGGATTTCTACCACACCAGATAATTTGTCACCGATCCAACCGTTCAGATTGAAGAACCAGAAGTCGTGCACCTGCTGTCCAAATTTCACCCAGATCCAACGGTGAACGAAGTCGCTGCGACGATTCTCCCGCAGCTGCACAGAGTTTGGCGAAATCTGTTTTCTCTCTTCTCTCTCACAGGATGCTCAACAGCAAAACCTCTCTCAGGATGTTCAACAACAACCCTTTTACAATCTCTCTTGTCTCTCTATGTTCTCAAAACCTAAGCCACCATATATATATATTAGTGGACAACCTAATTAATTAGGTTACACAATCCTACTTCAAGTCATACTCCAATCTTTCCTTTTTCTAATCAAACTAAAACAAATAGCCCCAATTGGGCTAGGCCCACAACAAATCTCTCTTTCAGCCAATATGAGCTGGACTCCAACAATCTCCCCCTCCAGCTCATATCATGGGGGAATCACCAATCTTCATGCAATCTGAGTAGGAGTCAAGTTCGCTTTCTCACCGGTCAACACCGCAAAGCTAACTCTTCTCCTAGGTAACTCTATCTGGCCATCAGCATCATTCAATCTTTTGTAAGTACCTTGTACTTTACTCTTAACCGCGGTTCCAATCAATCGGTAAACATTGTTGGAAGCAAGCTCCCCCTTCATGATTACAGCTGCTCCTTTGCTTACCCTCATCAATCTGTCTCTCGCTGTGTATCTATACCCGCGAGAATCCAATCTTCCAAGAGAGATTAAATTTCTTTTCAACTTCGGCACATATCTCACATTGCCGAGAGTTCTCACCAATCCATCATGCATCTTGATCTTCACATTGCCAATACCTTCAACCTCCAGTTTTTCGTTATTGGCCAATGTGACAGATTTATCATCACAATCACCAAATGTACTAAACAATTCTTTGTTAGCACAAATATGAAAAGAACATGCAGAATCTAAAATCCAGGAATCCCTTACCTGTTCCTTACTTTTCTGCACAACCAACAATTCAGCATCATCATCCTGAATAGTTGCAGCATCACCAGTCTTTTCTTTACTCTTCTGCAGTTCTTTCAAATCAGTCATCAACTTCTGACAGTAGGCTTTGATGTGACCCTTCTGGTGGCAATAGTAGCATTCTTTCTCACTGTAGTCTACTCTTGGTCTTGAACTGGATCTGTTTCTTCCATTGCCGGAAGAAGCTCCTCTTCCTCTGTTTCTACCACGATGATCCCGTCCACTCGATGACCCTTCTATAGCTAACAGTCTGTCACCACTATTCTTGCTCTCCACTCCTAACAGCTTCTCATTATCTATTAGGAAAGTCGTCACATCCTCCTTCTTCAAACTTGTCTTCCCTGCTGTAAGGGACTGCACCAGTGACTTGTATGACACAGGCAATGAAGAAAGAAGAAGTATCGCTTGCTCATCATCTTCTACTTTCTCCCCTGTATTGAGCACTTTCGTCAACACCCGATTGAAATCCGACAAGTGCTTATGGATGCTCATACCTTCATCCATCTTCAACGAATACAAGTCCAACTTCAGACTAAGTTTGTTTGTCACAGACTTGGAAGCATAAATACTTTCTAGCTTCTCCCACATTCCTTTTGGTGTCTGCTCCCCCATCACAACATACTTTATTGATGGAGCTAATGCTAGCCTGATCTGACTGGTCGCCTTTTTTAGGGCAGTTGCCCAATCACCAGCTTTCATTCCTTCTGGCATCTTATCACCAAGAGCGACGTCGAGATCCTTCATAGTCAACAAATCCATCACAGTTGTCTGCCACACTGCGAAATCATTCTGTCCATCAAAAAGCTCAATCTTTGCGTTGTCGGTCATCTTTCAAACCTTAAGCTCCGCTACCAGTTGTTGGGGTTATTTCCAATCGACAATCAATTTGCGCAGCAAACAATCTTATCCCAAGAATCAATAACCCCTACCAATCAAAAGCAATCAAAAATAACACAGAGATTTTTAACGTGGAAAACCTCAACAGGTAAAAAACCACGGGCACAAGCCAGTCAATCCACTATATGATGATCAATGTGTACAACCAAGCAAAATCCCTATCTCAACTATAGGAATAATATGAAATACACCACTATCACCAATAGTACCAATCAAACAATCCAATCAATCAATCAATCCGAGAAAAACAAGAGATATGAGAATAGAGAACCAAAACCAGATTTCCACTGCTTCAATCGGGACAGGATTTCTACCACACCAGATAACTTCTCACCGATCCAACCGTTCAGATTGAAGAACCAGAAGTCGTGCACCTGCTGTCCAAATTTCACCCAGATCCAACGGTGAACGAAGTCGCTGCGACGATTCTCCCGCAGCTGCACAGAGTTTGGCGAAATCTGTTTTCTCTCTTCTCTCTCACAGGATGCTCAACAGCAAAACCTCTCTCAGGATGTTCAACAACAACCCTTTTACAATCTCTCTTGTCTCTCTATGTTCTCAAAACCTAAGCCACCATATATATATATTAGTGGACAACCTAATTAATTAGGTTACACAATCCTACTTCAAGTCATACTCCAATCTTTCCTTTTTCTAATCAAACTAAAACAAATAGCCCCAATTGGGCTAGGCCCACAACAAATCTCTCTTTCAGCCAATATGAGCTGGACTCCAACAATCTCCCCCTCCAGCTCATATCATGGGGGAATCACCAATCTTCATGCAATCTGAGTAGGAGTCAAGTTCGCTTTCTCACCGGTCAACACCGCAAAGCTAACTCTTCTCCTAGGTAACTCTATCTGGCCATCAGCATCATTCAATCTTTTGTAAGTACCTTGTACTTTACTCTTAACCGCGGTTCCAATCAATCGGTAAACATTGTTGGAAGCAAGCTCCCCCTTCATGATTACAGCTGCTCCTTTGCTTACCCTCATCAATCTGTCTCTCGCTGTGTATCTATACCCGCGAGAATCCAATCTTCCAAGAGAGATTAAATTTCTTTTCAACTTCGGCACATATCTCACATTGCCGAGAGTTCTCACCAATCCATCATGCATCTTGATCTTCACATTGCCAATACCTTCAACCTCCAGTTTTTCGTTATTGGCCAATGTGACAGATTTATCATCACAATCACCAAATGTACTAAACAATTCTTTGCTAGCACAAATATGAAAAGAACATGCAGAATCTAAAATCCAGGAATCCCTTACCTGTTCCTTACTTTTCTGCACAACCAACAATTCAGCATCATCATCCTGAATAGTTGCAGCATCACCAGTCTTTTCTTTACTCTTCTGCAGTTCTTTCAAATCAGTCATCAACTTCTGACAGTAGGCTTTGATGTGACCCTTCTGGTGGCAATAGTAGCATTCTTTCTCACTGTAGTCTACTCTTGGTCTTGAACTGGATCTGTTTCTTCCATTGCCGGAAGAAGCTCCTCTTCCTCTGTTTCTACCACGATGATCCCGTCCACTCGATGACCCTTCTATAGCTAACAGTCTGTCACCACTATTCTTGCTCTCCACTCCTAACAGCTTCTCATTATCTATTAGGAAAGTCGTCACATCCTCCTTCTTCAAACTTGTCTTCCCTGCTGTAAGGGACTGCACCAGTGACTTGTATGACACAGGCAATGAAGAAAGAAGAAGTATCGCTTGCTCCTCATCTTCTACTTTCTCCCCTGTATTGAGCACTTTCGTCAACACCCGATTGAAATCCGACAAGTGCTTATGGATGCTCATACCTTCATCCATCTTCAACGAATACAAGTCCAACTTCAGACTAAGTTTATTTGTCACACACTTGGAAGCATAAATACTTTCTAGCTTCTCCCACATTCCTTTTGGTGTCTGCTCCCCCATCACAGCATACTTTATTGATGGAGCTAATGCTAGCCTGATCTGACTGGTCGCCTTTTTTAGGGCAGTTGCCCAATCACCAGCTTTCATTCCTTCTGGCATCTTATCACCAAGAGCGACGTCGAGATCCTTCATAGTCAACAAATCCATCACAGTTGTCTGCCACACTGCGAAATCATTCTGTCCATCAAAAAGCTCAATCTTTGCGTTGTCGGTCATCTTTCAAACCTTAAGCTCCGCTACCAGTTGTTGGGGTTATTTCCAATCGACAATCAATTTGCGCAGCAAACAATCTTATCCCAAGAATCAATAACCCCTACCAATCAAAAGCAATCAAAAATAACACAGAGATTTTTAACGTGGAAAACCTCAACAGGTAAAAAACCACGGGCACAAGCCAGTCAATCCACTATATGATGATCAATGTGTACAACCAAGAAAAATCCCTATCTCAACTATAGGAATAATCTGAAATACACCACTATCACCAATAGTACCAATCAAACAATCCAATCAATCAATCAATCCGAGAAAAACAAGAGATATGAGAATAGAGAACCAAAACCAGATTTCCACTGCTTCAATCGGGACAGGATTTCTACCACACCAGATAACTTCTCACCGATCCAACCGTTCAGATTGAAGAACCAGAAGTCGTGCACCTGCTGTCCAAATTTCACCCAGATCCAACGGTGAACGAAGTCGCTGCGACGATTCTCCCGCAGCTGCACAGAGTTTGGCGAAATCTGTTTTCTCTCTTCTCTCTCACAGGATGCTCAACAGCAAAACCTCTCTCAGGATGTTCAACAACAACCCTTTTACAATCTCTCTTGTCTCTCTATGTTCTCAAAACCTAAGCCACCATATATATATATTAGTGGACAACCTAATTAATTAGGTTACACAATCCTACTTCAAGTCATACTCCAATCTTTCCTTTTTCTAATCAAACTAAAACAAATAGCCCCAATTGGGCTAGGCCCACAACAAATCTCTCTTTCAGCCAATATGAGCTGGACTCCAACAATCTCCCCCTCCAGCTCATATCATGGGGGAATCACCAATCTTCATGCAATCTGAGTAGGAGTCAAGTTCGCTTTCTCACCGGTCAACACCGCAAAGCTAACTCTTCTCCTAGGTAACTCTATCTGGCCATCAGCATCATTCAATCTTTTGTAAGTACCTTGTACTTTACTCTTAACCGCGGTTCCAATCAATCGGTAAACATTGTTGGAAGCAAGCTCCCCCTTCATGATTACAGCTGCTCCTTTGCTTACCCTCATCAATCTGTCTCTCGCTGTGTATCTATACCCGCGAGAATCCAATCTTCCAAGAGAGATTAAATTTCTTTTCAACTTCGGCACATATCTCACATTGCCGAGAGTTCTCACCAATCCATCATGCATCTTGATCTTCACATTGCCAATACCTTCAACCTCCAGTTTTTCGTTATTGGCCAATGTGACAGATTTATCATCACAATCACCAAATGTACTAAACAATTCTTTGTTAGCACAAATATGAAAAGAACATGCAGAATCTAAAATCCAGGAATCCCTTACCTGTTCCTTACTTTTCTGCACAACCAACAATTCAGCATCATCATCCTGAATAGTTGCAGCATCACCAGTCTTTTCTTTACTCTTCTGCAGTTCTTTCAAATCAGTCATCAACTTCTGACAGTAGGCTTTGATGTGACCCTTCTGGTGGCAATAGTAGCATTCTTTCTCACTGTAGTCTACTCTTGGTCTTGAACTGGATCTGTTTCTTCCATTGCCGGAAGAAGCTCCTCTTCCTCTGTTTCTACCACGATGATCCCGTCCACTCGATGACCCTTCTATAGCTAACAGTCTGTCACCACTATTCTTGCTCTCCACTCCTAACAGCTTCTCATTATCTATTAGGAAAGTCGTCACATCCTCCTTCTTCAAACTTGTCTTCCCTGCTGTAAGGGACTGCACCAGTGACTTGTATGACACAGGCAATGAAGAAAGAAGAAGTATCGCTTGCTCATCATCTTCTACTTTCTCCCCTGTATTGAGCACTTTCGTCAACACCCGATTGAAATCCGACAAGTGCTTATGGATGCTCATACCTTCATCCATCTTCAACGAATACAAGTCCAACTTCAGACTAAGTTTGTTTGTCACAGACTTGGAAGCATAAATACTTTCTAGCTTCTCCCACATTCCTTTTGGTGTCTGCTCCCCCATCACAGCATACTTTATTGATGGAGCTAATGCTAGCCTGATCTGACTGGTCGCCTTTTTTAGGGCAGTTGCCCAATCACCAGCTTTCATTCCTTCTGGCATCTTATCACCAAGAGCGACGTCGAGATCCTTCATAGTCAACAAATCCATCACAGTTGTCTGCCACACTGCGAAATCATTCTGTCCATCAAAAAGCTCAATCTTTGCGTTGTCGGTCATCTTTCAAACCTTAAGCTCCGCTACCAGTTGTTGGGGTTATTTCCAATCGACAATCAATTTGCGCAGCAAACAATCTTATCCCAAGAATCAATAACCCCTACCAATCAAAAGCAATCAAAAATAACACAGAGATTTTTAACGTGGAAAACCTCAACAGGTAAAAAACCACGGGCACAAGCCAGTCAATCCACTATATGATGATCAATGTGTACAACCAAGCAAAATCCCTATCTCAACTATAGGAATAATCTGAAATACACCACTATCACCAATAGTACCAATCAAACAATCCAATCAATCAATCAATCCGAGAAAAACAAGAGATATGAGAATAGAGAACCAAAACCAGATTTCCACTGCTTCAATCGGGACAGGATTTCTATCACACCAGATAACTTCTCACCGATCCAAGCGTTCAGATTGAAGAACTAGAAGTCGTGCACCTGCTGTCCAAATTTCACCCAGATCCAACGGTGAACGAAGTCGCTGCGACGATTCTCCCGCAGCTGCACAGAGTTTGGCGAAATCTGTTTTCTCTCTTCTCTCTCACAGGATGCTCAACAGCAAAACCTCTCTCAGGATGTTCAACAACAACCCTTTTACAATCTCTCTTGTCTCTCTATGTTCTCAAAACCTAAGCCACCATATATATATATTAGTGGACAACCTAATTAATTAGGTTACACAATCCTACTTCAAGTCATACTCCAATCTTTCCTTTTTCTAATCAAACTAAAACAAATAGCCCCAATTGGGCTAGGCCCACAACAAATCTCTCTTTCAGCCAATATGAGCTGGACTCCAACAATCTCCCCCTCCAGCTCATATCATGGGGGAATCACCAATCTTCATGCAATCTGAGTAGGAGTCAAGTTCGCTTTCTCACCGGTCAACACCGCAAAGCTAACTCTTCTCCTAGGTAACTCTATCTGGCCATCAGCATCATTCAATCTTTTGTAAGTACCTTGTACTTTACTCTTAACCGCGGTTCCAATCAATCGGTAAACATTGTTGGAAGCAAGCTCCCCCTTCATGATTACAGCTGCTCCTTTGCTTACCCTCATCAATCTGTCTCTCGCTGTGTATCTATACCCGCGAGAATCCAATCTTCCAAGAGAGATTAAATTTCTTTTCAACTTCGGCACATATCTCACATTGCCGAGAGTTCTCACCAATCCATCATGCATCTTGATCTTCACATTGCCAATACCTTCAACCTCCAGTTTTTCGTTATTGGCCAATGTGACAGATTTATCATCACAATCACCAAATGTACTAAACAATTCTTTGCTAGCACAAATATGAAAAGAACATGCAGAATCTAAAATCCAGGAATCCCTTACCTGTTCCTTACTTTTCTGCACAACCAACAATTCAGCATCATCATCCTGAATAGTTGCAGCATCACCAGTCTTTTCTTTACTCTTCTGCAGTTCTTTCAAATCAGTCATCAACTTCTGACAGTAGGCTTTGATGTGACCCTTCTGGTGGCAATAGTAGCATTCTTTCTCACTGTAGTCTACTCTTGGTCTTGAACTGGATCTGTTTCTTCCATTGCCGGAAGAAGCTCCTCTTCCTCTGTTTCTACCACGATGATCCCGTCCACTCGATGACCCTTCTATAGCTAACAGTCTGTCACCACTATTCTTGCTCTCCACTCCTAACAGCTTCTCATTATCTATTAGGAAAGTCGTCACATCCTCCTTCTTCAAACTTGTCTTCCCTGCTGTAAGGGACTGCACCAGTGACTTGTATGACACAGGCAATGAAGAAAGAAGAAGTATCGCTTGCTCCTCATCTTCTACTTTCTCCCCTGTATTGAGCACTTTCGTCAACACCCGATTGAAATCCGACAAGTGCTTATGGATGCTCATACCTTCATCCATCTTCAACGAATACAAGTCCAACTTCAGACTAAGTTTGTTTGTCACAGACTTGGAAGCATAAATACTTTCTAGCTTCTCCCACATTCCTTTTGGTGTCTGCTCCCCCATCACAGCATACTTTATTGATGGAGCTAATGCTAGCCTGATCTGACTGGTCGCCTTTTTTAGGGCAGTTGCCCAATCACCAGCTTTCATTCCTTCTGGCATCTTATCACCAAGAGCGACGTCGAGATCCTTCATAGTCAACAAATCCATCACAGTTGTCTGCCACACTGCGAAATCATTCTGTCCATCAAAAAGCTCAATCTTTGCGTTGTCGGTCATCTTTCAAACCTTAAGCTCCGCTACCAGTTGTTGGGGTTATTTCCAATCGACAATCAATTTGCGCAGCAAACAATCTTATCCCAAGAATCAATAACCCCTACCAATCAAAAGCAATCAAAAATAACACAGAGATTTTTAACGTGGAAAACCTCAACAGGTAAAAAACCACGGGCACAAGCCAGTCAATCCACTATATGATGATCAATGTGTACAACCAAGCAAAATCCCTATCTCAACTATAGGAATAATCTGAAATACACCACTATCACCAATAGTACCAATCAAACAATCCAATCAATCAATCAATCCGAGAAAAACAAGAGATATGAGAATAGAGAACCAAAACCAGATTTCCACTGCTTCAATCGGGACAGGATTTCTACCACACCAGATAACTTCTCACCGATCCAACCGTTCAGATTGAAGAACCAGAAGTCATGCACCTGCTGTCCAAATTTCACCCAGATCCAACGGTGAACGAAGTCGCTACGACGATTCTCCCGCAGCTGCACAGAGTTTGGCGAAATCTGTTTTCTCTCTTCTCTCTCACAGGATGCTCAACAGCAAAACCTCTCTCAGGATGTTCAACAACAACCCTTTTACAATCTCTCTTGTCTCTCTATGTTCTCAAAACCTAAGCCACCATATATATATATTAGTGGACAACCTAATTAATTAGGTTACACAATCCTACTTCAAGTCATACTCCAATCTTTCCTTTTTCTAATCAAACTAAAACAAATAGCCCCAATTGGGCTAGGCCCACAACAAATCTCTCTTTCAGCCAATATGAGCTGGACTCCAACAGCTTTGACTCATTAAGACTAAATAAGTTTGATTATAATTTTTTTATAAAAATTAGGACAAAATTAATCATTAAGTATTTAATTATTTAAAAAAAACATATGGACTAATTTAATTATTAAATAATTCTTTTGGGAAAAAAGAAGAAAAGGACAAAAAAATCCTTCTCCAAGAACCCATTCTAGAGTGCTTTTACTGCAGAGGTGGCATTCCATTTTATAAGAATTAGATATTACAAATGATATTATTAAGCTTTAATTTATAAGCTGATCATCCATAAACTTCAATTGAGATATCTAAGAAGTTAGATGATAATTTAAATTAATCTGAATCGTACATGGCTTATGTGCAAGTTTAGGTGAGTTTTTTCCCCTTATAAATGGTTAAAGAATAACTAATCTCATTCACAATCCTACAATGCAGTTACTTTAGTTGAGTGGGGTTCAAACGTCAGGGATCATAGTGTGGGAGTTCAAACGTTAGGGACCTAAGTATGAAATAATCTATACCTTAAAGATCTTAGAATATTTTTCCCTTAATAATTATACTTTCATCCAACTGGAATAGTTTTCTTTACTTCAGTTTAGTAGTACTAGCTAGTTTTTAGATTAGGCCCATCCATTTTACTCTTTGAAAAATTCCTAACATACATTTTACTCTTTGAAAAATTCCTAACATACATTCTTCGTAAGCGGGATTTTGAAAGGAGTTAATATTATCCATGAATCCTCATGCAACAATAATAAGTTAGGTGTTTTTTTTTTTTTTTTTTATATTGCATTTTATAATAGTTTGAGGGCCTTTTTTGACATTTTCCCTCCAAGAGGGACTAAAGTGAATTTCAATGATATTTCCTAATAATATTATTAGCATTCCATTTTTTATAATTTACCTAATTTAGCTTTGGTGTCTTCTACTTGTGCAACAATGACAAGCTTGGATTGAAATATATATCTATATTTATATGTACATAAATATAAAAGTTATGTGGTGAATAGTGACGGATCTAAAATAAATTGTGAGTGGGGTAATATTTAGAGAGATTAAGTCAACGACAATATTTTACCAATATTTAAATTAACATCAGAAAGATAATTACTTCATCAAAGTTCATATTCATACTTTTTATTAGGGCTGTCAAAAAGACTTGGGATCCGAATACCCGTCCCGGACTCGGGGTTTCGGGTTGGGACCAAGACCAAATTTTTGGTCCCAAATTGTGTCCGGGCCGGGTCTGGTCCGAACCCGTGTAAGGCCGGGTCAGACTCGGGGGGTCTCGGGTCTAACTCGAGACCCGACAAACCCCCCTTAAAACCCATCTCCATCTCACCCTCTCCCTCATTCAATCTTGCCACTATCATTCCTTCCTCCTCTCCTTCTCCTGCTTTTCTCAACTTCTCCTTCAAATCCCCCTGCAAAAATAACCAAATCTCTCCAAAAATAATGAATCCCAATTAACCCCGGCCAAATTCAAAACCCATCGCCTCACCATCCTCTTTGCCGCACCTCACTGTCGTCGCCCAGCCTCCAGCAGCCAATCATCCCTCATTCGTTTGATTTTTTGTGTTGTTTATTTTTTGTCTTGATTCATTTTGATGCAGAGGAAGAAGAAGACAGAGGCCTCGGTGTGGATGACTTTAGGGGAGACGGCGTAGATGATGATGGGTTGCTGCCGGACAGGGTGGAGTGACGGTTTCTTGATCTTGTGCGACTCTTGGTTGAGCTTCAAGGCTGTGGGCGCGAGGACCTTGGATTTGTAGTTGCTTCTTGGATGTGGGTTGTTGTAGTTATAATTAGGTTCCATCTCGAGATGGATGGATTTGGTAAATTGGAAACTGAAAAATGAAAAAGGGAAGGGGATTAAGAGAGAGAGACATGGTGGTGACAAAAGATGAGTGGGGCAATTAATTAATTTGGTGTTGTTGGGGAAATTGAATGGAGATGAGAAATTGATTTGATTTTAGGTACTCTCCAATCTCCATCCAGGAAAGAAAAGAAAGAAAAAAGAAAGAGAGGAGGGTGAGGTCGTGAGAAGGAAGAAAAGAAAGAAAAGAAGAAAAGAAAAGAGAAAATTCCGGGTCCGAGTTTGGTCTCGGACCCGGAAGCACTTTGCTGGGCCGGGACCGGGACCAAAAATCTGGACCCATTTTTAGTCAGGTCGGGTTTGGTCCCGGTCCTGATTGTCTTCAGGTTTGGCCGAGTCCGGACACGCACACCCAAACTGACAACCCTACTTTTTATAATTACTCTTTACTAGTTCTTATTTTTTCAAATTCTTGTGTGGTTTTTTCATTTTTTATGATATCGAAGACTTTAATTAAACAATCATTCAACAAGTTATCTCCCATATGATTGCGCAGTCGATTCTTGACAATGCTCATAGCCGAAAAAAGTCATTTCCACTGTTGTAGCTACAACTAGTGATAAGATTCGGACTTCTGGAGAATCGGGGTGAGGATTATGGCCGCTCAGAGTTACTATAGTCGCCGTTGAGAATACCTGCAAAGCGCCGGAGGGGGGCTCCAGTGTAGACACTCCGATGCTTAAGTTAGTAAGGCTGTTCCAAAAATGGCAGAGGTTCCAGTAGCGATCATAGGCTTACCTCTCAACTTGAATGAGGTGGTATTTACAGGCGCCGAGAGGGGCGTTACCTCTAGGGGGTAGGCATTATCTAGGAAAGATAACGCCTAGAGTGACGTCATGGCTGACCTGGGATGGGATAACGCCGTGCATATGGGTGGATGACGCGTGAGACCCCTCCCCCGCTGATGTCGACCATCCCGGGGTTCCTCGCTGGATAGGGGGCGGCAACCTTGGCGGCAGACGCCAGATAGGGGCTACAGTGTTCCGGCCTTAACGCTGAGGTAGGGACGGAAATACCCCTGGAATTGCCTCTATTGTTATCACAAGCTCAACTGAAAATGAGCCCGAGTGTTTACCAAGGGCTATCGCTTTAGCTTGCCTCCATATCGTGCTTGCCGGTCCTCGAGATAGCGGGTGACTCAGTCATCGAGGAGCACGTCTTTTCACTGCCTTTTCTCGAGGCTTATAAATTTGAACTTCCACCGCGTAAATTTCACATATTTTTAGCACTTCTTCTTAGCATTTTCATCATGGACAGTCTCACCAAGAACTTCTTGATTTCCAAAACCCACACTCTGAAAAACCTCAACGACGGTGACGTCGACTTTCTGGAAAATGTGTTGATCAAGACTTCTGAGGATGTCCTACAGCTTCAAGGGATGCTGACTCCTCTTCGGTCCAGGCTTAGTGCGGCTTCTCTAGAGGATTTCAGTCCTCTAGAGAATGTGTCGAAGTTGGCTACCACTATCTCCTACATCGAGGTGGTGATTACCATGCTGCAGCAGAGGAAGGACCTGCTGAACTACTGCTTGAAGGGCATGAGGATCTCCTCCTCCGAGCTGACCTCCGTGGCGGATGCCTTGAGGGACGTCCCCACTCTGCCTGAAGATGATGATGCTGGGTCCCAGGCTTGACCCTCGATCTTCGCCATCCCATCTTTTTCTTTTCTTTGTATGCATGTACTCTTGGGCCGTTAGGCCATAAATAAATAAAATATCTTTTCTCCATCTGGGTTGTAATTTTCTTTTCTTTCACGTCATGCTAAACTGCACTTCAGTTGAGTGCCACATCAGCCCAATTGAAAAACTGTTCCGCCGTTGGTGAGACTTTCACAGCATTTGTTTTTTTCCTTGTTCGCTAGGTGGCAAAATACTCTTGCTAATCGTTCCGCATTGACTTCGCGCCGTCTCTTCAGTGCAAACTGATTGGGCTGTTTTTTCGGTGCTTCTTGATTAGTACGAATTTTAATCAGGCGTGATCATAGGATCAAATTCTGAGTTTATGATCATCTTTCTCAAAGCTCATTAATTATTCTCAAAGGTCGCGCGGGAAGGTAGGGAGGCTTCTACGTCTCGCCTATTTAATGAGATTTCCCTTTCTTCTTCCCCGTTCATCTTTTTCTTTTCTTTTCCCTGTTGAGATTATCTAAAATCTCATGGCTGAATTATATTCTTTGGACGTCGCCGAACGTGAGTCTCCACCGACTCCTCCTCCTTCGCCAGATTCCGACGATACTCCTTCGCCGTGTCTGAAAAGGCGGTTACCTTGCTGTAAGGGTAGTAAGAGATCGAAGAGGAGAACCTCAATGGTAGTCGATCTGTCTTCTAACTTTTATGTCCCTACTGTGTGGAGGGGCGGTGAACTGTTTCCTCACAGTAGTCATTTCATGGAAGGGGGTTCCTCCAGCGACATCAGCGTCAAGGTAGCAGCTCCCACCACTAAGAGGGAGTCAAGTCCGCTGAAGCCTGATCGAGAGAAAAGGGGTGACGAGCCTTTCCCTTTTGCTGACGAGGAGTTTCCGTCTTCGGATGGAGATAACTCCTACTAGCCTTCTTACTAGCCTAACGAGGATTAATCTTCACACACCATGCACATTGTAGATGCCGTACATCTTATCATGAATAAAATAACATTTTGGGTCTTGCTTTCCTGTTGTTATACTCCGCGTTAACTTCTACAGTCCTTAGACAGTTAACGTTGTGCGGTGAGCTATCGCTCGAGGCAACCATTTTTCACTTTCCAATCGCTAACCGCCTTCCTTCAAGGATATAAATGCTTAGCCATAAGTGTTCCTCTGAGGCCATTCCACGTGTCGTTTTCTATTTTACGTGTGTCTTGTTCTCACAGGTCGCTCAGTCGCTGAGTTTTAACCTTTAAAAGGAAATAACTGCTTTCTTTTCACACTTTTTCTCGTGCTTCGAAATTTTCTCTGCCATTCTCTTTCTCTACTTCTTCTTTTGCTCGAAGGAGGTTTCTTCAACCGTTCGTCGGTACCGGCAGTTCGTTCGTAGCCTTCTTCTTCAAGGTATTTTGCTCCTTTTTCGTTCTGATTTTTGTTTTACTGGTTCATCATGCGCCATACTAGAGTTACCAGGGGGCTTTAGAGACCTTTAGATCCAGAAATCGAAAGGACACCCAGTATTTTCTTGTGTGCGACGGTTCTGAAGGCTAAATTAGAAGGTCATGGTGTCTTCTTTCCACTTAACTATTCCCTTTCATTCCCGAGGACGGTCAGTGGATTCACGATCCGTTGTGGGGAAAGTATAGAATGGTTTACTTTAAGATGTTCCTTTATGGCTTTCGTCTCCCAATTCATACCTCTGTAGAGAAATTGCTGCACTAATATGATCTTAATCCCGCCCAGATAACTCCTTCTTCCTAGTGTGGGATTTATACTTTCCTTCGCACTTGCGAGATGAAGGGTATCTTCACTCCATCCGTCAATTGAATCTGCAAGTTCTTTAGCCTGAGTTGTCGTAAATGTCTGATCGATATCGCCCCGAGGTGGAATGACGCGTTAGTGCAGTCGTTCTGGCAGAAGTTTCAAGGCTTTGAGGAGACTGTGACTGACTGAAAGAGCGGTTTCTTTGCTCTCGAACTGCCTTCTCATTTGTGGCGTGGTGGCTTCAATCGAAAAATTACTAGTGTCGTCTAGGCAAATCCAGTAGTGTTGTCTAGGGGTGAATTGACTCATGCTAACGCCTTGCTAGAGATAAACACCTCTTTCCAAATTTGAGAATTCACTTTGTACAGGCACTTGGAAGAGTGCGTTATAGGTGAGTTTCTTCTTCCCGCGTTATTGCTTCGATTCGCTTATTGTTCTGACACCTTTCCTTGGCAGAGAATACTGAGGGTCAATCATCTGGGGGGAATGACGTTCCTTTGAACGTGGTACCACTCCAAATGCTGGCAGCTTCTCCACCACCCGAGGGTCCCAGCAATTAGAGTGCCCAAAGTGCTCCGCCGAAGAAGAGGAGAACTAAGACAGTCGCAGGGGGAGGGCGCGGTGTCTCTACTCGAGCCTCTCATTTCCTTGACAATTGGCTACCAGTTCAGGGTAGAGGAGTAAATTTGAGTCGACCCGTCACTAGGGTAACTGACAGCGATAGCGAGGATATGGATATCGAGATAGAGCTTCGTCATGCTTCCTCGACTCAACGAAAGAAACTCAGAGTGGAGAAAGACAATCCGACCGTTGAGATTCCTCCGAAAAAGGTTGACGAAGTCCCTATCATGGGGGTTGATGTGTCTACGGTGGCGAGCACATCTCGAACGACAAGAGTGACTGAGGCGTCAACAAGAGTTATCGAGGCGTCAACTGTCTTTCCTCCTAAGGTTACTGAAGCTCCAGTAGTGGCAGATTCGCTTCCGCCGACTGACATCCCTGACTCTCTTATTTCTTCTTGCATTCCTGACGTGGTAATGCCAACTCCTGGCCCTAGCGCACTTCCACAACCATTATTCTTTACTTCTATTTCAGGTGTCGATGATTCTGTCAAGGGTTTCACTCCCTCTCTTATCGCCAACCTTTCTCCTCAAGATCCTCAAGGGGTTCCTTCTTATCGATTGGATTTATCAACCTTTGGCACTAGCGGGCTTCGTGCCTTGGGGGTGTCGGACCCATTATCGCGAGACCAGCCGTCGGCCCTCCTGGTGGGTGAAATATTTGGCTCGCCTAAGGATAAAGAAGAGTTGTTGCGGCTTCCCCCCGATATTCAGCACGCACGTGTTCTGAATGACGCACTGGCCAGCTTCCGCCAAGTGCATTACTTTCTTGAGGCTCATGGTGACAAGCTTCGAGGTTCGCCTGACTCGAAGGGGCAATTGGATGCCGCTTTAACCAAAGTGAAGGAGTTAACGCGACTTCGGAATCGCACCTTGGCAGAGCTGAATGATTACCACGCTGAACTTGCAAGGGAGAAGTCTAAGGGGAAAGCCAAAGTTGAGCTGCTAGAGGCAGAGCTGGTTTCGGCTGACAAGAGAAATTCTCTTCTTCGTGAAGAGATATTGGCTTGTAATGCGAATTTGGCAAAGGTGCCCTCAAGGATAAACTGGTGGAAGAAGAGAGCCGTGTGGGCCTTTACCTCCGGATTCACGGATTACTATCGCAGTGGGTCTTCGCGTTATTGCGCTTGTCTTGATTTGAAAATCGATTCCACTTTTCAGAGCATTTAATGCTTCCCTCATTAATGCGGGAGAGAAGTCATGATGGCTAGAATACACGTGTCTGTTCGCGGAGGCACTAGGGTTTGGCGCGCCCTAGGAATTGGCGAGGTCGAAGCATCTTCTCGCTTCTCTAGAATCATACTCATTACTTGTGTCTTTTCCTTGTAACGCGTCACACACGCGACAACTATTACGATAGTCATTTGGTCTAACTGCTAGGGTTATAAAACCCAACACATGTTTCTTTTTCCCTCTTTTGTCATTCTATTTTCGCTTCATCCTCTTGAGCCGACTTGCGTTTCTCTCTTCCATTATTTGGGCGTTCTGAGTTTCTCTCCAGAAAGGTATTTCTATCCTCATCTGTCGTCTTCTTCATCTTTTCTTTATTTTTTACCATGTCCAGCCATATTTCAAGACCATTTAGCCAAACATAATGTCCACATCCCTGAGGATTGTAAGGTTTCTGTTGCTTCTAATTCACTCCGCCTCAATAGTGTGATGCCTGGCAATAGTAGGCTTTTTTATGCCAAGATGTTTGGCTATGGCTTCAAACTTCCTCTTAATTCTTTCGTTGAAAGTCTGCTTGTTGCTCTGAATGTGAATCCTGTCCAGTTAACTCCCAACACGTACTGTTGCGTTTACGCATTTCTGGAACTTTGTAAATACAAAGGGATTGACTCTCCTTCCCTTTTATTACTTAAATTATTTTTCCAATTGTATAGCCGTAGAGGTGTGATAGCGATATCACCCCGTTGTGATGATGACTCTCTTAAACCCTTCACCTGGAAACTCCTGCACCTTGAGTCTTCCATTGAAGATTGGAAAAAAAGTTCTTTGTCATCGAACTGCCTAACCCCCGGTGGCGGACCGGTTTTAACTATAATATCAAAGATAGTGCCTGGGGTCAACGGCCAACTCTTCTTCAACCTGAGCTAGGCTGGTTCAACACACTACTCAAGTTGGACGTTAGCATTCACACTCGCAATTTGGCATGCGGGATTGATATTAAAGCCTGTATTGAGAGTGAGTGTTGTGTCATTTTCTTCGTTATTCTAGGCGATACTAACGCTAATGTTACGTTGTGATTGTGCAGTTCCCGATCCTGGTTGGAAGCCGGAGAGCGTTAGGAGACGAGAGAAGAGGGCTCTAAGGAGGAAAGAAAAGAAGGACACTATTGTCGCTGCTGCTGTTGCCACTGTAGCTGTTAATCCAGTTGCGTCATCTACCGTAACTGTGGACCTTGTGCAGACGTCTCCTTCCTCAGTTAGTGATGGGGCTGCTACCATTCAGGTTGTATCTGTTTCCGTCGCTTCTGTTTGAGCGTCTTCTTCCCGGACTCCCCCAAAGAAGAAAAAGAAGAAGACAGTATGTGTTGCCGCCCTTACTCTTTCTTCAAACGCGGCAGCTTGTTCTGAGGTGCCGATTAATGACACTATTACTGTGTGTGTCTTTTATAACCGCGTTATCTCAATCATTGCTTCTTAACGCTCTTTGGCGTTTTCTTTTGTTTTCTTATTCTTCTTAATGTTTCTCTCAGTAGGATATCATTGTTGCCTCTACCTAGTTACCGCCGCCTGACGACATGGATTTGAGCCATATACTTCGACGCAAGAAACAACGGCTTGACGGGGAAAACACGAGTTTACCAGCGGGTCCCGTCATCAATGAAGGGGACAACGCTACCATTTTTACTTCGATGTCGCCTTTTGACGGTCGGTCTTCTGACCCTTTGGGGACTGTGGGCGTTTCTGGGTCTTTTGACGCTTCGCCCAATTCTCTCAACTCCTCACTTCTTCCTTCCTATTCCACTGTCTTGGGCTTCACCGAGGATTTTACGGGGGTCGATTTTCCGCCCTTTCCATCTCACGGTTCTTTTGGGCTCCATGGAGGCATTTCTTCCAATCGACCTCCATCTCCGCCTATCCTGCATTTTGTTCCTTTTAGTGCCTCAATGTATCATCCTGGTGGCGATACCACGCCCCATCTCATGGTCGATCTAAGTTCGATGGGCGAGTCAGGTCCCGTTACCCATCAGGTTGACTTGAGCAACTTGCGCAGAGTCGGGTTCGCGACTGTTAGGAGAGACAGTTCTACGGGGATTTCCTCTTTCCTGGCCGCTCATACCTTAACGTCCCCCGAGGTTGAAGAGCAGATGGCCTTTCTGCGTTCCACCTTATTCTCTGGTTTCTTCCATTTTCATTACTGGTCCCAGTACATATCACAGAAGGTCGCCTCTCTTACCTCCACCTCAGATGGGCTTGCTGCTGCTCACCGTGAGCTTTCCAATGAGCTCGATAAAGAGCGAGAAGAAAGGAAGAAACTGTCAGGGGAGTGTCAAGGGTTAGTGGTAGCCTTGGCGGCGGCCAAGAAAGATTTAAAGGTGGCCGGGTAGCAAGAAGCTACCAAGGTGTCTGATCTTGAGGCTGCTCTAGCGGCAGAGAGAGCTACAAAGGTGATATTACAAGAGGAAAAAGCCGCATTAGAGAAAGAGTCATCCGAGAAGGGCAAGTGGTATATTGAGAATACGACCCGCATCATGTCTGATTACTTCGTGTATATTCATGGGGAGGACGTGTATGACGCTGAGGCCCTCATTGATGCTTTTTGGATGAGTTCAAGGGATCTTACGGATGACCACTTTCGCCGAGAGAGGATGGGGGGTAACGAAGGGCACGGGGACAGCGAGGCTGCCGCGCGATAGGCGCTTTTTTTGCCCCTTTTGGATATTGGGTACCATCCATTTTTGTTGTTCACTCTTGAAGGTTTTTGCCTTTTGTAGCCCCTCGTGGGTATCTTGAGCAGTTATCGCATATATATATATATTATTTCTTTTCGTAACTGATCCCTTTCCCATCATCTCTTTTTTCTGAGCTCTTATGATAAGATAGTTGCCGCGGTAGGATAACGCAATTCCGCCAGAAAATGAGATAACCATGGTATCGCCATATAATCTATAGGATCACAGACGCCGATGATGAATGCCACGCCGGACAACGCGACAAGATTTAATCATGCGCATTTCAATGTTGGTGTAGAATAATGCTGCTTAGCAGATAGCTTCAGAAGTAGAACTCATAGGAATAACTTATAATCAATATTATTCACGACGCATGGCGTATGCCCGCGCACGCCTTCGAAGCGGCAGTATCCTTCCAGAAGCGTTACACCGCTGAAGAGATAACTCAATCGATAAGACTTCGTCGAGGATGAGCATTTTTATAACGATATCGTGCTGACGCAGATATTCTCGACCAGCGACGAGCAATTCCATATAGATAAAAAATTCTATACAGATAAGCGCGAACTTATCCTTTTCCGTAAGAATAAATATCCAAGGGGGGACCAAACGCGTGCGTCCCTCTGACTGTATTTCCCAAACCGAGGCGACAAGAGTGCTGGCCATTGATCACGTACCCGTCGCAATGACAAGCCACATGACACTATCGATTGTGCGGGCGTCAATCTCCCCTTCGTTTCCACAATGTCCTGCACATTCTCAATCAATGCTTTAGGGCATTAGTCAAAATATTGTGCGATAATCAAATGTTAATTACCGTTTAGGAGTCGTCGCCTCCGTATCCAAGTGTCGCTGGCATTACCCGTGTCGCTTTCTCAACCAGCCATCTTCACCAGGGATTTCCCATCTAGTTATTCGCTGGGATTTCATCACACATCGCTTTCTCAACCAGCCATCTTCACCAGGGATTTCCCATCTGGTTACTCGCTGGGATTTCGCGATTTCTTTCCGCATTTCTAAATTTCCACGGTCGGCCCGGACAGTGCCTCATCTTAGTGAGCTATCTGATCAAGACCAGCCATCACAAGGATAGGACTTTTCACATCCAGACGTTGACCTCGCATCCCGGAGTCGTGCCTCATCTCAGTGAGCCGTCTGTATTAGCCCAGACATCACAAGGATAGGACTTTTCACTTCCAGGATGGAGTTACTATCTCTTTGGGGCGTGCCACGCCTTTGTGAACCGTCTGCATTAGCCTGGTTATAAGGATAGGACTTTTCACTCCTAGAGAAGCCGGGACGTGCCTCATCTTGGTGGGTCATCTATGTTAGCACAGTTGCCACAAGGATAGGACTTTGCACTCCCGGGGGTGTCGGAACGTGCCTCGTCTTAGCGGCCCGCCTGTGTTAGCGCGGTTGCCCCTAAGGATAGGACTTTCCACTTCCGACACTTATTTTTAGGTATGTCAGGGTGTGCCCTCAACTTAGTGAGCCGTCTGATCAGAACCGACCGTCACAAGGATAGGATTTTTCACTCCTGGCACCCTTCTTCATTTATCATCTGCACATAATCAACAGCCACAAACAGACAAGAATATTCTTTATTCAAGTGTTAGCGCACGTTAGGGCTGGGGTTAGCAAAGAGGTGCAGAGATATATCAAAATCTAGCATGGTATAATTTCAAACGAGCAATATTCCAAGAGTTAGGTAAGGGAGTACCGTCAAGCATTTCCAGGTGATACGCTCCCTTTCTAATAACGCGGTATGGGCCATCCCAGTTCAGACTGAGTTTCTCCATGCGTTGTCTGGTGGCTTGTTTATCTCTGAGTACCAAATCGCCTGCTTTTAACAGTCGTTCTTTGACGCGCCTATTGTGATAACGCGCCATTTTTAATGCCGCTGAGAATGCTTCGATTTGTCACCTCTGCTTGACCATTGGTCTGCGGATGAGCCACTAAAGAGAACCTTTGTTCGATCTAGAATTCCGCGCATTGGTCTCTAAAGAATTGGCTGGTGAATTGTGTCCCGTTGTCGCTGACTAACACACGGGGTACACCAAACTACATGATAACTTGGTGTTTGTAGAAACGCCAAATTTTTTCTGTTGTGATGTTGGCAACCGCTTCCGCTTCTGCCCATTTTGTGAAGTAATCCACCTCCACGACCACAAATTTTAGTTGAGACCTTGCCTTAGGAAACGGTCCTAGGATATCGATCCCCCATTTCACGAAAGGACAAGGAGCCACAATTTTAGAGATTTCTATGGCACGCTATCAAGGAATCTTAGAGAACTCCCGACACTTCTGACAAGTCCGTACATAATTGTGGCAATCTCTTCGAATAGTGGGCCAATAGAATCCTAACCAGAGTGCCGCCTGATGCGTGCATGCTGCATATCCCTTCATGGATTTCTCGCAAGGTATAAAAACCTTCTTGTTCTGTTATACACTTGGCGGCTGGGTGAGAGAAGTATCTCCAAACTAGTTCCCCGTCATAGTAGGTACACCGTGCCGCTTGTTTCAGCACTTTTTTTTTCTCGGCGTTATCAGCTGGTAGCTTCTCATGTTTCAAGTATTTTATTACGGGGATTCGCCAGTCGCTTTCAATTTCTTCAACACAAAGTGATGCTTGCTCATCTATGAAGGAAGGTACCGATATTTCTTGGTAGTATATGCCCTTAGGTATGGACGCTTCCAAGTTTGCAGCAAGTTTGGCCAGGTTGTCTGCTTCAGCGTTATCCTCTCGAGGAATGTGCTCAAAGCTGACCTGTATGCAACTTTTCTTAATTTCTAGTAACTCGCGCTTCACTTTAGCGAGGTACCGAACCATGATGGGCACTCTGGCCTGGGAGTGTCCCAAGACTTGGTCCATTATCAATTTGGAATCGCCACAGATCTTTAGTCGTGAGTCTCCCATCATTCCCGTATCGTGTATGGCCTTGGTGGAAAGGCTTCTTCCTATCCTAAGTCCAGCCAGTAACGCCCCATACTCTGCTGCGTTATTGGATAATGGTTGCAGTATTCTGATGGCGTATCGTATCTGTGTATCATGCGGCCCAATGACGAAGATTTCGGCTCCGGCTAGTTCCTAATTCTTTGCTCCATCCACGTGAATGACCCACAAGTCAGTGTAGGTTTCAGGGAACGGGAGGTCCAAGTCATCTTTTTCCTCTTCCGGTAGGTCCGTTAATGGGTCCTCTATGAAGGTGCACTCGACTATGAAGTCTGCTAGGACTTGGGCTTTCACAGAGGGTCAGTTTTTATACCGCAACCCGTATTGCTCAAGTTCGATGGCCCAAATCAACATTCTTCCCGAGGACTTAGGTTTCCGAAATATCCTTTTCAAATGCTAGTCAGTAAGTACGATGGCGGGATGGGCTTGGAAGTGTCTATCTATTTTTCGCGTGGCCTGTATTAGCGCAAACGTTATTTTCTCAATGCGAGCATAGCGCAGCTCGACATCTTTCAAAACATGACTTACGAAGTAGACGGGGCGGTGCAGATAGTTGTCGTCACGAACGAGGATGACACTAACCACTTCGTCGGCAACGCCGAGATATAAGCATAGGGTGTCACCCGGTTCTGGCCTTGTCAACACCAGGTCGGATGATAAATAGGTTTTTAGGCTTGTAAAAGCCTCTTCACATTCCGTTGTCCACCCAAAGGGGGCTTTCTTGCGTATGACCTTGAAAAAAGTAAGACATCTCTCGCCCTGCTTGGAGATAAACCGTCCTAGGGCGATAACACGTCGTGTTAGTTTTTTCACCTCCTTGACAGTTCGAGGAGATATCATGTCCTAGATAGCTTTGACCTTCGAGGGGTTGGGCTGGATACCTTTCTGACTGACCACGTAACCCAAAAACTTGCCCGTTTGGAATGCGAACATGCATTTACGGGGGTTCAGCTTCATCTAGTATTCTCTCATCATGTCGAAAACTTCTTTCAAGTTGAGCAAGTGGTCCTCGAAGCTTCAGCTTTTGACCAATATGTCGTCAACGTAGGCTTCCACATTCTTTCCAATTTGTTTTTCAAATATTTTATTCGCCATACGTTGGAAAGTTGCTCCAGCATTCTTCAGCCCAAACGGCATCGCCGTGTAGCAGTAAGTGGGTTTTAGAGTGATGAAGGCGGCCTTTTCTTCATCCTCTACAGCCATAGGGATTTGATGATATCCGGAGTTGGCATCTAAGGAGCTCAGATACGCGTACCCGGCGGTCTGGTCGACTAGCTGATCGATTCGAGGGAGCGGGTAGCAATCTTTGGGACAAGCATCGTTTAAGTCAGTGAAGTCGATGCACATACGCCAGTCTCCGTTGGGCTTCGGAACAAGTATTGGGTTAGCTAACCAGGTTGGATATTGGACTTCGCGAATGAAACCTGCGTCTAGGAGTTTTGCCACCTCCTTGTCAACAGCTAACGCCTTCTCCGTAGAGAATGCTCTTCGCTTCTGTTGGACCGGCTTGACACAGGGGTCGACATTAAGTCGGTGTTCCGCCACTTCTCGCGAAATACCAGGCATATCTGTAGGCTTCCATGCGAACTCTCCTTTACATTTGTTCAACAGTTGAGCTAATTGGAGGTTTTCCTCTGGACTGAGCTTTTCGCTAACTAGGAAATTCGCTTCGCTGATCCCGTTAAGTGGTACAGGCACCATCTTGTCCACAGGCTGAGTGCGTTTCTCATCGTTCTGCTCATATGGATCCACCGTGACACACACATATCTATCACAACTCTTCTGAGCCATGAGTAGGTAACATTCAGCTGCTAATTTTTGGTCGCCTTTGATTAAGACCACTCCATCCCAGGAGGGATACTTCATCCTCAAATATTTTTGAGACATCGCTGCCCCAAAATGGTTGAGGAACGGTCGCCCGAGTATGGCATTATAGGACAAGGTGAGGTCAACGACAAGGAATAACAGCTCCTCTGACCGTTTGGACGTGTCTTCTCTAAAGTACACTAGCAGCGTTGTGACTCCAGTCATAGGGATTGGGATTCCATCTACCCCAATTATCGGCTTCTTGTACGGTGTCAGCTCGTTATTAGGGCATTTCATGAGGTTATAAGCCTCTAATGAAAATAGATTAACTGCGCTTCTGTTATCAACAAGAGTTCTTCTGACCCCATGGCTACCAATGACAGACGTAACTACCAGTGCATCGTTATGCGGGAACACGGCGCCTTTCTCATCTTCCTCGGAGAAGGATAACACCATTCGATCCAACGCACTTATCGCTTCACTTCTTATTAACGTGCCCCCTCGCTTCTGCTTGTCTCCAGCTGTGGGCATCAACTGTATAGGCTCATCAAGGTACGGTGTGCCCCCAACGATAATGTTGATGATAGGAAAATCATCTTCGTCAATCACAAGCGTTTCTCTACCTCTTCCAACAGGTGTGTTATCATTTCCTGGAGTGCGAGGAGGTGGTTGTCTGTTGTCAGACGTCCTATTCATTGGGTTGTTCCTGACTTCTTCTCTTGCCTTAGTGGCAAATTCTCTAAGGTATCCTTCTTCTACCAAGCGCTCTATTGCCAGCTTTAATTCTCTGCACACATCTGTAGAGTGCTTTTTGACTTTATGAAATTTGCAGAAGGCATTTTCCCTTCCTCCCATGACTACTTCTGGCTTTACGGGAGCTGGTTAACGGATGGGGAGATTCTGTTGTTCCGCAATTCTTGTAGGTTTTGTTATGGGGAAGGAAGGTTTGGGTCGTAAATCTGGCCCTTGGGAGGATCTGCCTGTCACCGAGTAGGGAAGTTACCGGATCTTCCCCTTGAAGAGTTGCCTCTTCATCTGTTGGAGGTTTTTGGGATATGATCTTTTCGTTAGGCGTAATCGTCTACAAAACGACCGTCGGGGATTGCGTTACTAGGGTTGTTAGAAGCCTGAGGTACGTTTTGCGGCACATTTTGAGTTTTGTCTCTGTTTTCTTCTTCTTCCATTCTTGCGTAATTATGAGCTTTCAGCCTCAACGCGTCCAAAGTTGCTGGGGGTCCACCATCAACGTGTCTCGTAATTTCTCATAACGACAGTTCCGTTTCAAGGCTTCCACAACGAAATCTATGGTAACGCCTGGTGTTAACGACATTTTCAGGTCGAAACGACTGAGAAAATCTTTCAAAGACTCCTGAGGTTTCCTGTGTATGTCGAATAAGGCTGCAGCAGATTTTCTGATAGGGACCGTGGTACTGAACCGACTCCGAAACCTAGACTCTAGTTGCGAGAAGCTGTTAATGGATTTTGCTGGAAGACCCTCGAACCAGAGGCATGCAACTCCTGCCAATGTCATGATAAATATTTGGCACAAAGCCGCATCACTGTGGGTTTGGAATTGCACGAAGTCCTTCACCTTGTTAAGGTGACAAATGGGATCTTTAGTGCCGTCATAGGACTCTGTAGGGAGCTTCACATGTCGACTGACCTTGTGGCGCCTTATACGATGACTGAAGGGGTAGCCCGAGGTGTCGTCCAAGATTTCACGAGTGTTGCGAGATGGTGACGCTTCCAGGTGGCGCCTGCGGTTCTGCAGATCAGGAGTATAGTGACGTCTTGGAGATCTGTTACGACTCCTTGGCGAACGAGTTCGGTATCTTCGGCTACTCAATCTCTCACTGCACTCGGGGGATACGTCTCTATCCATTTCCTCCCACCGACCATCCCAATGATCTCTATACTTGTCAAGTCGTCGCTCCTCTTGAGAGACGAGAATTTGTAGCTCGTGCGGCACGTAAGGCTCTACTCGTCCATGAGCGAGTTGCACAAAGCTGGCTGGTGTGGTTGTCGCGGGCAAGGTCAACGGAATATTTCTGTGTTGCGGAGGCGATAAGGGTCGTTCGGTGACAATAGATGATGTAAAAATAGCTTGGGAGGGAACACTCGACCCAGAAACATCAGGCATAATTCTTGCAGCGAGCTCGGTCAAGTAATCCAACCGAGAACAAAGGGTAGATATTTCACTCGTGAGGGGGTTGTTTACACTATCCAACATGAATCCCCTCGGAGGAGGAGTAGAGGAGTTGGGTCCCACCATCTGGGATAAAGGGATGTTTATCTGGGAAGAAGGCGTTCCTCCTATTGGTCTAAAAGAGAGATCTGAAGATTCTGGAGTAATCTCCTGCATCGCGGTAGAGACTTCAGCAGTGGCAAAAAGAAAAAGTTGTCGGCGAATCGCAAAAGGAATGCTAGAGGACGGAGGTTGTGTGGACTCCGAATCAGAAGCCATGATCATTCCGATCTTCCAAGAAAGACAGAGCTTGGCTATTAAGGACGCTCACTTAATAAACCAAAGCTCTCAATGAAAGCACCACTTTGATAAGATTTGGACTTCTGGAGAATCGGGGTGAGGATTATGGCCGCTCAGAGTTACTGTAGTCGCCGTTGGGAATACCTGCAAAGCGCCGGAGCCCCCTCCGGCATAGACACTCCGATGCTTAAGTTAGTAAGGTTGTTCCAAAAATGGCACAGGTTCTAGTAGCGATCATAGGCTTAGCTCTCAACTGGAATGATAGGGTATTTATAGGCGCCGAGGAGGGTGTTACCTCTAGGGGGTAGGCGTTATCTAAGAAAGATAACGCCTAGAGTGACATCATGGCTGACCTGGGATGGGATAACGTCGTGCGTGTGGGTGGATGACGCGTGAGACCCCTCCCCCTCGCTGATGTCGACCATCCCAGGGTTTCTCGCTAGATAGGGGGCGGCAACCTTGGCGGCAGATGCCCGATAGGGGCTACAGTGTTCCGGCCTTAATGCTGAGGTAGGGACGAAAATACCCCTGGAATTGCCTCTATTGTTATCAACTAGAAAAATCAAAGCTAGCTTCAAGAGTAAGTATATAAATGGATAGACAATATGCTTCCTTGTTTTAACTAACTTTTTAAGAGTAAGTACACGAATTGATAAATTTATTAACTTATTTGGGCCAATTATTAGTTGTTTAATTTAATGGTGGACCACTTTTAATTATATGGTTTCATTTTGGGTCTATCTATTGGACTAAATAATCTAAAGAATTTAAATTTTGTAGAGGTTCACTACTTATGTACTAATTTGCGTGGGGAAGAACTCATTAATATTTTACATGCGATAAAACTAATAATTATTAGTATTTAATAATTTTTTTTCCATTACCCCTACTGACCCCACGATGGATCCGCCATTGGTGGTGGTGAAACATTTTTGGTGGCTTGAGAAGAAGCCACCAAGAATTCTTAAAACCCTCTCATGATGCCATGTGCCATTATTTTGACACCTCATAATTTGACACATGACAATAAAAAGAAATAAAAATCTTTCATAACTTAAGAAATATTTTAGTTACTCTATTTAATTAATTTAGATTATATAATTAATTATTTTAATATAATTTAATTAAAATGTTAGTGATGAAATTTGAAAAGACAATGTTCAAGAATTTGAAAAGTTACTCTAGCATGATCCTCTATATAAGTGTTCACAAATCTTCAATCTATTATACACTTGTATAAGATAGTGCATACTTCACAAGAACTAAGGTTAGTCTCATACTTTCTTAAGTTTAAGTTTTAATTATTTATTTTATTTTGAAAATATGTATTTAGTTAAGTATAGCATATAATATCTTATAGATTATTAGAAATATTTTATTAATATTTTTATGATTCAATTTATGGATAATTTATATGTATATACTTAAAAGGTATGTGGTGAAATTTTTATGGTGTTTTGCGAAGACACATAACAATAAAACTAAAAATAAACGTAAAATTTGTGTGTATCTTTTTATCATCCCTCCAATCTTTCCCAAGATTTTTTCTAAGATATTTGCAACCATATCAAAGCAGTTGGGTTGATTATATCTTCGCTAATGTTTTAATTTTAAATCATAAAATAAAGTTTCAACATAATTAGGATTCCTTCTTGTTGTATAATTAGATCTCCTCCTGTATGATTTATATATATAGATAACCACAATCTTCCATCGATCTCCAACTCATTTTTTTCGAAAGCAACAGTATATAATATAATGTCGTCTTCTTTGGTTTCATGGCTTGTTCTACCCTATAACAAAACCTACAACAACTTGCGATTCTTCGATCTTTCCAGTGGCAAAGTTCATAGATTCAAGCTTCCGAATCGGTTGTGTGACGGGGTATCCAAAGGTTGGTTACTGGTGGCCAAACAAGGAGCACAGTGATACGATCCTAGTTCCGTAGGATGCGTAACACGTAATTCTGATCGTTGTTCAAAGGCGGATTTCGATGCGGAATAAGATAACTCACTTAAACAACGTAAGCCTGCTGATCGCTAAGCACCAGCCAACCTAGTCCGAACAAGGGAGGATCCTTGTCGAATCACTAAGCCTATATCCCTTGTGGATATCAACCTGGGCAGACGGACAAGTAGGATTCAATTTCGGTTTTACTTGTTGACGACTCGAGTATTGCGGACTTGAGAAGAAACAAGGTTCAATCACATGAACAATTGAGCAGAGATTTGAAAGAACAAAGTCTTAATTTATCAAAATAACAGCCAACTAAATAAGGAAGCCAAGCGTCTCCTTATATAGAGTTTACAACCAAACCCTAATAAGATGTAGGAGTTCTAATTAAGGAAAATAACTTAATTAACTAATTAACTAATTAAAGTAAATATAAATATATTTAAATACATTCCAGCAGCCCATGTCGAGTTCTCCATCATCAGGCCAAGGTTTGAGCCTAAACCTCAAGTCGTATGTTGTCTCACGTACACACCGCACACCATAATGTCGACTTGAATAAATTTCAAACCACTGGGCCAAATGGACTGAAACATATTCCAAAAAAAAGCTAACATCCTGAAGTTTCCAAAACATGGTCGATCGTACGATTCAGACTTGTACAGCGCCGGCTAGGTTCAGACGAAGTTGCCTGATGCGTCTTGGAGTCCTTGTCCGCGTAGAACTACTCTCAACGAGAATGTTGGCTTGATCTTTTGGACGATCCACTCGTCCAAACATCCTGAAATTTGGACACAATAAATATAACACATAGAGGTTTCCATCAAGCCTTTTTGATCCCCGATCGGACTCGTTCTGCTCCATCATGTCTTGACGCTTTTGTCCATGTAGTCGCGTGATACATCTTGGGATCGTATCATTCCCTCCCTCTTCGGAAAGATTTGTCCTCGAATCTCGCTCAACATACTCTGCCCATGAGAGCTTCACAATTATATGCTCAAAACATACTCGTTATCTCTCGTGCTTCCTTAGTTGTCATCTCTTGCGTTTCAAAGGCAAGGCGCTCGATGCGCTAGGGTTGGTATGAGGATTCACATCATCCCCTCTCCCCTCGAAGAGATTCATCCTCGAATATGTACCTAGACCTGCAGTACAATACCTTAAGTTAGACTCATCAAAATAATCACAAAACGAATTATACCAACCTCTTTAATTCAATTCGGCAGCGATGCTATTGAACATGTCAACACGTTGGACATGCTCATCGCTGCAAGAGGTCATGTTTGCTTGGACTTGGGTTGTCCTTGATGTGTTGTCAAAGCACATTCAAAATCCATAATCTAGTGAATAATACATTTTTCTGGGATTTCCTCTCCAAAAGCCTGAATCTGCAATAAGTAAAGAAATAGAGGCTAATCAGTAGCATCAAGATCCGAAAAGGGCTAGGAAAGGAAGAGAAAATGTGCACAAAATACATCATATCAGTCCTCATCGTCTCGATTTCCTTGCTGCCACTTATGCTAAACAATACTCTCAAAGGCAGCAACATTAAACTATATCATATCATATGATCAATTGCATACACAAGTTTCATCAACAATTTAGAAATAGCATGCGCACAACGGTTATAAGTAGAATAGATAAACGGAAGACGCTCCTCCCATGTAAAGGCATACTTACAAACCAGAACATGCCATAAGGAACCTAACTTCCTTTTGTCCACATTGTTAGAAACATTAAACGTACCAAAACAGTGAGATAAATCATCACAATGAGCTCTAGGTACAACTATCTTATCACTTGGTCTAGTACAAACGTCAAACCTCTTGCGTTTTCGCAAGTACTCCTTAAAGGCGTATGACTTAGCCTTCGACCTTCGCATACGACCATCATCAATCAATTTATTTTTAGAATGATTTAAATCAATGATGTCTAGATACTTACACGAATCAGACCTAAGGACAGAAAGATGCATTTTACCTTCTCGGTTAGGGTTAACCGAACTAGTCTCCATGGATGCGCAAGTCCTTTTTCCTCCTTTCGGCTCCAATGATTTGTACTCCATTGCTGCCAATAATTCATTCTTTCCCTGCACATGAGAACACATAACACTAGAAGAGAAAATGAAAGTGTTAGTGTTAGTAAAATCTAGGCGCAATGGATCGTGTAGCGTACATAAGCATTTGTACTTGAAATAAGCTCCCTCAAATCCTGTAAACTGAGACACATAATCATCATGAATATCACCAATGGCAGAATGAATATAAGGTGCAAATATAGGTGACAATTCAAGTGATTTAGCACTAGGAAAAGAAAAACGCACGTTACCTTGGCAGCTAGGATTAGCCGATCTGGTCACACACTTTGTGTGGTGCGTAATCCTCCGAATTGGCGATTAGTTAGGGGTCATCTTCTCTGGAAATATATCTTTAATTACCTGCACAAGAGAAAAAACTCCAATAGGAAAAGGTTCAAACAAATTAGGGTTAGAGAGGTGAAAGCGCAAAGGCCAAAAAATTGTTTTTGAAGGGCTTGCGCTAAAACGAATTTTGCACATATATAATGCATTCCTCACTTCTCTCCCTTTCGAATATACACTCAATTTCTTTTTATTATCCTCTCCTTTTGACCTCTCAATGCCACTCTCTGCATGCTTACTCCTTTCATGCGAATGTTTATCTCTCATACACTCGCCCTCTGCATGCTTACTCTTTTCATGCGAATGTTTATTGCTCAGACACTCACCCTCTGCATGCTTACTCTTTTCATGTGAATGTTTATCTCTCACACACTCGCTCTCACTCTCTTTCTTGTTGATGCCTATGTTCTTAACACTCAATCTCTCTCTCTCTCTTTCTTTTCTATTTCTCTTTGGATCTCAAACTCAGCATAGGCCTTAACAAGTCTTTGTTGATGCTCAAAGGCTTCGGTTGGTGTCAAAAGAGCTAAGGTGAATTTCTTCCCATCTTTCACCAACTTGTAACCGTTGTTCCTCCCATGATTCGCTGCTCTATCAAGCTGCCATGGTCTTCCAAGTAATATGTGACTCGCTTGCATAGGGACGACATCACAAAAGATCTCATCCTTGTATTTTCTAATGGAGAAACTCACTGAGACTTGCTTAGTCACTTTTATTTCGTTCCCATCTGCCATCCATCGCAAAAGATACGGCTTCGGATGCGTCGACATAGGAAGGTTCAACTTGTGCACTACTAAAGTGCTCACATAATTCGCGCAACTCTCCTTATCAATAGTCAACACACAACCCCATTCTGCAACGTTGCAAATAGTGTGGAATAAGTTCTCTCGGGGATTCTTCTCATTCACTTCTGTCTTTCCTTTTACACTCAAAGGATGCTCAATACGGAGTATTTTAGCATGTTCATGCTCTTCGAAACATGGTGTACAAGGTGTTTGGCGCTCGGTTACTGCTGCTCGCACATAGGGTTTGTGTTTGGGGTTTGCGTAGCGCATAAAGGACGCGCCATCAGGTGGTTCCTCGGCCTTGTCCCTTAATTTGACTTTGGCCGCAAGCTTCGAATTTATCGACGCAAGGGCCGCAAGCCTAGCTACTTCAACATCGGCAGCCAACTGCCTTTCGCCTATCACCCTAATCTGTTCTGTTCAGTGAGGCTTACGAACATGGCCTGCACATCTGGTTGTTGTACTCCTTCTTGAGACATCTAAAGAATTTCCTGAAATCCACAACATGAAAAGAAACGTAAAATTGCACTAATCCTAGCACTCCCTCACGTGTTTACTCTCGTGTTTAACTCTCTACTAATCTTACAAAATTCAGAAGAGCAACAACCTTGGTGATCAAAATTCAATTTTAGCAAGGAAGCGAATTGAAGTGCAATTGAGTATGAAAATCAGAACTGAAAATTGAATTTGTTTGAGTCCTCTTTTGTAGCGCAAACAATTCTATATATTTTTGTATTTGCAAAATCGAATTCCTCTTCTTTCTTTTGGAATTTCGGTCTTTTTTTTTTTTTACTAAGAACATAGTTTGATGTTTTGATCACAACTTTTTACTCCGGACTCCGAATCACTTGATTCTTTTTGATTTGGACCCCTGACAAACACAGCTTTCCAACGGATATTTTTTCACTAAAATCAGACTTCAATAAGTATGTATTGAAATACAATTTCGACTTGAAACATTGGTGGACTATTTTTTTTTTTGACAGAAATTGAACGGGACTCTCTTTTGTGTTTCGTGACCCTTTTGTTGGTAGAAAACTTAAGTAATTTAGCTAATTTGAACGCAACAAATCTGGACTGAAAATGCTATCAATTGTTATTCAAGTAACGAACCAAGCACACAAGGAAATCAGTTTTAGAATGGAGTAGAAGAAGAAACCGATTTCAGTAATGAAAACTTGAAAACAATTTAAGATACTTACCAATCTTTGAACGCCTTAAGCTCCGCTACCAACTGATACGATCCTAGTTGCGTAGGATGCGTAACACGTAATTCTGATCGTTGTTCAAAGACGGATTTCGATGCGGAATAAGATAACTCACTTAGAGAACGTAAGTCTGCTGATCGCTAAGCACCAGCCAACCTAGTCTGAAAAAGAGAGGATCCTTGTCGAATCACTAAGTCTATATCCCTTATGGATATCAACCTAGGGCAGACGAACAAGTAGGATGCAATTTTGGCTTTACCTGTTGACGACTCGAGTATTGCGGACTTGAGAAGAAACAAGGTTCAATCACATGAACAATTGGGCAGAGATTTGAAAGAACAAAGTCTTAATTTATCAAAATAACAACCAACTGAATAAGGAAGCCAAGCGGCTCCTTATATAGAGTTTACAACCAAACCCTAATTTGATAAGATGTAGGAGTTCTAATTAAGGAAAATAACTTAATTAACTAATTAACTAATTAAAGTAAATATAAATATATTTAAATACATTCCAGCATCCCATGTCGATTTCTCCATCATCGGGCAAAGGTTTGGGCCGAAACCTCAAGCCGTATGTTGTCTCGCGTACACACCGCGCACCATAATGTCGACTTGAATAACTTTCAAACCACTGGGCCAAATGAACTGAAACTTATTCCAAACGAAAGCTAACATCCTAAAGTTTCCAAAACGTGGTTGATCGCATGATTCGGACTTGTACAACGTCGGCCAGGTTCGGATGAAGTTGCCTGATGCGTCTTGGAGTCCTTGTCCACGTAGGACTACTGTCAACGAGAATGTTGGCTTGATCTTTTGGACGATCCACTCATCCAAACGTCCTGAAATTTGGACACAATAAACATAACACATAGAGGTTTCCATCAAGCCTTTCTGATCCCTGATCGGACTCCTTCTGCTCCATCATGTCTTGACGCTTTTGTCCATGTAGTCGCGTGATACATCTTGGGATTGTATCACACAGCAATCACAACAGTCACTTAGCTTAATAAAGAAGCTGATTTAGGGTGGCAGGCAGATAATCTCCCAAAACTTTCCCCTCCTTTAGCGGCTTCTTTCCTTCCTCGAATCACCAATTCCAATTCCCGACTCTGATCAGTTGTTCCTCTTCAATCCTCTTTCAGGCGCCCTTCATTAGCTCCCCTCCCTCTCCACATTCCCTTTGTATCAGGCCTTTATGCGCGCTCGACCCATTGTTGCTGACTTCATTCACTCATTTCAGCTGTCATCTCCCGACCCTTCAGAATCCATGGCCATTGCCTTGGTCATCAGGCACCCTCAGGTTCGATTGGAGGTTGCGTAGGCCTTGTGCAGACTTGGAGACAAGGAGTGGAGCATTGTCCATTATGAAGGCATTGATGATGTAGTTGGGTGTTGGGATATCCTTTTCCGCAATGGAACTTTGTATGTGTTGTCCTCGTTTCAAAATATGGACGGTGTTAAGCACCACAATTTTCAACTGGGTGATTCTGCAGTTAGCATAAAAGTGGTGCCTGACCTGATAGGAAAGGTGTTCGACCTATGCCAACGAATCGAACGGAGCCATCTTCCTGGTATTGCAGCATTGAGACCAGGGTATTTTTATCTGTATCTAGTTGAATCAGTTGCTGGAGAACTGTTGTTAATATCCAAGGATGGTGATGCCTATTTCAGAGCAGAACATGTATGACTTTGACCTGCAGAACGTGGTCCTGACCCAGGAGGGAAGGCGCAAACTTAAGGAGTATACCTACCGTAAAACTGTAGGATTTACGGTGTTCAGGTTAGATCCTGACACGGGTCGAGTCGATAGGATCGGAAATTTAAGTGACCAAGCAATCTTTTTGGGGTTTGGTGAGGCGGTGTCAGTGGTAGCCTCGAATCTGCCTCATGGGATTGAAGGGAATTGCATTTTCTTTGCAGAAGATCATAATTATATATCTGAGAATCAGAATCAAACGCCCATCGTCTCTCGCGAATCAGGAGTTTACTGCATTGGGACTGGAAAGATTACAAGATCTCTTCCAAGTGTTCAAATTCCAACTGCAAGCAAGCTTTGCTGGTTCCTACCACCAAACAATTGCCATTAATTGTAGATGAGCACTTGAAATATTCTGGTTATCTTCCATTTTCCTTTTCACCGTTTGTGCTACTTTTGATTTGCTGGCTCAATAGTTACAGCTGGGTTCATATCTTTTCATTTGCATTCTTGCATTGGTCTGTACAAAACATATCATAGTACAGTAATTTCTTGCAATATTTTTGGTCCAACTACTTCTGATTTTGAAACCAAAAAATAAAATAAAATAAATAATAAAACTTTCTATTGTCTATTACTATACAAATATAATATTTGTGAACAAATAAATAGTATCTGAAATTTTGTAACAAGTTAGCTGTTTCTCTTCGGCCGTTTCTGGTTGACTCCTTTACTTGAGAAAGAACTTCCAAACATCTCTTTCAGTCATCTCCTTAACTAAATGCGCTCCGAAAATGCCTTCTTCATCAACAAGGGTCCTCAGGAGCCGCACTCCATTATTAAACCCGACATAATTTCTCTTGGTTGCCAAGTATAATACTCCGTACGGCGGCCTCAAACACTGGTAAAACAACAAAGCAGTTAAAAATAAAACCAGAAAGAAGTGAACAGAGATCAATGAAGCATGAGAGAGTTTCTCGGAAAAATCCAGGTTTGACAGCCCAAACCTTCATATTTTGTGCTCTTTCGATATTGAGTCACCTATAACTTTAGAGTTTGATACTTAAAGAAAAAGATGTCTCACTGACTTCAAAATTGGGACATGATCCATTGTATCCAACAGTTGGTTTGACGGAAGTGAGCATGTGAAAAAACACATCAATGAAGGAAAAGGAAAGACATTTTGTCAAATAACAAGTTATCACTTAGGCATTCATCTGCATGCTATCACAGTTCAAGGTATTGTAATCTAAAGCTGAACGTGAACACCTTGAACATGAGCCTAAAGCTGGATACTACTAAGAAGTTGTTGAACACATTGTTAGCAAAGCCATCACAGCACGGTAACTTAGATGATTCAAAAAACATGAGTAATTTTGGCATTTTTCCCAACCAACTTATGCTGAACTTTCCCCTTACACTCTAAAGAACTTTTCCTTCCTATTCCGTTAAAATCCAAGGCACTGTTTATACTTTGTCACCTTACTTACAGTATTGGCCCATCTCAAGGAGAGAAGATGTCATGTCTAATTACAAAATGAAAGAATCAAGCAACAAGAAGCGAACAACACTAACCTTTTTGATAAGTGCGTACAACTTCTTCAAGGAAGTCAGTGAGTATGGGATATCTGTCATCAGAATAACATCATAGCCACCTTCTCCATGGTTTGTCTCACTAGCCCTCTCCCATGCACGACTTCCTGAAAGCTTCCTTGATCTTCTTGAGGAGGCTTCTTGCCCTAAGATGCTACCATCGTGGCTACTGCACCCATCCATAAAATCCTCTTCCGAGAAGCTCAGGCTCATCCCAGTTGTCCCTTCAAATGTTTCATTCCTCACAACAGATAAAACTGTGGGGAGTTCTTCCCAATCTCCAGCATAGAAGTGAACTGATGGTGCTAGAGTTTGTCTTGAAGGAGTCAAGGGGCTCTCTAGCTGTCGGGTTTGCCTGTCTCGAGCTTGCTCAAGATTTGCGAGCACATTGGGAATGGTTGTACACCTTATTGATTCCGCATTCAGGTCTTGGAAGTGCACTGTACAAGCCCCCTGTGAAGCAAACAAGAACCCATAATTAGTCCACATCAAATAAACTGTCAAAGCTCTACATCCTTACACAAGAATTGAAAAGAAAAATCCAACCCTCAAGTCATTAGTCTTTCTAAGAATAAGAATGACATTTAAAACCAGGAAATTAGAGTTTTTTTCTTTTTTCTTTTTTCTTTTTTTTTGGGGGGGGGGGGGGGGTGGGTGGGTTGGGGGGTGTGGGGGGCGGTGTTGAGAAACTTAGCTTATAACACAAATTTCAATACTTACTCTTGCTAAGAGGATACCAGAAGAGAAACCACTCATTTTAAGGATGAGTAAGAAAAAAAAATGGTAAAAGCATCAACCATTAGACATAATAGAAACAGATATTGCAGAGGGCATGCAAAATGGCTGCAATTTTGTTTCTTTTTCTAGCTGCCATATAACCATGTAGTCAAGAAAGAAGCAATCAAACTTGTATATTCACATATTCTCGAAAAGAAGCATGAAAAATGTCTGTGAATGGCATTTACCTTCAAACAAGTAAAAATTCCAGGAACTCCATAGCTACAACCAAGCTGCAAGACTCACCAGGTGGAGATGTCAGCTATCGGCTCATATTATCAATTGTATAAACTGGAAAATCCTTGCCAAAAATGGCAAAGAAGGTTGTAACAATAAGGACAAAAGCTTATTGACACAGAAAAGCAAGTATACTTTTTCTCAAGTACCAAAGTTCCTTTGATGTACTTACCTCAAGAACCCTCTTGCCTCTAAAGCTTAGCTGCCCATCACGAATTTCATGCTTAAGGACATTAACAAGGTCAATAGAGCTATCCCAAGATTTCAGAGAGCCTGCAAAACCAAATGGAATATGCTTGACTCTTTGAATCTTGCACTATAATTAATAAATCTAAGCACTTGAATTTTGAAGCACTTGAATTTTGAAGCTAGAGTAGTAAGAACTAACCATCTGACTTTGACGACATAATCTCAGACCCATTGAATCCAATGATATCAGACACAATAACTCTCCCCTACAAGAGATATAAACAAAAGAAAATGCCATCATCGAAAAAAAATTCCGCATACATAGCAAGCAATCATTAGATATGCATAAGCACCAATCAGACAAGAATTTTGCAATACCTTGAACACATTAAGCTCTTGCGATTCTACATTCTCTCCAGCATACTTATAAGGGTGAACCATCTGCACATTAGAAAAACACCATACAACTTTACACTTTCAGCTACTAAGACAAAAAATTGACATCTTTCACAGAAGATACGAATAGTACCTTTGAAGGGAGAATCTCAACAGCTGGTGTAGGGAGATGCACATCTCTCTCAGAAACAAGGGATGCAGTATGACTCCCTTTTTCATAAGGCACCAATCCAGGCAAACACTGCGCAAGCAATGATGGTGCACGCATCTTTGCTTCACTCTTCGTCCTCGTAATGAGAATACCACACAGCCTGCAAGGATCAACACTAACAAAATTAACAAAACAAAACAAAAACAGAACTCATACCAAAATCAAATAATATAATAAGAAACCCCATAAAAAGGAATACACTTTGCGAATTAATCTAAGAAAAGAATCATACCCAGAAAGAAACAAAAGGCAAAGATTTGCTCGGGAATGATTTGTGGTAATATAAAACCCTTGTTAGTATTTTATAAGGAGGAAAAAGGCAAAAAAGCAGAAGAAGAAGAAGAAGAAGAAGAATGATCAGGAATCAGGAGTGCGCAATTTCAGAGAAGCGAAGAGTGTCGTTTTCCCATTCAATATTTAATCAAAGTCAATAAAAGAGCCTAAAACCCAAACACCACACCAGCAGGGAACATTACAGAGAAGCTTCTGATTCATCTGCTGTGAACTGTAACAATGTAAGATCCCCATAGTGGGCTTCAGTGACTTATATAACAACATGACTGCCACTGAGGTATTTATTTTAGTACGTTGTTAACGTGTTAGTCTGGTAAATAGCGGAATATGACGAGGATTATTCCGGGAATGTGTATAATCCCTTTATTCCACCCTTTCGTAATTAACTTCCGACTTTCTTACCCAAAAAAATAAAAAATTAATCAACTTCGACCTACCTAACAAGTGGCTTATCGTCTGCGTTGTCGTTTGACCTTTTCTTAAAAGATGACTTTCCGTCCGTAACTTATGCAAAGACGTGCCCGCTTATGACACCCAAAATAAAAACGAGTTTAAGGGGTGGGAATAACAACATGTCGTTGTCTATATTTTGTGCTATTTTAGATGTGTTTCAATGTCTTTGTTGCATTAGGCTTCTTTCAAGCAATCAATGCGACTCATGCGACTCACCTCCCTATCACTCTATCTTGGACAAATAGCAAAAGATGCAGACAATTGAGATGTTGGTCATTTCTCCCGTTTCTTTGGTAGATAAGCTTTTTGGTTTGGAAGAATTTTAATCGGAAGACGATTGATGCTGAATCACCTATTCATGTGGTATTACCGAACCTACCGTACCGAAATGTATACCGAACCTACCGTACCGAAATATCGTATACTTATACAAAATAATTAGTGAGTTCTATTTTCCTTTTGGTTCTTCACAATTACCAAGTTCATGGTGTGGATTGTTTCTGTAATTTTTTATGTTGGTAAAATGCCTTGAGTCGTTTATGGCTTGGTTGTGTCGTGCTATATATAATGCATACTCGACTGTTGCATTACTGTTGCTACATTAACGAGGCCACTGTATGCATACTCCACTGTTGCATTATTAAGGAGTAAGACTGTTTCTTTTTACTGTTGCAATATATATATATGCTCATTTTATTTTTTATAAATTCTTTTGCATTTTATTAACTCATGAAAAATTAAGTTTAGTATTTCGGTATATCGAAATACCGTACCGAACTAAATTCGGTATTTTGGTAAGGTACCAAAATTTAGTTCGGTACGGTATGGTAATTATTTTTAGGCATTCGGTATACCGAATACCGAAATATTTCGGTCCGTATATCGAACTACCGACCGATGCCCACCCTTAATTCTAGGTATGGATTGATTTTTCTAATAAAATTTATTTTATCCTTTAAAAAAATATATCTTTAAAAAATAGTATTGTTACATTTCAAGCCTCCAAAACAATTTAGTTAGGTATGTATATGATGGAAATAAGTTTTTGTTGGGGCGAGACTCGATCTCGATCGATCTGATATTTTTGGATAACAACGAAATTAAGTATCAATTCTTCTCTTCAATGCCATACTCTGTGTACTTTTTCTTTGACCATATCTTTTCCCTTCTGCGAATTACTACTAGCTACTAGTTGCACGCTTAACCTTCAAGTACGAGGTTCCTCTCGTTCATTAGCCATGCAAGGGTCTTACCTTTTTGGTGGCTTCTAGGAAGTCGTAAATTATCTTTTGTTTTTTTTATCCGTTTTTTCAATTCTCTCATTTGTTTCTTCTGTTTTGGGTAACAACTTTTTAATTTCAAATTCTTTGATCTTATCCTAAGATAATTTCTTTGGATTTGGTTTTTTAAATTATGGAGTGAATCTTAATAGGAACTCTTACCCTGTACAACTCTTGGCTGTTAAAATACGTTTTTCTCTCTACCTTCCTCTTTCTACCTTTGTGTTTCATTTTTACTTGCTTCCTTCTCAAGGGAATAGATCATTTTCTAGGTTTTACTATGGAAAGGGTGGGTAGTCAAGCTAGGACTCTAGTTAGTGGGGGTTCCGGTGGTATTGCTTCCTCGAGTAACAGAGAGGCGATTTCAGTGTTGGAAAACGAGGTTGATCTGTCCGGCCAGGCACAATTCTTTCTGCAGAGGAAGATTCTTTGCAATAGAGGGGTGAGTCTGCATGTGTTTCAGTCTTGAATGAGAAGCTTATGGTGCTTAGTGGGTGAGGTTATTGTGTCGACCATTGATCTGAATTTGTTCCTCTTCTTGTCCGATCTTGAGGCTGATCTGAATCTAGTTCTTGCTCGGACCCGTGGGTGTTCAACAAGAATTTAGTAGTACTGAAAAGGGTCGTTGGTGATGAACAACTTTAGGAAGTGGCTTTGAACGAGGTCGTCTTTACGGTACACTTGCATGATGTCCCTTTGAATCTTCGTACGAAAGAAAACCTTAAGATTATGAAGGATAGAATCGGCAGTTTTAGGGAGCTTGAGAATGAGAATTTAAGATCTTTTGGGGATTATGTTAAGATTTGCGTTTCTATTAATGTTAACCATCCTTTGAATACTTGTGTCAAAATTATTAACTCTTTGGGCAGAGAAGTTAAAATAAAAGTCTCTTATGAGAGGCTTCCTAATGTATGCTACTATTGTGGAATTCTAGGCCACATTCAGTAGAATTGCAGAGCTCGATTGATTCCAGACCTGTTGGGGAATGGTTCACTCCCATACACTGTTATTTTCAGAGCTGACAAATTAAAAGGGGTTGATGCAAGCTTTAGAATGGCCGACTTGAACACTAGAGTTAGATCCAGTTTTTGCCTTAATTCAGTAGCTTGGATGGCCAGTCTATCCATCCCTAAGTGGCTAATAATGTCAATCTTACTAGGAGCTCAGAGTCTCGACGAAAGGTTGCAGTTGGCGGTCGATCAAAGTTTTCACCGATCTAGATCGTGAGAAGTGGCTCAACTAGCCAATGGAATATAGAGGTAGTGGAGGTGGCTCAGCTATGGATCACATCTTGGAAAAACTAAAGAACGTGGTCATTGAGAACGAGACGGTGGATATATTGGAAAGTGGGGGTTGTGCGATTGAAGATTTGGAACAACTCATGTTAATGTTTGTTCAGAAATTTTCGAAGAAGAGTGGTGTAGGTGTTGGATTAGGTCTTGATCGTGGGCTTCAAGGAAAAGGAAAAAACATTGTGCATAGTGCTACTGATGGGTCGTTCCAGTATGGGCCCATTATAATGCTGGTGGTTTTAGAGTGGATGAGCGATTGGGTTTGGGAGGGGTGTGTGTGCGCCTGGGACAAGTCTAGCCATGAGGACCAGCGCTCAACAGTTGGGGTCTGATGGGGTGATGAGCATTCATGGGTTCACTCTGACTACGAGCCCAACGCTCAGTCTAGGGAAACAATAGCTAAGGAGTGGCTAGGCTTGAGCCCAATGGTTGGGACAGGGGGTTTGGAAGGATGTGCGGCCCTTTTGGAGATTGACATCGAATCTGATCTGGACGAGTCTAACCTAGATGAATTTATTCTAGTTTTTTCAGATACCACTGATGATCGAGTTGGTTTTAATAGTGATGCGTTATTGGAAGGGGCTTAACCTCACGTGAACACGGTGGCAGGTTGTATCGGTAAGGCTTTAGTGGCTAGGTTTGGGAAATTGGTCCGCACCGCGAGAAAGAGCGTTTGGCGATTGGAAGGTCCCATGATTTGGAAAAATAAGGTGGGACCTCGCCCAAAGGCTATGGTTAATGGGAAAATGAGGTTGAAGGCCTTGGAATACTTTTGGTGACTCTTCATCTTCTTTGCACAAAAGAAATAAGGTAGTGCATTGGGAGGAGGATGAGGTTGAGATTTCGGAGGAGGTTCCTGAGCGATCCCGCCCAGATCAATGAGCCTGTTATTCTAGAATTGCTAAGGGCTTGGGAACCACCGGGTAATTGACAACTTTTCTAAGTTGCTAGGACTAGAGGTCCTGAGTCTTATTTTCATTTCTGAATCTAAATTATATGCATCCGAATTTCAATTATTGAATAATAAATGGTATTTTTCTTATGTTATTGCAGCTGATTATGATGGTGTTCATAGAAGGGGGGCTAGCTTTGATGTGTTGCTTTGATATTCCTATTAATGTTTTGTCTTGTGATGCTCATTGTATATATGGTTAGCCCCGTTCGGAGGATAAACACAAAACTTGGGTTATGCTCAAGGATCTCAAAGGGAAGAGCCACCTCCCGTCGCTTTGTGTGGGGGATTTTAATAAGGTTCTTTGGGCCAATGAAAAGTAGGCGGGCTTGTTAGAGATTCTGCAACTATGGACGTTTTCCGCTATGCCCTTGACGAGTGTGCTCTTATTGACTTAGGATTCTCAAGCCCCAAATTTACCAGGTGTAATAATCAAAGGGGTAGAGGGACTATACTGAAACGTATTGATCGGGGGACGACAAATGATCAATGGATCGCTTGTTTTCCGGACGCAGAGGTTAAGCACCTCCCAAGGCTTGGATCAAATCACTACCCAATTTTGATCAAGTTGACTAAAGAAAAGTGACATGTTTGTAGGAGAAAATTTTTCCGCTTTGAGGTTGCCTTATTTAGAGAAAAGTCTCATTTTCAGTTGCTCTAGAAGATCTGGGGGGAGTCAGAGGTTAGGGGGCTGAGAAATCCCTAGCATGGCACATTACGAGTTGTGGGGTAGAGCTATCCAAGTGGAGCAAAGAAACCTTTGGTAATATCCCTAGGAATATTATCAAGAAACGAGCATACCTCGGATGGTTGTAGCAATGACTAGTGTCAGACCAGAATCTTGATGAGATGGAGGTGGTCTATCGAGACCTGAAGGAGTTGATCCAAAGGAAGGAAGTCATGTGGAAGCAGAGGTCCAGAACGCTCTAGCTCGAAGAGGGAGATAGAAACATAAAGTTTTTCCATACCAGAGCCACGCAGAGAAATAAAAAAAACACAATTAAGAGAATTAAAGACGGGTCAGCTTGCTAGAGGGAGTCTCCAGAAGAGATCCAAGGTATTTTTTTGCAGTACTATAAGGGTTTATTCTCTTCAGAGAGAAGAAAAAATCTTTCAAATGTTTTAAAGTTTATAACTCCTCGTGTTTCACAAACTATGAATGATTTTCTTTCCCAATTTTTGTAGGGTTTCAATCGTAATCACAACGGAAGACTTATTACAAATTCAAAACAGGAAACCAAGTCATCGAATATAATATATGCAGATTAAGATTCGAACCATGTACCTTACATCAGAAATAGAATTGTTAGAGCACCAAACCGAAACCTAGAAATTTGAATGGATGAACCGTCCGCAAGAGGTCGAACCGAATCAACAGGTGTTGCTTGTATTGACGAACACCTTCTATTGGTATCCACACAAATGAGCCTAATATTTGACATAAATGGTCTGATAGAACCGAAGGAAGAAGGATTCACAATCCACTAGAATGCAACTCCTTGCATTTTTCTCTTCTTCTTGGTGTTCGGTTTTCTTCTCTAAGGAATCCGAAAATGCTAACAAACTAACACCTAACACTTTAGGTTTTCATCCTTAACTTTATATACTAGGGTTTTAACATTGGTTAGTTACCAAAGTACCCTAATAGATATATGTAGGATATATGTTAGATATTATTGAATAATATCCTACTAAAACTACACCAAGTATTTATTTAACTCCTTAAATAATATACCAAGTATTTATTTGACACTTTAAATAATTACCATTAATTCTTTTCGATCCAATTGGTTAGTTTTCGGGCACAAGACTAACACTTTTCACAAAAGATGAGGTTCTCTTAAGGATATGCATCCTGAGAAGGCCCCTAGCCGGATGGGATACCTCTGCTATTTTTATAAAAAAAATGGTTCTTCCTCGAAATATCAGTTTGTAAAATGGTTCTTGGTATTTTAAACGATGGGGAAGATCCTAGCTACTTGAACCATACCCTTATCACCATCATCCCCAAAATAGCTGGTGTGTTCACAATTTTGCTCTATTAGCTTGTGTAATGTCATTTTCGAGTTGGTTACTAAATTGTTAGCAAGTCGTCTCAAAAAGTTGTTGTTGATTATAGTGTCAGAGAATCACAGTGCCTTCGTGCATGACCAACTTATTATAGATAATGCTCTGATCGGGCAAGAGATTTTCCACGGTATGAACAATAAGAGGGCAGGCACAGGATGAATGAGCGTTAAACTAGACTTGAGTAAGGCCTATGATAGGATTTAATGGGGGTACCTGGAGGAAATCATGACTAAGTTGGGTTTCTACTCTAGTTGGTTTACGGTGGTGATGAGTTATGTAACGACTGTTTCCTACTCTATCCTCCTAAATGAAGCTCTGAGGCCTATTTTTTTCCAGAAAGAGTCCTCCGCTAAGGGGACCCCTTGTCGCCCTATCTTTTCATCTTGTGTGTGGAAGGTCTTTCAGCCATGGTCTAGGTTGTGGTGGTTTCAAAAACAATTCATGGGTTCAAAGTGTGCAGAAATTGCCTGGAGGTCAGCCACTTGTTCTATGCTGACGATAGTCTTATATTCGCCAAGGCATCGGTTGGTGAGGCATATGGTCAAAAAATGAATGTTGAGAAATCAGAGGTTTATTTTAGTAGATCGGTGAGCCATAAGGATAAGGACCAAGTTAAGCAATGTTTGGGCATGGTTGGAGTGGACTCACATGCTAAATATCTGAGCCTCCAGGTCTATTTTGGTCTTTCCAAGAAGGAGATCTTTAGAGATAGGGTCTGTAAGCGATTAGCGGGGTGGAAAGAAAAAAGTTATCTCAAGTAGGTAGAGAGGTTCTGATTATATCCGTTGTCCAAGCCATCCCCACCTATATGATAAATTGCTTTGAGATTTTGGTCTCTATTTGTGGTGAGATTGAGCGAGCCATGAGAAAATTCTAGTGGGGTGGAAAACCCAATAAGCGGAAGGTTCATTGGGTCGCTTGGAAAGAATTGTGCAAGCCAAAGACGGACGGGGGGATTGGGTTTAGGCAGGTAAGGAAATTCAATTTAGCCCTTCTTGCTAAGCAAGGCTGGCGTCTTCCTAAGAATTTGAATTCTCTTTTGGCTCGTCTGCTAAGGCTAGGTATTTCCCAATCTCGGACTTCATGGACGTTACTACTGGATCCCGTCCCAGTTTTATATGGAGAAGTATCTTAGCAGAGCGGATAGTGCTTCAGAATGGGAGTTTGTGGACGGTGGGAGACGGTGAAAATATCCGCATTTTGAAGGTTCCATGGCTTCCTTCTGCTAGAGATGGGATGATCTCTTCGCCGGTGTCGAGACTTCATGAAGGCGATAGGGTCTCTACCCTTATCGACAAGGAAAATAAATGTTGGAAGGCTGACTTGGTGAAATAAATCTTTCAACCGCAAGAGGTATTAGATATTCTAAGCCTACCACTTAGTGGGGGAGGGGCAAAAGATACTCTTATGTGGAAAGGTATCTCACATAGTAGGTATTCAATGCGAAGTGACTAGCACTGTATATTGACATCAAGTGTACCCCTAATAGATGTAGAGGATATAAGGGAATGGTGGAAACATATGTGATTATTAACTATCCCCCAAAAACTCAAGAATTTCATTTGGCGGACGGGATATGAATATCTTCCCACCGAAAGAATCTGATTTAGCGGGGATTACTGGTGGATCCTAGGTGCTCGTGCTATAATGGGGAGTTGGAAAGTATTGTTCACCTCCTACGTGAGTGCCACTTTGCTACACAGGTCTGGAGCCTGTTGTCATTCGAGGGGAGGATTCTGAGGTTTACTAGGCAACCTGGTGGAGGCAAGAAAGGGATTGGATAAGACAGAGTACTAAAATTTCATTTCGATCCTCTAGTCCCTCTGGATTTCCAAGAACAACAAGATCTTCAGACAAATAGTTGAGTCGTCGCAGGCAATCCTGATTAGGAGCGGGAAGTTAATGACAAATTTCAAGGAAACTAGGCGGTCTTGCACGGTTACCACCCTATCGTAGGGAGGGTAGTAAACCCGAAATGGTAGGTTCCTCCGGAGGGGGTGGTAAAAGATAAATACAGATGCGGGCATGGAGGTTGACGGGACAGGTTTGGGGTTTATTGCTAAGGACTCTAAGGGTTATCTAGTGCTTGTAGGGTCAATCTTCTTATAGCAACATCCTGGTGTTGATACTACAGAAGCCTTAGCAGTGCAGGATGCTTTGATCCAAGCCAGACAATAGAGGGTGGAGAGAGTTATTATTGAGATAGACTGTCTATCGAATGTGACTGCTTTGAACTCAAAGTAGTTTCCCTTAACTTACGCTAGGGTGTTGCTAGAGGATGTGATAAGTATAACGTCGTTATTTACAAGCTACTCTTTTTGTCATATCCAGAGGTCGCTGAACGTTCCGGCGCATAACTTAGGTCAATTTGCTTTAATTTCCAATTCTGAAAATGTATGGGTAAGAGAATATTGCTGATTCTGCTTAGTTTAATTCGTTTCCCTAAAAAAAAAAAAGAAGAATCAATTTGGTTAGATAGAGTAAGAATTTAAACCCAAAAGAAAACGGAGAAATTGTCCCTTGCATAAATTCTTCAAACAAGGTAATCTTGTGCTCACATAAATTCTTCAATTTATCTGATGAAACAAAACTTTCAAGCAAAAAAAAGTAATGAAAAACAATACAATTAATGTACAAGCAAGAATCAATACATTGTATTGGATAGGTTGTTATTTGGATTCTCATAAAGATCAGTCATCTAGTAGTAAGAAAACATGTTCATTGAATTCTGAATCATCTCCTCCCTCGTGCCCGTTGGACTCGCCAAGCCCCATCAGAGTCTCAATTGGAACTTCTTAATTTGATGCAAAATAATCTTTACATATCCTCACTTATACGATTTAGTCTTATTGCTACGAGGTTTCCATCTTATCCTTCTTTCACAGCATCTCTTATTTCTGGAGGTACTATTTTCATTAACCTTCTGGTTGATCTTCTTAGCGTTGATGTCACGGACTGTTGTTGGTGTTTCTTTGTTTCAACTCTAATATCTTGGTTGTTGTTGAACTTGAGCAGAACACAAACCTACTCCTGCAATTGGCCACTTTGGTTTCATCATCTTTCATACCATGGAATTTTGATCCGACAGATTTCGAAGAAGCCTATTTACAAGCTCTAAAATGTCACATGTTCTAAATAATTTTAATGCCAAAAATCTCATGAGCACGCTTGTCTGATTCCTCACAAGACAAAGATGAATCCTCTTTGCGCTCATTCAAGAAAGAACAAGCTTTATCTAAATGAAAATATGAGTCTGCTAATGTTGATAACCACAAAATCAGCCATTCATCAATAGAGATGTGCCGGGAGCTAGACAATCTATAATCTTTCAAGAATGATGAAGGGGATGAACTATCTGAACACAACCACATACAGTCCTGGTCCTTGCAACGTTGTTGAACAAGATAAATGTCCCCATCCACTTCAGTAGATGAATTGGAGAAAACATAAGTCGCAACCTTCTTCCTGGGTTTACAAATAAGACCCATATTTCTGATTTCGGATCTAGTTGATTCATTTTCTCTACTTTGGACGGAAGCTGCCCTAAATCTTTGATGATAAAGACTTTGCTCGTTTCACAACATAATACAACTAATCTTTTGATATGTTGATTCCCTCGAGCCAATTCTGCAAGTAATCTTAGCTATCAGTCTTATGGCATGGGGTTAACCGATTCAACTAGCCAACAAGTACTTAAAACAATGATAATAGAGTATTCCAGGAAGCTTATGAAGACCGGCGAATGAGAAAAATATTTATTTAATTCAGCTCTACTAAAACAAAACCTTGATCCTTTTTCTTGCAGACTTACCAAATAATTCTTCCAGCAAGCTCCAATGGTGCCCAAAGCTTAAGGAAGTGGCTAATTAATCTTCAAGGCTTGTAATTCCAGAACAACATAACATTAGGAATCAAAAGAAACCCAAATATTAGGGTTTTCAGTTAAAGAGGAAGCTTCTAATTAATCTTCAAGATATGCAGTGTCTCACCATAGGAATCTTTAATTTCGGAATTGGAAGACGGAATAGTGATGATGACGGAGGTGGATGAAGGCTGAGCAGTGACAATAGTTTTGGAGTTGTTGATTGTGGCGGAGCAGTGACAATAGAGGAGGAGCAGTGTGGGTATTGATTGACGAACGACAAGTGGCGTTGATGGTAGAGGAGCAGTGATGATGGACGACAAGCGACGTTAATGGAGGAGGAGGAAAAATGATAGCGCCGGGAAAAATGATAGACCCCTTTTGGTGTAATGATGACAAGAATTACTAATAGAAATCCTCACGTAATTAATTGTAGTGAGGAACTAACAAAATTATTTTATTTAAGAGCAATGCTAAACTAAGTGATTACACTGACCATAGTTATCAGAACTGGACTGGACAACAAACCGGAAATGAAAATTTTGTGGTTCAACCGGGTTCGACCGGATTGTAGATGTTGAACCTTTTTGAACCGTTCAATCTTAGATGATTGAACCGGATTAAACCGGATTGAACCGGCTGGTTTTTACTGTAGCATTTTATAATATATCAAAATAAAATATCAAGTAAATCAAAAGTTGAAAATAAAGAAACTATCCAACATTTAAATGAAATGATATTCAAAATTCAAACACACTTAAATATCCAAATTACAAAATAAAGAAACAATCCAACATTTAAATGAAACAATCTAACATTTAAAGCTCGAGTTTGGACAATTCTAACAATTCTCATTTTTTTCTTATTGGGCCGCAACCCATCTCTTATTTTTTATTTCTTTTTGTTTTGGGCCGCCTCACACTCATTCCTTACTTTGCTCTTTCCCTTTTCTTTTCTTTCTTTTTCTTTCCTCCCAGCCTCACTCTCATACTCATTCCTTTCTTTCCTCTTTCCCTTTTCTTTTCTTTCTTTTTCTTTCCTCCGCCAGCCTCACGCTCACACTCTCTTTTTCTGTATTTTTTCTTTTCTGGTTTTTTTTCTTCTTCCAATTCTCTTCTCTGTTCTTTGATGATGGTGATTTTTTGGTTTTGGTGATGGATTTGATTGTAGTGACGGCGGTGTGGGTAGATCGGAATTGGTTTTTGTTGGATTTGTGGAGGGGTTTTGTGATGGAGGATGGATCTGAGCGGGATGGGTGAGGCAGAGAGGGTGAGATGAGTTTTTTGATTGGCAGTGATGTTGGCAGAGATTGAGGGTGTGATTTGTTGGAGTTGAAATTGAAAATGAAAATAAGGGTTTGGTTGGGCTGTATTTGGGAAAATTAAGGTCATAAATGTCGGAATCCGTCGGATCCGGCATTCGGAATCCGAAACAGTTCGGATTCTAAGCCCCTCCGTTATCATACCAGCCGATTTGACAGAAAACCAGCCAGTTCGGCCGGTCGAACCCGATTCATATGCATATCCGGTCCAATAGCTGAATCGGACAAAAAATGTGAAAAATCCCGATTGACCTGGTCGGACCGGCCTGTCCGGTCCGATTCTGATAACTAGGACACTGACTGATTTCATTGCGGAAATGACGTGGCGTGACAGTTTCGTAAATAAAATGATCGTTTTATTTACACAATTGCCACCTTTATTTATGAAGCTGCCACACCACATCATTCAGGCAGTGAAATTAGATAGTTTCTTCATCTAATTTATCATTACTGTTTATTTAATTACTAAAAATTGAACAATAGCTATAAAATTATATATAAACAAATTCACCTTTAGGGTCATGACGATGAAGGTATGGTAACTAGGACAAGATTTTATAATCTGAAATTTAATTACTTAGATTTTTTGTTAATGGCAATTATACATGATTTTGTTTCTGGTATTAATGATTTCTTTTTTAAGGAATGATACTGTAAGGAAATTCTACACTAACATACTTATAGTGTAGTTGAATAAATCTAGAAATTAATTAATAATTTTATAATTATAAAATTTATATTATTGAATAGATCTAATAATCTATTTATCAATTAATGATGCATCATTTAATTTAATTTAATGACAAAATTTTCTGCAGCCCCATGTGGCTTTTTGCTATTGGTTCCTAATTATTTAGTAGTTATTGCATAAATATCTTATCAAATTGTTTTACTCCATTGCCTTAATTCAAAATGAGATATTGATGCATCCGTTTGACTTTGAAGCCGTTGACGAAGTGAAATTGTATTCATGTGACTCGGTTTTTTTTCTTCAACTGCCACACTTTTGCTTTATCATTTTGTCATTGTTTAAATTTACCTTTTAGTTTTTATTACTAGATAATTTCTTTTAGGAGGGGTCTAGGGTTAAAATAGGATGAGTATATCTCATCATATTTAATAAATTTATAGTTTAGCGGTATTTTCTTAAATTCTTACTTTAAAAAAATGTGATAATCCAAACTTTTGCCCAAGTCTTCTCTGGTTCGTACCGTTTATAGACAGGTCGTGACTATCACATCTCGCTGAATAAAAAAGAACTAAAAATTGAATTTTGAATTTTAACCCCAATGCGACAGCCGAAATTGATATACTGAATCGTATAGAAAATTATCACCCCTAGTTATATATGCCACAAAATAAAGGACCATGTTTGACTGACTCTTGGAGTCAGCTAACTCCAGCATATTTGTGTAACTTATCTTTTCTAAAGTTACACTAAATAATATGAAAGAGTTACATTTGTCTAAGTTGTAAGTTTTGTAAAAGTTTTAATTTTTTTTTGTTTTTTTATGGACACCAATATAAAATGAGTACAATAATCATGTTAGGAAAATAAAACATCAAATATATTTACTTCAATATGCTAAAAAAATTCTTTTACACAAGTATAAGTCTTTCATATTATTTTAGTATAACTTTTTAGAAGTTAAACTACACTTATTAAACGCACACTTTAGAGTTAGTTGATTATAGGAGTCACCCAAACAATAGTTAAAAAACTTCTTGATTACTAAAAAACAAGGCAAAGTATTACCAAAGAAAAACAAGGGAAATAAAAAAATCATAAAGCAAAAAATGTGCTATGTTGATAAAATTATGAATAATGTTTGGGTGACTCCCAGAATTAGCTGAATTCAAAATGTATGTTTAGTAAGTGTAGTTTAACTACTGAAAAGTTACACCAAATAATATAAAAGATTTATAGTTGTGTAAAAGAAAAAATTTAGCATGTTGCAAGTCAATATATTTGATGCTTTATTTTCCTAACATGGTTATTGTACTCATTTTATATTAATGTCCATAAAAATCAATAATTTTTTTTTAAAATTACACAAATGTAACTCTTTCATATTATTTAGTGCAACTTTTTGAAAAGTAAATTATACAAACACGTTGAAGTCAGCTGACTTTAAGAATCAATCAACATCGTCCTAAAAGTTAATGTGGGAAACGGGTGCGACTATATTTTTTCTTCACTTAAGGCAATTGAGTAAAACATTTTTGGTAGAAGATATATGCATTTATTTGAAATAATTAGATTCAAGAAGCAATAGAAACAAGTCCAAATAATTTATTTGTTAATATAATCATGAACAACAAATGTATATTAGAATCAAGTTTGCATAAGTTTAGTTATTTTAATTTCATTTGTTGATTTTTATATATTTTTATTACATCATAAATGATTTATGTTCCAATTTGGTATTCCACTCAAACTAGTTAATGAAATTAATTTATGATCTAATAAGAGTAGTATAAAATTACATATATTATTAAAACATAATGGTACTTTTTTTTAAAAAAAACTCTTTCTTTTTTATTAAAAAATGGTTATTAAGAAATCTTTTTTAGTTAATTAAGTGTAAAATTCTTCTTCGGTCAAGAGTAGTCAATAATTCGGTCACCATATTAGGTGTCAAAGATTAAACTCTTAATATTAAACATTAACTTACTTTAGTTAAAATATTTTAAATGGTTTATTTAATGTATTTTTTTATTTAAAACAATTTATTGATTTTGTTTGGACGTATTAATTTAATGCATTAACTTGATGGGGGTAATATAAATATTTTAAATGATTAAATTTTATAATGATAGTTAATAAAATAAAGAAATTATTTTCTTCTAAGAAGAAATAAGACCTCTTTATAAAAAATAATTTCAGTTAATAAGGTATTAAAATAAATTCATATTATTTGAATAAACATTCATTTTCTTGTAGGTATTTTGTTTTCACTGTTTATATTGTCATAAAAGAAGCGCACTATGATGATATTTCAACTTCATAAATATTACAAGGTGTTGGCCCGAGCGTTGCACGGAAGATAAAATTATTGTTTCTCATTATGGGTATGTTGTTTATCAAAGGGGTTTAGAGAGTTTATGAATCAAAATGATTTTTGTCTTGTGACCGTAATTATTTTCCTGAAATGATTTTATATCATGTATCAATTATTTAGGTTATTAAATTTTATATATGTTTGTATAAAATTTGAGGTTGTTGTATAAATGTAAAATTGAAGTATATGTGTTATCATTTATAAATAATTTGTAAAAGGTTAATGCATTGAATGAAATTTTCTTTCTCTCTATTGAATTTAACTTCTTATTGTTAGATATATATTTTTTTTTAAATTTATGGTACTATTTGTAAAATATATTTTTTTCATTTTGTTATACTTTGATTTACAAATGGGTTGAGAAAGTTTACGAATCACGCAAAATTTTATTTTTATAACTATAATTACTGAATTTATATTTTTTAATTAGGTAACTCAATTATTTGATCAATTAAATGAATTGAGTGAATTTCTTCTCATCTCTCTTTTTCTCTTTTACGTATTATTTATACACATAACTAAGTTATATTAAAAAAAATCAATCACCTCAATTACAGAAATTAAATACCTAACCATTTAGATATAATAATCATTTGTAGCTCTCCTTATCAATATTCCTATCTTAATAATTTTCTTTTATTTTCCTAATTTTTTAATTCTCCACTCTCTTACTCATTTACCTTTTATTGTTTATACACGTAACTAAGTTATACTAAAAACACTCCACAACCTCAATTAGAAAACTTAAATATTTAACTCTTGAGATATTAATAACCATTTATCTAACTTTTTATTTCTTAAAAAACTGTACAGATTATTCTTTTAGCATGAATTTACCATAAAAATATATTTTTCACCGATGTTTTCTTACTCTTTAAACAACATTGTCTATTTGTATAACTTTTTTTGTTTTTACATTTTTTTAGCATGACTTTAATAGTAATATATAATTTAACTAGTTAAATAAATTGATTCTCACTCCTATCACTTATTCTCTCATCTTAGTTGTTCATTTTATTATCAATTTTCTATCATTTTTATTATCTCTTACTTTTTTTTTCTATTTTTTCTATTTTTCACTTTCTCTTTCTTTCTCTTTTATCTATTATTTATACACATAGTTATATTATATTCAAAATATTTCAATACCTCAATTATAAAAAACTAGTTATCTAACATTTTAAATATATTTAACCATTTGTATGACTCTTTATTATATTTTTAAAATAAAAATTATTTTTGCATCATGACTTTAGCAATATATTTTTTCTTCTATATTTTAATGCTATAATGCTTTAAATTATAGTCATTTGTGCTCTATCTATATTCATATTCAAATTGATCTTACCACATGATTTTAGTAGAATTTTTACTTTATATTTATCTTTTACTTGTTTTGTATACATATAGCTGAGTTATACTAACAAAAAAATTCAATAATTTTAATTTAATTAAATTAGTTATCTACCTCTTTTAAATATCATTTGAGAATTTATTTAACAATTATTTTACAAACTATTCTTTCAACAAACTTTAGTAGTAATATATATATATTTTACTTATTAAAGTAAATTGTTTCTATTGCATAATGTGAGCTATTCCCATCTATTTTATTTCCCCATGTCCTTTTAAAATGGAAAAAAAAAATTACTACTAAAGTCATAATTTTTTTTTTTAAACAAACAATAAATTTCATTAAAATGGTCAAAGGAAAGATGACCAAATTAGTTGCTCCAGTTTACAATGCCCATAAGCAATCGCCGAATATCATTCGCGGTATAACAGTAAGTCTTATCATAACCACGACACCAATCGACTACGGCCCCAATAATCTTAAGGAAAACTCGCTCCGAATTAAATTGATAATGTTTAACGACAATGAGGTTACGTTATAACCAAATGTACCAACATGCAGCTTGGAATAGCGGTGACCGAAAAACACCTTGGAAAACTCCGCCTGAATGATTAATTCCTCGCCAATTGTCCCAAACTGCCCCACTATCCACCGCAAACGGCCCAGACACACCCTACCAATCTAACAAGCACGACCAGACCTGAAACACACATGAACAACTGAAAAGGAGGTGCGAAACTGATTCTTCCTCGCTCCCACACGTTGCACGTTACTTCTGTCAAGAGAATTATTCCTCGACGAGATAAGAAAACCTTACACGGAAGTCGTTCCAGCAAAACTAACCAAGAGAAGAAGTCGATCTTAGCCGGAGCGAAGCCACTGCAAGCTTTGTAAGCTGCACAATTCAAATCTGAACAACCCACAATTCTCCTAGTCTCAAGAATAGCTCGGAAAGAAGCAACTTAATACATACCTTTTGAATCGCCCTCGCACACGATATGACCATCTCCTTCATCCCCCACTGGTTGTGCTAAAAGATCGATCATGTTAGACAACAACTCCACCTCATATTCGAACAACGGATGACGCCACCTCCATTGCCATTCAAAAACTCAATTATGTCACCTATCGAATTGCATAACAACCCCCTCTTTGTTCGTACAAATATTAATACTAAATTTATGTTAAAAGAGTTAAACACTTAATTTTTTTTAAATGATTAATTTTAATTTAATTTATTTATATGTATAAATAATATGGAAAAGAAATAGGGAAAGTGATAAAAAAAAGAAGAAAAAAGTGATGAGAAAATAAATTAATAAATGAACATAGAAAATATATTATTACATGTAAATTTATGTGGCAAAAAATAAAATAAAAAATTATGTGGCATGATCATATTGGTTGAGGTGGTAAATAACGTGGCATCACCATATAGTTCAACATATCACCCCAGTGAAGTTTACTTTAACAAAATATCAATTTGATTCATGCTGCTAGCCTTATGTTTACTTTTAAAAGAGATTTCAATTTCATTCCTCCTACTAATCTAATTTTAAAACGATCATAAAAAAACAAAAACAAGTAGCGCAGTGCGGATAGAAAAACGAGTATGTCGGTAGAAGAAGTTGATTAATAAGGTTTATGTCTTAAAAGAGAGAGTAATTAGCAGTAAACATGAGCCATCAGTTTAGAGGGCAGGGCAAACAAGGTTATTAAAATTAAGAATTCCTACGAAAATGGAGGGTCAAGAGTCAAGACAAGCAATAACAACAACCTCCCTAACAAACTAAACTTCTCCTAATATTTAGTTCTTCCCTTTCCTTCCTGTTAGGGGGATTTCCATTCTTTCCTTCTCTCTTCATGAAAAAACCTTTCATTGCTCGAGAGGTTTTAAAAGCCTCTGTATCCTAAACAAGAAGAAGGAAGAAGAGGGAAGAAAAGGGAAGAAAGCAAAAGCAAGAAAACACATATTATTATTATTATTGTTCATTCCCTAATCTTGCCATGGGAGGCTGCATATCTTCCACCGTTAAAACAGGCTGCATTGCATCAAAGAGATGGAGCTGCAAAAGTGACAAGAAGCCCTGCCCTTTGCTGGACCTAAACGAATTGGCCGCGAACCGAGCAAAGACATTTCAGGTGGGTTTGGTGGTGAGGGAGCCTTCAGGGTCCAACATTTTTGAGAAATATGATCTTGGGAAAGAGCTTGGTAGGGGTGAATTTGGGGTCACATACCAATGCACTCATGTCGAAACGGGCCATATCTATGCATGCAAGACCATTTCAAAGGAGAGGCTCAAGACAGAGATAGATGTGGAGGATGTAAGAAGGGAAGTGGAGATCATGAGACATCTGCCTAAGCATCCTAACATTGTCTCCTTCAGAGAGGCTTATGAGGATCATGAGGCTGTCTACCTTGTCATGGAACTTTGCAAAGGTGGTGAGCTTTTTGATAGGATTGTGGAGAAAGGGCACTACACAGAACGCGCGGCCGCCATGGTTGCCAAGACCATCTTGGAGATTGTCAAGGTATATTCATTATCTTGTTCTTTATTATCATTCATTCTTTGCAAATGCCATTTGATTCATGTTGCTAAAATGTAGAACACCGAGACCTTGTATTCTTTTTGTTCTTCCTATATCTTCCAAAGTTAGGGACATTTTTCACTTCAGAGAAGCAGCAGGCTTAGCTGCACAGATTGTTTTCACTCTTGTTGCAGGTATGCCATGACCATGGAGTAATGCACCGAGACCTAAAGCCCGAAAACTTCTTGTTTGCAGATGCTTCAGAAGTTTCCCAACTAAAAGCAATTGATTTTGGCCTCTCCATATTCTTTGAGCGCGGTATGTTCCACTCTTAGTTATTACAAATGTTTTCTGCAACAGCTTATAATCTCAGAACAATCCGGTGGCAGGTCAGCACTTCAGCGAAATTGTTGGCAGCCCGTATTACATGGCTCCAGAGGTCTTGAGAAGAAATTACGGGCCGGAGATTGATGTATGGAGTGCAGGTGTGATCCTTTATATTTTGCTTTGTGGGGTCCCTCCTTTTTGGGCAGGTAAAGCTCCTCTTCCTTTTTCTTTCCAGCAAAATGCAGCAAAGGAATCTGCAAATTTACCTTTCTTGGGCTGGTTTGTCTGCATTGAACTTGACATTGTGCAGAAACTGAGGAGGGGATTGCACATGCAATTGTTAGAGGTGAGATAGATTTCAACAGAGATCCTTGGCCAAAGGTTTCTGAAGAAGCAAAGGACCTAGTGAAGAGCATGCTCGATCCGAACCCTTACAGCCGGTTGACGGTGGTAGAAGTCCTTGGTAAGTGCTGCCATTATTCAACAACAGCTCAAGAAACACTGATAAAGCAAACTCATTGTCTGTTGTTCTTCCTGCCTTTTGTGTGAAGAAAATCAATGGATTCAACACGCGAGCGATGCACCCAATGTCTCTCTGGGAGAGAATGTGAGGGCAAGGATTAAGCAATTTTCCTTGATGAACAAGTTTAAGAAGAAAGTTCTGAGAGTAAGTTTCTTTTTTCTGTGGATTGGGTTTGGGTCGGGTGCCTTAAGGTTGCAGCAAAGATTCTCTGTTTTCATGCTGATTTCAGGTGGTAGCAGACAACTTGCCAAATGAGCAAATTGCAGCCATCAAAAAGCTGTTCCAGATGATGGACACTGACAAGAATGGGGACTTGACATTCCAAGAACTCAAAGAGGGCCTCGAAAGGATTGGACATGGAGTCCCCGATCCTGAAGTTAAGCTGTTAATGGATGCGGTGAGTTTTCTGCTTTTGGGATTTAGGGTTTATAATCAGATACTAACAGCTACTCTTGTTCTTAAGGCTGACCTCGATGGAAATGGCACGCTAAGCTGTGATGAATTTGTGGCAATGTCTGTTCACCTTAGAAGGATTGACAGTGAGGAGCATCTCTCTAAAGCTTTTAGTTTCTTTGACAAGAACCAGACTGGCTACATAGAGCCAGATGAGCTCAGAGACGCCATGGTAGAAGACAACCTCGGTCCCAATAACGAGCAAGTCATCAAAGACATTATACTCGACATCGACCTCGATAAGGTATTCTAACTATACAACTGATAATTGATGTGACAAAAGATTGAAATTTATCTGAATTTTGTCTCAACAGGACGGACGAATCAGCTATCACGAATTCAAAGCAATGATGAAAAGTGGCATGGATTGGAGAATGGGCTCACGACAATATTCGAGAGCAATGCTAAATGCACTGAGCGTGAAATTACTGAAAGACAAATCTCTCCTGTCCAGATCCTAAGGGCAGAAGCTTCATGGTAACCAAAAAAAAAAAAAAGTGAAGAGCAGTGTTTGCACCTTACCTCACAAAACAGTAAGGAAAATGGATATGAAAAACAAACAAAGCAATGTACAGTAGGGATCATCTCCGGTCCAGAATGGAGATATAAAAGGACCATTTTGCTATTAAAAACAAGTAGCTTCTGTAGAGAGCAAACACTAACTCTAACTTTGTAATAACAGCCTCTCTCCGCTATTCACTGTGTTTCATTTCGTTTCATTTCGTTTCATTTCGTCATCTTTCGTCACATTATAGCTTCTTGTTGGGGTTATTTCCAATCGACAATCAATTTGCGCAGCAAACAATCTTATCCCAAGAATCAATAACCCCTACCAATCAAAAGCAATCAAAAATAACACAGAGATTTTTAACGTGGAAAACCTCAACAGGTAAAAAACCACGGGCATAAGCCAGTTGATCCACTATATGATGATCAATGTGTACAACCAAACAAAATCCCTATCTCAACTATAGGAATAATCTGAAATACACCACTATCACCAATAGTACCAATCAAACAATCCAATCAATCAATCAATCCGAGAAAAACAAGAGATATGAGAATAGAGAACCAAAACCAGATTTCCACTGCTTCAATCGGGACAGGATTTCTACCACACCAGACAACTTCTCACCGATCCAACCGTTCAGATTGAAGAACCAGAAGTCGTGCACCTTCTGTCCAAATTTCACCCCGATCCAACGGTGAACGAAGTCGCTGCGACGATTCTCCCGCAGCTGCACAGAGTTTGGCGAAATCTGTTTTCTCTCTTCTCTCTCACAGGATGCTCAACAGCAAAACCTCTCTCAGGATGTTCAACAACAACCCTTTTACAATCTCTCTTGTCTCTCTATCTTCTCAAAACCTAAGCCACCATATATATATATATTAGTGGACAACCTAATTAATTAGGTTACACAATCCTACTTCAAGTCATACTCCAATCTTTCCTTTTTCTAATCAAACTAAAACAAATAGCCCCAATTGGGCTAGGCCCACAACAAATCTCTCTTTCAGCTAATATGAGCTGGACTCCAACACTTCTTCCATCAAAACAAAAATGATGAACATGATAACTAGAAAAAACCATTGGCGCCCTTAATGCATGACTACAACCTCATAATACAAAACAACCCATTCATGAGCTTATACATCTAAAAGCTTGGAACGCAGAGCCACAACTTTTGAAAAGGTTAAGGATCCAGTTCTGGTTGGAAAAGTTCTGTCTGAAAATGACTTCTGGAAAAAATAGTATGCTGTTTGGTAAATTTTTATTAAAAGTTATGTGGGGAAACCAAAAGCTGTTTTTGGTGTTTGCTAAAAACTGGTTTAAAAAAAATTATGATTTAAATATAAAATGACCATAAAGGACACAATTCATTTTAAGTGTTATAATTAATTTTTTTAGTATCTTTATATATGTTTTTAATCAATTTATTTATAATCTAGCATTTACCACCTAATATTTATCTAATATTATAAATAAATTAAACTTATTAATACCATAAAAAATTTAAGTTATTAATACCATAATTATTAATACCTTCTTCAATTTTTACCCCTTTTTCCGTATTTTAAGTATTTTTCCGTTCGATTTTTTTCGGTTCCGAACAAAATTTCTCGAACCGTAGATCGAACATTTCCATCCATTGTCACATTTTACATTTTTGACACGTATCATTTCGTTTATTTCATTTTATTAATCCTTTTGGTATTTTCCGTTCGAATTTATATTTATTTTTAGCGAGACTTCTCGTACCAATAACTCGAACCAATTAAATAATTATAGTCTTTTTTCCTTCCCAGTCTCATCCTCACCGTTGGATCATTTTACCTTTTTGGTAAGACTGATCCAACGGCCATGTTTTTTTCCTCATTTAGCCAAGCATCCAACAAATCAATATAACAGCAATCCAACAAATCAAAAGCATCCAATACACATATAAATATACAAACCTATATCACCAAACAAAAAACAAGAAGAAGGAACGGCTGCAACGAAGAGAGCAAAATTGGATTTTTGAGAGTTTCATTAAACTCTCAACAGTAAAAACTCCTTCGCGTGTTTGGCCAAAACCTCCTTTTTGGCTGCTGGAGCATTTTACTCCAACTCAAAACCAAGGAAAATCTTGGTTTTGAAACCAAACTTCCTAAAAAGTGGTTACAAAAGGCGCATAACCAAACAGCAAAGTGTGGCTTCTTGGTTTCAAAACCTCCTTTTTGAAACCAAACCAGAACCCCAAACACCTTCTAAGAGATTTTACGATTTCCCCTACTACAGTGAGTAGACTACATTTCTACATTGTGCTTCCAGCATTAAAGCAAAGTTATAAAGCTTCATTATCAAAGTTCATACGGGATTAATTCATAGAGAGATTAACAGTATAGTTTAACTACAGTTCTCGTTTACGAATCTCTACACTTGCAACATTCACATACGGATAATATATTTCATATATTAATTTATTGTACACAAGCAACAAGTTGCAGAATCCTGATATATTAATAATAGACAGCTATATACAGAACACCATTCACAAAGCTTAACTCAAAAACACTCAAGATTTGAGGAGCTTTTCTTCTCAAACCTTCTTTGACATCAACTACTAATCACACATTTGAGCAGCCTCAGAAAAAGGATGAGCTCCCACACTTTACCATGTAATGATTCCAAGTAAATCCCTGCCGGAACAATATTTTAGGCACTAAGGGGCTGCAGCAGCATACCTGGAATGTGGAAGCAAACTTGGAATCGGAGCCAGTTCATTGATCATCACCATTTCAGCTGGAACCACCAGTTTTACTATTTCCTCTTACCTTTCCACTCTTCCCCTTGCCTGCACCTGCATTTTTTGAGCTTGCTGCCATGCTACATGCACCATGGGAGTCCACGTCTGCGAGGCCAGTCTCCAAAGCTCTAACCAGGTTCTCAAAGTAATTTTTTGTCACACTGTTGCAATTATAGAATAAAAGAAATAGACTTGAATCAGATAAAAACTCATTACAGAGAGGTGGAGAACGAAGTACAACATCATAACAAAGCACTAGATAAAAATTCCTCCATGTCTGAAAGTTTACAACCATATCAAACAATCTCAGTACATTTCTGGCTAACTTAGATACATGAAGACATCCTCTCAACTGGGAAAATCTCACATCCTACCATGAATGCGGTTAAATGTTGCCTGCAGGCTATTCGTGGTATTTAAAATCATTTCATTGATTAAATAGACATCTGATCTCACCATATATAAGATAGTTAACAATTAACAGCACATCCCTGGCACCATAATTAGTTTTACCTGGTCAAGCCACTCAACTTCGTCCGGAACTCATTAAATTCATCTGACGGGCCATCAGGAGTGAGGAACGGCTGTAATTCCTTCTCGGCACATTGATGAAGCCTTTCCAGACCAGATTCAGCCTCACCTAAAGAGAGAACAAAGATTGATCAGTAGCAGCTATCACAGAGCATACGTAGAAAAGTTTGAAGTCCTTCTTGCACTCTAGTTCTCTTTTCCCTGCTTGGTAGGTTCAACCATTCAAGCATAACCACACTGACTCGTTCTTGCGGTGAAAAGTGGTATAGGGATTTAACATCAGAAGCAACCACTAATATTAATTCATATTCCGAAAAAAATCAGTTGTTGGGTATATATGTACCTTGCACGTACTCAAAAAACTGTCTCCTGGCTTGCTCACACTCAGGAAGGTAATACCCATATGCATAGGTCCACTTCAGGACCCGCCTGCATTCAACTATCTGTCAACAATTAACAAAAGGGTTGTATGTATTAGCAAATAGAATATGTGGCCTTTCACTTTTCTTTTTATTCTCTTTTCCTTCCTTTGTTTTTCCTCAGAGTAGAAGAGACAGAACCATGTAGATCTATCCTTGGCTTCTAACCGCACTGTGACTGACATGTATAAATATCACTTCCTATTGTTCAATGATTTTTTTCATTTTTATTTTCATTTTTATTTTTATTAAAAAAATAACAAGAAAAAGACTCCCACAACTTCCATCACATGTAACAAACTTAGATTCACCTGAAGCCACGCATCTGTTATGAATTTGAGCTGAGACTTAGGGGTTCGATGAATGTCGCTAAGCTTCTCAAGCTGCCAAAACAAAAGAATTAAGGAATTAGCAGTACTAAATCAGACACATGTAATAAAAATGTCAAATTGCAAATCATGTGTTCTTACAGCACGCAAAGAGTCCACTGTGTTTGCACGTGTTGTGTACATAGTTACCGGATATTTTGGCAAAATTTCCAGTAACTATGTACAGTTACTGGATATTTTGGCAAAATTTCCAGTAACTATGTACACAACACGTGCAAACACAGTAGATACCCATTCAAGATATTTTAATAACAAGAGTTTAAACTAAACAAGATTATGCACTTAGGACAAACATTCAAAGATATGGACAATGCATAATTTTTGCCATTCTGTGTATTCAGTTTTACACTTTTTTGAAACTTGAAGCTTGCACAGGATAACTGTCTTACTTTCAGTAAACTTTTGGGTACTATGTGCTGGTTTTGATCAAACCAGTTTTAAGTCCACATAAGTAAGTTGAAGAACCCTGAGCATCACTATCAATTCCAACCTTCACAAATTTCACCACTTAACCAACATACACCCAGCAAGTTTTATGCATCTCGTCGCATTTCTTCCGGAAGATAAAAGTAAATGCACTCCATGAACAAAAAGGGGACCATCAAGATCTGATATAAATTACATTTTATGGGCAGAAATAAACTGAGCACACTGATTGATAGAAAAACTATCCCAATGAACAACAAACAAAATGTTTACCCAGCAAATATAAGAAACTAGATGAATCAAATTACTTACATGCACTGTCCTCATTTGATCTAAATCAGCAAGAGCCTTTTGCCTTGACTGCACAAGCAGAAATTTCAGATTGGATAAACAAATATTCCAATACAGATGTATAAAATTAATTTAAGATTATGCTAGGAAAGAGGAAAATAAGGTATAGATCAAAGCTTCTCCATACCGTCTGATTGCTTGCCCATCTTTCATAGTAGTGAGTGTATCTCTCCAAAGAATTTTTTGCCATATCCCGCCTTCTTTCTGCCTCATCATACTATAAAAAAAAATGTAAACCGTGTAAGCCACATGAATGAATCAGTCAATTCTGCCACCATTTTACAATCAATCCAGGACAATACGAGGGGCCATATAAATATGAATGTTAGTTTCCTCACCGCTCCCTTCTGCTTAGCTGCTTCATATCGATTGCAAGCATAGAAACCACCGGTTCTCTCACCATGATCTGACCATGCACCAAGACATAGCCTGCAATTACATGATAACGTCAGGAAGCTTCAACCACTGTAAGCATAGGATATGAGGGATAATTCTCAAGCAACACAAAAGAGAGCGAGACAAACTTGAAACCTTACCAACAAAACTCAAATTTACAAGGTGGAGTGCATGTCATATGCATACAGCCCTGATTTTTTTCAATTGGTCGCTTGCACTTTGGACAAGGTTTGGAGTTAGCCAGTATCCTGGTGTAATTACATACAAAATTAGAACCCATATAGATATTAATGCAGCAGCTATTACATTTTCCATTTGTGTGCGTGGGTGTCAGTGACGTTGCAATTAGTAACAGTAGGAATAAATAAAACATCTATGTTCCAATTGTCCGCTATGCCCCCTATTTTGAGTTTTCAGATTAATGGAACAAAGCAGCAGATGCACTAATATCAACACCTTTTGTGGAACCTTCATATCCAAAGAAAAGCAAAATAGCCAAGGTGGCAGAAAGCATGTTGCGGATATAGTTTCAGACTTTAATGATACCCAGAAGTGTCTCAAGGTAGACCTAACCAGACAACTTTAGAGGCATAATTTTGGCTTATACCAATTCATGTTCTCAGATTCAGCACTATTCTTCAAGATCCACTTTTCCACAGTTCCACAATCCACAGGACGGTGAGCTTCTTCTGTGCACTGCAGTTTTCAAATGGCTATTAAGATCAATCACAATACACACAGCTAGTTCCTGAAGAATCTAACACAGCAATGCTTTTAATTCCTGAAGGAACTTACATTCCAGCAAAAGCTATATGAGCAGAGACAGGCAACATCAAATCCTCCCTCATCAGCAGCAAAATCAACAGCATACTCACACCCCGGAGCAGGACACCACTTAGTCTGAAAACAAGAAGTGAAGGAAAGAAAAGGGGAAAGACCTGGTCAAAACGACAGGAAAGAAGGAAAGGAGAAAAATTGCAGCTCATTCATCAACATAATGCTTTAAAAATATCAGGACAAATCATAAAATCACTCAAGAAATATTCTCAACATCACGAAGTATGAGTACAAATGAAGCTAAAATTGATGTCTATACAAGTTTAAAACCAACTGATCACAGTAAGCTACACTCAAGATAGTTATCTAACATCTAGAAACAATGGTCAGGATTAGAAATCTAAGGCACACCTTTCTGTTGTCTTCAACATAGGATCTAAGAAGATAACGAGCATATTTTCCCTTAACCTCATCGGATGTTAACATGTTGATCATGTCTTGGCCAACAGCAGCTCGGCAAGGTGGATCAGGACATCTCAGCGTCAAGCATCCAGGACCATCGCTAATGGTTGTGCTGATGTAACCTACCACAATTAGCCAAGGATTAAGAACTTATAAATCCACAGGGTGTGGGGGAAATGGAACGCGATGGAATGAGGTTTATACACAATAAGAACAAAAAAAGTGTCATAAATGAAATCTATACACTAATCCAGGATACACAAATAAACAAGGGAAAACGTGAAATACGTATTGGATTCCAGTGAGGGTTTGTTATTAACTGTTTTTTATTTCTAGAAAGAAACATAAAAAAGTGCACATGAGAAAAGCTTGCAAGACTCCAATGAAGTTTGATGGCATGTGAGATTTACCTGACCAACATACCCGACAGTAAGGATGGCCACAAGCTGCTGAAGTAAGCTTATCACGAGAAAAGGACTCAAAACAAATCCCACATGTAAGCTGCGCATAAGAGAAACCATTGTGAATAGAACGTTACAAGAAGCAATCAAATAAGAAGTCCAATTCATGTGAGTTGAGTACTTCTCTAGCGTTGCAAAACTGAACTACTGGCTCATCAAACAAGCCAACAGCTTTTCGGATTGCCTCTTCATCAGCAAACCATTCATCATGCACTTTACCAACACTCCTGCAATGCCAATTCACAAAAATGTCAAAGATACTAGAAGCAGTCATACTGTGAAGCAATGCTGTAATTCATAAAAAAATGGCAATTACCAATTATAGTGGCGTAGCAAGATGCTAGCTGCAACTCTTGATATAGACAGGACAGTGGACACCTTTGTAATATCATCCTCCTGCCGTTGTTTTATATCTGCTTCCTTCAAGACAGTATAACTTTGCTGAAACAGAAAACACACAACTCTTCAATTTTTCCAAAAAAGAAGCCAATGATATAATTCCCCACAGAAGGCAATGTCAGTGAAACCAAACACTACAATGTGACTTGACAGATCAAGCACCGCTTCAGCTGCATGCAATTTCCTCCTCTCATGGCAAAAAATAAACGAGAAAACCATGAAACAAACCTCAGTTATGAAAAAACCACAAAAGAACGATTGCTTTCCCATTTATACTCACGCCATCCAAGCACAATGGACCTTAAATTTTCAGCAAGTACACAAACCACAATTAAGGCAACGGGGAAAGCTGACCTTTTCTTATAACAGTCAAATACAACACAAAAAGCTAGAATCTTTAACTATACAAAAATCTAACTCTCGAACACTACAACTAGGTTAGTATATCGGTTGCCAACAAATGTACATTTATACCTGCGACCTTAGAGAAACGGTATGATCATCAACGGCTTGTGGCATGAAATCAACATCGTCGTCGTCGTCGTCGTCATCATCATCGTCATTACCATCACCGTCACTGTAATAATAATCATCTATCTCGCCGCTGTAGAAATCGTCCTCTACTGATTCCACGTCGTGGGCATCAAGCATATCGTCTTCAGAATCCATTATTGGACGAAGAACTTTGGATTAACAATAAATTAATATTTTTAACTTAAAACCTAGGGATATATATATCGGTACAACTTTAAGGCGGTGTTTGGGATTAGAAAGGAAAATAAAGGGAACGAGTGGAATGATGGTGAGGTCGGTGAGGTCACGGTGACATTTGGTTCTGCTAATGTAACTTTTTTTGGAATATAACTTTCCCCGAAAATTTATTCTCGGAGAGTGATTCCTAAAAAAAAAAAAAAAAAATTAATTGATAATTATAAAATTTAAACAATGTTTAATAAGGAATGATAAATATATATATTTGAAATTATAAATATATATATAAAAAAATAATATCAAGGTATAAATAAGTTCAAATCTTATTTCCGCGTATCAAAAATATAAAACTTATCTTTTAAATTTGAGAAAGTTGGATTCCTCACTTTTTTAAAGGAATCACCCCCTCCCCAAAACACAAACACCATGGTTTCAAAGCAAGGGGTTTGAAATGGAAGGAAAACTAGCAATTACTAAAACAAAGTTGATGCAAGAGAAGATTGATGCTTGAATTAAGAACTGGAAGAAGCAGTCAAAAGGCTCTGTTACCGCACCAATAGAGGCCTCAACTCAGAGAGCCATAAGTAGTTTGCTTTTATTTTGCTGCTTAGGGTGGTTGTGTAGATGTGATTAGTATTTATGACCACATCAATGAGCCAAAACTTGTATTTTGGGGTTGGCATTGGATACAACTTTTTGGGGTTGGTTTGTGTGTGTTTATGACATAAACTAACTATCAAAACCCTTGTTATGGCTTTATGACCATTTTGAATTCTCGCTAGTTATTTGAAGATTATCTTTTGAACCCTTATCAATATATGTTATGGAATTTGCTAGTATTTCTAGTGCATTTTTTTACAGTAATATTCAGCTTATTGTTATGGATTATAGCCTTTTTGAATCCTAGCTAATTGTATGACTAATTCTCTTTGAAGCTTTGTTAATATATGTAAATTCATTTGTTGATATGAAATGTTCAGTTCATTGTTATGACTTGGTCATTTTGAATCCAAACTTGATACGATCCAAATACACCAAGTACGATTCATTTACCACTTAAAGGACCCATGACTCGAGTAAGGAGCAAGAAGATCCAAAGAGCACTTTTGACATTGATGTGCAAGGAGCTTGCAAGGGAAACAATAATTGAGGAAGCTATCTTGAGGGAGAAGAATCTGAGATTGGTTGCTATCCTTTAAGCATATAGTGATGAGCCAATTGACGTCAGTTAGAGTACTGCAAAACTTGAGGAAGGCGTTTGTACAACAATATTGTGAAAGTTTTCTATTTACAACTTTTGTTAGCATTCACTTATTCTATTCTAGACTTGTAATAATTTATAAATTTTAGATTTCTTTTGTTGATTACTTTATCCTTTATGGATTAGGAAAACAATCATTTAATTTGAGTCAATTTAGAAGCCCATATCTATATTAGAGTTGGACTTAGGAGTCATCGTCCAAGCAGGAGCCCTAGTCCTACTCAGCCTAGGAGTCGTCGGCGAAGTAGGAGACTAAGTCTTACTCGGCCTAGGGTTTGGGCACGCCTAATGCGTTCACATTAAGATTGCTCGCCCTGCTGGCCGCGCACGCCTAAAGCCTTGGTTAACCTTGGCCAAGCCTACTTCTACTAGCTTTAGGTTTTCTTTATTTTTCTTTTTTTCTTTTAGTATAAATAGACTAATGGTTGCAAGGTTGGAGTTGTTTTTATAATTGAGAGAGATTTCTCCTAGGTTCTTATCTTGAACTCTTAGGTAATTAAAAAGTTATGAAGCTTTTAATTGTTTAAGTAAAAGCAACAATTTCCACTCTTCATCAATTTCACTTAACTAGGTTGATTATCAGTTCATTGATAATAGGTCTAGGTTGCGATATTAAGATCCTTAGCTTAAAACCGACTAGGTTAATTAGCACAAGTTGCTAATAGGTTTAGGCTCGCACTAGTTAAGTTTATTTTTCCGCAATTGTTTATGTTGGCCGAGATTCAAACTTAAACAAGATCGAATTGTTTAAGGTTCTTGAAGCATTTGCAATGAGGGTCATATCAAAACTATTTATTTGTGCCTTTTAAAGCTTAAGGAAATTGCACAATTATGTTCATATATGTAAACTTGTGTTAATCAATTATGGAAAAAATGCATGAAATAGTGTCTTATAAAGAAAAGGATTCTCATTGATTGGAAATCTGGAATTACATTTATCACAAGTAACCCAATAACAAATAGAATTACAATTACCCACACCAACAACAGGAACTTAAACTTCAAAATGTTCCTACTCTCTACTAATCGAATCTGGATACTAGCACGAACCTCATTTTGCAGCCTTAACTTCAATCGTTCGAGCTCGATGACCTCTGACTGTAAACATGTTACTTCGTCCCTCAAATCACCATTTTCACACTTCAAATTATACAACAACCTTTTAATTCTTCCACTGAAATCATCATCCACCCACTCAAAGTAGTTACAAGACCTCTTTTGGATCTTCATACCAAACATACTTACAAAATATGCTACCTACATTATACACGGTCCAAGCTATCCACATTCGAGCCTCAACACCACATTCGCACTTCTTGTACTTCGGATTGATGCGTTGACCACTTAGCCTTCCATCTCCTTCATTCTTGCTTGTTCCGTTGGTTGTTATTGATCCTTGTGGCCTGGTTGCCATCGCTCTTACAGTAGGTATGAGACCGAGAAATTAGAGTTTAAAAAAGAAAAAGGAAAAGAAAATGAAGGGACGTTCTATTGGTTTTAAGAAATCAATTTAAGGTTTTCGGAGTTTTGGGATTTAGGTCTTTAGGAAGGAAGGAGAAAAGAGAGAAGGGGGACATGTCCTCTATCGACTAAAAATCTCGCTTTTATCCAAAAACAAGAATCAAGTTTTAGGGTTCTACACATAAGGTTTTTTTTTTGTCTGGTGTCGAGAAATAAAGATGTTTTTTTTTAGTTTCCTTCTTTGGTTTATTTGATTTCTTTGATTCTGAGAATAAAAAGTGGGAGGGAAAGAGTAGCATTAATCCCGCCCAATTTCGGTGCAGGGATGTGATGTGGCATGCCCGGGAAACACTTTTTTTTCTTGTTTTTTTTTTGATAAGCTGAACTTTCATTAAAATTAAAAAGGTCATGAGCATATGACAAAACCACATGTATCCTGGAGCAAAACAGCTACCAGGAAGGAAAAAAAACATCCTTTTTTTTGTTTTTAGTAATTAATTATTTACACGTACGATAATAAATAATTTATTGGAATAAAATATAGGTCAATTTGAATTAAGGGTTAAATTAAGCTAATGTGAACAAACACAATGGAAAATAAAGGATTTTCGAAATACAAAGTGTTATTTGGAATATTTTTACAAACGCGGGGGGGATTAGGTTGTTTAGACTTTAAAGCAAATGAAATAGATAAAGCAAATGAGTAGTAAAAGTGTTGTTGGGGAAGAAGATCTAAAAGTTCAGAGAGGGAAGGTGGGTAGTGGATGACAGTTTGAATGCTTTGGAAAGAGTGGAGAATAATGATGGGTTGGGATTACAGTTATCAATGATGTCCCATTCCAGCCAGTTTAGCAATTTGTACCAAGATTATTGACTAATCGGTACGAGATGGGTCATATTTTGTCTCATTTTAAATATCGGCATGCCTGACTCGCCGTCGAAACAGGTCAAAAATAATATAATTCCTGAGACCTAGATACACAAACTAATTTGTGTAAAGCGGTAACAGGGTCGAACCACAGAGATTAAGAGAAATGAGATCAAGCCCTCGATTGTATGACAGAGGTAGAAATGCACAGAATTAAGACAACAAGGGGGGAGTTTTATAGGTTAATCAAGTCAACCAAGAGAGCGATTAGAGCTAACAATTCTAGCTACTGGAAGCGATAATCGAGGTCACGATAAGCAAATAATAACAAAGATCAGAGGTGAAATAAAACGCGAAGTAAACAACAGGTAAATAAGCAGAGATAATAAATCAAGTAGAAGGGAACTTAGTAAAGGGCTTTCTGGGTTGCGTCGAGGGCTCGATAGTCATCGGCGCAGAGATTTTCCGTTCTAACGCTACAGACGTGCTATAGGGGTCATGTTTTCACATAAACCCTCTGCTTTCTTTCTTAGGAGAAGCCACCCCCCGTTTTCACTGTTAATAAGGTGGCCTCGATCCTTTTATACCCTCTCGGCCACCTATCTTGTCATCAAAAGGCAGCCTTTACACTTTGGCGTTGTTACTAGCACAAAGCGGACAAAATATCACAGAACTGATGAAGTACAAGAAAGACACGTCTAGGGCTCGATGCCTCGACTTGTCAGGCTCGCGGCAGGACCCTAACCAGTTGCATGCCCTAGACAGATGAACCCAAATATACCCGAGAACACCGATCTAGTTGTCTACACCTACCCGACAGTCTCACGCTAGCTATCACTGTAAGGTATGACAATAATCACAAAGGGACGATTAAAAGATGATCAAGCCTCGAACCACCCTAAGCAAAAATGGAATTAAAATGACAAGCAACCAAATATAACAAGGAGAACATGTTAAGAGCATTTAGGCCTCGAATCTACCCAAGCAACCCATCAAGCACCTTTACTAAGAACGTGGGTTTTAGCCATTCATGTTAGGGGATAAACAAGTGATGTAAAGAAATAGCATGATAGAAATAAGAGAGAGTTAAAGAAGAAAAACTTGATTAATTGCTAGCTTGTTACAAAGCTTAGAGCCGACGACTATGGAGAGAAGAGGGAGGAACAAGTCCCAAAAACTAATAGACTAAAAGAAAGCTGCTAGAATTAATCTAAGAGTAAAAATGTCTAAAATGTGATGTTTAAAACCCTAGCACATAAGGAGTATATATACTCCAACCACCCACTAAGGGAAAAACTTGCAAGCTAAGAGAAGTACAACACAAGGAGTGCATGCTCCTCCAAGTGGGACGTCCAAACAAGGCAAAAAGGGAATATTCCTGGGATCTGCGCAGAGCTCTCTAAAGTGCGTCAGAAGGGGCACGTGGAGGCCTTGGAGTGAAGACATGTGGAGTTGGCACTTCGGGTTTGTCAAGGGCTCAATAATGTAATCCGCGGTGAGGCCTCGATGACATTGTCGAGGGCTAGAGATCAGCAACTTAGGGAGCATTCTGGAACGTTCTGGAATGTTCTGGAATACTCTGGAATATGCTGGAATACGCCGGAATACGCTAGAGGGGGACACATGGAAGCACAACTACGAGGACACGTGGATATAAAGATTTTAGTCCATTGAGGGCTCGATGAAAGGCCTTGATGGAGAAATTGGTGTCTTGGTATCGACGCTAGTCTTGAAGCTTGGAGTCTGCAGAAATCGCCCAGAAAGTATGTCTTTTCACACATTTCTCCTTCTTGGCCTTGATCTGCGATAAAGATGGAAACACGAGCGAATTAGTAGTATCAAGGCTTAAATCAAGGTGAGAATGGAGGGAAAAACATGCATAAAATACACACTATCAAATATCCCCACACTGCCCAATGCTCGCCCTCGAGCATTCACAAAATTAAAACAACCCCAAAATATAAACGCAAACAACCAAAGCACTGGAATTAGGGGTGGCAAATGGGTAGGTATGGGTGGGTATGGGTAAGGATTAAATGGGTATGGGTAGGTATGGGTATCATACCCATTTATTACCCATATAATTTTTTAAATGGGTACCCATACCCATTTATACCCATTTAAATCATACCCACCCATTTAACCCATTTACACCCATTTAAATCATACTTATTCAATAAATATAATTTTTTATTAAGTAAAATTAAAAATATCATGTTTGACTAAAAAAATGTAGATTTTGACAAAATCTGACTTTGTGACTCGATTTTGATTGTGTATGTTAGTTTTATCGTTTAGGCTCGGGTTTGACCATCTAGGCTCAAGTTTTATCGTTTAGGCTCGGGTTTTATCGTTTAAGCTCGGGTTTGACCATTTAGACTCGGGTTTTATCGATTAGGCTCGGGTTTGACCATTTAGGCTTGGGTTTGACCATTCAGGCTCGAATTTTATCGTTTAAGCTCGGGTTTGACCATTTAGGCTCGGATTTGACCATTTAGGCTCGGGTTTTATCGTTTAAGCTCGGATTTTATCGTTTAGGCTCGGGTTTTATCGTTTAAGCTCGGGTTTGACCATTTAGGCTCGGGTTTTATCGTTTAGGCTCGGGTTTGACCATTTAGGCTCGGGTTTTATTGTTTAAGCTCGGGTTTGACCATTTAGGCTGAAAGGTTTACATAAAAAAAAACCAAAAAAATCATTTCGACCCACAATTTACATCAAAACTTCAAAACTTTTGATATTTTTCGCCAAATATTTCTAAAAAAAGTTTGGACTTTAAACAACAAAATTTCATTTCCCTCCACTCCCCTAATTTAAATCAACTAAACCTCTCTGTTTGCATAAAAATAATTAAGGATATTGAATATAATCATTTCAATTTTTTTCATAATAATCACAAAACATCATTAGTTTTTTTTTAATATTTTCAAGTTTTTTTTTCAACTTTATGAACACCTAATTTGTTTATTTTTAAGTTTTTCATAAACTAAAAAAATTATTTTTTAAATTTCGTTCGCTACATTCGCCCTACTTAAAATAAAGACATGAATTGGGAGTTGGTTTTGCTTAAAAAAATAAAAAGAAAATTGGGAGTTTATATTCTTTACTACTTTATCACCGTTAAACGTACTAATATTTTTTTAATTTTTTTTTAAAAAAAGAGTGCTTTCCAACAACCCACTTGCAACAAATAATACTCTAGCAACTTACTTAGCTACCAATAGTTGCTTTATTTCCTTTTGTGTTTAATTAGCATTTATTTACACTAATTTAATCATAGCCATCCATTATAATTGACCACACTATTACTATTTATTTAATATTAATTATAATACTCCCTTTGGACGCCAAAGCATGACGTCCAGGCACAGTGGGATTGTGCAATCCCATTTTTTTATTTTTTTTGTTTTTTTTTCTACTTCAAATCGAACTTTAATTTTTTGTTCAATAACTTGTCAACCCATCCTTCAATAGTACAAAAAATATGGGATCGAAAAGGTAAAAAAATGTGAGCCCGAAGAAGTAAAATGACAATCATTATGAACAGTAAGAATCCGTAGAAAAGTGATAGTTAATAAAGTCCGGAGGGAGTAATACTTATGAAATTTCTAAATTAATTCAAAGTATATTTAAATAATTTTAAATGGTACATGATTATGATTTTTTCATACTTTGAAGAAAAAAACCATGAGTGATCCCATGAAAAGTATAAAACTCATTTTTAAAAGATTAAAAAAATTAAGAAAAGTGGATATAGAATTACTCATCTTGAAATAGAGATTACGTTGTTGTATTTTTTAATTTATTTTGTTTATTATATAGAGTAAGAAAATTGAATTTTTTTAAAAAAGAAAAATAAAAAAGATAAGAGAGAAAAGAAGGAGAGACATAGGGTTGGTTTGGGTTTAATGGGGATACCCATTGGGTACCCATACCCAAACCAATTAAACCCATATATTTTACTACCTCCATCCACAATTAGATGTTGCCCGCACTGTAGATACGCATATCGAGGAGGTCGGATGACACACTATTTGACCCCAAAAAATTCCGTACTTTTTTTCGAACGTACGTTAATCATTTTCCTATGTCCGAGAAAAAAATTGAAATTTTTTGGGGTAAAATAGTGCGTCATCTGGCCTCATCGATATGCATATCTACAGTGCGGGCGACATCTAATTGTGGATAGAGGGAGTAGTTTAAATGAGTATATACCCATTTATACCCAATTAAAAATTACACTAACCCATTTAACACCCATACCCACTTAAATTAGTTGGGTATGGGTAGATTTTTGCCACCCCTAACTGGAATGAGCAAACAAATCAACTGTCGGGACCTTGATAATGCGCTTCCCGCCTAGATGTACACCTGCATTAAACTAGAGGGATAACGACCCCAAAGGTAGAACTTTTCCACATCAGGCCTAGCCACGAGCGGTCCTCACCAGGTATGTGTTTACGCTCTCACTCGCAAACAAGGCTATGTATTTAGTCACTCAAAATGCAGATAACACAGCACAAAACAGAGTTTGCATATCAATCCGAGTACATTAATCCACATGCTTGGGCAATTTAACAATCGAAAATGAACTTTGCATCATAAAAAAGAGAGGAAGAGAAAAGAGAACAGATTGGTTTAGAGAAATGAAAGTGAGATATGACAGAAGAGAAAATAAAAGGAAAAGGAAAAGAAACAAAAAGAAAAGGGAGAAGAGTGATAACCAATTGATTTGAAGGGTCATTGGCCGAGAAAAAATGAGGCAGTGAGTAAGCACTTGCTGGAAAGGGCGCGGCAGCGAGGGCTAGATGATAACTTCTGCATTCTTCAGTGGGGGAGGTCTTGATCTGCGTTCTGCGTCAAGGGCTCGATACTGGCTGCTTTGGCGTGACTGGTCTGCTTTTATTTGATTTTGATTTTGATTTTGATTTTTTTAAGAGGAGACACAGACCTTTTTTTCTTGGCTCGCCTTTCTATACTTCAGGGGCTGTAGTTGGGAATCTTTGCCTCTTTCTTGCTTTTGAGTGATTAGCATCATTGTTGTAAAAACCGGACCGGCCCGGCCGGTTCGACCGGTTCGACCGGGGACCGGTGGCCTGACCGGTCCGGTTAACCCCCTAAAACCGGACTCTTGCTGACCCGGAAAAAACCCGGGTGACCCGGAGGTTCAACCGGAGACCCGGTGACCCGGTGCCGGGTCAAACCGGGTCAAACCGGGTTGGCCACTCCTTTCCTTTAATCCCATTTCATTAATTCATTTTTTTGTTTGTGTTTTTAGTTTATAAGGTAATTAATTAAATTTTATATTTATAAAAATATATAAATAATATTATTAAATAGACCGGGTCGATACTACCGGTTGAACCCGGTTGAACCTTTGACCCTCTCGCCCTCTGACCTGCCCGGGTCAATGTCCCGGGCCGGGTTTTACAACCTTGATTAGCATCGAGGTCTTGATACGTTGACTTTGCTTAGCATCGAGGGCTTGATATTTTGAATTTGCTTAACATCGAGGGCTTGATACTTTGACTTTGCTTCCCCACACTTATGTTTTGTTGTGGAGAGAAAGCAGTCCTGATTTACTAGTTTGCCCTCAATCTTGATATGTCTGTAGTTACTCTAGCCTGCCCTTGATCTTTATCTTTCCCCCACTTGATCTTTCCACGTCTAGTCCTTGTTGTTCTTGTGAAAAGTGCTACTCACCTGCCAAGGAAAGATCAAAAGAAACGGCTCAGATGGTTAGAAGAGAAACAGAGGAGGTGGAGAGTGAGTGTCGAGGTCATGATGGAGAAAAAGAAAGGAAAGAAAGAGAAAATAAAATGATGCAAAGGCTTTCGTCAAATTGCTGCTTTCCCAAGTCTAATGGTGCCTATACCCTGGGATATCGTGCAAACCTAGCTAACGCCTAGCTATGCATTCACTCATGCAAAAGATATGGCATGGAGGCTCAATGTGCTCACAGGATGCTAAATGTGACTGCTAGTGTCCAGGCCTCGATGTAGACATAAGGGGCAATAGGCAGGGAGTGCAAGGATTGGTCTAATCATGCAAAATCAATGCTCAAGTCATGTGCTCATGCAAATGGGGTTTTCAAAACTGGGCAGCGAGGTCTAGCAAAAACCTAGAGAAAACCGAGAGTAAAAATCCGCAATTTTTTCACAAAACAAGCATACATGCAACAAGCAAAAAATAAAACATGCAGTCAAGCAATCACAATTAAAACAAACGAGCAGATAAAACCCTCCCCACACTTAGGCTTCGCATTGTCCTCAATGTGAGAAGGGTGCACCAAATAAAAACTAAAAAGGAGTTCAAACGGAATAAACCATAAAAAGAGTACTTTCGACAGAAGTTAAAAGGAAATTGTTTTTGTTGGGGGGGGGGGGGGGGGGGGGGGGGGGGATCAAGAGGGAGGGAGGTTGCGTCGGGCCACTTCAGTTGTCAGGGCCTGAAGCTCCTTTAGGATGGCCATGAGAATGCGCTCGAGGGCTGGATCATGGACAAGGGATGGACCAGAGGTGGTAACAGCGGAGGCTGAAGTTGAAGCTTCGGGGGCTTCAACACATCTTGTGAGACACACAAAAGCCCCATCGCGTCTAGCATTCTGTGGTCCAAATCTTTAAAGGACACAAGAGAGAAAAGGTCACAAGATGCAATATCGAGGCCACGACTATTAACAACAAGCAAAGTTATAAGCGAACCTAAGATAGGTGGTCGATTAGAGTTTTGCACAGTCATAAGAGAAGAGACAACACAATAACCCAAATTTACTTTGCGCTTGTGGACCATGCACCATAGAAAAACAACTCCTGCATCGTTAGCTGCCCAGCTATACTAGAACGACCCGCGAGGGTGAGGGAAAGATAACGATGCAAAGTTCATAGAGATGGGTCTGCAAGCTCATGGGCTTTCGCATATCGTGGGTTGAACTCGGCATTAGGATTGCTGGTCAGCTCTCGAAATGCTTCATCCGCATTGAACACAGGGGGGATAATAGTTAGGGCATGCTTAGAAACAGGTTGATCTACTTCATCATCACAATCAGGCTCAAGCAAAGTATTAAAATCATTCAAAGACAATTCAGACCAAGAGTTCATCAAATGAAAATTAATAACTCCAGGTGTAGACAAGTTAGGTCCTGATTTTCCTTTTAGGCTTAAAGTGTTCAGTGGCAACCCAAAAGGACATGAAAAATTCAAGTGAGAGCTCGAGAAACGTCGGGTGCTGTAGGAAGAAAAGAGATTCCCACCCGATATTCCTGATGAGCTCTCGGACTCGAGACCCAACACCCATTTTATCCAAAAACTCAAAATCTAGACGTGCACAAGAGCTTATGCCCACCAAGAAAAACATTCAGTTTATCACGAGAGACTTTATCATTGAAAACTAACCAGCCATTTAGAGAGGAAAGGTTAGAGGGCACCTGGGGTTTGGCTGCTAATCGAGGTCCTGATGAAGATATGGGCATTTTACCCTCGACAACCGCTGGTTCCGTGAAGCGCTGCTTCTTCTTAGAAGTGGTCACCGAGGCCTTACCCTTCTCTTCCATGGTGAGTTTCCTCTTTGTGGTGGCCGGAGTGCTGACTTTGGCTTTTTTCTTGCCCTCTTTCTTTACCTTGGTTGGGGTAGCCTGGACATGTTCTGCTTCCTTTTTCTTGGCTGCTTCAGCTGCTGTCTCTTCCTTAGCGAGCTCAGCCGCTCATTTTTCCATCTCCTCAGCTTCTTCTTCTCCATCCTCGTCAGCATCCTGAAACTCCTCTTGGTCGTCGGAGCGTTGCTCCTGCTGCTCTCGTATGGCCTCCTTATCGTCAGACACCAAGATGTCCCCCAAAACCTCATCCACCGTCATTTCCTTTAGATATTTTGGGGCTGGTTTGGCTGCCTTCTTTTTCGGCTGCCTTGTCATGACTTGCCCGGATCTCGTCACTGGGGGCGCTCTTGGCTCGACGGCGGGAGGTTTGGTCTCCTCCGAAGAAGATTCGTATTCCTTCGAGGAGGAATCTGCTGGTTTGGGGTTTGGTGTAGCGGTGGCCGACGGAGGTGTGGTGGTGTTTATGGTGGGTGGTTCTGGGAGAGAGGAAGAAGAGCTAGGGGGTTCAGGTGAGTGGTTTATGGCTGGCGGTCGTGGCTCTGAGGTGCGCTTATGAGCTACCTACTTCACCATGGATGTGATGTTTGATGTTGATGTGACTGAAGAAGATGATGGTTAGAGGGAGTGAGAGGGAAACTTGCGGTTGATAGAGGTAGGGTTTGGAAAAGGTTTGGGGGGATGTGGGAAAAGTATAAAGAGGAAACCAGATGGTGGAAGCGAAAAGGACGGAGAAAGGGAAGGAGTGATCTGATTTTTTGAAAAGTGGGCTGACGTGGCACATGGGGAGAGGCCTGGTAGGTACTTGGTCTGTGCATCCCAACTGCCAAGAGAAAAAAAACAAATTAAATGTTGTTAATAAATGCAAATAAGGAGGAAGGGGACAAGATAATTAATGAAGGAGATATTAGTGGGGATGAGAGAGAGAAAGCAACGGTTAGATAAGGAATAAAGGAGTTTGAAAACAACAATTCGAATTTCAAAGGAATTAAAACTTGTCATGGGAAACATAAAAAGTGAAATAAATTAAAAAGCATGCAATATTTAAATAATGAAAAGGCAATGAAAAAGAGATAAAAAAGGAGAGAGAGAATGGTGGTTCAACGACTCGTGGAATTCTCCACGATCGTGGCCTCGTTTATCGTCGATGCCTCGACGCTTTTCTGATGTCTAGGGCTGGTTGGTTGGTGGTGCTACCTCCATTACTTCTTCAGTTGAGGGCCTGAATCCCTCGTAAAATGGCTTTATCCTGTAGCCATTGACCTTGAAAGGTTCTCCTCCATTGGGGATCGCGATCTCGATCGCTCCATGATCAAAAGTGGCAGTGACGATGTAAGGGCCCGACCATTTCGACTTGAGTTTCCCTGAAAAGATTCGAAGATGGGAGTTGTACAATAAAACCTTTTGTCCAACAGAAAATTTCTTAGGAGAGAGATGCTTATCATGGTGGGCTTTCGTCTTGCCCTTGTAAATCAGAGAATTTTCATAGGCATCATTCCTGAGTTCTTCCAACTCTTGAATTTATAGGCGGCGATGTTGTCCACTATCGTTTGAATCCATATTGACCTTTCTAATTGCCCACAAGGCTTTGTGCTCGATTTCGACTGGAAGGTGGCATGGTTTGCCATAAACGAGGCGGTATGGAGTCATGCCTATCGGGGTCTTGAATGCAGTATGGTAAGCCTAGAGAGCACCGTCCAGCTTTAAGCTCCAGTCTTTCCTCGATTGGTTGATTATTTTTCGAGGATAGACTTGATTTCCCTATTTCAAACTTCGGCCTACCCGTTTGTCTGCGGGTGATAGGCTGTGGATACCCTGTGGGTCACTTCATACTTGTTGAGTAGGGAAGAGATGACTCGATTGCAAAAATGTGTCCCTCGATCGCTGATGAGGGCTCGATGAGTCCCAAACCGATTGAAGATGTTGGTGCGCAAGAAATTGACTACCACCTTTGAGTCGTCTGTTTTGGTGGCCTTGGCCTCGATCCATTTAGAGATCGACGACAAGGAGGATGTAGGTGTGTCCGAACGAGCTTGGAAAAGGGCCAATGAAGTCAATGCCCCATATATCGAAGATTTCACAAGAGATAATACCCGTCAAGGGCATCTGATTCCTGGTGCCTATATTCCCTGTCGCTTGACATCGAGGGCATGATGCACAAAACAGATAGGAGTCCTTAAAGATGGATGGCCAGAATAAGTCTGCCTCCAAGACTTTCAAGGCAGTCTTTTTAGATGCGAAATGGCCTCCTTCAGTCGTCGAGTGACAGAACTTGAGGATCGAGGGCACCTCGTCCATAGTTACGCAGCGCCTGATAATCTGATCTGCACAATGCTTCCACAAGTAAGGATTATGACATGCATGCCCAAGAGGTACTGTATGAATTTTTCGAGGGCATAGACAACCGCCAGTAGCTCTTTTTCAGTGGTGGTGTAGTTTTGTTGGGTGGGGTCTAACAGCTTCGAGGCATAGTAGATCACATAAGTTTCCCTGTTCTTTTTCTGGCCCAAGACTGCGCCGAGGGCTGCATTGCTGGCATCACACATTATCTCAAAGGGAACGGTCCAATCAGGGGCTCGAATGATGGGAGAAAAAATGAGCTTAGCCTTGAGGTTATCGAAGGCGGCCTTGCAGTTGTCACCAAAGACAAAATCTATCTCCTTTTGAAGTAGTCGACACATGGGTTGGGCAATCTTTGAAAAATCCTTAATGAAGCGTCGATAAAATCCAGCGTGACCAAGAAAAGAACATACGTCCTTGACACAAGTGGGGTAGGGTAGAGTTTCAATCACTTCTATATTGGCTCTATCCACTTGGATCCCCTCTCTTGAGACAATATGGCATAGAATGAGGCCTCGATCCACCATGAAATGACATTTTTCAAAATTTAGCACCAGATTGGTCTCGACACATCGTTGCAAGATTTTTCTGAGATTGGTAAGGCATTCCAAGAAAGAGTTGCCATATACTGTGAAGTCATCTATAAAGACCTTGATGCAATCTTCCACAAACTCAGAAAAAATGCTCACCATGCATCGTTGAAAAGTGGCAGGAGCATTGTAAAGACCAAAAGGCATCCATCTATAGGCAAATGTGCCAAAGGGGCAGGTGAATGTGGTTTTCTCCTGGTCTTTGAGGGCAACTGGAATTTGGTGGAAACCGAAATAGCCATCCAAACAACAATAATGCGTCTTGCCCGCGAGACGCTCTAGCATTTGATCAATAAAGGGAAGTGGAAAATGATCCTTCCTTGTAGCTGCATTCAAGCGACGGTAGTCAATACACACTTGCCACCCATTTTGGATCCTTGTAGGGATCAAGTCTCCATCTTGCCCCTCAATGATAGTGATGCCAGATTTCTTGGGCACGACCTGAATAGGGCTAACCCATGGGTTGTCTGAGATAGGATAGATGACTCCCGCATCTAGCAACTTCACGACCTCCTTTTTGACTACCTCCATCATGGGCGGATTTAATCTTCATTGAGGATGGCGAATAGTTTTGCTCTCTTCCTCTAGATGGATACAGTGAGTACACAGAGCTGGTGACAGGCTTTTGATGTCAGTTATAGTCCATCCGATGGCTTGCTTAAATTCTTTGAGTAAGGCTGTCAGCTCTATTTCTTCAGGTCTTGCCAAGGTACTAGATATGATGACCAAGAGGGGGTCGTCAGGACCAAGATAAGCATATTTCAGATGTGTGGGCAAGGTCTTCAATTCCAAGCTGGGTGTTTGAACTAGAGACGGATGGAGTTTGAAATGGTCCGTTGGCAATTTTGAGGCCTCGATGGGGGCAGATACGTCGGGAGGTTGTGTTTCTAAAGCGGCAATAATAATATGCAACTCTGATGGGGTTACTACTGTCGAGGCTAGAACTTCTAATGTTTCAGGTGTGATGCTCCGGTCGAGGGCAATCTGCAAAGGGTCAATAGAGTATAAGTCAGCTAGTTCTTCAACATAAGGGTCAATAATATCAACATAGTTAACACTGGCAAATTTAGAAGGATATCGCATTGAGTCAAGCATGTTGAATTTGATGGTCTCGCCATCGAACTCAAGGGAGATTGAGGCATCATGCACGTCGATCTTAGCCCTCGCTGTGGCAAGGAATGGTCGACCGAGAAGCACATCCGTGGATTTGGTGGATTCAGCATCTCCCATGGCAATAACGTAGAAATCTGCCAAGAATAAAAATTCGCCCACTTGCACTAGGATATCTTAAATGACCCCCTCTGGGTATACAGATGAGCGCTCTGCCAATTGGATGACAAGTCTAGTGCTTTTCAGGGGCCCGAGGCCTAGACTGTTGTAGATTGTTAAGGGTATGATGTTGATGCTTGCTCCTAGGTCGCACATGGCTTTCCCAATATCAATCGTGCCAATCTTGATCAGGATAATAAACATCCCTTTATCTTTGCATTTGGTGGGAATTTTGCGTTGAATGTGAGTAGAGAGATTGATCCCGACACTGATCTTGTTGACCCCAGCAAGCTTGCACTTGTTTTTACATAGTTGTTTTAAGAATTTGGCATATCGAGGCATGTTCTTTACTGCCTGCAGCAAGGGGATATTTACTAGGACTTTGCTAAACATATCGAAAATCTCGCGATCCTCACTTTCCTTCTTAGACTTGACCAGCCTTCGAGGGAAGGGTGGTTCAAGGATCTTGTGGATATACTCTTGGGTAAACTCAGGTGGGTTTTTATCATTGCGCGGAAACATTCCTCTAGGAGAACGGATGCGATCTTCCATGCATTCTGGTATCTTAGGCTCCTTGTGCTTAGGAACTTGCTTCTTCTTGGTCGAGGGCTCGACAGATTCATTGTCAGGGCTTGGAAGAGAGGAGTTAGATGGGTTGCCATCGAGGTCTGGATTTTCGCGATAAGGCATTTAGAGACCGCTCCGAAGGGTGATAGCACACGCTCTGTGCTTTGGGTTTTGCTCAGTCTGCCCTGGCAGCCTGCCTTTATTTTTCACTTCCTTCATTTCAGCCGTCAAGACTGCCACTTGCTTTTCTAGATCCGCGACTCTTTTGAGGGTTGCCTCTTCGCTAGGTGAGATAGGGCTAGGGGCCATAAAGACTTGTCCCTGTGGTGGCTGATATTGGTATTGGTTGTTGTGGTATGTGGGCCTCGGTTTGAAATTTTGCATGTTGTATGGAGGTGGATAGTTGCCATAAGGATTTTGCTAGTGTTGTTGGCTAGGTCCTGACGATTGTTAGTTGTTCGCCCAACCGGGATTGGGTTGTTTCCAATTATGGTTGTAGTTTTGGCCATACGGGGCGTTATATCCTCCTGCTGTATTTACTTGAATTTTATCAGGAATGAGCGGGCAGGCATCGGTGGCATGATCCGAAAATTGGCAGATCTAGCAGGCTTTCATTTGGACAGGCTATCCCGCTGCCATGTTCTGAAGCATGCCCATGATGGCGGCCAATTGATTTTCCATGGCTGCTGAGCGGGCGTCTTGATTATTGTTGTTGATTATGGGCATGACATTCTTTGCCATAAGTTCAATGGTTGCCTTTGCAGCAGTAGGAGTGAGGGCACAAAGAGACCCGTTTGGGGCAACATTTAGCAAAGACTTGTCATGCGGTCGTAAACCTTCACAAAAGTACTAGATAAGGGCATGCTCGGTCAGGTTGTGGGAAGGGCATAACGCTTGCATCTTCTTGAAGCGCTCATAATACTGATCGAGGTTTTCTGTATCCTTCTGAAGGATTGAGACCAACTGCTTGTGAGTGATCATGGACATTGACGCCGGGTAATACTTGTCCGTGAAGGCTTTAGACATTTCTGCCCATAAGCGAATGGATTTAGGAGGGAGGTCGTAGAACCAATCGAGGGCATCGTCCTTGAGGGACCACATTAATTCATGGAGCTTAGGTGCTCTATACTGACGTTGGTAGGTTTCATGGCCTCGCAGATATTGTGCAGCTGCTGGAGGTGCCTATGAGAATTTTCCTTGGCCATGCCACGAAAAAGAGGAAGATGGTGCATGACTATTGATTTGAGAGCCAGTCATAGGCAACAATGGGCCATTCGATACAGGTGCTCAATGGGCCATTCGTTTCAGGGGCAGCATTAAGGTCGTCAATGGTTTGGATGTTTGGTGGAGGATCGGGCCCTGGAGGAGGGGGAGGAGGAGGCGGATCTTGTTCCATATTGTGTAGAACTAGGTCGTCGAGGTCTCGTTGAAAGAGAATACCGTGATTATCCGAGTTAGATAGATGACTATCGAGGGTAGGACGTGAGACTTCCCCGCGACTGATGGATGGTCTTTTGGAGCGTCTTCGAAGTCCTCTTTCTGTTCGAGTGAGCTCGTGATCAAAGGGTAGTAGATCTGGTGCAAATCTCCTGGTCATGCAAACAAAAGAGAAAAAATTAGTTTCGTCACAATCCCCGGCAACGGCGCCAAAATTTGACTCGCCGTCGAAACGGGTCAAAAATAATATAATTCCTGAGGCCTAGATGCACAAACTAATTTGTGTAAAGCGGTAACAGGGTCGAACCATAGAGATTGAGAGAAACGAGATCAAGCCCTCGATTGTATGACAGAGGTAGAAATGCACAGAATTGAGACAACAAGGGGGGAGTTTTATAGGTTAATCAAGTCAACCAAGAGAGCGATTAGAGCTAACAATTCTAACTACTGGAAGCGATAATCGAGGTCACGATAAGCAAATAATAACAAAGATCAGAGGTGAAATAAAACGCGAAGTAAACAAATAGGTTAATAAGAAGAGATAATAAATCAACGAGAAGGGAACTTAATAAAGGGCTTTCTTGGGTTGCGTCAAGGGCTCGATAGTCATCGGCGCAGAGATTTTCCGTTCTAACGCTACAGACGTGCTATAGGGGTCATATTTTCACGTAAACCCCCTGCTTTCTTTCTTAGGAGAAGCCACCCCCCATTTTCACTGTTAATAAGGTGGCCTCGATCCTTTGATACCCTCTCGGCCACCTATCTTGTCATCAAAAGGCAGCCTTTAGACTTTGGCGCTGTCACTAGCACACAACGGATAAAATATCAAAGAACCGATGAAGTACAAGGAAGACACGTCTAGGGCTCTGTTGCTACCCGAATTTTGACGCTAGCACATTCAATCACCTACAAAGTAGCATGCCCGTATTTTTTAAACACGCTTAATCAATTATAGTCGCTTTATTTTTATTTTTTCACTAACCGTTAATGATCTCTCGGCCCAGCTCGAGTCCTTTCGTATTCTTTCATTTTTATCTATCATTTTGGTTTTTTTCACTTTTTTTAGTCTTATTAGGTCCCAGACGAGCTTTTTCGACACTTTGTCAAAATAAATGCGTTCAGAGAGTTGAGTTTGAATTTTTGTTCGCATCATCTCGTTCCTTATATTTTTCTGCACATTTTGGTCATCTTCGTTCGGATTTATATTCGGTTTGGTAAAAACTCTTTTAAGTCCCGAACGAACATTTTCGACACTTTGTCAAAATAAATGTGTCTAGAGAGTTGAGCTCACATTTTCGTTCGCATCATCTTGATCGACATATTTTGCTCAATAACGTAGTTGCTTTCGTTTAAATTTCTCGTCAATTTCATCGCAACAAATAGATCGAGCCCATAATTAATTAAATAAATTTTTTTCCTTCCTTTTAATCTAGGCCATTGGATTGGTTGAGTCTCCCTTAGTCAACCATCCAACAGTCGCAGATTTAAAACCAAATATCCCATTCCCTTTTCTTTTCCCGCAAGCCATTTCTCTTCCAAAATTCGAGCCGCGTCACCTTCTAAGCTTAGCCTTGTCATTGCTTCGAGAAACCAACCTCGTCACCATGCCCACGTCGCCCTCCCATGTGCTTCCTGATTGTTTCTCAGCCACACAAAATAGAAGAGTCGCGTCACCCGATTTGCTCACCACGCAAATCAAACCGACCAAGCCGCCTATAAATATTTAATGATCCCAACCCTAAAGGGCACGGGTGGACGCACTCTTTTCCTCACAAGAAGCCACCAAGGTTTAATTCAAATTCTTTCGTTCAAATTACTTGCTTTTTTTAGGGTTGTCAATGGGTCCCGGGACCCGAGACTCGGTCCCGGACCCGGGAATTCGGGCCGGGTCCGGGTCCCAAAATTGGGCCCGTTTTGGGTCGGGACCACCGAGACCCGTCAATTTTGTTTCTTCTTCTGGTCTGTTCACTTAACCATAAATCATTTCTTCTTTCTTTGTTTTCTTTACTTTCCTCTTTTCCAGAAATTAATCCAATTTCAATTTTCCTTTCAATTTCACTCTGCCCAAAATTAATCCAATTTCATCTTCCCAAAAATCAGCCAGATCTCCGCCTCCCTCTTCCTCCACTGGCGTTGGATCCTCCGTCTCCCCAATCCACCTCCGGTCACCTCCATTTCCTCAAATCCACCTCTCCACCTTCCTCACAACCACCAAACAGCCGCACCGCCCTCCTCGCCATCTCCTCCATTTTCCACCAGAAGAGGCAACCAGCGCCGTCACATTGAAGAGATTTTGGTGCGCAGCATTTGCCATCTTTATATTCTTGTGGTTAATTAGTACCAGATTCGTATACAAAAGTCCTTCCTTTAGATCCTAATCAGTTCATTTATGCTCTTTTGTGGCTTTGTCAATTGAAAAAAAAACAAATTTGGAGTATCTGTGTGGTCTTGCGGTGGAGATCTAGAGGAGGGTTGCTGATTTTGTTCGTGCTCACCAGATCTGCCTTGAAGAAGGGTATATAATAATCCAGAAAATTAAAAGAGAGGAAGAAGAAAGTAAAGAGAGGAGAGTGAGGCGGCAGAGAAGAGAGGAAGAAGAAAGAAAAGAAAACAAAAGAAAGAGATGAGAGGAAGAAGAAAGAAATGAGAGCAGAGTGAAAAGAGAGAAAAAGAAAAGAAAGAAAAGAAAAAAGAATGGTGTTGTCGGGAAAAGAGAAAAGTAAAGAAAACAAAGAAAGAAGAATTGATTAATTGAAAAAAAAATAAAAATTAGGAGGGTCTGGGTCTGGACCCGAGGACCCGACTCTTATACGGGTCGGGACCGGGACTAGAAATTGGTCCCGTTTTTTATTGGGACCGGGTCTGGTCCCTACCCGAATTTCGCGGGTCTGGTCGGGTCCGGGCCGGGTCCGGCCCGCAGACCCGTATTGACAACCCTAGCTTTTTTTATCAATAAATTGCACTGTTTTCATTTAAATCTCTCGGCTTTCGTTTGTCAATTAAACCACCTGCTTTTAACTCAATAAATTGTTGTTTAGTTTCTAGATAAATCTCCTGTTTTCAATTTGATCAATCGCTAGCTATTTGGTTTGATTTATTTGCTTATTTTTCTTGTGAAATCACTTGCATTTTTTCGCCGTTTTGCTTGCTGTTTACCTACTATTTTTGGAAGGTTTATTTGTTGTGAGGTAGAGGGAATTTCTGGGCTTATTTTGGGGTTGAAATCCGGCCATTTGGCCGAATTGAAGCTTCCTTGGTCGCCGGCCATGGTGCCGGCGACGCAAGGAAGAAGAAGAACATTCATGCTGTTCTTATGGGAGAAGGAAGGTGACGGGCCAAGCCCGTCCCTTTCTTTGGTTTTTAAATGTCGATGGGCCTTAGCTTAAGCCAAGCCCATCTTTTCCTCTTTTTTCAATTTAAGTCATGGGCCTAGGATTTATTCCTGGCCCATTTTAATTAATTTCAGCATGTGGTTCCGGCCCAAATAATTTTTCGTCGATTGTTCGAGTCATTTTATTTTCGTGTTTATTTAATAACATCCTTCATATGCCATCTTTAATTAATAACTTGTATGCCGTATTTAAATTAATTGCTCGTATGTTCTTTTTTTACAATTATGTCATGTTTTAAATCGTATGAAATATTCGTATGCTCTTTTTTACAATTATGCCATGTTTTAAATCGTATGAAATATTCGTATGCTCTTTTTTACAATTATGCCATGTTTTAAATCGTATGAAATATTCGTATACTCTTTTTACAATTATGCCATGTTTTAAATTGTATGAAATATTCGTATGCTCTTTTTTACAATTATGCCATGTTTTAAATCGTATGAAATATTCGTATGCTCTTTTTTACAATTATGCCATGTTTTAAATCCTATGAAATATTCGTATACTCTTTTTACAATTATGCCATGTTTTAAATCGTATGAAATATGCCATGCTTTAAATCATATGAAATATTAGTTTGCTCGTTTTTACAATTATGCCATGTTTTAAATTGTATGAAATATTCGTATGCTATTTTCGTAATTTGTGTCATGACTAATTGTCATAAATTATCCGTATTCCATGTGTATTTAGTTAATTACTTGCTTCTTTGAAGTTAATTAATTGTTTATTTTATTTATTCATTATTTATTTTCAATCGAACTATTGCTAATACTTTCGTTTTGTAAGGTAGATCAAGTTCACGCAACGCAAGTACGTTTCCACCCCTTTTTATTTATTCAATGCTTTCCGCAAATATTACTTGTATGCATGCTATTTAAAAATGTTAAAAAACTCATATCGTATTCGTATGCATGATAAAATCAACGCATATGCTTACTTGTTTAAATCACTTGCTTTTTTTATGCCATGAAATTAATTGTTTTGCATTGATATATGAGCATGGTGGCTTCGATCCCACACGAGTTATTTGCATTTCATTAAATTGGTATTGTGCTAGTATTTATCTATGTTAGGATCCCTTAGTAAATTAATTAATCATGCATGGTCCGATGATAAAAAGGGGGGAACGTCTGCTCTAGCATACGAACAAATGGTAACCCCATCCTTCGGTCCCGATCGAAAATAACAATGTCCCAATGAAAATGCTAAGATGTAACGTCACCTTTGAGGACCCAGATGGTGTGTCAAAAATGTTTAAGTAATCGAAAGGTGGCCCAATCTTCGTAACATGATTTCATTTGACACTTTGCGATCATTTACTCCGTAAATGATTGAAAAGTGGCGCGTTTTCGTGCGCGGGATCGGACGACACTTTCCGGTTACTTACTCGTTTTCATGTCAAAAAATGTTTTCCAAATACCCTTTTAATTGGTAACCTTTTTAAGGATGTGACTTGGATGCCTAACACCTTCCTAAGTCCATAATACGACCTCGGACCTTCGTTCTTTGGTTTAGACCACGTGTGCCTTAGTTTTTTTTACTTTTTATGCCATGACGATTAGGTTCCCTAAACCTTAGAAAATAGGGTGGCGACTTCATTGCATTATGCGAAGCATCCATTTATGCTTAGCATCTGTCCCGAACCTAAACTCATCTTTCGACGAAAAAAGGGGTGCGACAGTTTGGCGACTTCACTGGGGACTTTAGGGTCGAAGCTGGTTTTTTAAGGTGTTTGTTTTTTTTTACTTGTTTTAATAAACTATTTTCGTGATTATTTGTTATACACTTTGATCAATTGTCATACTCATGCATAATGCCCTACACCCAAGGGACAGTTACCAAATAGGCTTAGGAGGGTAGTAGTGATGCCCTAGGACACGTATCCTGGGTAGTGTTCACCAACCCCACTCGGACGAACCCCTAAAACTAGTCGAAAGGTTGTCTGGTTCCGCAAGGAATCGGTTGACATTGGCTGACACTTTAGAGACCATTCTATGGTATCGTCCGGGAACTTTGCGGCCGTTCGAAATTAGTCGACGTCAAAGCCTTGAATAGCTCTGATTACCCTGTTTGTACGTTCTTTTTTTCTCACATGTGAAAAAAAAGTAAGGAGAAGAAAAGAAAAAGAAAACGTAGTAAAATAATTTAGTCATTTTACTGATACTTGAACTCTGTTTTTATTTTTCTCAGGACCCATTCTGCTTATTCAAAATGGCAGTTCCTACTTTGCTTTCACTTGACGCTTTTGGTGGATGAAGTTTTGGGAACCAAGCAGCACAAGGATATGTGCTAAAACCTGGTTTCATCCCTGACATCTCGACCAAGGTCGAGGTAGAGGTTACAGACTTTGACGTAATCAAGGTTAGGAGGTTAAGGAACGAATTGACCCAGGATGAGGATGCTCAATTTGAACATAGCTACGGGAAATTGTTGACAATGATTGATGTGAGGATCGATTGGGGTTGCATCCGGGTAGCCCTGAAATTCTGGGAGCCCTACTACCGCTGTTTCTCTTTCGACGGAGGGGTGGATTTGACCCCTACTTTAGAGGAATACTCCGCTCTGATGTGCTTCGCCTCTCCCATTTCGACCATATATTAGAAGGTCCGCCTTGAATCCTCTAGCGTCAAAGTTATGCTTGATCACGAGTTGGGAATCATCAATCGTGTAAGGGAAGAAGACTACGTGTGGTGTTGGTCAGACATCGAAAAGCAGTTTCAAAGGTCCCAAGGAAAAAAGCGCTTAAAGATTCTAGCCTTTGCGATAGTAGGGCTCGTCTTGTTTCCTAAGGGGAAGGACGTGATTGATTTCGAGGCAGCCAACATTTTCTACGAAATGGAGGCAAACACCATCAACCCCACGGTGGCCATTCTGGCCGAGACCTTCCGTTCCTTAGACCTTTGCCAAAGAAAAGGGAAAGGAAAGCTTACATGTTGCACACAGTTGCTAACCGTATGGTTGATAAGTCACTTCAAGCAGACGCCCGATCAATCCTTGTTCTCGACGAACTATTTTGGTTCAACCCCTTTTGCCAAAGTCATTAAAGTCATGGCCGCAAACATTTAGAAGACGGAGGATAAAGATGTTTAGGTCGACAGATTCGTGAACCTTTCAGTAGAGGGCTTCAATTGGCATGCCAAGTGGCTACGAACCGCCAATCCCATAGTTTGCTATGGATATTTACCATGGGTTCCTTTGATTGGGGCTCGAGGATGCGTCCACTTTTGCCCCGCGCTCGCCTTTAGACAATTTTGCATCATGCAAATAATCTCCACAACATTTGGCATGACGGATTCAAGTCTACCACATATTACAGAGGATCTGAATCGTCTCCAATATGCTCATGATTGGACTCATCCCTATTGCCTCGAAGGGCACGTTGTCCCCACCTTACCCATGTTAGAATACCCGCAATGGAGGAGGATTCGAGCCAACGGTAATATTTTGCCCCGCCCAAAAAACCACAAGCCTATAGAAGAAGAAGGCGAATCCCGCATCAGCGAAGGACTTGGTGTCATGACCCGCTCCCAGTTAGCAAATCAGCTGCACATGGTAACAGGAGAGCGAGATCAGATTGTGTTGGAAAGGGATACCTTGAGGGAGGAAAAATTAGATCTAGAGCTCAAGGTGTGCGAATGGGAAAAACGCCACAAATACAATATCCAGATAGGTTTGGCAAACCAAAAGTTGGCTTTCGACGACTTCAAGAAACATTTGAGCGGGGAAATCCGCAAGGAGGAAGCATCTAGTGCAGTGATCAAAGATAAAGACGCGGTGATAAAGGTTTTGACAACTCACGCCGATGGGAAAAATGAGGAAAACCGAGCCTTGCAAGCCCGAGTGGCTGCCTTGGAGGCCGAGGTCGTAATGCAAAGAAGAGAGATGGCATCATTAGAATACTTTTGGAATAAGCAAATGGATCCCACTTTCAAGTTTGACACCTTCAAAAGAAAAAGAATCGCATCCGCTACCTTAAAATTTTGTCTTTTTGCCCAATGTAATAATATTTCTCGACTTTGTCTACTACCTTTTATTCGGTTAAACTTATGTTGGTCATACCCCCCTTTTTTTGACAAAAAAAATCAATGACAAAGTTCGTAGTTATTCGGATAATTATGAAATGCGTGTTTTTCTTTTTCGCACATCCAAAAGATATCAAACGACTATCGCCTGCAATCAAAACAACCTCTCTCCCCCCCCCCCCCCCCCCCCCCCCAAAAAAAAAGAAGAAGAAGAAGAAGAAATAAACCACATACATAGCCCACAAAAAAAATGCTGAAACACAAAAAAAAATATAGACCAAATGATGATAAACGCAAGAATAGTGGTTTCTTCTCGGTCTCAGCTACGCGCTCTTTTATTTTGGCCAAAATGAAAGTGAGTTGCTCGGAGTTTCCACTCTGCCAAAACACAAAAGACGTAGATAACAGGCTGACGTATACCCACACTAAATTTCAAAATTTCTGGGCGGTACATCTCTCACAAAAAATTCAGAATACAAGGATAACTGTTTCTTCTCGGTCTCAGCTGCGCGCTCTTTTATTTTGGCCAAAATGAAAGTGATTTGCTCGGAGTTTCCGCTCGGCTAAAACATGAAAGACGTAGATAACAGGTTGAAGTATGCCCACACCAAATTTCAAATTTTCTAGGCGGTACATCTCCCACAAAAAAATTTAGAATGCAAGGATAGCTGTTTCTTCTTGGTCTCAGTTACGCGCTCTTTTATTTTGGCCAAAATAAAAGTGATTTGCTTCGAATTTACACTCGGATAAAACACGAAAGATGTAGATGACAAGTTGGAGTTTGCCCATACCAAAATTAGATTTTTCTGGGCGGCGCATCTCTCACGAACGGTGAAGGTGCAAGGATAAAACACGCAGTTTTGTCGGGAAATGCGATTTGTTGCCTCTCCTCGGGATTTTGAAGCCATCATCAAGACCCATCCTTCACCAAAAGATAGGTCTTCACCCCCCCTCATAACTCCAAATCTATGGCGTAACTTTCATTGCTCTAATCCTCGGGCTAAAGACCTTTGACACAAGGCCTCGCTCCTCCATCGATGATATGCAAAACACATCACGAAAAAAGGATTTTCCAAGCATGATAACATTAGCTACTTGCACGGGTTTGCTTCAAGGGTTCTGGTTGTAGCATCCAAGACCACGTTACGACATCAGAATGAATAAAAGCTTCCTTCAAATTTCCACCGAAGACGCCAATCCAAGATGTGTCGTCGTTACCCTAAAAGTGTCAAGTGAAAGTGTAGCGAAAAGAATGCATAAGCAGTGTGGAGGCCTCGGTATCGCTCATCACATGCATGTTATCGCATATGCTAATTTTTTTTTCTCACTTCCTATTTTTTCTTCTCAGGTTAACAATAACTCCTCGAAGGAAAACTACTCCACCAAGGTTCCCCGTGACTAGACTTCAAGCATGAAAAATGGCCGAACAAGCTAAGACAGAAGAGAGGTTAACTGCCAGGATTATAGAATTGGAAGAGCAGGTTAGGGTTGCTACAGAGAGGGCCGCTCAGGCCGAAAAGAAGCGAGATGAAGCAGCCACTGAATTCCCACTCGGTTTTGATCCCAGTCAAACGATGGGACCTTTCTCATCCGCCATCACTGTGTCGTCAACACCTCAATCATTTTCTATTCCCGGGGGCTAATGGAAGTGGAAAAATCCTTTCACTATCACCACAAACCCGCTAGTCAACGCGGGGGGAGAAACTGCTACAGCTCTACAACATTCTTTGGTCAACCTTACTTTGGACCCTAGTCAAAATTTGACTCATCAAGAATCCCAAGGCTTTCGCCCTCCTCACGGCCACTCTACTCAAATCGTGGTTCCCAACCCTACGGGATTTCAGATTCCTTTCATCAATCCAACGCCACCACCACTTACTTCAAAACCCATGTCAACCCTTGGTTCTAACACGGTCGTTGCAGAGGGACCAAACACGGATAGATTGAGCTTACTAGAAGAAAGGCTTAGGGCTATGGAAGGGACGGATCCCTTTGACCCTATGGGTCCTGCCGACATGTGCATGGTCCCTAGAATCATAATGCCTCCAAAATACAAGGTTCCTGATTTCAAAAAGTATACAGGGGTCGAGTGCCCAAGGACTCACCTCAAAGCCTATTGCAACAAAATGGCTGAGATGATACACAATGAGCCTCTGTTAATCCATCTATTTAGGGAAAGCTTGGCCAAACATGCTTTGACATGGTACATAGGTCTAGACAGAGCCAAGATCAAGACTTGGAGGGATTTGTCCGATGCTTTTTTCAAGCAGTACAAATTCAACATGGAGGTAGCACCGGACCGCTCTGATCTTCAAGATCTAGAGAAGAAAATCGGTGAATCAGTGAAGACTTACGCTTAGAGATGGAGGGAGCTAGTGGCCAGAATTTCCCCTCTGCTAAGTGACAAAGAGCTCATAGCCATCTTTGTCAACACTTTCAAGGCCCCTTACTACACCTACCTTATCTCCAACCCCTTAAACAGCTTTTCCGACATGGTTCTGATAGCGGAAAGAGTTGAACAAGGTTAAGACATGGAGGATCGTCGTTCCCACTCCCGAGATGACACTCAAGAAAGCACCTCCCATGAAGAAAGACGTCGGCTTTGTGTCCTCTCAGTCCAACTATAGGCAGCCCTTTGCACCACCACCATACCCTGCACCATCATCATATCAATCACCATTTTTTCCTTCACCAATGCTCGTTGTCAATGTCTCCCCGCAATACCCTGCGCCGTTCCCACCTTACCCATATCCTCCATCACAAATACCGCAACCCGCGCAACCTAGACTATATAACCCACCAAAGAACCCTAACAACCAAACAACTCAAGTTAATCGTTGGAATCGGGAACCACCACCACCTCTCCCTCTTCCCGCGGGGGAAATTTACAAGCACCTCTTGACAGCCGGACAAATTGTGCCGATTCCTCCCCAACCCATGCTACCTCCTTACCTCAAGTGGTATGACCCCAATGCAAAATGTGAATACCACACGGGGGCTCTAGGCCACACGATGGATAATTGCTACGCCTTCAAAATGAATGTCCAACAATTGATCAAAAGCGGATGTGATACGATCCTCGCTAGGCTTGAATCGTTTCTCCTTATGCGATCGTTGTTCAAGTGTGGATTTCCTGCGGAAGTACTTGGATAAACTCAAACGAGCGCTGACCCTACTAGATCATAATGTCTAGCCAACCCAACTACGTGAATGAGGATCTTGATCGAACTCCTAACCCTCTAACCAGTAATTGGTTAACAACCTAGGCAATCGAACAATGGGGGTGAACTTTCGATTTACTTGAGTGGTTCTTCGAGCGTTCAGACTCAAAGGATTTAAGGTTCTGTAAGACTTAAATTTAACTCAGGAATTTGGCAAAAAAATTCTGATTTTATTAAGCCAAGCGGCTGCCTTAAATAGGTGCAAGAAATACAAATCCTACGAGAACTAGAACTTCTATCTATACAAGAATTTGACTTGAACAAAAGCTGAAATAATTAATTAAATTAATTATAATACTAGTACTAAGAGTATTAGTAGACCCAAGCAATCCTACGCATGGTAGAATTGCGCAATGCGCGTCCTTCCTCAAGTCGAAGTCCTTGGTGCGCTAGGACTTGCGCATGCGTTGTCCCGCTCGGCCATTCTCCCAAACGCATCGGGCGTTTGACTTGAAACTCCAGTAGCCTCTTCTAGACCCTTGAAGCTATCTTGTAACTTGGCTGGATCTTGGCAAATATTTCCCAAGTCTGACTTGGCTCGGGCGTCCGTTCCATAGGCGCTATCGTGTGCGTTGGGCGCGACCAGCAACGTCACTAAGCGCGGCGTGTGCACGCGTAGTACGGACTCGTCCAGCGTAGCCTCGCACTGAATCTCGTCATGTAAGAATAAGGAAAGCTGGCTGGACAGGCGCTTGCTATGCTGGCGCATCATCTGGCTAAGGGGCGACAAGGGCACGCGTGAAGATGCGGCGTGCGTGCGATGCGTACTAGGGTTCACATCAGTCCCTCCCCCTTCAAGAGGATTCGTCCTCGAATCTGTGTCTTCCTCATCATCTTCCACCTAATCACACAAACTTAAATCGGAGATGTTGAAGGTAGTACTTGCGGATCCATAGTCGCTAGAAAGGTCGAGGACATAGGCATTATTATTGATTTTCTCCACGATCAGAAATGGGTCATCTCCTCTTGTGGAAATTTTGTGACACCTCAAGGCTGGAAATCTTTCCTTCCTTAAATGTAACCAAACCCAGTCGCCTACTTTGAAGGATGAGGTCGTTCTTCCTTGATTCTTCTTGCGGGCCAAGCGTTCATTCATTTTCTCTATATTTTTCTTGGTCTGCTCATGAATCTTCTTCACCGCTGCTGCCTTTGCGTCTCCATCTAAACTCACAACATCTTGCAATGGTAAAGGTGCTAAGTCCAGCGGCGTCAAAGGATTGAAATCGTAGACTATCTCGAAAGGTGAAAAACCAGTGCTAGAATGCGTGGCTCGATTGTAGGAAAATTCCATAAAGGATAGTTGATCATCCCACTTGGTCACATGTTTGCCTACCAATGCTCTCAATAAGGACCCGACTATTCGGTTTACTACTTCTATTTGTCCGTCGGTTTGAGGATGGCAAAAAGTTGAAAAGAGTAGCTTAGTCCCCAAACGTCGCCATAACACTCGCCAAAAATGGCCAAGAAATTTCCTGTCTCGGTCACTTACAATGCTTGCGGGCATCCCATGTAAGCGTACGATTTACTTGAAAAATAAGTTGGCGATGTAGCTTGCGTCATTGCTAGTGGTGCACGGAATGAAGTGTGCCATCTTTGAAAATCTGTCCACGACAACGAAGATGCAATCTTTCCCTTTCCATGATTTCGGCAACCCAACCATAAAGTCCATGGAGATATCCGTCCAAGGGTGCGAAGGAATGGGCAGAGGCATGTACTCACCATGGCTTGCAACCTTCGATTTGGCCTTGCGACATGTAATACACCGAGACACAATGCGTATCACGTCCCTTTTCATATATGGCCAATAAAAATGCCCCTTTAATATCTCAAGGGCCTTCGTAACTCCAAAGTGTCCCATAAGTCCACCACTATGCGACTCTAAGACCAATAATTCTCGCATAGAACAATGCGGAATGCACAACTTCTTGTGCTTAAATAGATACCCTACATGCTGAAAATACTTAGAGCCATGTGTCGTCATGCATGTAGAGTAGATCTCTCCAAAATCAGAATCAAGAGGGTAGAGAGAAATTATGTGCGTAAACCCTAAAAGTTTCGCACTAAGAGAAGAGATAAGGGCATACCGTATAGACAATGCGTCTGCTATGATATTCTCCTTTCCTTGCTTATATTGGATGTGGTATGGGAATGCTTCTATGAATTCCATCCATGTTGCGTGCCTCTTGTTCAATTTCCCTTGTCCCTTTACATATTTCAAGCTAAGGTGATCGGTGTGCACTAGGAACTCTCGCGGTATAAGATAGTGTTGCCAAACCTCTAAGGCGCGCACGAGCGCTTACAGTTCCTTGTCATACGTGGGATACCGAAGCTGTGCATCTTTTAATTTCTCACTAAAGAACGCAATCGGCCTCTTCTCTTGCATCAGAACCGCTCCAATGCCGATGCCACTTGCATCGCATTCTACTTCGAAAGCCTTTTCGAAATTAGGCAATGCTAAAACAGACGCGGTGCATAGTCTCTCTTTAAGCATTTGAAACGCTTGTTCCTGCGGCTGCTCCCATGTGAAGGGCACTCCCTTCTTGGTCAATTCGTTCAAAGGTGTCGTTATAGTGCTGAAATTCTTGACAAAGCGTCTATAAAAGCCCACTAAGCCATGGAATGAACATATATCACTCACGTTCTTTGGCGTAGGCCACTCCTTGATGGCTTTGATATTTTCTTCATCGACCTTGACGCCTTCCACAACCCTAGAAAACTGACTTGCTTAAGCGCGAATGAGCACTTACTCGCCTTAGCATATAACTGTTGCTCGCGTAGGGTTAAGAACACTTGGCGTAGGTGCGCGCCATGTTCTTCAAGTGACTTGCTATAAATGAGGATGTCATCAAAGTACACCACTACGAACTTGCCAATGAATCGTCGTAGCACATGGTTCATAAGTCTCATGAATGTGCTTGGTGCGTTTGTCAAGCCGGAAGGTATGACCATCCACTCGTAAAGACTGTGTTTGGTCTTAAATGCTGTCTTCCGTTTGTCCCCTTCCTTCATTCGGATTTGATGGTAGCCGCTCATAAGATCTATCTTCGAGAAGATTTGGCTGCCACTCAATTCATCTAACATGTCATCTAGACTCGGAATAGGATGTCGATACTTGATTGTGATCTTGTTCACGGCCCTACAGTCCACACACATTCGCCATGTACCATCCTTTTTAGGCACAAGGATCATGGGTACGACGCAAGGGGAAAGACTTTCTCGCATATACCCACGGCTTAACAAGTCATCCACTTGCCGTTGTAACTCTTTTGTCTCTTCGGGATTACTTCTATAAGCTGGCTGATTCGGAATTGTGGAGCCTGGAACAAAATCTATTTGGTGCTCGATCCCTCGGATTAGAGGCAAACCCGTGGGCATCTCATCGGGTAATACATCCGCAAATTCTTCCAATAACTCGGAAATAATAGGTGGGGCAGAATTTGTAGATGAAGAAGAAAAGAGACAGTAGGGCTTGAAGCGAAGTAGAATCAAAGGCTTACTTGGTTCACAATTAGAATTGTGCATGGTAAGTGCTCGCCGAAGATCCTTCCCTTTGGCATAGAGACTTGTCTTCTTTCCGCCAATCTTCACTTCGGTTGGGCTAATCTTGTCTTCTTCTTCGCTTTCCTTGAGCTTCTTAGCAATTTCCCACTCGGCATGGGCTTTCTCGAGCCATTGTTCATCTTCGAACACTTGTGCTGGAGTCAAAGGCGCAAGTGAGTATTTCTTGCCGTCTTTGACTAGCTTGTACTTATTGGTTCGGCCATCATGTACGACTGATCTATCAAATTACCACGGTCGTCCCAACAGAATATAACTCGCATGCATAGGCACTACGTCACAAAGGATCTTATCCTTGTACCTCCCAATTGCGAATGAGACGAGTGCTTGCTGGCTCACTTTAATGACGCTGTCATTATTCATCCACTATAGTGAATATGGTTTTGGGTGGCGTATGGTAGTCAGTCCCAACTTTTGAACTAACATTATGCTCACACAATTAGTGCAGTTTCCGTTGTCTATGATCATGGAGCACCCAGTTTTGTTGACAACGCAACGGGTGTGAAATAAGTTTTCCCGTTGCTCATCTCCATGCGCCTCTTCTTTGACTTGTGCGTTAAGACTGCGCCTCGTCACTAAGGACAATGAGTTGATCACAACCTCGTCTGAGTCACTGTCCTCGTTAGTGCCTTCATCATCCCTTTCAATCTCTTGCTCATCGTCGGATGCTAGCTCACCATTCTCGCGTATTAAAAGAAAACGCTTGTTAGGGCAATTGGATTGCCTACGTCCCCGTCCCGAGCACTTGAAGCATACTATATCTTTAGTAGAGGGTCTATTCGGAGCTATATTAGCACTGCTGTTGTGTGGCTTAAAAGTATTGGTGCCGCTGCTGGGACCTTTGTAATCATACGGCATGACTTTAGGCGGTACACAGACCCCTTTGTCTTCCTTGCTCCATTGCGACTTCTTCCAACTTTGTGCCTTAGCCGCAACTGAACCCAAATTAGAGTAGGTGACTCTAGCCTTGGTCTGCCTCTCTATCTTGATTGCCATGTGGAGCATCTCTTCTAAAGATCCATAGTACACCAGCTCCAATTTGTTGGCAATATCACGATTTAGGCCATTAAAGAAGCGTGCCATTGTAGCCCCTTCCTCCTTTTCAATCTGTGCTCTTGCTAGCGCAATCTCTAGCTAATTGAAGTACTCGCTTACTGACCGAGTCCCTTGGGACATAGCTTACAATCGCTGATAAAGGTCCCGCTGAAAATACGTTGGGATGAAGCGCCTCCTCATCTCTCGCTTCATCTCTTCCCATGTCCGAATGGGTCGAGCATTCGCTCGACACTTGAGCTTGTGAAGCTGTTCCCACCAATGTATGGCATAGCCATTGAATTCAACGGCTGCTAAGCGGATCTTCTTCTCTTCAGAATAATTGTGGAGTAAAAAGATCGATTCAATCTTCTGCTCCCGAATAAAGTATGCATCGGGGTCGTCCTTGCCATCAAACGGTGGAATTTTGAGCTTGATGCTATTCAGATTGGCATCAACTCGATCTTCTCCTCTAGGCCGCCACTCATTAGCTCGGTCGTGCCTAAAGAACTCAGGTTCATCTTCATCATACGCATCATTCCAGTGCATACGGGGCGCTGGGTGCCACTGCTCGTCATAGTCGGGCTCTCGCTCCATTCGCCTATGCGCTCGACGTGCTAGGCGCTCTGCATTGATGTGCTGGGCTTGCGTGGGCGTGCGCCACTGCTCCTCATTATTCCCAAGCAACACAAAACGATGGTCTTCATTCCCCTCGCCAGCAAAACCTTCGGGTAAATCAGTAAACAGACTCGGCTTGTCTTCCTTTGGTCCCATGTCATAGAGGTGAGCTGCGCGTTGTGGGTTTAGGACTTGGTTCCATATCATGTGGGGCGTGGTTGTTGCCTTCTTCTTCTCATCCAATGGCTCCTCCGACTTAGGGTTGTTGCATGCTTCCATCTTGTCCATTCGGGCTAAGAGTTGGAGAAGGAGATCTCGGGTAGTCATGTCGTTCTCTTCGGCCTTGCCTTCGGTTTCCTTGATACTTTTGTTTCCTGAATCTTGAGACATTCTTTCTTTTTCTTTTTGATATTTTTTTGACTCTATATAAAACGAAAATACAACTAGATGGATGAAGGGTGATTTAGCTATGGACTAGAGTAAACCGACTCAAGAATTATCGAAATAAAAGAAAGCAATTAAAATTACCAAGCTTGAACAGCCTTCGCTCCGCTACCAATTGATACGATCCTCGCTAGGCTTGAATCGTTTCTCCTTATGCGATCGTTGTTCAAGTGTGGATTTCCTGCGGAAGTACTTGGATAACCTCAAACGAGCGTTGACCCTGCTAGATCATAATGTCTAGCCAACCCAGCTACGCAAATAAGGATCTTGATCGAACTCCTAACCCTCTAACCAGCAATTGGTTAGCAACCTAGGCAATCGAACAATGGGGGTGAACTTTCGATTTACTTGAGTGGCTCTTCGAGCGTTCGGACTCAAAGGATTCAAGGTTCTGCGAGACTTAAATTTAACTCAAGAATTTGGCAAAAAAAGTCTGATTTTATTAAGCCAAGCGGCTGCCTTAAATAGGCGCAAGAAATACAAATCCTACGAGAACTAGAACTTCTATCTATACAAGAATTTGACTTGAACAAAAGCTGAAATAATTAATTAAATTAATTATAATACTAGTACTAAGAGTATTAGTAGACCCAAGCAATCCTACGCACGGTAGAATCGCGCAATGCGCGCCCTTCCTCAAGTCGAAGTCCTTGGTGCACTAGGACTTGCACATGCGTTGTCCCGCTCGGCCATTCTCCCAAACGCATCGGGCGTTTGACTTGAAACTCCAGTAGCCTCTTCTAGACCCTTGAAGCTATCTTGTAACTCGGCTGGAGCTCGGCAAATATTTCCCAAGTCTGACTTGGCTCGGGCGTCCATTCCATAGGCGCTATCGTGCGCGCTGGGCGCGACCAGCAGCGTCACTAAGCATAGCGTGTGTACACGTAGTACGGACTCGTCCAACGTAGCCTCACGCTGAATCTCATCATGTAAGAACAAGGAAAATGGCTGGACAGGCGCTTGCTATGCTGGCGTGTCATCGGGCCAAGGGGCTGCAAGGGCACGCGTGAAGGTGCGGCGTGCGTGCGATGCGTACTAGGGTTCGCATCAGGATGGGTCTCCTTCGAAGGAACGGCCAAAGGACCCAATACTACGACCAACCCTCTCCCAAACCATGATCAAAGAAGCGGAGAGGTAAGCACCATCTCAACAGAAGAAATTGAAGATCCTCTCTCTCTCGTGTTGGGTTAGCCCCGAGAAAGGCTTCTCGCCGCTTTGGTCGAAAGTGGCTACCTGTCCCACCCAGGGAAAGGTTTGAGCACTTGCTTGTTTTGCTAAGGGGCAAGTAATCATGAAGTCCGAAATTGTGGATTTTTCATAAAAAGAGTGAAACAGCTTGTGGATTTCGGAGTTATACAAGTTGAAAAGAAAAATCGAGTGGTCCAAGAAGTTAGTACTATTGGGGATGGACCTCCACCCCCTTATACATTCAAAAATGTGGCCCAAGCTGAGACTCCCATCACCACGCCACTCAAGCTAGTATTTAAGTTCACTCAAAACACTCCTAGCCAAGACTTGCACGCGGTCCCATTTGACTACAGATACACGGTCGTCACAACTCCTCCCTTCGTTGCGCCAATGGCCGAAACTCTTAATATTGGAGGCATTACCCGCACTGGGAGATGCTACATTTCGGAAGAGGTAGAGAAGCAAAGGTTAGCAAAAGGGAAAAGTCCGCTACTCCCCGAGAAGATAATAGAAGAGGCACGAGAGGTGAATAAACCCTTGACAGAGGACGAGTCGACCGAATTCCTCAAAATCATGAAACAGAGTGAGTTTAGCATCATCGAACAGCTAAAAAAGACTCCTGCGTATATCTCCATCATGGAGTTAATCCTTACTTCTGGACCCCATCGTCAAGCCCTATTGAAGGTGTTAAACGAAGCCTTCATAACCAAGGATATCACTATAGAGGGTGTGGGAAACCTCGTCGGAAGGATCCAAGCATTGAGTAGTATAATCTTTTCTGAGGAAGAAGTAGATCCAGCTGGGGTGAGTCACAGCAAAGCTTTATACATCACCGTGGAATGTAAAGGCCCTAATTGATAACGGATCTGCATTGAACGTCATGCCCAAGCACGTCCTTGAACAATTGCCAGTTGACATGGCTCATTTAAAGTCGAGCAGGATGATGGCTAGAGCTTTTGACGACACCGTTCGAGAGATCATTGGGAACTATGATCTCGATATGGTTATTGGGTCCCACACGTTCACTTTGACATTCCAGGTAATGGAAATTCAGCCCGCCTACAACATGCTTCTAGGACGACCGTGGATCCACTCGGCAGGAGCCGTTCCTTCCTCACTACATCAGTGCATTAAGTATGTAAAGGACGGTGTCCTTATCACGATAAAGGCAGAGGAAGCTTTGATTCTGGCAAAGCATTCCTCTGTGCCTTACATCGAGGTTGCCGAAACCTTGGAAAGTTCATTCCAAGCCTTCGAGATAGTAAATGCGGAGTGGATCAAAGAGGGTTCCCCCATTCCTGAGCCTTAAATTTCTACAGTTTTACCAAAGAGTAAGTTCCAACTGGGAAAGAAGATGGGTGCCATGTTACAAGGATCGAAGGGCCTAACATCCCCCAAGAGCTTTGGGAACCGTTTCGGGTTAGGGTATGAGCCAAGCAAGGCCGATTTTGTTCGAATTTTGCAAGAGAAGAAAGAACGGTAATTGGCCAAGTTATTTGGGCGTCAGACGCTTGCTTATAAGATGTGCATTCCTCACATAAGGGTCACCATCCCGTTTGCAGCTGAAATTCATAACTCTAGTCCCACCGGGATCAAAATAGCTCCGGATCTCCACATTTGCACTCTAGGAGAAGGAGAACCATCTCAGGGTTCGGCCATCTTCGTGAAGAAGTCTAGGGGCCTGTGCACAATTGGACTGTCGTCGTGCTTCCAGATGTGTCTTTATAAATATGCATGCTTTATCGCTTTATTTGTCGCAATCGCTTTTTTAGGAACTGGTGTTCCCCTTCGGTTTAAGAATAAAATATATGCATGTTTTGTTGTCTTTTATAGGAACTGGTGTTCCCTTTCGGTTTAAGAATATATATATATATATATGCATGTTTGATGTCTTTTATAGGAACTCGCGTTCCCCTTCGGTTAAAAAATAAATATATATGTGCACGTCTTATAGGAACTTGCGTTCCCCTTCAGTTAAAAAAAAAGGAAAAAATATAATAATAAAAAAAACAAAAAAATGATAAATCATAGATAAATATATTTAACCTTTTTCAAAGCATTTCATTTTTTTTTGTTTTCAGGATAAATATTGATTCGGATTATCTTGACGAACCTTATGTCTTTACCGGTAAAGAGGTCATCGCCACTACAGAGGACGAAGCTGAGGTCCCACGCGAGTTGGCCCGTTTAATGGAGAGTTCGGAAAAATAGATAGTCCCTCATCAGGAAGAGTTGGAGGAAGTAAACTTGGGGCAAGCGAAGAAGATCGGAGAATGGTTAGGATTGGAACAACCTTGGGCTCTAGTCAGAGAGAAAGGATAACCTCCCTCCTCAAGGAATACTCAGATATATTCGCTTGGTCATACGACGATATGCCTGGTCTCGACCCCAACATAGTCGAACACCACATCCCGTTAAAACCCGTAAAACAAAAACTCCGAAGAATGCATCCCGACATCCTTTTGAAAATCAAAGACGAAGTCGCGAAACAACTAGATGCAGGTTTCTTAAAAGTGGCCGAGTACCCCAAATGGATTGCTAATATCGCTCCTGTGCCAAAGAAAGATGGAAAAGTCCGCATGTGCGTGGATTTTCGAGATCTGAATCGAGCAAGTCCTAAAGATGACTTCCCACTCCCTCATATCGATACCCTAGTAGATAGCACCACTCATAACGACAGGTTCTCCTTCATGGATAGGTTTTCGGGATACAATCAGATTAAGATGGCTCCTGAAGATAGTGAGAATACAACCTTCATCACACCTTGGGGAACTTTCTACTACAAGGTGATGCCTTTCGGATTAAAGAACGCAGGTGCCACTTACCAACGTGTCATTGTCACTCTTTTCCACGATATGATGTATAAAGAGGTCGAAATCTACGTCGATGATATGATCGCCAAATCTCGTGGAGAACAAGATCATGTGGACATCCTAAAGAAGGTCTTTGAAAGGTTGCGGCAATTTCAATTATGTTTGAATCCCACCAAATGCACTTTCGGAGTAATATCTGGGAAATTGCTAGGATTCATCATTAGCAATAGAGGCATCGAGGTAGACCCCGACAAAGTAAAAGCTATCCAAGAGTTGCCCTCACCCAGAACTGAAAAAGAAGTACGGAGCTTCTTAGTGCGCATCAACTACATAGCTCGCTTTATCAGCCAATTAACACTCACCTGCGAGCCAATGTTTAAGATGTTGAGAAAGAATAGAGAGGCCGAATGGGATGAGGATTGTCAAAGAGCTTTCGAGAAAATCAAGATATATCTACAAAATCCACCAGTATTGGTCCCTCCAACGTCAGGACGCCCTTTACTTATCTAGTTGATAGTCACAGCCAGCGTTATGGGGTGCGTTTTAGGACAACACGATGAGTCCGGAAGACGCGATCAAGCTATCTACTATTTGAGCAAAAAGTTTAACGAATGTGAGAGGCGCTATTCTACATTAGAACAGACTTGTTGTGCCTTAGCATGGAGTGCTCGAAGACTCAGACAGCATATGTTATACTATACGACATGGTTGATCTCCCGCATGGATCCTTTGAAATACATCTTCGAGAAATCGTACTTATCAAGCCGAATTTGTAGATGGTAAGTCTTGTTGGCAGAATACGAGATTGTATATGTGACACAAAAGGTGGTCAAGGCAAGCGCTCTCGCCGATCACTTGGCCGGTAATGCCAAGGATAAGTACGAGTCCATAAAATTTGACTTTCCCGATGAGGATATCACGTTAATTGAGGAGGAAATCGTGGAAGATTTAGAAGAAGGTGACTGGTGGACCATGTTCTTTGATGGTGCAGTGAACCTCTTAGGAAGAGGAATAGGGGTCGTGGTCATAGCCCTAGATGGCCGTCAATTCCCCGTAGCATGCAAGCTGAATTTTCCCTACACCAACTACATCGCCGAATACGAAGCAAGTGCTAGTGGCTTGATAGCGGCCATTGACCTAAAGGTGAAAAAGTTAAAAATCTTCGGGGACTCGGCGCTCGTCATCTATCAAGCTCAAGACTTATGGCAAACTCGGGATTCTAAACTAATACCTTATCAAAAGTTGCTCACCCAACTCATGGGGGAATTTGAGGAAACCAAGTTCGATAAAATCGATCGAGACAAGAACCGCTTCGCAGACGCATTAGCCACTTTGGCCTCAATGTTCAAATTCGAATGCGGAATCATGCTTCAACCATTAAGAGTGGAAGTAAAGGAAACATCGGCGTATTGCGCTACGTTGGAAGATAAACCTGACGGAAAACCATTTAGTACGATTTATCAAAAATCAGGAATACCCTCCAGAGGCAAGCCAAAGTAGTAAAAAGACCCTTCAGCGTTTGGCTTGGGATTACTACCTTGACGGTGAGGTTCTGTATAAAAGAAGGACGGATGGGGCCCTACTTCATTGTGTCACCATTTCCAAGGCCAGAAGGATTATCGCGGCCATTCACGAGGGGGTTTGTTCCACGCACGCTAGTGGCCACATGATGGCAAGACAGATAATGAGACGGGGTTACTTTTGGCTCACCATTGAACGGGATTGATTGATTGTTATTCCACTTAGTTTTGTTGTCTCTTTACTTGGTTTTTGAGACAATAAACATGCTGCTTTGATCCTTTTTTCTTTCCCTTTTCCAAAATTACACTTGAATGACCAGAAGTAGGAAAAGGAACGAAAAGGCCAAAGATTAGAGCTCAATTGACCAATCAGCCTTGGCAGTTTTTCAGCTGATGCATTTCGACTCATCTCAAGGCCTTGAGATGAGGCTTCCGTGACGTTCCCAGTTCTGGACAGCACTCACCATGATTTTGCGCGCCACAATTATTTACTCTTTAGTGCGTTTCTTGTCTCCTTGGGCCCCGTTTTTGCAGACACTAAGCTTCTTGAGTTCCTATATCATTCCTCCCACTCCTAACAAGCATCTTGGAAGTATGAAACAACATTCTCCTTGTGTTTTGGAAGAATATTGGACAAGCTTCTTGAAGACCAAACTGAGGAGACTTGTTAGTGGGAGCTGTCTCACCTTGGAGAGGAACATCTTGGCGTCCAGAAGGACATTAATAGAGATCAGAACGGGCAAAGGAAGGGATTCGGACAGAAGGAGAAACCAGAGGAGAAAATCAGCTTTTCACATTTTCCAGATTTTCCAGATTTTCTCCATTTTCGGTTTTGCACTTCTTGTATCATTTCCATTATGTTTTGTAACTAAAAAGCTCCATCTCTGGTAGAGATTTAGAGGTTGACGATTCCAGAAACGTTGTGAGACTTCTTGTTCTTAATTAAAAACGTTTTCATATCTCTTTTCTTGCTTGGTTTAATGTCAATTTGTTCTTGTTGAATTTGGGCTTAGCTAACCTATGTTTTAACTTGAATGATTACAGTAGAATCACTCTAATGCCGCGTTTCTGTGTTAGAGAGAACCCGAGTGGACAACTAGTGGATAGGATGATGTCTTCTTGAAACTAGAAGAAGAAACGGGTTAGTTTTGAGGTCAATGGACTGCAAGTGCGTCCATCTCAAGGTCTAGAGAAGGGCCTTCCTAATCACATCAACAAACCAGCAATCCTTGATTGTTAGGAGAGTTAGGGTCGCGAAAGGAGCTTCTCCTTGAGTGACTTGAGTAGGAGGAGGCTTGGAGATCGCCCCTGGATGTATCTCTATAACTTCCCTATGAAAATGGTTTTGAAAATGCTTTTGTCAATTGATAACAATTGGAATACTCCTGACGGCATTATTGTAGCTACGGCATCTATCCTTGACGAGTTTCTACACGCTTCCCTGAAAAACCAACCTATCGCCCGGGCCGGCGGAAGTTTCCTAGGATGGTCGACTTCAGCGGGGGGGGATCTCATGCATCTTTACGCGCACGGCGTCATCCCATCCTAGGGGAACGAAGAGGATGTCGCTCCTGATAGGCCTTATGTGATTATCGCCCGCGATGGCTCACCCATTATCGCTGGAGGCGATATATTCGGATGATGCTTATCGCTGCACCCTTATCGCTGTCAGGTATCGCCAACTTCGGCCTATAAATACCCCCATCTTTTCAAACAAAAGGTAAGATCGAGATCATCTTGGAGAACCTCTACCATTCTATAAACTCGAACTGACTTAAGCATCGGAGTGTCTACGCCGGAGTCCCCCTCCGGCGCTTTGCAGGTATCTCTGACGCCAATCGCTTCCCCTCCGACTAGCTGCAGCAGCCGTTTTCCGACCCGAAGAGATCTCGGATCTTATCAAATGGTGCTTTCATTGAGAGCTTTGGTGTATTAAGTGAGTGTCCTTAATAGCCAAGCTCCGTTTAGTTGGGAGATCGGAACGGTTATGACTGCCGGATCGGAGCAAGACCGGACTACATTTTCTAGCATTCCTTTCTCAACTCGCAGGCGGTTATTTCCTTTTGCTACTGCTGACCTCTCTATGACGACGCAATCGACTATCTCGGGACCTCTGGACCTCTCGGTCGGGATCGCCGGAGGATCTATCTCCTCACAGACGGTCATTTCTTCATCACAGACAGCGGGATCTGATCTTTATACTCCTCTTTTGGAAGGATCTGCGCTTAGCAGTGAAAATCCCTTTGCTATGGAAATAGCGGCCCTTCGTTCCCGCCTGGAATATTTGACTGAAATGGCCACTAGAGTCACGCCCGGTGCTTCTGGATCTAGCGTTCCTCCTCGCGTCTTGTTCACATCATCTATTGTTGCTGATCGACCTCTGCCCCCGTTGTTTCCAGAGAACCCCCAAGTGCCTTTATCCGCAGGAAATCCCTCGGTTGGTCGCGTACAGCTCACTCAAGGAGGAGTAGAGGCTTATGTACCGCAAATGCCGCAAAGACTTCTCTTGCAGGAAGACAGGCAGCTTGAGGCGTTAAGGAACCGTTGGGCCGGACGGAGGGAAGGAACAAACAGGAGTTTATCTCTCGTGTACAGTGAAAGATCTAGTAGCAGAAGAAATCGAAGTCGTTCTCCCAGGAGTCGCAGTCGGTCTCCCAGGCGACATCATATACCTGAACTAAGGGAAGGAGGGCGACAAGGAGACATATCTCCCCCACGTCATGCGCGTGAGATTCTTGATGATACCTCAGGTCACCCTTTCAGTCGTCGTGTAAGACGTCACAGGGTCAGCAGGCGAGTGAAGCTTCCCGCTGATACTTATGATGGTACTAAAGATCCTATTTCGCACATCAACAAAGTGAAGGATTTCGTCCAGTTTCAAACTCACAGTGATGCGGCTTTATGTCAGATATTTGTTATGACCTTATCGGGAGTTGCTCGTCTTTGGTTTGAAGGTCTTCCTGGCGGATCCATTAGTAATTTCACACAGCTGGAATCCAAATTTCGGAGCAGATTTAGTACAGCAATTCCAATTCGGAAATCTGCCGCAGCGTTATTTGACATACAGCGGAAGCCCCAAGAGACATTGAAAGAATTTCTCAGCCGATTCGATCTGGAAATGTCATTAACGCCTGGCGTTACCGTTGATTTCGCCATAGAAGCTCTGAAAAGAAACTGCTGTTATGGAAAACTGAAAGATGCGCTGAGGGTGGATCCTCCAATATCCTTGGACGCACTGAGACTTAAAGCCCATAATTATGCGAAAATGGAAGAAGAAGAAAATAGAAATAGAACATTTGATATACCGCCTGGGGCACCTCGCATCCTTGCCGCTCCCGCAAATCCTCTGGCTGACGAACATTACACTGATGATTACGCTCGACGGAAAGATTACATCCCAAAGACCTACGATAAGCAAAAAGGAAATTCCTCGAAAGGAAGACAAGGTAGTTCCCCTCGTCAGCGTCAAGGGAACGCGGGCGTATGATCCGGATTTTCCCTCCTTGAATGTACCAAGAGCGGAGATCTTGGCGATAGCGGAACAGCGAGATCTCCCTATCCGTTATCCTGCACCAACAAAACCTGGAATGCTTTTAGGCAGGAGAGAAAACGCTTACTGTAAATTCCACAAAGCCAGAGGACATTCCACAGAGGCTTGCAGAGAATTAAAGTGGGCGATAGAACGCTTGGTGGAAGAAGGATATCTGGGAGAATTTGCGACTCAAGTAAGGGAAGATGCCCGAAACAATCCGATAAGAAGAGCGGTAGACGAACGACCAAGACCCCCTCCAGTCCCACAGCCGGATAACGCTCCCAAAGGAAAGGGTGTGGAAACCTTCGCGATAGATGGCGACGACATCCCCATAATCAATATCATAGCAGGAGGGATTCCCTACACAGATGAATCAGAACAGTCGATGGTGGCGAAAGGGGAAAAGCGTACGCGAGACGGCATGACAAAGAAAGGGGGAGCGATAGACATACTTGATCGCATGATCTTATCCTTTTCAGAAGAGGATGAGAAAGGCGTTATCTATCCCCATAATGACGCCTTGGTAGTCACACCTGTCATCGCCAGTCATGGTATAAGAAGGACTCTTGTGGACAACGGGAGTGCCGTGAACCTTTTTTCGCTGGAAGCTTACAATCTCATGAAACGCCCCCACGACGAGTTAACGCCTAGTAAGAGACCCATAGTCGGAGTGGATGGGACCCCTATCCCTGTTACGGGAGTAATCACCCTACCCGTATACTTCCGAGAAGACACTTACAAACGGTCAGAGAATTTGTTGTTCCTGGTTGTGGATCTGAATCTGCCCTATAACGTCATACTCGGACGGCCTTTCCTCAATCGCTTTGGAGCGGCGATATCACAAAAACATCTAAAGATGAAATACCCCTCCTGGGACGGGGTGGTATCGATAAAAGGTGATCAGAAACTGGCGGCAGAATGCTATTCGCTCATGACTCGGACGAGCTGCGATAGATACGTGTGTATAGCGGCAGACCCCTACGAACAGGGTGATGAAAAACGCGCTCAACCCCTTGACAAGATGGTGCCCGTATCAGTGATAGGCAAAGAGGGAGCCAGCTTCCTGGTCAGCGACAAGCTCAGCCCAGCGGAAAATCTTCAACTGGCACGGCTGCTGAACAAATGCCAAGGAAATTTCGCATGGGAACCCGCCGATATGCCAGGTATATCCCGAGAAATAGCCGAGCACAGGCTTAACGTTGACCCCAACGCCAAGTCAGTTCAGCAAAAACGACGGGCATTTTCCACCGAAAAAGCATCGGCCGTGGAAAAGGAGGTTGTGAAGCTCCTTGACGCGGGTTTCATTCGCGAAGTGCAATATCCCACTTGGTTAGCCAACCCGGTTCTTGTTCCTAAACTCAATGGAGACTGGCGTATGTGCATTGACTTCACTGATTTGAACGATGCTTGCCCTAAGGATTGCTACCCGCTTCCTCGCATAGATCAGTTGGTTGATCAAACTGCTGGGTACGCATATCTAAGCTCGTTGGACGCCAATTCTGGATATCATCAAATCCCTATGGCCCTAGAGGATGAGGAGAAGACCGCCTTCCTTACTCCTAAAGCCACGTATTGTTACACAGCGATGCCATTTGGGCTAAAGAACGCGGGGGCCACGTTTCAGCGAATGGCAAATAAGATTTTTGAGGAACAGATAGGGAGAAATGTGTAAGCATATGTTGACGACATACTGGTAAAGAGTGCGAATTTTCATGATCACCTGCAGGATCTAAAGGAAGTTTTTGATGTGATGACAAGGTATCGCATGAAGCTAAACCCCCGGAAGTGCATGTTTGCATTCCAGACGGGTAAGTTCTTGGGCTACGTAGTTAGCCAGAAAGGTATCCAGCCTAATCCATCCAAGGTTAAAGCTATACATGATATGATATCGCCAAGAACCGTTAAAGAAGTGCAAAGGCTAACAGGGCGCGTTATCGCTCTGGGACGATTCGTCTCCAAGCAAGGAGAAAAGTGTCTCCCCTTTTTCAAAGTCATACGACGGAAAGCCACGTTCGGGTGGACCCCAGAATGTGAGCAAGCATTTGTGGACTTAAAGGACTATTTTTCATCTGATTTGTTATTGACAAGGCCCGAGTCCGGCGATACTCTGTACTTGTACTTGGGCGCGGCGGACGAAGTGGTCAGCGCCGTCCTTGTTCGTGACGATAACCGCACTCATCGCCCAGTTTACTTCGTGAGTCATGTCTTAAAGGACGCGGAACGGCGATATGCTCGTATTGAGAAAATAGCGTTCGCCCTTATACAAGCCGCCCGCAAGATGGACCGATACTTCCAGTCTTATCCTATCGTTGTACTTACAGACCAACCCTTGAAGAGGATATTTCGAAAGCCTGAATCTTCAGGAAGAATGCTGATCTGGGCCCTAGAACTCGAACAATATGGTTTGAGATACCAGTCACGGCCATCCGTAAAGGCTCAGGTCCTTGCTGATTTTATAGCGGAATGTACTTTCACAGAGGACCCTTTGAGTGGTGTACCGGAAGCGGAATGGAACGATATGGATCTCCCGTTCCCAGAAACTTATACAGATCTTTGGATCGTTCATGTGGACGGAGCCAAAAACCAAGAACTGGCGGGGGTTGGAGTCTTCATAAACGGGCCGCACGATATGCATATACGGTATGCTATTCGAATCTTGCATCCTTTGTCCAATAACGCAGCCGAATATGAGGCGTTGCTAGCTGGACTCAGAATAGGAAGAGAATTTTCTTCTAAGGGAAGGCGCGATACCGGCCAAACAGGAGATCTGCGTCTAAAAATTTGTGGAGACTCCAAACTGATAATTGACCAGGTCTCAGGACACTCTCAGGCTCGAGAACCTATTATGGTGCAATACCTCTCTAAGGTAACGCGAGAATTAGTGGAAATAAAGAAAGAGGGCATGCAAGTCAGCTTCGAGCACGTCCCCCGAGAGGAAAATGCTGAAGCCGATTACCTTGCCAAGCTGGCCGCAAATCCTGAAGCATCTATACCTAAAGATGTGTATTATCGTGAGCTATTGGTGCCGTCCTTCATGGAGGAACAAGCCTCTTTGTGTGTGAATGAGCTCGAGAATGATTGGCGGATTCCGGTAATAAAATACCTGGTGCACGAAGAGCTGCCCGACGGTAACGCTGAAAAGATGAAAGTGCTAAGACAGGCTGCTCGTTGCACATACTATAACGGGGATCTAATTCGAAGATGTTTTTCTCACCCCGGCGCCAAATGTATAACCGAACAAGAGGGCCTTCACACCTTACACGAAATCCACGAAGGGATATGCGGAATGCACGCGTCAGGCGGCACCTTGGCGGCACAAGTTTTCAGATCAGGATTCTACTGGCCCACTATACGAAGGGATTGCCACGAGTATGTACAAGCTTGCCCCAAATGTCAGGAATTCGCTAAAATTCCTCGACGTCCAGCTACGGAAATATCGGAAATCATCGCCCCTTGCCCTTTTGCCAAATGGGGGATTGACATCCTGGGTCCATTTCCAAAGGCAAGGTCCCAACTGAAATTTGTGATAGTGGCTGTGGACTATTTTACAAAGTGGGCGGAAGCTGAAGCGGTTGCCACAATCACGGCAGAAAAAACATGGCATTTTTTCAAACATCAAGTTATCATGAGATTCGGGGTGCCTCGTATCCTTGTCAGCGATAATGGGACCCAGTTCACCAGCCAATTCTTCAAAGACCAATGCTCAGAATTCGGGATTGAGCAGAGATTCTCTTCCGTGGCTCACCCACAAACCAACGGGCAAGCAGAGGTAACTAATAGGAGCATCCTCAGCGGTATTAAGAAAAACCTAGAGGGGTCTAAGAAGAAGTGGGCTGATGAATTGCCATACGTGATGTGGGCATACCGCGTGACCGTAAAAGTCAGCACTGGAGAAACACCTTTTGCGTTAGCTTTCGGAACTGAAGCCGTTACGCCAGTGGAAATTGGGGCCATGAGCCTGCGGGTGGCTCACTTTCGTGAGGAACGGAACGAGGAACGGTTACGTGCTAATCTGGACGCGTTACCAGAGGTTCGAGAAGAAGTCCTACTGAAAACGCAACACTACAAAAGAAAAATGGCCCGTTATCATAATAGGCAGGTCAAAGAGCGATTGTTGAAAAATAGTGACCTTGTGCTCCGAGACAGGCGAGCAACCGGACAACGTATGGGAAAGCTTAGTCCTAACTGGGAAGGACCGTATCGCGTAACCCATGTTGTCGGAAGAGGGGCCTATCGCCTGGAGACACTTGACGGTACGCCTTTATCCAACTCCTGGAATATCGCTCGTTTGAAGTTATATTATCCTAGAGTTTAATTTTATCTGCACTATTTGGATTATAACGACCCTAACCGTGGCTAACGCTCAATAGGAGAGTTTTCGTGGGTTTGTGGTTGCTTTTGTGCAGATAAAAAGGGGGGTACCCTGGGAGTGAAAAGTCCTATCCTTGTGATGGTCGGTCTTGATCAGATGGCCCATTAAGTAAGGGCACGACCCCAGTGTATCCTTGATTAGCGTCGGATTGAAAGATCCCTGACGCCCCCGGGGGTGAAAAGTCCTATCCTTGTGATGACCGATCTTGATCAGATGGCTCACTAAGTGAGGGCACTGCCCGGTATCTTTGGGAGTGAAAAGTTCTTTAATGATAACCGATCTCGTGGAGACGGTACATCAAGACAAGACACACCCCAAAGAGTTAGAAACTCTGTTTAGAAACAAGAATCCTATCTTAACGGTCGGGCTGGTGCAGCTAAACCATTAAGTAAGGACACGGTTCTAAACGAGAGGACAACGCCTATAAAAGTGAAAATTCCCTAGCCTTGTGATAGCCGTCCAGATCCGACAGCTCACGAGATGAGGCACTTAGAAAGGCCGATCGAGAGATAAGGGAAACATGAAGGATCGCGTAAGTCCAGCTGGTAACCGGATGAGTAACCCTTGGCGAAATGTAGAGCTGAGGGAAAACGCGATTCGAAACGGGTTCCGTGATAAAACCTAATTATGGCAGCAAACAGGCTCCTACGGGTAATCACTATCTCTCAAATCTCGTTTTGTTACTGATAATCTACAATTAGAGATGTGCAGAATGCTTCTGAGCAGCGGAAGGAGGGGTGGCCATGATACCGATAGGCTAATCGAAAGGCCAACCCGACATAGATCCTGGTCTTCTTGGTATAAATACCAAGGATCTGCTCAAGAAAGTAAACGCACCGTGTGGATAAGGCCACCTCAGGGACGAGAGAAGTCTCGCGATGAGAAAAATAAAAGAGAAATATCGATAAAGGGATTGTCTAGAAAAATTAAAGGCATCTCAAGGATTTACAAAGATTCACTGTTCAAAATATTGATGCTGTAAAGACAAAAGACAAAAGCCAAGCGATATGTGATTGCTAGAGGGAACGGCAAAATATCGCGGCAAATCAGCTCTCGGGGACTTGTCGTTTCCAACCCGCTGCCTTGGTTTGGCGATAGCCTGCCTCGTTAATATGGGCAGAACTCCGTAGAAAGGCTTTCGCGACATCTTCGCCTTTGTACGCATCCACCCCGTGAATCTCTTCGAAGCACTTAACCAGAACACGGGCGGTCTCTTCAGCATGCCACCAGCCCATATCGGCTGACTCTTCCGCCAAAGCTGCCTTTTCCTTTTCTAAAAAGGACTTCTCATTCTCCAAAGCAGTCACTTTGGCTTGTTCCTCTAACAAAGCTGTTTCCAGGGCGGAGTGCTGTTTCTGTAAATCATGGTGAGCTAGCAGTATCTTGGAGCGATCTGCCAACACCTTTTTCTTTTCCTCTTGCTCCTTGGACAGCTCTGCCGAAACAGAACGAAGGGAAACAGCCCGATGCTTCATATCCTCCGCCTAATAGTGAAATTTCATCATATTGGAGAAAAGGCCAGCACGGACGGAGTTCACTTGGTCATCTTCCGCCTGGGAAAGGAAAGCTTCCCGTTCTGCAGATGAGGCCAGAATTTGAGAAGCCAGCAGAGCAGAAACCTCATCTGAACCATCGCCCCCGATGGCTGCCAAACCACGGGTACGGAAGTCGAACAACTCAACCTGATGGGTCACTTCGCCGAGCCCGTTTAATGGACAAAGATCCGCCGCAAAATTGAAAGAGGTTCCGGCTTCATTATAGCGTTGCCGCCAAGGAACGCTAGAGGGAACGAAAGCCAGAGGACCAGGGGCGCGAACCTGTGAAGAAGAACTGCCCGGGGGCAGGAAGGCACCATGAGGCTGATAGCCCGAAAGGTCGTGAAAGACGTCTTGATAAGAAGAGGAAAAATGATGCACAGGCCCGCCAAAGGAACTGGGCGAAGCACCAAAGGGGTCCGCACCGCCTAAGTTCCCCAAATCTTCCACGGAATGTCTACTTGGAGGAACCACTGCGGAATCAGGAACGTTAACGGAACCACCTTCCCCCGCGATGTTAGAGGAGGGTATGTTCTCATCCTCGCCTTCTACCCGGGCCCTCTTCGCGGAACCCCTCAGCACATAAGTGAGATTCATATCGCCTGAAGGAGCGGACGCAGTAACTATAACGACCTCCTGCAAGGAGTACAAATTGAGAAAAGAAAAATAGATCAAATGACGACAGATATTGAGAAAGAGAAAACACGCTTACGGTAGCGGTGTTGAGAGAAGACTGTACTTCGAAAGAACCCGCAGCGTCGGGAGAAGGAGTAAGAGTGGCGATACTCCGTGTTCTTTTCTTCTTTTTTCCTCTGGCAATGGTCCTAGGAGCCTGAGAAGACGAGGGAGCAGCAATGGTCACGATAGGAACACCTTCAGGGATGTCAGTATTCCCTTCGCCAACTGAGGAAGAGGATACTTGAGCGAGATTCACGGAAGTAGCCGGAAGCTCAGAAGGATTATCAGTGGCCTCTGAATCGAGCTTTTCCTTTTCCTCTCTATTACGAGCTCTCCTTAAGCGTCTTCTTACGCTTTCGGGTTTATAGTCAGGATCCGTCGCTGCAAAATCACAAAATAATATCAGCGTTAGTATCAGCGATGAAAGGGAAAGGTAGCGCGATACTCACGTCTAACGCACTCCTGAATGGCCATTCTGCAGGCCGTGAGTCGAATATGAACGCTGATCTCCAGTTGGAGTAAGGTATTTAACCATCCTTGTTCACGAGCGGGAAGTGTCCCTGGTCGACTCCAAACGCCATCTTGGACGTCCTGGTTGAACCCAGAACGCCACTCGGGACCAGGAGCGTCAGGAAAATTTATCAGAAAGAACTCCTTCTTCCAAGCCTCAACAGAAGACTCAATATGGAGCAACTTCCAAGTAAAAGACTTGAGAGAATCATCGTCAAAGCGAGGCGATATGGTTATCACACCCCGGCACTTCATCAATTTAAAAAGGGATCTAAGCAACAAAAGAGAAGGGGAAGTGATCCCCTTATATCTACAGAGTTCCAAGAAAGCATAAACACAGCAATATGCATTTGGGGCTAACTGGGCAGGATTGAAATTGCCAGCAATAAGCAAACCCTTGACGAAAGAATCGATAGGGAACTGGAAACCGTAGCGAAACATCTGGGCATATAACACCCTTTGATTACCGGTCAGAGCGCTGTTTAAACGAACCGACCCAGGGGCAACAACAGCTTGGTAACCGTCAGGAATAACGGCACCGTGAGTAGCCAAATGCTCCCGGAGAATGGCCTCCGTGGTAATAACACTGACCGTGGTATCCATTTTCTTCTCATCAATGGATCTCGACTCAGAACGGCGAGTCTTTGCCATGACAGGACTAAGGAAATAGAAATGAAGAAGACGAGGGAAAGGAAGGGAAGTACCTTTGGAAGGAAAGAACTTCGAAAGCCTTGAATGGAGGTGAGAAGGACAAGACGGCTGAGAGATAATATGAAAAAGTGGAGTGAAAAAGAAAAGGGAAGAAATAAAGAGGGTTTATAACCCTAGTAATTAAAAGGAAACGACGGATGCTGCAGTCGTTGTGTCGAAGCGGCATGAGGGATAAGACTCAAGCAATGAGTACGACTCTAGAAGAAGCGCGGCCAACGCTTCGATCTGGTTAAAATTTCTAAACACGCTAAGGTGAAGCGGCAGAAGAAACGAACACGTGTGTCGGCACCATCATGATTTTTCCCGCGCATCGACGGAAGGGTCGCGAGCATTAAATACTCTGAAAAGTAGATGCGACTTTTGATAAAAAGCAAAAGCGATATCACAAGAAAGGAAATAATGCAAATCGGCGTTGAATAAAAGAACAGTTTTCAAAGACAGCAAGAGAGAGAAATAAAACAAGATATCGCCCAAAGAGCAAAGTACCGATATCGTCTCGCGATAGGACGTTATTACTAGACATGGAAAACAAATAGCAACGTTCTTCAAGGGATCAATTAAGAGCCATCGCACGCCTCGCCGTCATCATTCCCTTGCTTTTCCCCAGAAGGAGGAGAACTCCTTTCGCCTTCACTAAGATCTTTAATTTTTTGAGAGGCGTAATTGGCCAGCATGGATAGATCGACAGCGCCTCGGACATGGAGATCCTTAAACCCTGCGATACAAACCTCGATGGTCTTATTCTTCCACCAGGCTATCCTCGAAGGAACTTTGGCCAAATCGGCATCGCGAGATGACAACTCTTCGCGAAGGAAGACATTCTTTTTATCAGCCACCACCAGTTCCGCCTCCATTAACTCTGCTCTCGCCTTCCCCTTCGACTTCTCCCGAGAAAGTTCACCGCGACAATCCTCCAACTCTGCCCGAGTTCGTTCTTGCAACTGCGATAGCTCCTCCGCCTTCGCCAAAGCCGCGTCTAATTGTTCCTGCAAATCCGAACAGGGTCGAGTTTTGTTACGCTGGCCTTCAAGAAAGTAATGAAATTTCCGAAAGCTGGCCAGCATGTCGTTCATAAGGTGTGACTGTCGTGTCTCGGGAGCATGCTGTAAAAACTCTCCCCTGTCCTTGGAAGAAGTAAACATCTGTCCCACTATGGGACCCACGGGCTCTTCTCGCGATAACGGATCCGATATTCCTAAGGCACGAAGCCCATCAGTGCCGAAAGAGGACAAATCCAGCTGATATCCAGTAGGGCCCTGGGACCTCTGAGGAGAAAGGTTGGCAATGTAAGGAGGGGAACAATTTTTTGCGCAATCACCAACGCCCGAAATTGAAGACAGAAACAAAAGATGAGGCTTCCGTGGGAAAAATTCAGGAGGAACGCCTAAATCCAAAACTGGTGGGGTTGTCTCTGGGATAAAGGAACCTATCGGGGAAGCAGGATGGCCCGACGACAAAGGAGAGGTCGCGGCTACCGAGGTCTTATTGTTTTTGATAGAAACGGCGGAAGGCACCCTGATAGCTTTGATATTTTTCACCACTTGCGAAGTACTCGCGGCATGAGAAGCGTTAATATTCTCGGAGGGGGCCGCGTTAACTCCCTTCAAAGGGGGAACTGGGGGTTTAGTTTTCTCGGTGCGAACTTTCTTTACGAGACGCTCTGTCTCTTCTGCGATTTCTTCGCTATCGTCCTCAGCCGATTCCGCCGTGTCATCATTCCTCCTCGACCTAAGTTTCATCCTTTGGGCAATAGTAGCATGACGTAATTCAGGACCAGTATCCATGCTCTCGCTATCGCTGTCGATTTTCTCAAACACAGGATCGCCTTGAGCTACCCTCTTGCCGCGGGAAGGAAGCCAATTTTCAAGGAAACAAGAAGGTCGAGTGGAGGCTCTGCGAGTTGTGACGGTTTTAGTCCTTCCCCTTTTAGGCGGAATAGGTGGGCGGCGGGAGTTTTTAGGCGGAGGAGAAGGAGGCAGCGACTGGAGAGGTGTTACGTTCAAAGGGGCGTCACCTTCCCCAGAAGAACTACTCTCAGCGTTACCTGCCAACAAAACATATTAGCAAATTAAGAAGAGTGAAGCGATAAAGAAGAAAAAGGAAACTCACCCACAACGCACTCTGACAAGGGCCTGAACTGAGCAAACTCCCGGATACGGAAAGACCCTTCTATTTCTAACAAGGCACTAACGTTGGAAACATCCTGGCTTGACAGCGCTTCCGGTCTTTTCGAAACGCCACTACTTATTTTTCGATTGAAACCCCCGCGCCAGAGCCGTGACGGCAAACGGAGGGTGAAAAAGCCAGACTTCCAGTCATTTACGTGTTCCTCAAAACCTTGGAAGTTCCGCCAGAACAGTTGCACAACGACATCATCCCATCTGGGGGTAATATCTACCAGGCAGTCGCGACAACTCAAGACAAAGAATGTGCGGAATAGATCAAGCGATGGAGCAAATATACGCTTCATCTCGCACGAACGAAGGAAAGCATAAATACCACACCAAGAGGGTGGAGTAATCTGAACGGGATTAAGGTCGTAATGGTCTAGCAGTTTCAACAAAGAAGTATGAAGTGGGAAACGGAATCCGTAAGTAAACATCTTGAAATAAACTAACCGGAATGTTCCCCACATGGCGTCAGGCAGCCGAGTGTCCTTCAAAGAGACAAAAGGGCGATAGCCCGTGGGAAAAGTAATACCGCTCTCCTCTAATTCAACCCTCAAAACCTCATTACAATTGAATATGCTGCGAGTTCGCCTAGCTTCGGGATCTATGGGGTTTTCAGCAGTTGAAGACATAAGGGACAGTAAAAGTAAATCTACGGCGGTAGAAGGAGTAAATACCTGGAGCAAAAAGCCAATAAGCCGGTCGCCGGCACCAGTGAGCGGTCGCGGAAAAACCTCTCGAAGAAAAGAAGTGCAAAAGAGAGAGAAAATGTGCAAAAATTCAAAATATTCGCAGAAGCAGTAAAAGAGAGAGAGGATTTCCTTATAAAGAAAAGCCTGAAGAAGAGACAGCCTGTAAAAATGAAACACGTACAGAACAGAAAAAGACACATGGATAGTCATTTGTGTCTTCCGAAAGAAGACAGTTACCAATTAGAAGTTGAAGGCAGTTACCCGTAGCGAAAGGGACGCTTCCGCGTTAACCCGGAACGCTCAGAAAGAAACAATAAGCAAGCGATGAAAAGCGAAAAGGAAGTAAAACCATCATTCATTATTATGAGAAAGGCCATACGGCATCTACAAAAAGAAGGATTAAGGCCCTACTCATCACTGTCGTACCAAGTAACGCCGTAGCAATAGACTACGTCCTCTTCGTCATCGCCACCCCAGAATGGTGAATCCACAATAGCAGGGGGAGAAGACTCACCGACCTCCTTTCCAGCGGCAGAAGTCAACTTGGGTAACTCCTCCTTAACGCCTGGCGATACTGCCCCAGCGGCCGAGCAAGCTGAGGGAGCCCACGGAGGTGATTCCTGCGGAGGGGGAGACGGTTTTTTCTCCTCCCTAGCCAGAGAAGCCAGAGAGTCGAGAAATGACTTAGAGGCCTGGGCAGCCTCCTTCCTTCGTCGTTCAACTTCCTTCCTCCGCCTCCTGCGACATCGCCGACGAACAACCGGCCTCCAAGGAGGCGATGGGGGAGGATTATCTGTGTCAGGGGTGGTCGGAGGAGTTGGCGGTGAATTCGCCGAAGCCGTACCTAGTAAATAAGAATCAGCCATGAGACTTGCAGAGGACCTATAACGAAGAAAAATGAAGGAGAAAGAAATGGATAAGAGTGAAGGAGGGAAAGCCTCATTAAATAGCCGGGAAAAGAAGAAAAGAGACTCTTCGATCCTCCAACCCGACTCTTGAAGATTGGCACGTGTACAGTCTGGAGTGCAAATATGGATTCGCAGTCGCGCCTGTTGAAATCTCGCGCAGATCAAGAATAATCATAATCTCGGTCAATCAGTTGTTATAATGAGGACAGCGCGGAGTTAAGGCAGAACGATTGGCAGAAAAACCGCCCAATAGCAAGACTGTTTTCAGTTGGGCTAAGAACACCCTCTTGGAAAACAACAAAGGGCGCAGTAAAGAAGAAGAACAGTTGCGAGAGGGAATGAGGAAAATACTTTATTTATTACGGCCTAGTGACCGGAAGATACATTGACAAGATAAGGGGAAAAGAGAAAAGGCCCAAAGGGAGCCGTCACTATCAGGCGTCAGAACCGGCATCCTCGGGCACCTCAGGAAGGTCCCTCAAGGAATCCATGACCAGGATAAGATCATGGGAAGTAGCTCTCATCCCTTTCAGGCAGCACCCCAACATGTCCTTACGCTGCTGCAACATGGCAATCACCACCTGAATCCGAGCGATGGAGGCGGACAGCTTTGATACGCTCTCCAAAGGACTGAAGTCCTCTAGGGAAATGGCCCCTAGCCGGGAATAAAGCGGAGTCAGCATCCCTTGCAGCTCCAGAATATCCTCAGAAGTCTTGACCAGCATGTTCTCTAGGAAACCGACGTCACCGTCATTGAGGTTCCTGAGCGAGTGACCCTTGGAGAGAAGAAAATTCTTAGTCAAATTATCCATGATGCTAGCTGATAAAGATGAGGAGAACGTGGGTGGAGAAAGCTCTCCGATTTATAGGCTCCAGTGAAGAGAGGCCTTGGGAAAAGAGACTGAGGTCCTCAAAAGACGAGCCGCCCCGATAACCTCGAGGATTGATAAGCGTAAACGAAAGGGACGGGTGACGTTCACGATGCAGATACCGGAAGGAGTACAAGGCAGAATCTGAAAAACGTTGAGAGGCACGATATCACTGGTAGCCCTAACGCTAAAACCATAAGGTTACCGGTATCCACAGTGTAAGGCCGCGTTGATGTCGCCGGTGGCCCTGGATGCGTAAAACCGCGATGACATCACAGGCGTCTGGTGGTATGAAGCCGCGATAACCATAAGGTAGCTGATGGTATAAAGCCACGCTGATACTTGCTGTTTTCTCGAGCGTAAAAGAAAAAGTGGGCACGTGTGACCTCGAACCTCTGTAAGTAGAAAGTTTGCTAACTTCTATATATGTTCTATCTCCTCTGTGCCTTCGCAGAACACGTGGAAGAACGATAGACCCAAAATATATGCCAGCCCATGGTGCGGCCTGGCTGAATATACGCGATGATATCGCAAGCGACCTATCGACGGTCCTTCTATGACTCGAACGAAGCGGAGACTTCATAAGTCCTATTGAAAGGACAAATGGGCTAGTATCGCTGAATAAAAGTGATGCCTTCAAAATCGCGAGCGCCCCAACGGCCTCCTAGTAGAATTCTTAACGTCCCGAGGAGACGAGTCTTTTTGACAAGAAACAAGGACGAACTTGACCGGATTAGTGGAAAGTTGTGGATCTAAGCCCTCGTTCCGCATTAGGATTGATCAGCCTTTGAACGATAAAGAAAGCCCAAGCCCTCTGTGGAAATATCGCCTCATGACAGAGCAAACCCCTATCTAAAGATGTCAGACATGGATAGCCCTTGGTGAACACTCAGGCTAGTTTTCAGTTGGGCTTATGATAACAATTGGAATACTCCTGACGGCATTATTGTAGCTACGGCATCTATCCTTGACGAGTTTCTACACGCTTCCCTGAAAAACCAACCTATCGCCCGGGCCGGCGGAAGTTTCCTAGGATGGTCGACTTCAGCGGGGGGGGGATCTCATGCATCTTTACGCGCACGGCGTCATCCCATCCTAGGGGAACGAAGAGGATGTCGCTCCTGATAGGCCTTATGTGATTATCGCCCGCGATGGCTCACCCATTATCGCTGGAGGCGATATATTCGGACGATGCTTATCGCTGCACACTTATCGCTGTCAGGTATCGCCAACTTCGGCCTATAAATACCCCCATCTTTTCAAACAAAAGGTAAGATCGAGATCATCTTGGAGAACCTCTACCATTCTATAAACTCGAACTGACTTAAGCATCGGAGTGTCTACGCCGGAGTCCCCCTCCGGCGCTTTGCAGGTATCTCTGACGCCAATCGCTTCCCCTCCGACTAGCTGCAGCAGCCGTTTTCCGACCCGAAGAGATCTCGGATCTTATCATCAATGATCAACACTTATGGAATTGTCACCTCATAAGGATCTCTACTAGGGATTTTCTTTCACTTCTGTATTTCTTTATTTCACTACTGTTCTCTTTTATGCAATTTATTTTCGTGCATTATTGTTTCTCAACCTATCAAACTCTCACCTCTTTAATTGGTTCTTGTCATTTACAGGAAAGCAAAGATCAGACCGATGTCTCTGTGGGATCGATTCTCTCATCACTATCTACATTATTATTGTAGCTTAGCACTGAGTTGTATTTATAACTTTTATGCAGGGCATGCGACACCCTCGTCATAAATTGGCGCCGTTGCCGGGGACAATGGTGTACTGATTTTCGTTTTTCTTGTTTGTGACAATTTTTAGTTTTCTTTTTTATGAGCAATATCAGTTATTCTTCTCAATCAGCCCCTATTTCTCAAAGCTTTGATGCAGGACATGTGACCAGTCATGAAGGATGCTATGGTCCACCACAGTGGGGATATGAGCCAAATTATTATCCACCCACATCTTCTCCTTATCCCACTTGGTGGAACCAACAAAGATCAGATTATGGAGTGCAATCAGTTCCTGATTATCAATATTTCCAGCCTCCGCAACCTAGCCAAGAACCTACTGTTTCTGAAATTTTAATGAAAACCTTAGTTCCATTTATGCAGGAAACAGAAGGGACTTTAGCAAGGATGGCGGAGCAAATAAGACAACTTGCACTTGAGCAGGAAAGACAGAGATGCATACCTTCAAACTTCCAATCAAACGTGGAATCTGATGCTAGCACTGCCACTTTTGTGAGCAACAAAAATCTGCCCGAGCAGTCTGACTCATCTCAAGGTCTTGAGATGAGCGACCCAGAACCAGAAACCAGCCCAGAAAATTCTGCAGAAGTTGTTGCTCAACAAAAGCAGTCCAATCAGACCCAAACTCATTCCAGCATGTCACTGGAGCAAGAGACGAAGTTTGTGGACACTTTTTGTAGCATCGAGCTAGAGGAGGATGTGAGGAAGATTGAGAAAGAAATCAAAGTGGTTGAGAATCCACAAACGGTTGTGTGTGAAAGGGAAGTTTTAAATTTCTTTGATTATATTGATCCCTTTATGGAATTACCCTCCATTCACAACCAGTATTTTCTTTTTATTGTGCATGCACCCGAACCAGAATTTGAATCATTTTATGGTTGCATGCAGATTTCTTTGGTAGGAGACCATGCACGAAATGAGATTATTCTCATCAAACTTCGTGCATTCAAAGCATTATGTAGGATTGGTTGACAAAGTGACGCTCAATGTCTAGTCCAAGACTATAAAGAGGGACGCTGCATGGGAGGCAACCCATGTTCATTTCGTTGCTGTTTTGTTATTTTCGTTTTTATTTCCAGTTAATCGTTTTTTTTTTCTGCATAATAATGGATTTTTGGAATTTTCCAGTGCAGGCCATCCGGCCCATCTCAAGGCCTTGAGATGGGCAGACCAAAACCTCCAACTCCTTCCCAACCATGATCATTGCCCCGGGTTTTATCATTTCTTTCCCTCTCTTTTTCATTTTCTGTTCTGTTTCGTTTGTTTGTTTGCTTGTTTGTTGTGTGTGGTTTTTCTCTCACATTGAGGACAATGTTTCCTTTAAGTGTGGGGGAGAGACACTTTCGTGTTTGTTTGTGTTTTTTTGTGTTTTTGTGCATGTTTGTTTTTCTGTTTTTATGCATGTTTTTCTGCTGTTTGTTTTTCTGTATTTTCCTTTCTTCTGTATGTTTATTTCAATTATTTTTGCATGCGCTTCTGTTTGTTTTCATGTTTGCATGAGTTATTTTCCTTTTTGTTATTTTTCACCCTTTTGTATAGAATTGAAATCCCAAAACTGAACTCATGTAAATACTTGACTTATCAGCTCCATCTTACAATTCTGAATACTTCTGGCATTACAACTTGTGCACCTATTTACATAGATGTATGATAAGTTTTGCTGATCCTGGGAAATACCTTGCTAGAGCTAATCTGTCTTCTCATCTCAAGGTCTTGGGATGAGGATCCTATCCTCTCATTGCTGCTAAGTCTCTTAATTATGCTTGCTTGCGTACCCTTTAATTTTCTTGTGTGTGCTTTCTCATCATGCCCTCTGGATTGCACGATGTTGGTGGTTCGGCACCATCATCCCATTTTGGAAAAACTTCCAGTCGGTTGTGTGCTAACTCCCTTTGGTTGGACCGATCATAGCACCATGGTGAGAAATCAAGGTCTGCATGTGCATGTGTTTGAAAAAAAAGAAAAAAAAGAAAAAGAAAAAAAAAGGGTTGTGGATGAAGGAAGTTGAAAAGAAAAGAAAAATGGAGAGATTGCGGAAAGAAGGAAAAAAAAAAGAAAAAAAAAAGAAAAAAAAAAGAAAAAAAAGAAAAAACGAAAAAAAAAAAGAAAAAGAAGGAAGAGAAGAAAAAGAAAAAAATAGAATAAAAGAAGCCTTTGGCTCACTATTTGTTTTAATTTCTGTTCTTTAATTGTTGGATGTGCTTTTAAATTATTTTGCATGAGTGTCAGCAGTAGTGTTTGGATTTAGAGTCGAGAGAGGAGAAGACAAGAGGCCCTAGGATTTTATTTTCTGGTTGAACAACATGCTATCATGCCCCTATTTGAATATTTGTACAATTGTGATGTTTGGAGCATTTAGCATTGCTTGACTGAGTTGATTTCTGAATTATTTGTGTGAGATCAGTACAGGGGTTGATTTTCTGTTCAAAGGGGTGTTGTGTCTGTTTTTTCTTGGTGTTTTCTGTGTTTGTGTTCATGCTTAAGGGCAAGCATGGTTTAAGTGTGGGGGGATTTGATTGATTGTTATTCCACTTAGTTTTGTTGTCTCTTTACTTGGTTTTTGAGACAATAAACATGCTGCTTTGATGCTTTTTTCTTTCCCTTTTCCAAAATTACACTTGAATGACCAGAAGTAGGAAAAGGAACGAAAAGGCCAAAGATTAGAGCTCAATTGACCAATCAGCCTTGGCAGTTTTTCAGCTGATGCATTTCGACTCATCTCAAGGCCTTGAGATGAGGCTTCCGTGACGTTCCCAGTTCTGGACAGCACTCACCATGATTTTGCGCGCCACAATTATTTACTCTTTAGTGCGTTTCTTGTCTCCTTGGGCCCCGTTTTTGCAGACACTAAGCTTCTTGAGTTCCTATATCATTCCTCCCACTCCTAACAAGCATCTTGGAAGTATGAAACAACATTCTCCTTGTGTTTTGGAAGAATATTGGACAAGCTTCTTGAAGACCAAACTGAGGAGACTTGTTAGTGGGAGCTGTCTCACCTTGGAGAGGAACATCTTGGCGTCTAGAAGGACATTAATAGAGATCAGAACGGGCAGAGAAAGGGATTCGGACAGAAGGAGAAACCAGAGGAGAAAATCAGCTTTTCACATTTTCCAGATTTTCCAGCTTTTCTCCATTTTCGGTTTTGCACTTCTTGTATCATTTCCATTATGTTTTGTAACTAAAAAGCTCCATCTCTGGTAGAGATTTAGAGGTTGACGATTCCAGAAACGTTGTGAGACTTCTTGTTCTTAATTAAAAACGTTTTCATATCTCTTTTCTTGCTTGGTTTAATGTCAATTTGTTCTTGTTGAATTTGGGCTTAGCTAACCTATGTTTTAACTTGAATGATTACAGTAGAATCACTCTAATGCCGCGTTTCTGTGTTAGAGAGAACCCGAGTGGACAACTAGTGGATAGGATGATGTCTTCTTGAAACTAGAAGAAGAAACGGGTTAGTTTTGAGGTCAATGGACTGCAAGTGCGTCCATCTCAAGGTCTAGAGAAGGGCCTTCCTAATCACATCAACAAACCAGCAATCCTTGATTGTTAGGAGAGTTAGGGTCGCGAAAGGAGCTTCTCCTTGAGTGACTTGAGTAGGAGGAGGCTTGGAGATCGCCCCTGGATGTATCTCTATAACTTCCCTATGAAAATGGTTTTGAAAATGCTTTTGTCAATGATCAACACTTATGGAATTGTCACCTCATAAGGATCTCTACTAGGGATTTTCTTTCACTTCTGTATTTCTTTATTTCACTACTGTTCTCTTTTATGCAATTTATTTTCGTGCATTATTGTTTCTCAACCTATCAAACTCTCACCTCTTTAATTGGTTCTTGTCATTTACAGGAAAGCAAAGATCAGACCGATGTCTCTGTGGGATCGATCCTCTCATCACTATCTACATTATTATTGTAGCTTAGCACTGAGTTGTATTTATAAATTTTATGCAGGGCATGCGACACCCTCGTCAGGATTGTATCGACTACCTTCGAAAATTCCAAATCTACGCTGATCATCTCCATGTCCCTCCAGCTCTCCTTTTCAATATGACATCGCCTTGGCCTTTCGCGATGTGGGGAATCGACATCATCGGCCGAATTCATCTGAAAGCTTCTAATGGCCACCGTTTCATCCTTGTCGCAATCGATTACTTCACCAAATGGGTAGAGGCTGCCTCTTACTCGAGCATCACCCAAAAGACGACCATGCGATTCATTGAGAAGAATATCATATGTCGCTATGGGGTCCCCAAAACCATCATCACAGATAACGGTACTAACCTGAATGGAAAATTGATCCACGACCTTTGCCAAAAGTGGAAAATGAAACACCGTAACTCTTCACCTTACCGCCCGAAGATGAATGGCGCGGTCGAGGCGGCGAACAAAAACTTGAAGAAAATGATTCAGAAGATAGTAGTTACCCATAAGGATTGGCATGACATGCTTCCCTTCGCCCTACATGCTTATCATATTGCAATTCGCACGTCTACGGGGGCAACTCCTTTCTCCTTAGTCTACGGTATGGAGGCAGTGATCCCACTCGAGGTAGAGATTCCTTCCCTCAGAGTTTTGGCGGAGTCAGGAATAGAAGAGTCTGATTGGGCGAGAGTAAGATATGAACAACTAAATCTCATCTCGGAAAAATGTTTGACCGCCATGTGTCATGCGCAATTATATCAGAAAAGAATGACCAACGTTTATAATAAAAAAGTACGACCTCGCGTGTTCAAAATCGGGGATCTAGTGTTAAAGAAGCTTCTTCCTCATCAGGAGGAGGGCCAAGAGAAGTGGGCCCCGAGGTATGAAGGTCCGTACATAGTCAAGAGCGCATTCTCCGGAGGTGCTTTGTTGCTCACCAATATGGATGGGGATGATCTACCAAGACCAGTGAATGCAGATGCTGTTAAGATGTACTTCACTTAAAAACCTACGGATCATGCAAAGAAAAGACATAGGGCTCCTCCTGATAAAATCGTTTGATATGTATCCTGAATTAATAAAATGAGAAGTTTTGCGTGTTTAAAGTTTTTGTCGGTAGCGCCGGGGAATATTTCATGTCATCAGGAACTGTGTTTAAACTGACCTCCGCTAATCCAATGCTAAAGTTTTGCACTCCCAAGATAATCGGTAGGGACCATCTCTAAAATGGTTGATTATCCATCTGCACAATCTGGGCTAATCCAAAAACCTTTAATTGAGTTGGATCCGCACGAAAGGATGATTCATAACCAGAGAATCATTGTTCGAACAACAGGAGGATCATCTGAGCCTGGAACACTGTTCGAGAACACAATGGACACCCTTCGAGGCGCTACGATACGACACGCCCGTACTATCAAAGATGCCGGCAACAATACCTAGGTAGGTTTGGTTTTGTCCAGAACTGCGAGCACTACCCACACCCAGACATAAATTCTTCGCCCCACCATTAGGTAAGTTGTCATTTACATCCACCATCTATTTTTTCGCAATTTTACCTTCCATAATTTACGTTTTCACAATTTAAATTCCCGAACGTTACGCGTTCCTATTAGTATGTACATACGCATGTGTATGCGCGTCATGTTTGGGAACTTTCTAAGCTTTTATCAAAAAAATGTTGCTTTGAAAAAAAAAAAAAAAGGAAACAAACAGAAAGAAAAGCAAAAAATCCTACGTTTTCGAAACCTTCCCTGTGGCAAACATGTCTATCACTCTATCACAATTGATAAACTTGTTCATTCATTAGAAATTATATGGCGTACATGGTCTCATCTGTTAGCTCTTATATCCATGACATGATTTAGGCATAAGTAGTTACAAACATATCCTTGTGAGTATTTTGGGCCTTCACGCCTCGTTTCGTTCATGAGTGTAAATGCTAAGCTAAGTGCTAGTTAGATTTGCATAATATCCAGGGTACATGAACCATCAGACATGGGATAACAGTAAGATGACATTAGACTTTGCTTTGCTCTTCTTCCACATTTTTTCATTTTTTAACTTTTTTGCCCTCAAAACACATACCTTGTACACCATGTACAACTCTATCAAGCACTTCAAAGCCTTCTTCTAAACTCCTCACAAATGGGTAAATTCTCGACGGAATTGGCCGACCAAAGCGCCAGAAGCATGTTAAGTTCATTTCAACGAATCAGCAGGACGAAAAGGAAACCCTCAAAGGTTGACAGTCCGCGCTAACACCCAGAAGTGGAAAAAAAAGTCGGAGGCCACTACCCAAAAGAATAAAAATAAAGGAAATTGTACTTGCTTCACTCGCTGTTTATATTTGTATTCAAAAAAAAAGAAAAAAGAAAAAAAAGGGCAAAAAGAAAAAAATAATAATAAAGGAAAAGAAGAGAAAAAGAAACAAAAAGAAGATTCAAAAAGAGGGCATCTCAAAGAACCCAAGTCAATGAAAGTAGAAGCAAGTACGAAAAAAATTATCAATCAGAATCGATCAAGATGATCACAAGAAGAGCAATCCTAGCAAAAGATGAAGAAACTTGTATGCAGAGGGTATCTCAAAGAACCCAAGTCAATGAAAGTAGAAGCAAGTACGAAAAAATCATCAATCGGAATCGATCAAAGACGATCACAGGAAGAGCATTCCTAGCAAAAGATGAAGGAACTTGTATACAGAGGGTATCTCAAAGAACCCAAGTCAATGAAAGTAGAAGCAAGTACAAAAAAAAAATCATCAATCAGAATCGATCAAGACGGTCACAGGAAGAACGTTCCTAGCAAAAGATGAAGAAACTTGTATACTTAGAAACTTGTATACTTCACTTTCGCCTCGATCAAATCATCAAGCATCGTTCACCACAATTTGTCCTCATCACAGTCAGTCGTCGAGCATAAACTCATTAAAACCTTTCATGAAAAAAAAAACAAATAAACACAACACTTTTTCCTTTCTTCTACAAATTCCTTCTTTCTTTCTCCCTCGCAAAGTCCTTTCGATTATTAGCAGGCCCATGCAGGTGTATCTTCATTTGAAGTTTATTCACTTGGATTGACATTGCAAATCTGACCGGATTGAAGCTTCCTTGGCCGGATTTTTATTTGATGTTTGCTGCATTTTTACCATTTGGCCGGATTGAAGCTTCCTTGGCCGGCGACGCAAGGAAGAAGAAGAACATTCATGCTGTTCTTATGGGAGAAGGAAGGTGACGGGCCAAGCCCATCCCTTTCTTTGGTTTTTAAATGCCGATGGGCCTTGGCTTAAGCCAAACCCATCTTTTCATTTTTTTTCAATTTAAGTCATGGGCCTAGGATTTATTCCTGGCCCATTTTAATTAATTTCAACATGTGGACCCGACCTAAATAATTTTTCGCTGATTGTTCGAGTCATTTTATTTTCGTGTTTATTTAATAACATGCTTTGTATGCCATCTTTAATTAATAACTTGTATGTCGTATTTAAATTAATTTCTCGTATGCTCTTTTTTTACAATTATGTCATGTCTTAAATCGTATGAAATATTCGTATGCTCTTTTTTACAATTATGCCATATTTTAAATCGTATGAAATATTCATATACTCTTTTTATAATTATGCCATGTTTTAAATCGTATGAAATATTCGCATGCTCATTTTTACAATTATGCCATGTTTTAAATCGTATGCTCTTTTTTACAATTATGCCATGTTTTAAATCGTATGAAATATTCGTATACTCTTTTTACAATTATGCCATGTTTTAAATCGTATGAAATATTCGTATGCTCATTTTTACAATTATGCCATGTTTTAGATTGTATGAAATATTCGTATGTTATTTTCGTAATTTGTGTCATGACTAATTGTCGTAAATTATCCGTATGCCATGTGTATTTAGTTAATTACTTGCTTGTTTGAAGTTAATTAATTGTTTATTTTACTTATTCATTATTTATTTTCAATCGAACTATTGCTAATACTTTCATTTTGTAAGGTAGATCAAGTTCACGCAACGCAAGTACGTTTCCACCCCTTTTTATTTATTCAATGCTTTCCGCAAATATTACTTGTATGCATGCTATTTAAAAATGTTAAAAAACTCATATCGTATTTGTATGCATGATAAAATCAACGCACATGCTTACTTGTTTAAATCACTTGCTTTTTTTATGCCATGAAATTAATTGTTTTGCATTGATATATGAGTATGGTGGCTTCGATCCCACACGAGTTATTTGCATTTCATTAAATTGGTATTGTGCTGGTATTTATCCATGTTAGGATCTCTTAGTAAATTAATTAATCATGCATGATCCGATGATAAAAAGGGGGGAACGTCCGCTTTAGCATACGAACAAATGGAAACCCCATCCTTCGGTCCCGATCGGAAATAACAATGTCCCAACGAAAATGCTAAGATGTAACGTCCCCTTTGAGGACCCAGATGGTGTGTCAAAAATGTTTAAGTAATCGAAAGGTGGCCCAATCTTCGTAATAGGATTTTGTTTGACACTTTGCGATCATTTACTCCGTAAATGATTGAAAAGTGGCTCGTTTCCGTGCGCGGGATCGGACAACACTTTCCGGTTACTTACTTGTTTTCATGTCAAAAAATGTTTTCCAAATACCCTTTTAACCGGTAACCTTTTTAAGGATGTGACTTGGGTGCCTAACACCTTCCCAAGTCCATAATACGACCTCGGACCTTCGTTCTTTGGTTTAGACCATATGTGCCTTAGTTTTTTTACTTTTTATGCCATGACGATTAGGTTCCCTAAACCTTAGAAAATAGGGTGGCGACTTCATTGCATTATGTGAAGCATCCATTTATGCTTAGCATCCGTCCCGAACCTAAACTCGTCTTTTGAATAAAAATGGGGTGCGACAGGCTCGATGCCTCGACTTGTCAGGCTCGCGACAGGACCCTAACAAGTTGTATGCCCTAGACAAATGAACCCAGATCTACCCGAGAACACCGATCTAGTTGTCTCCACCTACCCGACAGTCTCATGCTAGCTATCACTACAAGGTATGACAATAATCACAAAGGGACGATTAAAAGATGATCAGGCCTCGAACCACCCTAAGCAAAAATGGAATTAAAATGTCAAGCAACCAAATATAACAAGGAGAACATGTTAAGAGCATTTAGGCCTCGAATCTACCCAAGCAACCCATCAAGCACCTTTACCAAGAACGTGGGTTTTAGCCACTCATGTTAGGGGATAAACAAGTGATGTAAAGAAATAGCATGATAGAAATAAGAGAGAGTTAAAGAAGAAAAACTTGATTAATTGCTAGCTTGTTACAAAGCTTGGAGCTGGCGGCTATGGAGAGAAGAGGGAGGAATAAGTCCCAAAAACTAATAGACTAAAAGAAAGCTGCTGGAATTAATCTAAGAGTAAAAATGTCTAAAATGTGATGTTTAAAACCCTAGCACATAAGGAGTATATATACCCCAACCACCCACTAAGGGACAAAATTACAAGCTAAGAGAAGTACAACACAAGGAGTGCATGCTCCTCCAAGTGGGACGTCCAAACAAGGCAAAAAGGGAATATTCCTGGGGATCCGCGCAGAGCTCTCTGAAGTGCGTCAGAAGGGGCATGTGGAGGCCTTGGAGTGAAGACACGTGGAGTTGGCACTTCGGGTTTGTCAAGGGCTCGATGATGTAATCCGCGGCGAGGCCTCGATGACATTGTCGAGGGCTAGAGATCAGCAACTTAGGGAACATTCTGGAACATTCTGGAATGTTCTAGAATGTTCTGGAATACTCTAGAATATGTTGGAATACGTTGGAATACGCTAGAGGGGGACACGTGGAAGCACATCTGCGAGGACACATGGATATAAAGATTTTGGTCCATCGAGGGCTCAATGAAAGGCCTTGATTGGGGAAATTAGTGTCTTGGTATCGACGCTAGTCTTGAAGCTTGGAGTCTGCAGAAATCGTCCAGAAAGCATGTCTTTTCGCACATTTCTCCTTCTTGGCCTTGATCTGCGATAAAGATGGAAACACGAGCGAATTAGTAGTATCAAGGCCTAAATCAAGGTAAGAATGGAGGGAAAAATATGTATAAAATACACGCTATCAATGCCTAACTGGAATTTGGGCAGAGATGGAAATTTTATTTCGGTGTTATCTCATACAAGTACTTCCGTAGGGTGTTGTTAGGTTAATGGACAAGGAACACAAAAAACTAAATAAAAATATGAATGGAACTACATCGACCCGATCCTTAAGTTACTACTTTAAGGTATGTAGGCGGTCTTTCAGAAAGACATGGTCATAAAAATAATAAATTACTAAAAATCTCCATCTATTCATAAATAATTATAAAGTTACTTCAATAGTAAAATAACATCATAAAGTGTCATCACTAAAGTTTCTCTTTAAAGAAAATAACACAAATTGAATTAAGATCCCCAATTGTCACTTCTTCCCTCTCTTCCATTAAGTCACCTTCATTGTTCCAATAACAAGTTGAATTTTCTTAAACTCAACTTCCAATAAATCAATCTTAATGTCTATCTCTTCGATCATCTAGAGTCTCTTTTATCCTTGCACGATCCTCTTCTCTCAAAGTTGATCTCTTACTCCTTTCTTCTCCACCTGTCTAAGTAGCTAAGTCCTGTACTTATCTAATAATGGTTCAGAAATAATAACAATATTAGGTGTTAAAAAAAATACCAAGTTGATATGATCCAAGCAATAACATCATTACAATTTATTTTGGGACACAAGACTGTAGTGGTTGATGAAACAATTTGAGTAATGTCGTTGTCTTGTGATATTAAATACATAATAATGAGTATTGAAATAAATTCCATATAAGGGAACATAATCATAAAAACCACCACCACCAGATACCATCTAATTACACTTCCATCAGGGGCAAATCCACCCGATCCATCATCCACTAAGAAAATCAATTGGATGATTCAATACACCATTACAATATTGAATCAAGCTATATTTCTCTCTTTGGGGTTTAGGCAACAAAATCAATTGGTCCGACAATAACATCAATTAGTCCATCAATCACATTTTAGCATGTAAATAAATTCTTGCTTTGATTCTTGAATAAAGAATTCAAAGTACACAAAATTTCAAGAAAAGATGTGGTCATACTTGAAGAAGCAGTTTGCTTGACGTTGATTTGGCCCGATCACTTTGGCTAGCCTTACCCAAACCCATCAATATCTGAGCAAGCACAATTGGAGCCTAATTCTAACCCTCAAGAACCCTCCTACCCAAGATATCAACTTTGTGGAATTAATTTTTTTGGTGCTATCGAAACTTTTTAAAACCGCTTTTGTTTCTGCCAAAATCATGTACTAATTCTATTCTTTTAATATAAATTCATGATTATTAAAAAAAGCTATCTACTTTACAGTTTCTAGAATTCTCATTCAGCAAAAAGAAAGTGGAAAGAGCGTCATAAATAAGAGCATGACGAACATAACCAAATTTATAAGCTTAAATGAGTTGCTCAAAGTCAACACCATTCCACGAACAATCTTCTTTAGAGTAATGGAACCAAGATAAGCATGCCCATTTTTGAAATAGTTTTCCTCATTCACCATCAAGGAGCTAACCATACACTGGTCAAAATTCTTTGTTCTAAGCAAAATAATTAATTCCTTAATAGTGGGATAAATTTCCTCACTACCGTCAAACCGAAAGACATGATAAGTTGAATCCTAAAAAGCAAGGGCAACCTTCAAAAATTCTTCCTCAATCACCGCACTACGCAAGCCATAAATACAATCCAAACTAGTATTTTTGAGTTGACTCCTTTTAGAAGCATAACAAGACAACCATATTTTTATCAGCCTTTTGGCAATATTCTTCATTATATTGTGTTTAGAGAAAAGATTCACATCTGTTTCAAACTGCTGTAATTTTTGTGATTCTAGTTTGATACAGTGACTGAATATATAGTGTTTGAAATCCTTATTTCTCTTTTTTTTCTACACATAATAGAATAGCCCAACCACCAATCGGCAACCACTTGGCACGGATCGACTGTCGCTACTTTTGGTGACCGCTGATGGATTGTCAAAGACTGCCGTTTCGCGGTCCTTGTTTCTCATTTTCCAAAATGACTCTATTTCGTACAATAACTATTTTGGGGTCCCTCTTGTGATTTGCTTCTAATGTGTATTTTCACCCATATTCTATTCATTTGTTTATTTTTCTCCTCTCTTAAATTTAACATTATATCTTCTCAAATTCTATTCTTTGCTAAGTCTTCAAAAAAATTCAAAGTCACACAAGGGAATTAATTGGACATGCAAGATGATAATGAATCAAAAGCAAAGCATAAGATGATAATTAAAACTAAGTATTTTATTAATATCTTTCAAACATATTGAAAAATAAATTGATTCCTAAGACGTAAGATAAAAAGTTTAAGTGGTCAAACAATTAACCTAAAAGTTAATCTGCTCACCAACTACAATCATGAGAACATCAGGAATTTGAATTTTTTTATCTTCTTGGACACTCTAAGACGTGATTGGAAAGCAACTTTCTCCTTTCAACTAGACTCGACCTTCCAAAGAAACTCTATGATCATGTCTGTGACGATGACAATCGCTCCCTGAACCAAATATATGTTGAAAATTGGTGACCAAGAATCAAGACAAAGAGATATTGAATTATTGAAACAGCTCCACATCTTTTTGAAGGTGTCCAACTTGGTAGGAAATTTACCCTAACTCATAAAAAGTAGCATGTGTACGCCCTGCCACATAATTGACACCTTTGCCACCAAACGAATGTCTAACTTTGGAAAAAAATCAATTACCTTCATTCTAATTCAAGTGGCATTCGGTCACGTTCTCAAAATTTTTGTCCAAAAATATTTAGTAGAAAAATTAGTGGAGGGGATATCAAATCTCTATTTAAGCCAAACTTTGAGGAGCATGAGAGAACCTTATAAAGTTGATTCTTTGTCAAGCGCATAATTGTCCAAACTCATAAGTGTTTCCGTAAGAATCATGTCAGACATATTAACATTACCTCGCATCTCCGAGCCAATGACATAGTTAAATGATTGCAATAATTATTGTTGTCCCAAAAAATGAGTTGAGAAAGTATACTGATGCAGATCAAGGTGCATCGAGCATTCCTTTGCCACCAAAGGGACCAATGACTCGGGCATGAGGAAAGATGATCCAAGGTGCACTCTTGGCACTTATCCATAAAGAGCTTGTGAGTGAGACGTTGGTCGAGGAAGTCGTCTTGAGAGAGAAGACACCACGATTGGTGACGATGCTTCAAGCCTCGAGTGATGGGCCTTGAGTGATGGGCCTCTAGACTTAGTTCCTTCAAATCCCCCTATTGCAACACAGGGGTACAACCCACTCTTCCCTCATATTTGGACTCCTGCCCATAAGGACGGTCCTGAAATTCCGCCATCGAAAGACAATGTAAAGACTTCCACATCCGCTCCAAAGCGAAAAAATGAGAGCGGGAATCAGGAACCTGAGGGAAGCAGCGGCTTGAAGAAAAAAAGCCGAATGGACCCACCTTCCATGGGGGGAGGATCCGGTGTGCCTTACAGCTTGTGGAATGAAATCCTGCCTCCATCAGAAGGAGAACCTTACATCCCATCTTCCTTAGTAGATGAGGATTAAACTTAGGGCTATACTACTTACTATATTCCCGCAGGTTTCCAGTAATATGTTTCCATGTTTTCTCTGTTCTATAAATGTTATGCTTCGTGTTTCTTTTGCTTTCCTCATTTTCTTTTCTCTGAAGACACTTAATGACTGCCTAACAAATCCAGAACACAAATAAATTCGGAACAAATAACTCCAGAATATAAATAAATCCGGAACAAATAACTTCGGAACACAATATTGCTCGTTTTAGAAAGCCTAACCGAAAATGAGTCCTGTGACGGTCTTGCCCAAATAAAATAACAAATCTGGTATCCCTACTAATTAACTGCCAGCAATAAATATTCCCTTGATTTTTGCTTAACCGATAAGCCTTTATTTGAATTTTAAAAATCCAACCTTTCATCCTGAAGAGTCACATCATTTAATTCTTATTCCACGCTCATCACACGTGTCAAAAATCCTTTACATTTAACATTAAGGCTTATAAAGAGATTTCTCTCTTCTCTCTTTCCTTCATCAACTGCTCTCAACCTCCTCACATTTCCCAATCTCCTTTATCGTTTCACTTTGCAAGGATTTCACTGCTGCGATTCCGATTAAACGATTTCTTCCGATCACCCTTTACTCCTTGAGGTATTCCGTTTCTTCCTTCTTTTTATTCTCTTCCTTTCCTTCAAGATCCCCCACTATGCTCTAAATCATATCTTCTCTGAATCTACAAGGTCCCATGGATCCGAAAATAGAAAGAAATTCTAGTGTAATCATCGATGATACTACTTTACGAAATGAACTAACAAGCTATGACGCCTCCTTCCCAAACAATTACACCCTTAGGGTACCTAATAAAACCAACCGACTGTATAGTCTCCTAAGAGGGAATCGTAGGATTCTATATACTAAAATGTTTTTGTATGGTTTCCGCCTTCCTCTTCATACTTTAATTTCCAATATGCTAAACCACTTTGAACTTAATCTTGCACAAATAACTCCTCACTCCTGGTCTGGAATTTATGCTTTCATTCGAGTTTGTAAAATGAAGGGTATTCTTTTCCCTTCTGTCCCTTTGCCTTGTAGCTTCTTCCAGTTAGATAGCAATAACGGTTTAGTCGATAGCATCCTTGTTTTGGAGATCCATTTGCTCAACCACTTCTGGAAAATTTCTAAGAATTTGACACAATGATAGCAAGGGTAGATGAGTGGAAGGATAGGTTCTTTATTATTGAACTGCCCACACCTCAATGGCATTCCGATTTTAATCGTAAGATTGTTGGTAAACACTGGAAGAGACCTACCGGGCTAGGTTCGAGAGACAAAGTTGATGCCGATACTTTACGGGGTGTACAAATGCCCTTCCATACCCTTAACTTTGCTAAGGACATGCCTTTAAATGAATGCGTTGTGGGTAAGTTTCCACCTTTCTCTTCCTCTTCCATCCTTTCTATTGTTTAACTTGTAAAAATTTTGCTTTTTTACATAAATTACGGAAGAACAACAACAAGACAACGTAGGCACATCATCCGGCCCAGGTACCTCCTGAGCTACAAGTGCTTCCGGTCCAGCCCCCGTGGCCTTGAGAACTGTTCTTCCTGTGAAGAAAAGAAGATCCGGTAGAGCTTCCGGAAGGATACCAAGTTTTATCCACAATTGGTTGCCCCTTCGCGAATAAGGAACTAGCTCTCAACCCGTCAAGGAAACATCTTTCCCAACCGTTGAAGTAAAGGTTGAGCCCGGAAACATTCCTCTATTTCTGCCTTCCTCCTCCACGTTGTCTATATTTCAATTTTCTAACCACATGGACAAAGAAGAAAGTCTCATTCAAGCCACCAAAGCTCAGAGGCAAAAGATAAGAGAAGAACGATAAGCTTTGGCAGCAGGATGTAAGATTTGTCCTCCCCCAACTCCCATGAGGGGTGCAAATTCCCCTGACTTGTCCAACTTGCCTGACGGTTCAGAAAGGATTCCGGTCGAGGTATTTGATTCTCGACCAGTGACAAATCCAGTTCCTGAAGAGGTTCATGCCATGCCTTTACCGGCTACTTCTTCAATTCCGGCTTCCACAACTACGTCCTTGATTCCAGCTACACCAACTGCTTCCTTGATTCCATCTACAGGTACCTCCGCTAATATTGTCACAGGATCTTCTGCACCATCAACTGTCAATCTTATGCCACTCTTTTCTATTCCAGTCTCTACACCATCACTCACTCAGCCAGGCTCTGCTCAGCATCCGCCTCCCCGTTTTACCGCAAATTTCTCCGCCATAGGCCCCCAAGGTACTCCCACTCATCAAATTAATTTAAAGATATTGGGAGCGGACGGCCTTCGTTCCCTAGGGGTTCCGGAATCATCCACTGGAAGCGGAATGACAGCTTCCTTGGTAAGCAGTATGTTGTCCCCTCCTCTGGAAGAAGAGGAATTCCGCAAATTACCTTATAAGGATCACTACCTCCAACTTCAAAATGACCTTCTCTCTATCTCTCGCAAGTTGCATTATGCTATGGAGGCAAATAATGCCAAAGTACAAGGCTTGACCAATACTGTCAATAGCCAAAAAACACAGCTTGCCTAAAGCCAGGCTAAGGTCCGGAAGATAGTACAACTCCATGACCGTACCCAAAAGGAGTTGGATAACTATCGAGCCAATTCGTCAAAAGAAGAGAAGCGAAATAAGGCCAAGATTGAAGCCCTTGAAGCGGAGTTGGTAGCGGAGAAGAAGAAGGTCTCTTTACTTTGCGAGGACATTTCTGCTAAGGATGAAGAACTAGCCAAAGTTCCTCGCAAGATTGACTGGTGCTGGAAGAAAACTATGCGTGCCATGAATGCTGGGTTTCTGGATTATTATGGCCAGATCAACTTTGACCCAGGCCGCATTGCTGAGTACACCCATAAGAGGATGGCTGAGATTGATGAAAGTAAGGTTGGGCTTTCCTCATCTGATGAGGAAAAAACAGATGATGACGGAGACGAGGATAACGAAGGCGAGGAAGATCTATCCTTACCTGGCTCCTCGAATGACTTGGAAACTACAAATATGGAGGTCTGTACAAACCTCAGAGCAGAAGATAGTGTCAATCCGGGAGTAGAGGAATCAAGACCAAGCACAAGATCTCCTACTTCTCCCCCAAAATAATCATTCTTATTTTTGTATTTATTTAAATAATTTCCTTTCTTTCCAATTGGTGTAATATTATTCCTAGAACTTACAAGAGTATTTTCCAAATTAATATTTCCAAGTATTATTATCAAACAATTTTTTCCCTAAAATAAGAAACAAATAACAATAACAAATAAAAATAAACTGTCATAACTATAAATCAAAAATCCTTACACAAGGTGATTCCGGAATAAAAGTGATTCCGGAATAAATCCTTAAACAATAGGTGATTCCGGAATAAAGTGACTCTAGAATAAAGAGTGATTCCAAGGTAAAATATTGAACCAGGTGATTCCGGAATAAAGAGAGGGATTCAAGAATAAATAGAATGACTCCGGAATAGAAAAGTGTGATTCCGGAATAAAGAGTTCCAATTATTCTTTCAAGATTTCCTTTCAACAATATCTCTTATTTTATTAAGAGAAATATTCTCTTCTTGTCAGAGCATTAAATGCTGCAAAACCCCTAATAAATGCGATTAAGGAAGAAATGATGACTAACGCGCGTGCCCCTTATATGAACAATGCTTAACCAACACGTATTTCTTTTTCCACAACAGTCACAACCCTTACACGCGACTCTCTCCTTTCCTTCGAAACGCCACATGGCAAATGGTAACCAGCCAGGCATTCATACCGTTTTGACGCCTAGGGTTATAAATTGCACCACTATTCCTTTTATTTCCTTTTATTTCTTCTGCATCCTTCAATTTCCTTTACATCTTCTTTTCATTACACCGCTCAAGTCTTTTTTGTCCAAAAATTTTTTGCACATCCTTCTTACTCTTCCACTTTAATCTATCTCCTTCTTCAATTTTAATTTCCTCATCCTATTCACAATGACTGGCAAAAACCCTATTAATCCTCAAGCGGCCGACGAAAGCCTTGCCCGGACTCAAAGGTCTGGTGAGAATCCATCCAAACCACAAGGACGAGGAGAACAAGAGATCGAAGAGATTGTCTCAACCATTTCCTCATTAAGCGCTCTTAACCAAGAATTGGCCAAATATCACTCAAAAATTCCAGCGGCCTACACCCTTCAACTCGCCAATGACGAGGTTAGGTTAAACAACAACTTAGAGGGAAACCAACGAATTTTATACACCAAAATGTTCTTTTTTGGCTTTCAATTCCCTCTCAACCCTTTCATGGCAGGGTTGCTGACTGAATTCGACTTGAACCCTGCCCAATTCAGTCCCAATTCCCTTATATACCTATACTCTTTCATCCATCTTTGCGAATCCAAACACATTTCTCCCACTATTCCTTTATTGCAATATCTCTACCGTTTATACAACCCCTCGTTATGATGATGACTCCTTGAATGGCTTCACCTGGAAGCTCTACAAAGTCGATTCCTCCCAATTCCTGCTCCTACTTCCAAAGGGATTACCATTTTGGAGGAGTCTTCCACGACACCCCAAAAGAAGAAAAGAAAATTAACCAAAGGTCGTGCAGGCGAAGGTCCTGCAACTACACTTTCCACCATCCCTACAATTCCACAAGCTCTGGATGTCACGACACCCCTTAGAGCAACTTCTACCACACCTGAGATGTCCAAAATTTCCGGCACCGTGGCATCAACAAGCGTTCGCAGCGTCGTGGCTATAGAACAAGAGATTCCGGGTGACCCGGAAGATCCCAAGGAAAATACAGCAGCTGACCTGTCTAACACTGCAGTAAATTTTGAGGCAGGACATGCCGCAGCAGATTCTGGGGCGAGCACAATACCAGAAGATCCTATGGAGTGACCTTGGAATCTACCACTACTAACCTTGACAAAGGTTCTAGGGTGGCCACTATATCAAAGGTTCCGGCCCCGGAATCCCCTCTTCATGATATTCCTCGAAGCTTTCTTTCAGAAACTCGGGTATGTTTATTCTTAAATTATTTTTCTTTCTTTTACTACTTGCGCTTTTATTAATATGAAATGTTTCCTGATTTACTATACAAGAGGTTACAAAAAACTTTTCCATGGCCAATCCTTCCAAGGCCTTGGACGATATTGATAATTTATTCCTTTCCTACCACCAAGGGAAGACAGATGAAGGACCCTCTGGCGAAACCACGGTAGCTACTCCTCCTAGTGGGCAAGAAGAGCTAGGTGGTGGCGGAGGCCTATTGAAATTACCACTGATGATATAGAGATGTCAGAATTGCTGGCAACTACTACCCCTGCCAGACCCGCCACCTTCACGCCAATCTCTTCATCACCCACTCCATCTAAATTATCACAGGGTCTGTCTCCCACCCTTCCTGTCTCTCCTCTTAATGCTTTCCAAGAAACAAGGGGAGAAACTTCTTCATCTGTTCCGGGTACAGAGGCTAACACTGTCGTATCTCCTCTGCTCCCACAATCCTCCAATGTCGGCCTTCCTATGTTGTATTTCATTCCTTCTTTAGAAATGGCTACTACTGAGGGGACTTCCCCTACCACTTGCAATCTGATAGCCAACCTGAGAAAGACAATTTTCTGTCACAATCAGCTGAGGATCAACTTTGTGACATGTAGTCTTCTCTCTTTTCCACTCTACGCCACTCTCAATACCTAACGGGTCATAATACAAAAATGAAGATCTCCATGGAAAAGATGCAAAATTCTCGAGATCAAGCAATCCGGGAATGTGCCGAAAAGCAAGAACAGCTTCAAACCCTTCAAAAGACCCTTGAAGCAGCTCAAAAGAGAGAGCAAGATTACTTGCAGGCACAAGAGGTTGCAGAGAAAGCATTACGAGAAGTTTTGGAGAACTTAGAAATGGCCCAAAAAGGTGAAGCACAATATCAGGCCAAGTATGAGAACATTCTGGTGAACTTAGAGATTGCCCAGAAAGGTGAAGCACATTACCGGGCTAAATATGAAGACATGTCAGAGAAAACAAAATCAATAACGGACCAAATGTCCAAGGATGGCCTAGTAATGTGTGGTTTGAAAGCGGCAGTGGCAGTTGAACAAGAAAAGAATGCGGCTTTGAAGAAGGAACTGAGCATGAGCACAAAGAAATGCCATTGGTATAAATGGCAAGGAATAAAGGCGATGACAGATGCTTTTATGGCGCATTACGGGAGGGAAAAGTTCGACCCTCTTCCTATTGCTGCTATTGCGAAGCGGAAGATGAAGGATATAACGAATGATAAGTTTTACGCTTCACAATGCCGGATTGAAGGTCACGGGGAAAACAAATGGTCAGTCGCTCTTGGTTCCTCTAGCACCACCCCTTCCGAGCACTGAAAGAAGGTTCCCTCTATGTCCTTTATAATTATTTTTGTAAATGACTAATTTAAAGTCATACCGTTTAGTACAGTTTGTTACTACTATTTTCCCAATGTTTCTTTTCATTCCTCATCTTGTCTTATCAATATTTTGGAGAATAACACTCACAATATTAAATGTAAGGATATTAAGTGAAAAATTTATTCCGGAAAGTTTATTCCCTCAATCACCAATAAGGAATTTATTCCGACCTTTACCTATAAGGGATTCAAAAATTCATTCTAGCCCTATAAAAAGTATTGCAAATTCATTCCGGAAATCATTCCGGCCATTATTACCAATAAAGAGTATTTCATACCATAATCAAAATAAACAAATCAGAGAAGCAATAATCTAGAAATTTTATGCCAAAAAAGGTAAACCAGAAGTACCTTGGTGTAAGATAAGCACAAGAGTATCGGATCAAAGTACCGGATCCGCAAGCTTTAATTGCTTTAATATTTCCGCCATTTTTCCTGGCAAACTAAAGAAGAAATTACATACTCATGTTAGCAGAATAACATGTAATAAGATATTCCCATTGCATTTAATATTTCAATCACGAATTCCGCTATCTTAATTGCATCAATATTTCAATTGCTTTCCAATTTCACAGAATTTCAATTGCTTTCACATTCCACTTTCCATAAATTGCCAACCACTGGTATTGCTTAAAATTGCTTACTATCCGCAATGGGACCAGAATTGCTTTCACATTACCCTTTTCACAACTTGCCAAACCACGGAATGCGGAGCTACCCGGCCCAGTGTATGAACTGGTATCGCACAGGCAATACACTCGCTTTCGGATCTGATTACAACGATCAGCCTGGGGCGTGCCTCATGTCGTGATACCGTCTAATCAGGATCAGTATCACACGGATAGGTGTTTTCACTCCCAGGCGTTGAGTCTTGACGTCCCCAGAGCGTGCCTCATCATCATGACCCATCTAAATTAGCACGGTATCACACGGTTAGGATTTTCACTTCCGGGGGTGCCGGGGCGTGCCTCATCATCATGACCCGTAGCACAGTGTCACACGGTTAGGATTTTCACTCCCGGCATTGAATCTTTAATATACTAGGGCATGCCTCAACGTCCTGACGCCGGTTGGATCAAGACCGACTGTTACACGGATAGGTGTTTTCACTCCTGGTATAATCTTGATTCCATCGTCTATAAAATAACAAAAAAGATAACACAAGAAAGTTTTCTAACGTGGTTCAGCATTAAAGCCTACGTCCATGGTATTAGTATTATCCCATAGAGGTTACAAAATAAATGTCAGCTCTAGAATGATACAATTTTAAATGAGCAATATTCCAAGAGCTAGGTAACAGGGTACCGTCCATGTCCTTCAAATGATAGGCTCCCTTGCCAATGAAACGAGTGACCCGGTATGGGCCCTCCCAGATATGGCTGAGCCTCAACATGCGCTGCCCCGTAGATCTCTTATCTCATAACACCAAATCACCTATCTTTAGCAGGCGCTCATTGACACGCCGGTTGTGGTACTTTGCCATCTTCCTTTTGTAATACAACACCTTTAGAATGGCTTGTTCCTGCAACTCCGGCAATAGATCAAGGTTAGCCCGCAACCTTTCTTCATTTCTTTCCTCATTAAAGTATTCCACTCGTAGAATCAAGGCTTCTATCTCCACTAGTGTTACAACTTCCGTTTCATAAGTCATTGCAAAAGAAGTCTCTCTAGTACTGGCTTTAGGAGCCATCCGGTAAGCCCACATGACATACGACAACTCTTCTGCCTATCGCTTTCGGGCTCCCTCAAGGTTCTTCTTGATACCGCTAAGTATGATTCGATTGGTAACCTCCGTCTGACCATTTGTCTGTTGATGTGCTACTGAAGAAAACCTTTGTTCAATCCGGAACTCCAAGCAACGTTCCCGAAAGTAATGGTTGGTGAACTGGGTCCCGTTATCACTGATTAGAATCCAAGGCACCCCAAACCGTAAGATTATCTGATGCCGAAAGAAGTGCCAAGCTTTTTCTGTTGTGATCACCGGAACAGCTTTAGCTTTCGCCCACTTAGTAAAGTAGTCCACAACAACAATAACAAACTTAAGCTGAGGCTTCACCTTTGGAAACGGTCCCAAAATATCAATTCCCCATTTGGCAAAGGGACAAGGGCTAACAATCTCAGAGATCTCAGTAGCGGGTATTCTTGGGATCTTAGCATACTCGTGGCACTTATGACAAGTTCGAACAAAATGATCAGTGATAAATATATTATACCCCCAGGACATTTTAGTCTTTACATGGTGTACCGTCATCCTTAGCCACTGTAGCACCTACCCGGCATCCTGCTCCCCCTGTTACCGGGGTGTGGTCGACATAACGAGGGGGGCCCATATGATACGGTATGGTGCCTATTCCCACACCCGGTAAGCAATAAGTGTTATCCCCCACTAAATGCCCTATAAATACCCCCCCCCCCCCGGGTAGAAGAAAGGAGGACTTTTGGGTGGCCACTCTCTCTCTCTACTCTCTCTCTTACTCCTTAAAACTCATGTTTATCCCTCCATCTATCACGATATTGACTTGAGCATCGGAGTACTTGCGCCGAGGACCCCCTCCGGCGCCTTACAGGTGTAGCAGCAACGAGGAGAACCACCCCCTCAGAAGTGAAGATCTCCAGGATTCTCCCTACCCCGGGTACATTCTTATCAAAATGGTGTTTTCGTTAAGAGCATTTAGATCATCAAGTGAGTTCCTTGAGATTTGAAGGCTCTCCTCTCCATATACATATTTATTACTCTCCATCGTCGCTGCTAATGTTTCTAGTGATGGGTTTATCACATGATTTAAGTCTTGCTTGGATCTGATAATAGGAGTTTATATGATCATTACATTGTTATATGTTTAAAAGAAAAGAAAAAAATAAGATCAGATCTGAGAGAGAAGTCATGGTCATCATCGTTGTATTTTCACAAACCTATGGCATCATCATTCACCTTGTAGTATCTTCGTCAATATTGAGATCACCACCAAGGATCTCGTTGCTTTTGGAAAATGGGTTTCCAAATTCAAAACCCATCATCATCTCTTCAACTTGAGATGGCCAATCACCGCCGCGTGCAATTAAGGAGCAAGGTTATTTTGTTGTGGCCATCATCATCATCAATTATTTATGATCACTGTTGCACGTACAAAGAGAGGGATCGACGAAAGAAACGGATGAGTAAAATAAATAAAATAAACTTGGATCTCCATGTAATATCAGGTACGCTACCCGTGATCCTCAAAGTATATTACTGATTATTCTTTCAAGCACTGGACAAGGATGGAGACGGTTCTTTGAGTTGGCAAAGAATTCTTTCCTGTGTGGGTCCTACTTCAGCTATGTCCAACGTCTTTTAGGCTTGTCAGAGTATCTTTGATCTGTGTCGTAATTATTACCGCGATAAAGATAGCTATACCCGCTACGATGACGCATTTTCTTGGATGACTATACCTGCAACTGGTGCGAATATTTCCCTGCCCACATTAGCAGTAAACCACAACAGCGGTAACGACTGGTAAGGAGTAATTAGAAGAAAAGCAAACAGGAAATGAACATAACAGAACGTCGTCTGTGCTCTTTCTGTAGCGGGATCATCTCATGACTATAATTCCTAATGTAAATCAACCGATATCTACTGCAAGTCATCAAAGTTAGACCACGGTCGCCACCTGTTCAGCCAAATTCCTCAACCAGATGTCGTTGCAAGAACTACTCTGATTTTAGCTTACCTTGCTGAAGGAGAAGAAGAAAAGCGGTGCCAGCGGTTGCATTCCGTAGTGGTGAAGTCGAGAACGAGGTTTAGTAGTACGACATTGAATGCCTTAATGTCTGCTTATTTTAAGTCTGCATCTTCATTTTCTACACTGTCTTCATCTCTTATAGAGGCCGCTAGGAGGCTGTTTTAAGCGACAGAAATGAGTCAATGTGAACAATTATAATCACCAGCTATGTCAAGAATAATGATCTTGGTGCTGCTAGAGAGTTGCTTGATTGCATGAGGAATTCAGTAACACTTCCACCAAGCTAACGGTATATATTTTCTCTTAATGTTGGCATTTACTGGGCTGACTAGCAAGAAACAAATGAATCAAGTAACGGGACTACATGGCAAGTAACAAGCTAGCAGGAAAGTACAGTAACAGCATACACACATGCTATGGAAAGCGAGCCTACGGGTGACCTTAATGGGAGAAAGTAACAGGCCAAGTCAACGGGAGGATAAAGAAAGTTAACGTGTCAGGCATCTTTCCAAACTAACGGGTTAGGCATCCGGCAAGATAACGGTATACTTCTCCTTTGTGCACCTTCCAGTACACCTCCCGGATACAAACAGGATTATGCATTATATCGGCCCCGGCAAGATAATGGGATGTTTAACGGGGACAATTGAGGGTTTTGTGGAGGTAGCTATATCCACTGGTCATCACTTTGTTAAAGATCTCCACAGCAACAGCATGTAGATGACGCCCATAAAGCGTATTGGGTTCACCTAAAGCTAACGACAGCAGTTACGTATCAGTACATCGGATCTGCATACCGAGTTTACCTAGCGACATAGCGGCAATCAATGATCCATCCATCCTTCTAGTAATGGCACATAACGGGAGAAGCACAGATAACGGGTCAGACATCTTTTTAAGTTAACAGGGCAGTGTTTAATAAGTTAACGGGAAAGTAAGATGACAGGAAAAGAAGGCATACCAGCAACAGCATGTTATTGGGAGCAAGCAAGATACCGCTCCTGATGTCGCTCCTGGCAAGCGAGCTCAACCAACCTACATCATAAAAGAAGCTGAGAAGAAGAAAAATCAGAAAACGCGTTGTAGGAAAGAAGGAGGAGACGAATAGTTCCTTGTGCCAATTAATTATAATGGCAATTTTCAGTCAATTCGGGAAAGTTAGGAAAGACAGTAGTTAATCCAGAATGATAAAGCTTCCAGTGAACAGTACCACGGAATGAGGATCCGGTGAACAGTACCTAGAAAGAGAAAATTAGGCAGTTATATCGAGTTTTGTGAGAAAAATCGTGTCTTCTTCATACGTGCTCAGAATGTTCTGTATGATAGCTCGATTTGAAGATAATTGAAGGGGTTACAATTATTATGAAGACGTCTAAGTGAGATATTAATGTTAACTGGGCATTATTGAGCCTCAAAGTAACACCACTGGTTTGGGAAAGGTTGAAGAACATGGTAATCTTGTGAATTTATACTTTTGTATCATGCTTCCAGAAAAAAGCACACAGTAGTCATATTGAGTTCACGGAAAAAATCATTACTGTCCGACTCTTAAAAATATCATTTGATTATAGCCGGATTCTTCAGTCACAATGCGACTTCTTCAACTACAGCCTGATTTTCTAGCTATAGTTAGTTTGATTATCCAGTAGTTATCTGGTTGCAGCATAGTCCTGCTTTATATCTGATTATTTATCTATCGTCATTTTTTCGCTACTACTACAGTTACGAAACAAAAGTTAATTCAGAATACTATCTATCGGGTGAATATCTACCCCGGATGAATATTTATATGATTTATCGGGTGAATATCTACCCCGTTTGAAAAGCCCTCATAATATCATGTGGCCATCCTCTCATCATCGCAAAGGTCTCCAATGATATATCATTCTTCTTCGTAAATGAAAGGAATTGAACGGGAATTAAACAACGGCCGAGTTCCTTGTTTATTCCCTTAAGGTATCACTATTATCTTTAATATTATCATTCTCTCCTTACCTCTATTTTTAATATCTTCATTATCCTTAACATTCTTAGAGGAATCTAACAAAAGTTAGCAAACTCTGTTAATGTATTTGTACAACTAACAATGCAGATACTCAAGTGCAATACAGATTACAAACTTGCAAACTTCATCAGCAAGAGCCTGATAAATCATATAAAGCTTCCTAAGTCCGTTCTAGTTCTGATAGACAGACGGTGGTATGGCTCATTGAGATAATTCTAATATACCCATCAGGCCACCCATCCATTGCATAGGAATGCTGATGACTTCATCAGGGAAGACCGTCGAAGCCCGATCCGGTCCTTAAGATAGACGGTGGCGGTTAGAGGTTAACGGTTTTCCTAAGCCCATTCCGGTCCTTAATTAAGATGGTGGCAAGGCTCTTAGGAACGCTAACAGAACCTGACAAGTCTAGCAAATTTTATAAAGCCCATTCCGATCTTGTTGAATCAAATAGTACGACTTAGGAACGCTAACAAAGAAACAAGAATTTTGCAAGGATGTTGGTCTCTACGACAGCATTAGCACAAGAGGCATATTCCAGATTATGTCGTGCAAATAAAGCTTAGGCATATGAAATATAAAGGTTGTCCGAAAACTCCCTGTAAGTAAAAAGCCTCCTAATGATTTTCCTAGAATACTTGCCCTTTTTCTATCTCTTTGCAGTTTACACAAGGTGCAAAGCAACCCGGAACCAATCTGGTATTCATATGAAAAAGTAAAGCGGCAATCACCTGGAAACACTTGACGGTATCCCGTTACTTAACTCTTGGAATATTGCTCACTTGAAATTATACCATCTTAAAGCTGAAGTTCACTTTACAAACCTTTTGAGTTAACGTTAACGATATGTGACGCTTCTAGCCGTTAATTCAAATGGACATATCTTTGTATGCTCCATGTTGATCTTAAATAGGTACTCGAGCACGCCCCCGGAAGTGAAAATCCTATCCTTGTGACAACCGTGCTAACATAGACGGCTCTTTAAGACGAGGCACACTCCGGGGACGCGAAGACTCAACGCCTGGAAGTGAAATCCTATCCTTGTGACAATCGATCCTGATCAGACGGCTCACTAAGACGAGGCATGCTCCAGGCCGATCGTTGAAAAGCAAAACAAAAGAAAAATCCCAGCAAGTAATCGGACGGCAAATACCCAGTGAAGCGGCTGAATGAGTAATGCCCCGGCGAGGCCGGATGAGAAAGCAATACCAGCAATACCCCGGCGAGGCCGGATAGAATAATAATAATAATATCCCAGCAAAGCCGGATTAGTGCATGCGGAGGCAGTTAATGCCTATTACTGCATACCATTTTGCTAACATGGCAGAATAATGTTTGATGATTTGCAGGAAAAAATCGCAGAAATATTGAAATAATAGAGTGATCAATGCCTACGAATGCAGCGAAATCATTGAGGTACTTCTGACATACTTGTCATATATAAATCTTTCAGATTGATGGTTCCTTTGTCCATTCAATGTCGTTATCGTATATTTCTCATTGGCAATTCTATCGGCAATTGCAATCATTCCATTAACAACTACAATTATGTTATCAGCAAGTGCGAGTATGTTCAGGAATTTTGTTAAATCACATACAAGAAAGATATTTTCTTGAAGATATGATATCTCCTATTTGAGGAAGAAACAAAAATCTACAGACATCCATAAGGTATCTTTTACTCTTAACGAGGGAAACATCTTCAATGATAATGACAACATTGCAGTATCTTCTGCTCATGATATTGGGAAAAGTCCTTGCCTATTGCCATATTATTCTCTCCTCGGCATGGGAATATATATCTTGTGATATGACATGACCATAATATCCCTTCTTATAAAGAAGAAGACATCTACATTTATTAACATGGCATCTTCTGTCAGTGACGGAAACTATCTACAACAATAGAGCATTATCGTGAGACCCCTTATTCCTGAAAGTATACCTTGAACGATGTTATCTCATTAAGTGAGAATATTACTTTTGGCATAAGAACACACACGTGTAGTTATGTCACCTTGTCTATGAGGAAAAATCTTATATCACCGCAAGTTCATGCATCCGGAGCTATTTGGTGGGCTACTTTATCTCTAGTTGAGATCTCACCCTCGATATTATCTCATTGAGTATCATTACCTTGTTATGAATCTGAGAGCATATCTTAAAGTTATCTGATGAAGAGAAAGCAGTTTAACCGCTTGTTATGAGAAAAATTGGTAGGAAATATCCCCTTAGCAACATCGAAAAGGGTGAGATTGTCAAGAAATATCTCTTCTGCATCCTGATATCTTTTATTCACGGTATGTGAAAATTTTCTACGTTATCAGAATATTATCTTTGATATGGAAATACATATGTTCAGTTGTGTTGTCTCGCCACGATATCTTCTTCTGATATAAAGCAGACGTCCACAGTTATCGAAGCATAGCATATCCTGTCTATCTTGGGAAATATTCATCATAACATTCTGTTATCACAAGCTTATGATTCTGAAATTATCTGATGGATAACGTTATCGCTTGCCGAAATTTATCTTCAATAATGATATCTCGTTATGGCAGCTCTACCGCTTGGTGTATTATTCCTATGATCCCTCTTGGTATTTATAATTCTCAAGTCTGTTCTGGTCGCTATAGTACTTGGCAAGTTTTGCTGCATGTGGTTCCAATGGTCGTTACTTGCTTATGGATACAAAATACTACTTGGCTTCATCAAGGGAATTAGATCGAATTATTAGTATACAGAAGTCCCCATCATCCATCTTTTTGCACTATTGCAATTGAGTCGTTCTACTTATTTTCCGGAAGGCATTATACAACGCTTACCATCTGAAAATTATCTGACAGTCACTATCCGAAAACCTCCTGTAAGTAAAAAGATTCCTAATAATTTCTCTAGTGTATTCACTTTTCTCTGTCTCTCTGCAGGTTGTACAAACAAAACACGTGTGAAGCAACCTGGAAATAATCAGATACTTATATGAGAAAGTAATCCGGCAATCATTCGAGAGTAGTGCTGAATTATCTAGTATATTCTGAAATCAAGTTTTAGATACACCAAATGGGAGGCATGTTATCGACATTACCGAGACCGTTTTTGGTTGGGTTGTGGGCACATTCAGTTTTGAAGATCTATTTACTGCCTACTATGTCACCCACATCCACACTAACTGGTTAATCGGCCCATCACCTCTTCAAGCCGTAAACGAGATCATCATTATACACAGCCAAGGAGAAGAATTATCTTGATGGTATCATCATCATCAACCACCATAAGCTCTCATGGTCGTATACAGCTTTAAATCCAAGAACCGTCATGGCCACGCTCATCATCATCTCATTACGCTTTCACACAACAGATAAAATAACTGCAATAGCAACAATCGTGGCATCAAAAGCTGAGATTTATCGGGGAAGAATTGCGGTTTCAATAGCAGTCTGTAAACGTCAACAACAACCTAACGACCCCGACAAGCTTATAATCTTCTAGTCACAGTTAACAGCCCCGACAAGCTAATACCACTTAGCGGGAATGACACTTAACGGCTTCTAACAAGTTAGCGGCATCACCAGCTCATTCTTTGGCACTTAACGAGAAATGATCAGTTGACGACGAATAGGTCCCTATATCGAAAATATTTCCAAGAACACATCCTATTTCAGAAACATTGTCAGTCGAGCAACATCCTGGAATTGTCACCTGTGCCCGCACCATCAAGCTAGTAGCATTCTTTGCATTCCCAGCAACACATGTAACAGTATATGTCGGTCGCCTCCACCATACCGCATATACCCTAATTTCATGCATGGTCACCAGAATCTGCTTATCAAGAAGCAAGCTATCGGCAGAAGCATCACTTCTCGTCACTTTATCAATTTGGTCATCATCCTTCGTGTCCAACAATTATCACAAGCTATTGGCTTATGTTACCTGCTCTGTTATCGTATACCTGATACAACTAGTTCAAAGATACTGAGTTTTTGTAAATACCAGGGATAAGAATATATGGTGTGAATGTCAAAAAAGTCAGAGAAACTCGAAGATTTTTTCAAGCCTGCCGCAACGTGGAGGAAATAGCACTCGTCCAGATACCGAGAATGGAGCCCTTGGTAAACACTCGGGCTCGTTTTCGGTTGGGCTTATGGTAAATATAATATACCCCCTAGGGCATTTTAGTCTTTACATGGGGTACCGTCATCCTCAGCCACTGTAGCACCTACCCGGCATCCTGCTCCCCTTATTACCGAGGTGTGCTTGACGTCAGTAAAGGGGGCCCATCTGATACGGTATGGCACCTATTCCCACACCTAGTAAGAAATAAGTGTTATCCCCACTAAATGCCCTATAAATACCCCCCCCCCCCCCCCCCCCCCCCCCCCCGAGTAGAAGAAAGGAGGACTTTTGGGTGGCCACTCTCTCTCACTACTCTCTCTCTTACTCCTTAAAACTCATGTTTATCCCTCCATCTATCACCATACTGACTTGAGCGTCGGAGTACTTACGCCGGGAACCCCCTCCGGTACCTTGCAAGTGTAGCAGCGACGAGGAGAACCACCCCCTCAGAAGTGAAGATCTCCAGGATTCTCCCTACCCTGGGTACATTCTTATCAATCAGAATCCCTGCGGATCGTGGGCCAGTAGAATCCGGATCGCAAGACTTGAGCCGCCAGGGTGGTTCCGAAAGTATGCAGTCCGCAAATTCCCTCATAAATCTCTCGTAGTGTGTAGAACCCTTCTTGTTCCGTAATGCACTTTGTTGCCAAATGAGAAAAACATCTACGGGCTAACTCCCCATCATAATAAGTACACTTGACAGCTTGTTGGAGTACTTTCCTCTTTTCTGCGGCATCTTCTAGAAGCACATCATGCTTAAGGAACTTTATTACTGGAACCCGCCAATCCTTCTCTCCTTCCTATATACACAAGGATAATTGCTCTTCCATGAAATAAGGTACAGAAATTTCCTCAAAGATCACGTCAGCCAGGATAAGAGCGGCAGGATCTGCAGCAAGCTTGGCCAACTCATCTACTGCCGTATTATCTTCCCTCAAAACATGTTCAATGCGGATTGAAATTCCTTTTTTCTTACTTTCCGCCAACTGTTGGTGTACTTTAGACAAGTATTGAGACATTATTGGATCCCTAGCTTGAGAATTGCCAAGGACCTGATCAACAACCAACTTTGAATCACCATAAATTAACAAATGAATATCTTCTATTATTCCCAAATCAGGAATTGTTTTGGCGGATAAGTCCTTGCCGATACGCAATCTGACTAACAAAGCCTCATATTCTGCAGCATTGTTGGATAGCGGCTTCAGGATTCTCAAAGCATACCTCATCTTTATTCCTTCTGGCCCGGATATGGCAATTCCGGCCCCAACAAGATCTGGACCTTTGGCTCCATCAACATGTAGCACCCACTGATCTCTGTAAGTGTCAGGATACGGAAGCCACTGTTCTTTATCTCTAGATTTTTCCTCAAGTAGATCTGACAAAGGCTCCTTTGTGAATGTACATTCTACAATAAAGTCCGTCAAAGCCTATGCTTTAATATATGGTCTGGACTTATACTGCAAACCATACTGCTCGAGCTCAACAACCCAAATTAATATTTTTCCTGAAGACTCCGACTTGCGAAAGATTCTTCTCAAGGGCTGATCCGTAAGAACTGTCACCGGATGGGCTTGGAAGTACTGGGACATCTTCCGGGTTACCTGGACTAACGCGAACACTATCTTCTCAATCTTAGCGTATCGCAGCTCAGCATCCTTCAAAATATGACTAATAAAATATACCGGTAGGTGAATGTTGTCCTCTTCACATACCAGGACAGCACTGACTACCTCATGCGCAACTCCCAAATAAAGATACAAGGCGTCACCCACCTCAGGCCTTGCCAACACTAAATTAGAACCCAGGTACTCTTTCAATTTCGAGAATACCTCCTCGCATTCATTTGTCCACTCAAAGGGTGCCTTCTTGCAGATGATTTTAAAAAAGGGCAAACATCTTTCACCTTGTTTAGAGATGAAACGACGTAATGCAATAACCCGACCAGTAAGGTTTTGAACTTCCCTAACATTCCGTGGCGAGATCATATCATGAATCACCTACACTTTTGAAGGATTGGGCTGAATTCCCTTCTGGGTAACAATATAACCTAGGAACTTTCCCGTCCGAAAGGCAAACATACATTTTCGGGGATTCAGCTTCATGCCGAACTTTCTCATGATGACAAAAACCTCTTCCAAATCAACGAGGTGACCTTCAAAGCTTTTGGACTTAATCAACAAATCATCCACATATGCTTCCACATTTCATCCAATCTGGCCTTTAAACATCTTGTTAGCCATCCGTTGAAAAGTGACCCCAGCATTATTCAAGCCAAAAGGCATGGCTTTATAACAATAAGTAGCCTTTGGGGAATGAAAGCAGTTTTTTCCTCATCTTCCCTAGCCATGGGAATTTGATGGTATCCGGAATTGGCATCCAAGGAACTCAAATAGGCATAACCTGCCGTTTGGTCCACCAATTGCTCAATCCGGGGTAACAGATAGCAATCCTTAGGACAAGCATCATTCAGATCCGTGTAGTCAATACACATCCACCAATCTCCACTTGGCTTAGGCACCAGGACCGGATTAGCTAGCCAAGTTGGATACTGAACTTCTCGAATAAATCCGGCTTTCAATAACTTTGCCACTTCCTAGTTGATAGCTTCCGCTTTGTCACCAGAGAAAACACGCCGTTTTTGCTGAACTGTCGGAACATCCTGATTGACATTGAGATGATGCTCCGCTACCTCCCTAGGGATACCGAGCATGTCCGTCGGTACCTAAGAAAATTCTCCCTTGCATTTATTCAACAAATGCGCTAACTAAGTAGACTCCTCCAGACTCAACGTTTCACTTACAAGAAAATTATCCCTCGGAACATCATCCACAGGAACTGGCACCATCTTCTCTACTGGTTGCGCGCGTCTCTCTTCTCTGTGTTCAAAAGGATTTGTGGCGACACATACATAACGATCACAAGATCCTTGCGTCATAACCAAGTAGCATTCCACAGTCAATTTCTGATCCCCCCGACAACAACTACACCATCCCAAGAGGGATACTTCAATTTCAAATGTTTTTGAGAAATGACAGCCCCAAAGCGGTTCAAAAAGGGTCGTCCCAATATGACATTGTAAGGCAGACTAATATCAACCACCATGAACAACAAATCCTCCTACCTTTTGGACTCATCCTCCCGAAAGTAAACTGGAAGGAACGTAATCCCCACAATAGGGATAGAAACTCCATCAACCCTAATAATTGGCTTTGTGCAAGGTATCAACTCAGAGTCTGGTCGTTTTAAGAGTTTGTACGCTTCTAGAGAGAACAAATTGACTGCACTGTCATTATCAATAAGGGTTCTTCTGATCCCATGATTACCAACAATAGGTGTGACTACCAAGGCGCCATTGTGGGGATACCTAACACCCTTCTCATCTTCCTCCAAGAAAGACAACACCATTCAATGCAAGGCACTAACCCCTCGAGCAGCTGGATCGAACTCCTCAAGCTTCTGCTTTCCTTTAGCTGCCGTAGTAGCATCAGAAGAATCATCAAGGGATTGAGCTCCTCTTGCTATAAAATCGCGCCAATATTGTAGGTAGCTCACAACCTAAAACCGCACAAATTGTAGGTGGCTTACAGCGTAAAACCGCGCCAATATTGGAGGTGGCATAAAGCATAAAACCGTACCAGCCTTTTGCTAGACGGAGTGAGATATTCAAATAAAAAGACATCACTAACAACCATTTGCAAGTTGCGTAAATAGGAAGAAAGAAACTTGCTTGTTTCTATTTCTTTGCAGGTTGTTCAAATAAAGCTTTGGCATATAAAAGAAATATAGAGGTTGTCCGAAAATTCCTGTAAGTAAAAAGCCTCCTGATAATTTTCCTAGAAATACTTGCTTTTCTCTGTTTCTTTGTAGTTTACACAAGGCGTAGAGCACCCCAGAAGCAATCCGATTTTTATATGAAAGAGTAATACGGTAATCATCTGGAAGCAGTGCCAAATCATTCGGATTTGTCAAGCATTTTATCTAGCATCTTAAAGGAAGAAATTATTGAATGAAAGAAAGTATGAGGTGTGATATTTTCAGAAGGAAGAAATTTGTTAATACTTTGCCATGCTACATATACGAGGACAACACCAAAGAGATTATCCATTTTGAAAAGACTTTTTTCAGAGATATCAGTGCCTGGATTGTCCGGGAAGATAACTGATGAATAGTAATGTCTGGAAAGTCAACGGATGAACAGAGAAGCTTCCGTGAACAGTAAAAGCTTCTATCTCCAAAAAAGGTAAACCAAAAGTACCTTAGTGTAAGATAAGCACAAGAGTATCGGATCAAAGTACCAGATCCGCAAGCTTTAATTGCTTTAATATTTCTGCCATTTTCCCTAGCAAACTAAAGAAGAAATTACATACTCATGTTAGCAGAATAACATGTAATAAGATATTCCCATTGCATTTAATATTGCAATCACGAATTCTGCTACCTTAATTGCATCTCTTTGGATTTGTCATTCATCCTTCCAGCATCCCGGGAAGTAGAGGGCCCAGGCTGTGAAACTGCGGACATACTGTTCCCCTGAGGCGCAGTGGCTCGCTCTCTACCTTTAGTAGCAAATTCTCCCAAGTAGCCTTCCTCAACTAATTGCTCAATAGCAATCTTCAACTGTCGACACATATCAGTGGGTGACCTCTTGCTTTGTGAAAGTGGCAGAAGGCATCCGGTCGCGCTCCCATAACAATCTCAGGTGAAGGTGGTGGTGGATACCGGATGGGCAGCTTCTATTGTTGAACAATAGCTAGAATCTCCGCACGTGGAAGGATAAGCGAAGGAAAATCCGGATCAAAAAGTCTTCCTCTAGGCAGATCTGCTACATGAGGTACCGGGGGATTTGCTTGTCTTCCCCTAAAAAAAACTTCCCCTTTGTCGACCAGTACCTCTAACATTGTATTCCTGTCGAGGCACATTATCAGTGAAAGGCCTAGCTTCTGCGGGTACCTTTGTCAAAGGATTGTAAACGGCCGTAGAATCAGAGGCACTAGTACTGCACTCTCCTTCCTCCATTTTAGCATAATTGTATGCCCTAATGCGCAAAGCATCCAAGGTTGCTGGAGGATCTACCATTAACATATCTTTCAACTTCCCATACGCACAATTGCACTTTAAAGCCTCAACAACAAAATCTACATTAGTATCGGGCGTCAATGACATCTCCAGATCAAAATGAGCCAAATAAGCCTTCAGAGATTCCTGAGGCTTTCGATGAATATCAAACAAGGCAGCGGCCGACTTCACAATCGGAATTGCAGTACTGAACCTGCTATAGAGTTTTCTTTCCAATTGAGAAAAATTATCAATGGAACTAGGTGGAAGCCTTTCCACCTGATAACAATTAATATAACCCCCAGGGCATTTTAGTTTTGTCCGGGCAGGGGGTACGTCATTTTCAGCTACTGTAGGGCCTGCCTAGCCTCCTGCTCGTCCTGCTACCGGGGGGTGGTCCACGTCAGCGGGGAGGGGGAGGTGGGGCATCCAACACGGAATGACGCCTATTCCCACACCCGGTATTCCATAAGCGTTAGCACCCCTAATGCCCCACTAATCTCCTATAAATACCCCCCCCCTTCCCCCCCAGGTAGAAAGGGGGGGACTCTCTCTCTCTACTCTCTCACTCTTACTCCTGCCTACCCTTTATATTTCACTACTGATACTGACTTGATCGTCGGAGTACCTGCGCCGGGGACCCCCTCCGGCGCCTTGCAGGTATAGCAGCGGTGAGGACTACCCCCCCCCCCCCCCCCCTCAGAGGTGAAGAACTCCAGGATTCCTCCTACCCCGGGGACTATTTTATCAAATGGTGCTTTCATTGAGAGCATTCAGATCATCAAGTGAGTCCCTTGAGATCTGAAGGCTCTCCTCTCCATATTCATATTTATTATCTTCCATCGTCACTGCTGGTTTTTCTAGTAATGGGTTCATCTCATGATTTAAGTCTTGCTTGGATCTGATGATATGAGATATATGAGTTTATATGGTCATTCCATTGTTATATGTTCAAAAGAAGATCAGATCTGGAAAAGAAAGAAAAAGAGAGAGAGAAACATTAGTATATATTATTGTGTGCCAAGAAGATCAGATCTGAAAAGAAGAACAAGAATTGTGAAAACCATCATCATTGTTCACGAAATCCAAAATTAGAAAAGGAAAGCCAAGCTCCTTCATCATTTCTTCTTCACTTATGTGCCTCTAGTGCCTTACAGGTTGGCCTTGATCTAATCTATTCATAATCATTCATGTTGTCCTCCATCTTGTCTCTTTCATCTTCACTGTCGGCGCCTAGCAAATGTTACTAGAAAGGAGAAGATGAATAGTAAGTTGTGCCTAATTAATTATAATGGCGATTTGGTAATATTTTCTAAATTTCATTAATGGTGCAAGGGAAAATATTTTAGAATGTGATATTGTGATATTTGAGCTTCTGGGAAAAAGGTGGAAGAATTAATGGTTGTCTTCGTGTTAGCCGCCATCTCCATGTTATCTGAAATTTGGTTGTCTTCGCGTTAGTCGTCGTCTTCGCGTTAGGCGTCATCTCCATGTTATCTGAAATTTGGTTGTCTTCACTTTAGCCGTCGTCTTCGCGTTAGCCGCCATCTCCATGTTATCTGAAAATTGGCTGTCTTCGCGTTAGCCGCCATCTCCATGTTATCTGAAATTTGGTTGTCTTCGTGTCAGCCGCCATCTCCATGTTATCTGAAATTTGGTTGTCTTCGCGTTAGCCGTCATCTCCATGTTATCTGAAATTTGGTTGTCTTCGCGTTAGCCGTCATCTCCATGTTATCTGAAATTTGGTTGTCTTCGCGTAAGCCGCCATCTCCATGTTATCTGAAATTTGGTTGTCTTCGCATTAGCTGTCTTCATGTTATCAGCTGCCTCCGTGTTATCAGCTGTCTTCGCGTTAGCTATCTCCATGTTATCAGCTGTCTCCGTGTTAGCAGTTGTCTCCGTGTTAGCAGCTGTCTCCGCGTTAGCTGTCTCCATGTTAGCAGTTGCCTCCATGTTAGCAATTGTCTCCATGTTAGTAGTTGTCTCCATGTTATCAGTTGCCTCCGTGTTAGCAATTGTCTTCGCGTTAGCTATCTCCATGTTATCAGCTGCCTCCGTGTTAGCAGTTGTCTCCGTGTTAGCAGTTGTCTCCGTGTTATCAGTTGCCTCCGTGTTAGCAGCTGTCTCCGCGTTAGCTATCTCCGTGTTAGCAGTTATCTCCATGTTATCAGTTGCCTCCGTGTTAGCAGTTGTCTCCGCGTTAGCTGTCTCCATGTTAGCAGTTGCCTCCGTGTTAGCAGTTGTCTCCGCGTTAGCTGTCTCCGTGTTAGCAGTTGTCTCCGTGTTATCAGTTGCCTCCGTGTTAGCAGTTGTCTCCGCGTTAGCTGTCTCCGTGTTAGCAGCTGCCTCCGTGTTAGCAGCTGTCTCCGCGTTAGCTGTCTCCTTGTTAGAAGCTATCTCCATGTTATCAGTTGCCTCCGTGTTAGCAGTTGTCTCCATGTTATCTGCAATCTCCTTGTTATCTGAAGCTTCCGCGTTAGCTGAAGTTTTCGCATATATTGAGTTTTACAGAAAAAATCATATCTTATTCATACATGCTCAGACGTTTATGTGTAATAGCTCGATTTGAAGATAATTTAAAGGGCTACAATTCTCATGAAGACATCTAAGTGAGATATCGACACTAACAAGGCCTGAGTGAGCCTCAAAGTAATGTCACCGATTTGGGAGAGCCGGATTCTTCAGTCACAATGCGACTTCTTCAACTACAGCTTGATTTTCTAGCTACAGTTAGTCAGTTACAAAAGTCAATCTATCGGGTGAATATCTACCCCGGATGAATACTTATATGATTCATCGGGTGAATATCTACCCCGGATGAATATTTATATGATTGATCGGGTGAATATCTACCCCGTTGGAAAAGCCCACATAATATCATGTGGCCATCCTCCCATCGTCGCAAAGGTCTCCAACAATACGTTATTCTCCTTCGTAAATGCAAGGAATCGAACGAGAATTAAACAACGGTCGAGTTCCTTGTTTATTCCTCTAAGGTATCACTATTACCTTTAAGATTATCATTTTCCCCTCACCTCTATTTTCAGTATCTTCACTATCCTTAACATTCTTAGAGGAATTTAACCAGAGTTAGCAAACTCTGTTAGTGTATTTGTACAGCTAACAATGCAGATGCTCAAGTGGAGTACAGATTGAAATCCTGGGGAAGGTGAAAGAGTGCAATATTGCAGGTAGCTACGGCGTAAAACCACACAATTTGTAGGTGGCCTACAGCGTAAAACCGCTTCAATATTGCAGGTAGCTCCGAGCAGCGTAAAACCGAGTCAATATTGCAGGTAGCTACGGCGTAAAACCGCACAAATTGTAGGTAGCTTATGGCGTAAAACCGCGTCAATATTGCAGGCGGCTTACAGCAAGGCCAGATCCAACGAGCTTGGATGGAAAAAGCGACATCAATGACACCCCGATATGTGCGGGTGAAAGCCTCTAAGGGTAACTGGTACTTGTCATTACATGTTATTTTTACTAACATGGCAAGGCAACATTTGAGAGTGTGCAGGAAAGTCGATGAAATATTGAAATAAGTGAAGAGACTAACGCCCACAAAGGCAGCGAGATTAAACAAGAATTCATTACTACCTATGGGGTATCTCCTGTCGTTAGCGAGGGAATACATCCTCAGTGATGAGAGAAATGGTACACCATCTTATCTGCGATATCTCCTTCCTGGTGCTGAAATGCGCATGCGTAGTCATGTCGCGATATCAAGAAGAATACTCTATTATTATTATCTGCCCATGATTTAGCTGACTATATAGCGGTCTCGTGATGACACCATCTTTATCAGCAAGCTATGACATTGCTTCATTACAGTGTTGCATTATCACAACTTTACAGACAACATTGTGGCCTATCGCTAGCGTTATCAGTTTCTGGCCCATCGCCAGCGTTATCAGTTTCTGGCTCATCGCCAGCGTTATCAGTTTCTGGCCTATCGCCAGCGTTATCAGTTTCTGGCCTATCACTAGCGTTATCAGTTTCTGGCCCATCGCCAACGTTATCAGTTTCTGGCTCATCGCCAGCGTTATCAGTTTCTGGCTCATCGCTAGCGTTATCAGTTTCTGGCCCATCCCCAGCGTTATCAATTCTGGCCCATCGCCAGCGTTATCAGTTCTGGTTTATGACCAGCGTTATCGCTACAATATCGCCTCTACCAATTTGGTCGTCATCTCCTCCGTGACCAACAGTTATCACAAACTATCGGCTCATGTTACCTACTTCGTATCATATTCTTGGTACAACTAGTTCAAAGACACAGAGTTTTGGCAAATACCAGGAATAAGAATTTATGGCGTGAATGTCAAAAGAGTCAGACAAACTCGAAGATCTTTGCAAGCCTGCTGTGAAGTGAAGGAAATAGAACTCATCCAGATACCGAGAATGGAGCCCTTGGTAAACACTCGGGCTCATTTTCGGTTGGGCTTGTGATAACAATTAATATACCCCCTAGGGCATTTTAGTCTGGACAGCTACTGTAGGGCCTGCCTGGCCTCCTGCTCGTCCTGCTACCGGGGGGTGTTCTTCACCGGGGGGGGGGGGGGGGGGGGGGAGGGGGGCCATCCAATACGGAATGGCGCATATTCCCACACCCGGTATGCCATAAGCGTTACCACCCCTAACGCCCCACTAATCTCCTATAAATACCCCCCCCCCCCCCCAGGTAGAAAGGGGGGGGGGGACTCTCTACTCTCTCACTCTTACTCCTGCCTACCCTTTATATTTCACTACTGATACTGACTTGATCGTCGGAGTACCTGCGCCGGGGACCCCCTCCGGCGCCTTGCAGGTATAACGGCGGTGAGGACTAGCCCCCCCCCTCAGAGGTGAAGATCTCCAGGATTCCTCCTACCCCGGGGACTATTTTATCACCACCCATAACCGTGCAACTCCAGATAGGGACATTACAAAGATTTGACACAAAGCGACATCACTATCTGTTTGAAAGCGGATAAAGTCATTTACTTTATTCAAATAGGAAATGGGGTCTTTAGTTCCGTCATAGGACTCAGTTGGAATTTTGACGTGACAGCTAACTTTGTGCTGCCTTACTAGAAAGTCAACGGGTGTTGGGCGTCAGCATCTACCTTCTTGTGAGAAGAGCTCTTTAAGCGGTCTTTCCCGGCACATACAATAGGTTTAGGAGAGCAAGATCGTGGTGATTTGCTTTTGTTTCTTGAAATACTAGGCCGCCTACTTTGTTGTGGTGAACAATCCCTCCGAAAATCTGGACGGCTCGGATCATGATCTACTTCATTCATGTTGTTAAGGTAACCTTCCGTGACTGCTGGAATGATATGCAATCCCGGTACATGAGGAATGGGGGAATCTGCTCGTCTATGGGCAGAGTGATGGCTTGTTGCACGGGCTTGCACTGTATCTCCAAAGGTATAGGAGTGGTCAAAGGATGAGTTGCAACAATCGAAGCCGTAAACATGGGAGGGGGTATGGGTATAAATCCTCCAGCTCCAGACCGCGAAGCTGAAGCGGTCACCGCTGAAGTTAAATATTCCACTTGTGCGCGAAAAGCGGCAATTATATCAGTTGGAGAACTAGTCAAAGTAACTGTACTGGGTCCTCCAGTCTGAGGAAATAAAGAACCACTCACCAGAGGTGGAGAGATAGGGAAACTCATTGGAGTGTCCAAAAGAGAACTTGTTTGGACTGCAGGTGTGGTGCAAATTTCAGACACTACTCCAGCCGATAAAGATGGCCAGAATTCTCTTGGAAGTGAGAAAGCGCTTGTAAAATATTGGAAAGGTGTGGATTCTTGATAGGATGCCATAATTCGGCAAAATACCCCGAATATGAGAAGAGAGCTTGGCAATTAAGGTAACTCACTTAAAAAAACCAAAGCTCTTAATAAAAGCACCAAAATGATAATCCTTGAACCTAGGGTAAGGATAATTAGGGAATATACTCTGATGAGAGGGTGGTAGTCCACACCGCAGCTACACCTGCAAGGCGCCGGAAAGGGTCCCCGGCGTAGACACTCTGACGATTAAATTAGTATTCATAGTGATAAGTGTGGTAAGCAAAGAGTAGTAAAGGTGAGAGTAGATTTCGGCAGAGTTTGGGCTAGCTTTTTGTGTGTTTAGGCTTACCTATTAGCCCCCTGGAGGAGGGTATTTATAGGCCAATGGATCCGGTAGCCAAGAGAGATTGATACCGGGGAAGCTAAGATACCGGGTGCGGGAATGTGTGCCATGTCATGCCGGATGGGACCCCCTCGCTGACGTCGACCACACCGGTAGCAATGAAAGTGAGATGCGGGGTAGGTATGACCAGGATTGTAGATTATGGGCTAGAGATTCCTGGTTACTAGTTCCGAAACCCGTGTAAAGACTAAAATGCCCAGGGGGTATGCTTTGGATTATCACAAGCCCAACTGAAAATAAGCCCGAGTGTTGACCAAGGGCTTCCGCTACTCTTCTTGGGCTTGATTTATTGAGGGCTCCTTGCCTTGATTCTCGCATGTATTTAATTTTGCATTCCTCTTTATCTGCTTGCTTGACACATCAATGGATGGATATCATCTCCTGCCAAGAGCGATCGTAGCTCAACAAGGTCTTGTTAACTTTATGATATGCATATCGTCTCCTGCCAAGAACGATCGTAGCGGTCCGAGGGAGTTACCGGGCATGCACTTTCCTAGTAGGACGATCAAGGATTTACCGGTAAATAAAAACGGCACCAATAACCGCAGTCCCTAGATCATAATACAAGCAAGGCACCTCAAGGGTAATAACGACCTTTCTTCACCAACGGGGAGGTCCTGATATATGTATCTCTCGGTATATATCATCTACGGTAGCCAAGACTACACATACCGGCTCCACCAGGTAAGTATACCACTTGTACAACATGCTAGGGAAACTATCGGGAAAAGGGACAGGTATCGGCAATGGCTTGATCAACCCAAACGACACGTGTCCAAGGTGACCCACAGGGAGAGGCTATAAATACTCCCTATCACCCCTTCATACAGACACATTGATATGATCATGGCCGAGGACGTCACTTCTGAAATATCCACCAGCGCCCGAGCCGACAACAAGCACGTATCCAATGGCGAGGCCCCGATATGTCACGGGCTGATAACCAGAAGTCGAGCCAAGAAGATGACATTTTAGCTTGAGATAGAAATGAGGAAGCCTATGACTACGGCCAGAGAAAGAACATTGACGGTCATTGCCCATTACTTGGAACATGAACTGTTGGGAACATAGAAGCAAGCGGTGTCCGACAACATTCCGACTGAAGAAAGCATATCAATCCCAAATCCCACCGACAACATGGAATCAAACGGGAGCCGATAATATACCAGTTGATGGGAGCACATTCCGAGTGGGCTTGCCCAGCCCACTGTGCTACAGTCATGGACTTATTCAGCCCAATTTTCTATTTTGCCTTCTGTGTGTATAATACTAGACGTAGACATTTTAGTAGCTAGTTTAGTTTTGAGTGAGAATTTGTTGAGTGAAATTACTCCTCCCATTTTCACCCTAGACTCTTATCTCATTGAGAAAGCTTGTTTGAGTTGAGAATACTCCTCAATAAGCTTTCTTTGGGAAATCCACTTGTAATCTGAGTATTGTTCAATCGTTATTAGTCCGAGTAATATCAAGAATCAAGTTTGTCTCGATCATCTTTGCTGTGTTCAAACCTCTATCCTTTCCCGACCTTCGGTAACATCCCTTCACCTTCTTCGTTTCATTTTCCTCCCTTCCCGTTGCGCCTGTCATTCCGCTTGTTTCTATTCTTTTCCCCAGTTCAGTATTATTTCGCGTATGCAACTTAAAGCTAGATCCTATTGCTCCAACAATACCATCCGTATCGTCCCTCATACGACCTGTGATCCTATCACACATGCATACACGTACACATGTACTAAAGCTCTGCCCAACTACCTACCTCTATCCGATAGTTCTCCCTCACTATATACCTTCAACATGCTTAATGACTTGATCGTCGGAACTTCTACGCCGTAGACCCCCTCCGGCGTTTTGCAGGTGGCGTAGGAGCAGCGAGATAATTCATATCAGCACGCTAGATTATAAAATAGTCCTCACCCCAGATCGAGGAATATCAATTTGCAAACACCATTTGTCTCACCTTTGAGATTCATTCTCGTTCATTAATTTAGAGGAATGATTGAAAATTCTTGAAGTTAATAAATTTCAAAAGAAATGTACTTACATTCTCACGATTCAAATTATAATACTTAAAAAAGTACAGTTGATTTCAATCGAAATTATAATAGTTAGAAAAGTAAAGAAACAATAAACATCGCAGTTGAACCCGAAGGCTTTATACGTACTTCCTTCCTTAAGAAAGATCAAATTGCACGTAGTTCTAAACTAACACATGTATAACCATCTAGTTTCAGTCGCAAACAATTCCAATTAATTTTACAAGTCTGTCCAAGGACTAATATGCACATATTAAAACTTTAGTGACTAAACTTCATCACCTTTATAAATACAGGAACCATATTGTAACTATTTTATAAATTATCCAGAATTTAATTTATACCCCGCTGAAACCAAACTAAACCTTCCTATTTCATTTCATTAAGAGGTAATAGCATAAAGACCCCTTGTACTATTTTTTAAAACAGACATCTCCCCTGTCCTTTAAAAATTTAAATTGACCTCCCCTATACTATCGGTCAGAAGCATTTGCTTGGTCTCCGTCAGTCAAACTAACAGACCGTTAGTGTTGACCGTTGACTTTGAATAAAATATTCAGAAAAATTGTAAAAAATCCAAAACAAATGTAAAAAATACAAAAAAAATGTAAAAAATTTATAAAAAATTGTAAAAAATCCCAAAAAAATGTATAAATTCTATAAAAAAAATATGTAACCTAAAAATCCAGAAAAAAAATTAATTAATCTAAAAATTCAGAAAAAATGTAAAATTGGAATTTTTACATTTTTTTGGAAATTTTTACAAATTTTTTTGGATTTATTAATTTTTTTTGAATTTTTACATTTCTTTGGGAATTTTTAAAATTTATTTAAAGAATTTTTACATATTTTTAAAGATTTTTTACATTTTTCTGAATATTTTAATCAAAGTCAACGGTCAAAAAGTGAAGTCTGTTAGTTTGACTGGTACAGACTAACAGTTTGCTTCTGACCGATAGTACAGGGGAGGTCAATTTGAATTTTTAAAGGATAGGGGAGATGTCTGTTTTAAAAAATAGTACAGGGGGTCTTTATGCTATTACCTCTTTCATTAATAACAATAGCGCTGAAACTAGTCTTACATTTATTGAAAAATTATAACAATTTTATGTTAAACTGATAAACATATACCTTTAATTTGATAAACCAGCTTTCCTACAACTTTTTTATATGGTTGAGTAAAGGTTGGTGTTGTTGTGTATCAATTGATTGGTATAGCCTACAACTTTTTTATATGGTTGAGTAAAGGTTGGTGTTGTTGTGTATCAATTGATTGGTATAGCCTAATTGGTTGAACTTATTACATGTGCACTATAAGTCATGGGTTTGATACCCTTGTCCTCCTCTTTCTTTTTTAGATTTTAAAAGTGTTCATGGTTGGATAACTGTTTTCGTTGGTTATTTTATCTTAGATATCCAGCCTGAACGGATCAGTTTGGACAGTTAATTTTTGAAATCGGATAAATCAGATATTATTTCATCAGTAATCCATTTGACTTACTTTGGTTTTGTCGAATATCTCTATCATTTTAAATTGGATCTCGGTTCGGGTACTGATTTTTTAAAAAAGAGAAAAAAAACTCAATTTATGTGTAAACCTTAGCAACACAAATATTCTTATTAGACAATTTCTCAGACAAAATAAGACAATATTTCTTTTTACTAGACTTCAATATGAATCCACTTAGGCTTCGTTTTATTAAATTTGATTATATGGCGTGTCCGTTCTTACCAAAAAAAAAATTACAAGTTTATAAAACTAGTATAATAATAATATATATATAGTGCGATATATATTGAATAATCTTTTTCACATTACTCTATATACATATACGTTCGTAAACAAAAAAACTCCTTATAAATATCGCACTATTTATGCTTATGTATCAGCGTGATTATTTATAAGAATTAAACAAAATATTTTATTTAAAATAAATCAATCATTTAAATGAGAATAAATAGTTAGATCAATAAAAATTATAATTAAATGGAATGTGATATAAAAGTTCTTACTATAAAAAAATTATGTAAAAGTAAGTACTTAGTAAGTAATTTTGTAAGTTAAGTACTAGCTTGATAAATGTGTTATTTTTTCTCCCTTTAAAATAATTTAGGTATTTTGACTTAATTTTTTATGTTTTTTTTGTCATTTTTATGGGTTTATTCTGACCAAATTGAAGCAAAATTATTTTCGGATCAATTCGGTTCGGATAAATCGATTATTCTATGTTTCCCGATTCGGATATCCAGTATTCAAAGAAAAATTAGATTTAGTTACGAATCAGATAAAAATTATTTTATTGATTCAGATAATCTATTTTTTGTTCGATTTACACTCAATTCAGTTTAATTTTTCAAATTTTAGGTTTTTTGCACAATGGTGCACCTCAAATGGTAACATTGTTACCATTCACATTCCATGTCATTAATTAATTACTACATTGTACGTATAATTTATAAAATTCCATGGTTCAATTAATAAACCTTACGATATGAAGCCTTATGATTTTGTACTAACTAAATTACGAAATATTACTGTTTCATCTAACACACGTAAATTCAGGGTATTACAACTAGAGATACCGGTGTATATCAAGATAATACCTAGTTGATTTAGGGTATTGATGGATGTACTCATTGATTTTCATAGTTGAATGATAATGAATTGTTATTGGTTTGGTTCCATAATTTTTTACCTATGAAAGGCTTCAAGGTTAAAAATCTTATTTTTTTTGTGATTGTTTTAATTTTTGATAGATTCATTTGATGGCTAGGGGTTTTCATTTCCTTTTGCGCGTTGGTTCCAAGCTTGTTACATGTTTGCAATATTTTTATTTTGACCAACATTTGCACAACACATACAACATGTCTTAGAGGTTCTAAATTGATTTTTGGTAGGTTTTGGTATATTTTTAGGATTGGTGGAGAAAACTTTTAGCTGGACTAAGCCATAAACTAAAAGAATGAGCTAGGTAATTTTTTTAACCCATATAGTCAGGCTAAAACCTCATTGTAAATGATCCTAATCGTCAACTCATTTTGGAGAAAACTAGTGTAATTCATGATTAGACAAAATATGATACATAAGATGACTCTTTTTTGTATAATTTTTTTCTATTCATCAATTCAAACTCGAGTTAGAATTAAGGGTACTTTTATCATTCCACCATGAATTGAATTGGTATAATTGTAGTTTTTAAGAGAATTTGATAAATATAAATTAATTAATTACCTATTTAAACCTAACATGAACTTTTTTTTTCTTTCATAACACAAGAAACAAAGATATTAAATTTGTGCAGAATAGTAACAATGAAAATCATAGACATCGAGGAAACAAATTGCATAAATAAAGTTTTTATTCTTGTGCTCCAAAAAGGTACTCCCTCCGGTCTCGATTCTATGTCGTTTAAGCGTTTTGTTCGCAGTCGGCAATGAAAGTTGTTCTCACTTTCCAACCATTCTTTCTCCATTTTCTGACCATTTTACCCTCGCTCTCTCTCGTCTCTCCCTCGCGCGGATGCAAGCCAAAGTGAAGGAAAAATTACTTTTCTCCTTGTGTTCGCTTGGCTGTCGATTGAGTGAGGTGGGTTCGAAGGTGTGGTTGTGATGGGTTTGTGTTGGCAGTGGAGGCAGCGACGATGATGGGTAATTGATTTTAATGCATCAAATATTTTGGTTTTCTGCAATTGATTTCTGCAATTGATTGGGTAATTGATTCTGCAATTGATTGGGTAATTGATTGGGTAATTGATGCTGCAATTGATTTCTGCAATGGATTTTCTGCAATTGATTTCTGCAATTGGTTTTCTGCAATGAATTTTCTGCAATTGATTGGGTAATTGATTCTGCAATCGATTGGGTAATTGATTGGGTAATTGATGCTGCAATTGATTTCTGCAATTGGTTTTCTGCAATGGATTTTCTGCAATTAATTTCCCTCCGCACTGTAGAGCAGCTACGCGGGTTAGAAGACGAGGACAGCAAGGTAATAGCACACAGAGGAACAGTGGTTCCTTAATCCGTGTGCCCGGTCGCGAAACGACATTGTTTCGCGACCGGAGGGAGTATATTTTTGCTTTAAAAAGAAAATAGAAAGTGAATATAATCCTTAATGTTTATATACATAATTATAATTGATTGTAGCAAATGTGATGGTAAATCTTACATGCTTAAATTATTTTTTATTATTTTTTTATATCCATAGAAGCAAGTGGGATGTTGTGATGTCAAAATTTGCACCTATTTGTTTCTATTTAGTGATCAGTCCACTGGTTTCTTTTATCCCACTCGGTGTTCCGTTTCTCTTTTCTTCCAATAATTTGATCTATTCGGGGGAAAATTATCGACCTACCAATGTTGTTTGAATCCTTCCGGTGATGCTTGAAGTCGTTTCGATATACGATTTTATCTTATTTCAATTTTATTTATTGACAAGTTTTATTTTAGACGATAAACATATATTGACATTGAATGTGTTTCGGTTTTGATATCAATATTTACAAGTTATATCAAAAAATAAAATTATTTAATTGAAATCAAGAATTTTTTTGAATCGTGCGTTACTTATCGCTCAAAACCAATATTGTTATATTCATATGACTAACTGCAAAAGAAAGAAAAAAATATCATGCTTGTATAATTAAACAATTTGATTTCCCTTACATTGTAAATTAAGTGAATTGATATTTTGATATTTTATCCTGAATTATGGGATGTCATGAGGTTTAAAATGTTAAATTCAACGAATTTCTTACAAAAATATATAATTTTTTACAGGAAAATTTCAAACAGAAAGTTACTGATGTAATTTATTGAACAAGTTTAATTAATTAATCTGAGATTTCTATTAGGGGTGCTTGCGGGTTAGGTCGAATCATTTTTTTTTTGTAAAATCCTATATCCAACGTGCATCTACTTGGTTTTAAAATTTACGTATTTACCCCTATATTTAAAATATCTAAATTTTGTCGGTCGGGTTTAGTAGGGTTGGATATTATTTAATCAAAATGAGCAGGTTTAACAGATATTAATTTTATTTCTATAACCACAGTTTTAGTTTTTTTTTTAAATGTTACATTTGAGAGGAAATTTGGGGAACCAAAGAAAAAATTTAAAGTAAAGTCTAAATTAGAAAGCTTAAAGTGAATGCATTAAGAAGATGAGTAGTATGATGATTATATGTTAATATATATGTTGTTATTTATGTCTACAAATTAAAATTCTATACCATATTCCAATGAAAAAAAATGTTGGAGATGATATTTTTATGAAGAAACTTTAATAGATACATGTTATTATTAGACTTTTTTGTTAAATCATAATGCTTACACTTGTAATTGCTTATACAAGTCATGTCGATTTTTTTAAGTGCGAGTTGGTTTTTTAAAAGTTTAAACTCAACCCTACTCTCATTTAATGAATATAGGGACCATTTTGTGTGGATTGGGTCGTGTTGGGCGAGTTATGCGTATTGATGAACACCACTAAATTAATCTCTATTTATAGGAGAGATGAAAAAGAAAAAGGTAAAAGACATTTCAGACCCGCAAAAATACATTATTTTTCAAATTAGCCCCGCAACTACTACTCTAGACAATAGTACCCCACAAGAATTATCTATTAGACACTTCATTCCACTCCGTAAAAATTCCTCGTCTTTCAAACTCGCACTGCAACTACCGACCTAGACAAAAGTACCCCATAAGAATCTTCTGTTAGACACATCCACCTCACACATTTCCCTCGTTACCTAAAATGGTCCCTCGACCGTTAATTTATTTCTAGACTCCGTTTGCTCCCTCACTTACATCCAGTTAACTTGATTTTTACATTAACAAGAGATGAATCACTATTATCCTAACACTATAACAACCCACTAGCCATTGGGTCTGTTTCTGACTCACTTTGCACATCGATCCCAGCCTCCACATCCACTTCCACTTCCAACATATCCATCCACACCAAAAGCACATTCATCTTTGCTCCCGTCAAAAGATAGCTCATCCTTAAACCACACCACTTGTTCCACCACCAACAAGGGCGAAGCTGGCACTAAAGTTTGGTATGGGGTTGGGTGGGAACAAAATTTTAATTTTTCTAGGATTAAAAAAATGAAAAATTGACAAAGAAATACTAAAATTTGAAATAAATTTCGAGGACTAAATAAAATAATAATTTTTTAGAAGGCGAAACAAGGAAAAATGATATGTTAAAACTTAAGTCATTACGAAGTAACATAAAAAAAATATTTTTTTTTGGGGGGGGGGGGGGGCATCCAATTTAATTTCTTAGCTTGTGATAACACACTTCTAATAAGATTTAGCGGGTTGAGGGAGACCATAACACCCGGAGACGGAGCCAGGATTAAATATTTGGAGGATAAAAAATTACATAAAATGTTACTAACATATAGCAAGTAAAAAAAAAAACTATAACATCAAAAGACATTATATATAAAATAAATATGAATTTGAATAGTGTGTTAATGCATTTTAAAAAACAATAATGTATCTCGAAATAAAAAGTTACAATTAGTTACAATTCAATTATTTCAGTTGCGCTCTTCGCTCTTTCATGGAGTAATAAGAGGCTAATAAGGTCCAAACTTAATATATGCTCTTCGAATTTCATCTTGTTGATTAATTGAATAATCCTATATTGGAGGTCGCAAACCTAGATCTCGAACTAAAGAGCTAGTATCAACCGCTTCAACTTCTCTCTTTTGTAATTTAGATGGAGGTTCTTCAGTAACTAATTCAAATTGTACTTGACTCAAAGTAGGTTGCTCAAGCACGGGTGTAGATTGATTAGCGGGTTGTTCAGAAATAATTGTTCGTTACTCAAGTTGAACATTATATAAATCAGTTGATTCACTAGATTGCGAATCAGTAGAAATTTCATGCTTTCTTTCGAAAAATGAATCAATAGTTTTTATCTTAAGCAGCATATTTAACCTACATAAAAAATAAATTATTACTAAATATGTATCAAATAAAAAATAAGCACTACACAAAGTAAGAAAAAATAAAAAAGAGGACAAAGTAGAAGAAGGGTGCCTATTTTTCTTCGGACAAAAATAAAGAATTTGATAAAGATTAAGGTAGTAAAAGAAAAAAGAAAAAAAAATTGTTATATAGGATAAGTAAACCAAATAGTAGTTGGATTTGGAGTACATAAGCTACTAAACTCGGAAATGAAAAAGTGTAATCGTTAAAAATAAAAATAAAAATAACATGCCATTTAGTGAAACATTGTACTCCCTTCATGTTTTATTAATTGACGCCCGCACTGTAGATATACATATGGTGGAGGTTGGATGACGCACTATTTGACCTCAAAAAATTCCGTACTTTTTTTCTAACGTACGTTAATCTTTAACGTACATTCGAGAAAAAATTCGAAATTTTTTGAGGTTCAAATAATACTTCATTTGGTTTCCTCGATATGCATATCTACAGTGCGGGCGTCAATTGATAAAATATGAAGGTAGTAAGTCGTCTTTGACATGCAGGATAAAAAATCAAAATAAAAACTTGGGTGAGTTAGATACATATACATAAAAAAGTAAAAATTCTTGGGCAGGCGTGGGCCCACTCTGGCCCACCTCTTGTCTCCACCACTAATAACACCGATGATTAGGGGTGTATAAAAATTAGACTAAATCGAAACTACCGGTTCGGTCTAGTTCAGTCCGATTTTTTTTCTTTTTTAATCCATAAAATGGAGAACTAGATTAAACCGAAAATAAACAGTTCAGTTCGATTTTTTATCTTTAAAAATCGAAAAATCAGAATCCATTTTATATATATATATACTAAGTAATTTTTATATCAATAAATAATTTTAGTTCTGATGATTAAAAAGTTAGCATTTTGACTTGAGGTCATGGATTGCGATACTGATTTGAAAAATGAGGTCTTTTTGTGAGGTAGATCTGTCTAACGGAGGATTCTTATGGAGTATTTTTGTCTAAATTGATAGTTGCGGGGCTGATTTGAAAGTGAGATATTTTTATAGGTATAAAAACAAAAGATTTTTTTAATTTTTTTTTAGTAAATGAAACTTCATGATGTTTGTATAGGTTATCGATAAGTTATTTGGTATTTTTGTCGTAAAGCCGCCACGTACCCTATGGTATTCCCCACAACGTCACGTACGACAACCAAAACCAAAACCAAAACCAACACGATGTACTAATTGATTAATCTCACCTGCTTATCTGTCTCTTGCTTACCTGTGTTTGACTCTCTATTTTCCTCACAACCAGCACATTTCATTGGGCTGTCACCTGCACCAGGTCACTAACAATCACTTTCAGTTTTCTCGCTTCTTTTTCTCGCCGCCTCTCTCTCCTCTCTACATTTCGATTTTTCTTCGAGCCTGCTCCTGTCAGAAACGGGTCGTCGTTTCGTCCTGGTATTTTCAACTTAAGCAAGGTCAGGCAATTCGTTAATCGGAGCTGATCATCAACTAATCCAACCGTGAAAATGACGATCGAGCCGTCACCGGGGAGCTCCGGGTACTTGCCGGGCAGCTCCGGCTACTTAGACGTATTTCCGGAGAGGAGAATGTCGTATTTCAGTAACTCTTACGTTATCGGCTTAACTTTCGTCGCCGGCATCAGCGGTTTGCTCTTTGGCTACGACACCGGTATCGTCCTCGTTTTTCTTACTTCACTTGTTTTTCATTTATGCCACTTTTTATCGCTAAGAAGATAATTTCTCGTCAGCTATCAATTCTCCTGCTTCTTGAGCTACGATGCCAACATTTCTAGTTATTTACATGTTTTGCCACTCCTGTTATTTACGTTTTTGCCACTTTCATCTTTACGCGTAGATAGACACACAGATGGACTATTATTTTATGATTTTGAGTTTTGTTGCTTTTCAAATATTTACGTTTTTTTTCTTTTTTTTCCGCACACGGGTGACCCTTCATTTCTGTATACCAGTGATTCTATCGTTTCTACCGCTTATCAACCGGTGATGCTGTTATTTACAATCTTGCCATTCACACTTTTTATTTTTGATTACTGTTTGTAGTTCTTTTGCTAAGAAATTACTGTTTAGTTTCTTTTCTAATCTTTGATTTATGTAGTCCTTTTAGTTATGATTATCTTCTAACTTTGCATCTTGCTGTATTATTATTATTATTATTATTATTTATGAAATTTTAAATTATAGAGATATTTTGGCATATATTTGCAGGTGTTATTTCTGGGGCACTTCTATACATTAAAGATGAATTTGAGGTCGTTAATCAAAGCAGTTTTCTACAGGTACTTTAGTGTTTGATTTATCAAAAGAAAGAAAAAAGAAATCTCTAGAAAAACAATCAAAGAACAGAGGAAAATTGATTATTCCGAATGTGTAGGAAACGATTGTTAGTATGGCATTGGTAGGTGCCATAGTTGGGGCAGCAGCAGGGGGATGGATTAATGATGCCCATGGGAGAAAGAAAGCTACATTGATGGCTGATGTTGTATTTGCAGCAGGATCCCTTGTGATGGCGGCTGCCCCAAATCCGTATGTGCTTATAGCTGGAAGATTGTTGGTTGGCTTAGGAGTGGGGATTGCATCCGTTACTGCTCCTGTGTACATTGCAGAGGCTTCGCCATCAGAAGTAAGGGGTGGTTTAGTCAGCACTAACGTTCTGATGATAACTGGTGGACAGTTCCTTTCATATCTGGTTAATCTTGGTTTTACAGAGGTCAGGTTAATCCTTACTTTTGCTTTTTGTTTCATTTTGGGTTGTTGTTAATCTTTTGATGAATTTAACCTTTCCTTTCCTTATTTGGTAACTGTAAATGATTATCTTTGCGGAGTCTTGATTCATGTCGATGAGATAAAGCTTGAAGCAGGAAATTGTTTTCTTACTATAGATTCAACTCATTGAGGGGGCTTTTTGGTCTTGATTGCATGAACATTTTGTTTTCGGTAGCAATCTGTTTACTTGTAATACTCCATAGTAGAAGAAATATTACTTTGCACTTGTCCTAGGTTTGGAGGTAGTTAGGATTTTTTTCCCCCTGACCTCCTAAAACTATTCCATACATTCGAGAACTCTGAAAAGGATCCATGTTACTCTGGTTGTCAATGCCCCTGAAAAATTCATAATGATAATGGATCACTCGGTTGTTCTCAAGTGTTTCAACAAAACAGCATTCATGGAAAATTCTGCTTGCTTTCTTAGCATTGGTTTGCTGGGTAACTAGTTTACTTTTTGTGAAGCTATTTGAGAAATTTTTCTATACTTTTAATCATTGCTTTTCATTATATTTGCAGGAATTTTAAATGTTTGTAAATAGAGTTTCCCTTAACAAATGAGCACGTCTCTCTCTTTACAGGGACAAATGATAACTACATGGACGAGCATTCTTCTATCAATGTTGAATGGATTTGTTGGGCTTCTTACTTGAAAGTTATTTATTCTTTCCAAACGTTTTCTGTTTGCTGCTCATTTACGTTGATTGTTTGCATTCCCATCACTATCTTCATTATGTTGAAGTTTTGATGTGATCCCAGGTCTTTGGCATTAGCCAAGTGTTTTGTTTTGCCCATTCTAATAAAAACTTCATAATTAGTAAGGAAATCCAATATATAAACCAATTTGACCATGTGGATTCTTTTTTTGCTATAAATTTTTGACTGGCTGATGCCGTTTTAGTCTCTGGCTTATGTTTATCTTATCAACCCTTTTTTGTGAGTTTCTAATAGTTGCAGCTCCACTTCTTCATGCTTTGTGAGCCCTTTTATTTCTGCACCATCTTGTAAAAGTTATTCTTTTCTGGCAAAGGTCACCTTTGTTGCTTCTCTAATATATTGTAGCCTCATTATTTTAAACTCTTCAAAACCGCTATTATAATAAGGACTACAGAGGAAGGGTGCAATTTATTAAGCATGCATATTATGATCTCTTATTTTTAGTAAAGAAAGACTTTAGGACTCCATTACTTGAGAATTCCAATTTACATTTAAATATTGATTCAGAAATGAGACAGTTTCTGGTTGTGAAGTCAAAACTCATCTGCTTCTCTATGGATTCTATTACTTTGACGATTCCAATTTACATTGAAAATGGATTCAGAAATGGGCTAAATTTTCTCGTTGTTAAGGCAAAACCCATCTGCTTCTCTAGCTAGTGAAGTAATTTAAATTCTGAAGCAGTAGCACGGATCAAATTCTTGAACATTTTAGGACATCCACTCGTGTCTGATCTCTTTATCCATCCTATACGAATCTCTGATCTTGTTATTGGTACGACAGGTCCCAGGAACATGGAGGTGGATGCTTGGTATTGCAGCTGTACCAGCTGTGGTTCAATTTTTCCTTATGCTTTGCTTGCCTGAGTCTCCTCGATGGCTTTTTATGAAGGTACTAAGCATGTTCAATTGCTTTTCAATTTTCACTAGACTAATTTCTAAATGCTTTGGTAAAAAATGGATGAGTCTAGAACTGTGCTCTCTTTTTCCACCATCGAACCAATGATGGAACTGCTTTGATTCATCAGCTATTTCCTTTCGGTACTTGATCATGTGAATAATTCCCATCTTAATGCGCAGAATGATAAAGCGAGAGCTGTCGCAATACTTTCTAATATATATGACTTTGCTCGGTTGGAGGATGAAATTCATCAACTTTCCATTTCTTTGGAGGAAGAACGTCAGAGAAAGAGAACTGTTAGATACTTGGATGTGTTCAAATCAAAAGAATTGAGACTTGCATTCTTTGCAGGTGCTGGACTTCAGGTAAGGATCAGGAATTTCTCTTTTCCATCTAAAGTATGATACTTCTGAGTGACCATGCTCGATTAGCATAACTTATTACTTATTTTTGCCTATGCTAATGCAAATCTGCCATGCCTAGTCCTTGTCAGACTTGTGGAAAACAATAGTTGTGTGATGAATCTTTCCCCGTATATATTTGAATGCTGGAGGATGCATTTAAATTGTGTGCCTAGGGACTCCTTTGGCATTATTGACTGTTTTGTGTGGCATATGTTACAGGCTTTTCAACAATTAACTGGCATAAATACGGTCATGTACTATAGTCCAACCATAGTGCAGATGGCCGGTTTCAGTTCCAACCAATTAGCACTTCTTCTATCACTCATTGTAGCTGCCATTAATGCTGCCGGAACAATTCTTGGCATTTACTTAATTGACTATGTTGGCCGGAGGAAGTTGGCACTGACAAGCTTAGCTGGAGTGGTTACATCTCTAGGTGTCCTAGCTGGGGCATTCTTTGCGAATTCATCCAATGGAAACTATGGGTGGGTTGCGGTTTTGGGGTTGACTCTGTACATTACTTTCTTTGCACCTGGAATGGGACCGGTGCCATGGACTGTGAACTCAGAGATATACCCAGAGCAGTATCGAGGAATGTGTGGAGGGATGTCTGCTACTGTGAATTGGGTATCTAATTTGCTAGTGAGCCAAAGTTTTCTGTCAATTGCTGAAGTGACAGGGACAGGGCCAACTTTCTTGATTCTGGCTGGCATGGGAGTTATTGCATTCGTGTTTGTAATTGTGTATGTTCCTGAGACGAAAGGATTAACATTTGATGAAGTCGAGCAGATATGGAAGAGAAGGGCTAGGGGAAGTTATGACAACACAGAAAGCTTGCTTGAGCAGGGAAGTGTAAGTTTGTAACATTGATGATTTTGTACCTACGTTCTACGTTGGTGAAAGCTGTTCTTCTTCAAGGTCTTCCACCTGTCAAGCGCTGGCCTTCTATTTTTATATTATGGGCCTTAGAACTTTGAGGGTGGGTTATACTTATCATTATAGTTAAAGGGTGGTTGCACAAACAGCTGTGGTTGGTCATGATATCATCTAAGGGCCCTTTTTCTGTGGCTCCGTATGAAACTGGTTATTGTTTATTCTGTTCACTTCTGCACATTCGTTCTTTCTTTGATTCCAGGAGAAGGGACTAGCAATCTTGTGTTCCCGTTGTCACAACCATCACGGTTTGCGGTTACCCCGAGATAAATAAGTCTCGGTAATTGATAATCCCATAGGTGCACTTTGTTTGCCGAGGATACTAAAGCTTGTTGGCAATCACGCTATTGCAGAGTTATAAAAATCCGTCGGACTGGAAAAATTGTGATCCAAAAAGATTTTCGGTTTGGTTCAGTTATCTGATGGATTTGCATACGAACTGAAAAAAACTTATCGATCTGGTCAGTTTTTCAAAAACCGGCGACCTGGTCGACCTTCTATCGACCCGGCTGGGTCAATGTTAGCGTCAAAACGACGTTGTTTCATGTCGTTTCAGAAAAATGAAAACGCCATTTTGAGGAAAAAAGTTTTTATTTTTTATTTTTAAAATAAGAATATGGATGGGTCGGCTCATTATAGGTATGGGCTGGCCCATTAGAATATAAAAATCTATCGGTTCAATTATCTAAAACTAAACGGTTCGATATGTGAACGGTTCAAAACGATCCAATAAGTCAATCCGATCGAACTCGATTGAGCCACTAAATTTTTATTTCCGGTTCAATAACCGATTCAGTATGCGTTATTGAACTCTAGATGCGTATATAGCACATTGTGAGGTTTTTAGATGGCATGGTTGTGGTGGAATGGTGTGGGACTCAAGTCGATCGACTACCTTAAATTTAACTTAGGTGCTGAGCTCCTTATGTGTAAAGCAAATCCCGTTATAAGAGTGAACTTTTTAGAAAAGTATTGCTTAAGAGTTGGTTTGTAAAAAATGAGATGATTTGATTTTAAATTCAATGCTTAGTAGATAAATTATTAAAATTTTAACTCTAGTTAAACTCACTCAAATTACACTTTTTTATTTTTTATCAGAAAATAAATCCCACCAAAATATGTATATTTATATGAAAATTGTGTAGAGATTTTATCTAAAATATTAAAATTACAAACATAACCTTAATTATATTGGTAGGTAAAATAAAACAAATTGATATGTAAATAATATATGGTTGATCCAAATCCCCCACCTCTGTTTTTTTTTTGAAGTAATTTGTTATACCTTTTAAGTCTTACACGATTTTTTTTTGTTACATAGAAGTGGTAAAATTGAAAACCTAATTGTTACAAAATGTCAAAAGGTAATAACTAAAAAACGAAAATTATTGTTTAATCAGCACTGATATTGGTGATGGTTTGATTCATTAAAAGGACTTTATACTACAAACTAACTGTTTCAAGTCTAACTATTACCTTAGAATTTTGACAGCTTTTTTAATTTGAAAAATATTACTAGTAATCTGTTTGAGATGATTTTTAATTCTTTTAAGATCAAACAAACACAATCACAATGTAGATATTTGATGTAATAGAGTTTGATAATATAAGATATTTTAGTTTAGGATATTTTATTCAAATGATTATATATAAATTCATTTCTATTATATTTAAAAATATTCCAAATAACTGAAATGAAATGAAATCTATTTATCGTAAAATTATTTTATCTCTACTAATTAAATTGAAATGAATCTTTTTGAGGATTTGGTTCAAAGAGGGTGTACATGATATTAATCTCTTATACGAATTTCGAAAAAGGCGTTTGGATAATACAGCATCGTATGACATGATGTTTTTGATGTTTGGAAAAGGCCATTTATTATGCATGTTTTTGCAGGACTGGATTTGTTTTAATTATTAAAAAGTAAAATATTCTCGAATAATAATTTGTTCATATAGGAGGATCGAATCCACGATTTCTTATTTAAAGAATAATATTATATCCAGGAATAATACACCACCGAAGCACCGAATCCTTCAACCTTTACTATGTTATTTTTTTAAGGATCTAACGTACTTGTTTGCCCAATTTGGTCTCAATGTTTTTTTCTGATAAGCAATTTGGTCTCAATGTTAGTTTTAATTATATAATTTAATCCCACCATGAGGAAAAAAGAGAGTTAACAAACACCGTTAGATACGAATACTTTACCATTTATACATATAATGCTAAAATACATAAAAAAATAAGAAAAATGGAAATGATTTTAAAATAAATAGTGGTGTTATCTTGCTAGTAGTGGAGATATAGTAGGGTCTCGAACTAAAATTCATATTTCACCTTCTCAGACGGAGACACTAATTTTTTTCATAAGTATTGGTTTGGTCCCTTAAGTTTGAAATTGTTCAACTAATTTTGTATCATTTGTCAAAAAAAATATATTTGGCCCTCCATTCTTTATAAAAAAACTATTATAGTCCTAAAAATTTAAATTTTCTATTAATCATACTTTTATTTATCCAAAATTTTTATACTTGGTCTTAAAAATATAATTGTACTTTACGAATGATTTAAAATTCAAATTAACTTTTTAATATTAGTGACAAATAAATCAAAACTTCCTAAATATATTATTAACTTTTATAATTTTCTGGTATCTAAATATTCCACATATTTCATTTTTTTATATTAGAGAGTAAAAGAAATAAGAAAAATATATAATAAACGAATCTATGTAGTACCGTAGCAAAAAAAAAATAGTGTATCTCCGCATCTAACTCCCTTCTAGAAAAACTATTTTTTCTGGCTCCGCCCCTGCTCACCTTCACATATCAAAACAAAACGAGTAGTGTTATAAATACTAAAACTTTTACTACATTTTATACTAAAAGTACACATGTCATCTTCACATTCACTTGATAGTTAGTTATTTAAATAAAAATAATAATATAACCTCATTAAGAAAGGATAAACTCCAATCATACCTTAACACATTAGTTAGTACAACTTTATTGGTAAAATAGTTAATATCCCAAACATTATTCAAAACAAATATAGTAGAAGTTTCACATGCAAAACAATTTTTAAATATGTTTAATTAGAAAATTGGAAAAAAGAAAGAAAGCATATTATATTTATTAAAAACAAATTACCAACAACAACAAAAAAAAAATATATTAATTGTGAGAGAATTATTATTTAAAATTTAACTATTAAGAATTTTTTAACAATTTCCCAAAACCATTACTCTCTCTCCCATAAAGATTGTACACCTTTTTTTTATTTGTTGTAAAAAAATTATTCATTTTGTTTTTTTATACTCTTTCGGATTTTTTTAGTAGTCCAATTTAAGTTAAAAATAAAATATTAAATAGTTTTCTTAATTAGATTTTTTCAGTGATTAGTTAGTTTTTTTTATAGATTTTTTACATTTTCATTAATTATTTTAAATCTTACACCGAATGAACTATATACATTTTTCATATTTCAAAAAGATTGCAATCATTATCTCTTTTTATTCTACTATTTCCAACATAAAATAATTATCATCTAGGTATATACGATTATAGTTAAAAGGACAATTAAAAGAATCCGAAGAAAGTATTACTTTGTAAGATTACCCCTTATTATTACTTTCCACTAACTTTTCATAAAAAAGAAAGAAAAAAATCTTAAAGGATAGTATTTGGAAAGTAACAACAAAAAATACACAATCATTTCACTTTTTTAATGTGTATGAAAAAAAGTCAAAAGGGATGGTCAATACAAGACAAGAATTTTTTTTTAAAGATTACCAAAAAAAAGAGTTGAATTTATGAAGAAAAAAAATAATATTCTAAGATTAAAAATAGTTAAAAAAATATTATCTTACCTCATTGGAAAAGAACCAAAAAATTGTTAGAGTTTATAAGTGTCTATAAATATTTGTTCTCCAAATGAGCTTGGAAGGATTATTTTAATTTGTTAAAATATACTCTCTCCCTCTCTCCCTCTCCGGTCAGCCTATTGCTGCCAGAGATAACCCTAAAACATTGGCACACCTACTGTGGCTGGGGTGAAATTTCTTACCCTATTCGGTCTGTCCAATGGTGGTAGATAGGACTCCGATGGGATCTAGGAGGGATTCGGCGCTGGCCATAATGTACTACGTGGAAAACCTACTGGAACATGTGGATTAACGCTCACTTCGATACTTAATCACGCAGAGGTGGAGGCTACCCCCTTTCGGTAAGGTTGTGGATGTGTTCATTCTGAGTAGAAGGAACAAACAAGGTACGTTTCGGGTTTGTGCGTTTTGATTGGGTTGAGAATATGATTGACATGGAATTAGCTTTGGATCGTCAACACATAGGTGCTTTAGCCATTAGGGCCAATCTTGGTCAGCTTGGGATTAGGGGAGTAGGTTTCGTGACTCAGGAAAACAAGGAGAGGACGCAACTAGGGATGGGACGGAAACTTAGGGTACGTAGCCAAGAAGGATTTTTGAGACTTCGCCCAGTTAGGCAAGATAGTGATGTGCAACCAAGGCTTGTGACAGACCAAGGTAATCTAAGTGCTCACTGAGACGAGGCTGGGATCAAGACGAGCTCGAAAGGACACCTTGATAATCGATCAAGGAATATTACTGAGGGTGTAATATGTGAGGAAGAGGGAGTGGATACGCTTGAGCTGGAGATACCGACAGAGAATAAAGAGTGGCTATCAAGGAGTGTAGTAGGTGTTGTTCAGTAGATTGAGGACATTCCAGAAATTGGAGAGCTTGTACTGGAGCTTGGGTGGAATTGTGAAACTAGGATACTAGGACGGGATTTGGTTTGGGTTGAGTTTTCCAAACAGGAGGACATTGCGGAAGCGATTAGCAGGACCAGTGAGGATGTACGTCGTGTGTTCTCTAAGGTGACCCCTTGGTCAGAGGTTCTATCAAACACTGGTAGAATATGTTGGGTTCAATGCTCGAGGGTTCCGGTTCAGTGTTGGGGCGTTGAGACCTTCATGAAGTTAGGGGCGAAGATGGGGCAACTAGTATTGGTGGATGACAACACACTTGCTTGTCGAAGGTTTGATGTGGCCAGGCTCTTAATTACGACGGATCAACTTCATGTCAAGTGTGACATTCGGGTCAAGGTAGAAGATAAATTTTATACCGTGAGTTGCTATGAGGAGCCTATGCAGGGGGGAGTATCAAACCTTGATTGGATGATAGGGGTTGATTCGGCTGAGGAGGAATCGGATGAGGAGATGGATATAGAAGGCTATGACGACGTGGAAGCAGTCAAGAGGGAGGTTAATGAACAACACAGTACTACCATAGCCAAGGAGGCACCTTTAACGGAGGGGGATAAGCATGGTCCAAGTGCTCCAGAATTGGACAATTATCCTTTGGTTACGATGAGGAGAAGGGGGAACAAGATAAAGCGGCTAATGGCCAATACGGGTAGTCTGCAAACAACTAGCACTTCGGTGCATTCCAAATCGGCAGTATTTCGGGCGGAGGATAACGAAATCGCAGACATGAACAGATTGAGAGAGGCCATTATGGTGGAGACTGATACGTGGGAAATTGGGCGTATTCTATCAATCACAGACTAGGTAAACGAAGATGCACTCTGAATCTTTGACCGAGAGAGGTTTGGAGTGGAATTGGACAATGTCCGGTGATAGGATGTGGTAGTAGCGAGTTCAGCAGTGATCCAATGTTCCAAGTTTTTTCGTGGAATTGTAGGGGCCTTTTGTCCATCAAGAAGAGGAGTTTTATTAAGCAAATATTTCAAGGAGACCAGGCATCTTTTTGCTTGATTCAAGAGAGCAAAAGAGAAGAAGTCAATGAGTTTCTTATTCACGTGCTAGGGGGAGACAATGATACGCGGTGGGTTTATGCTCCGGCAATATGGAGGTCGGGGGGTCTAGTTTCAATGTGGGACTCAAAAAAATTTCGGTTGGATCATTCGGAGGTAGGGAATAGGTTTATTTGGCTTGAAGGTGAGATTCTCGACAGAAACATGAGGTGTGCGGTGTTGAATGTGTACGCTCCAAATGTTTCTGAGCTCCGTGAGCAGTTATGGGAGGGGTTGGGTAGAAAAATTGAGAATACAACGCTTTCTGTGTTAGTAGCTGGCGACTTTAATGAGACTTTAACTCCTTCTGATCATTTAAATAGAACGGGTTACTCGAGAGGTATGGTGGCATTCCAGGATTGGGTGGATAGATGTGGTCTTCACGACGTTCCGCTGGTAGGGAGGAGATTTACTTGGTCGAATAACATCAGTAGAAGTAAGATTGATAGAGTCTTTGTTCAAGCTGGTTGGCTTCCTTGTATTCATAACTGTGAGCTTACAGCTCTTGACATGAATGGATCTGATCATGCGCCTTTGATACTTAGACGAGATAAGATGGATTGGGGTCTGAAGCCATTCCGAGATATATCAATGTGGTGGGAAGACAGATGGTTCAAGGACTTGGTGGCGGGTTGGTGGAGGGAAGCTGGTGTCTCTTTTCCTGGCAATTTCCGAGTGATCCATAAGATGCGGTACTTGAAGACGCAAATTCGTAATTGGAATAAGGAAGTCTTTGGGAATGTGGAATCCCACCTGAGAGCCCTTCAGGAGAGATGCGAGGTTGTTGAGCGGCTTGAGGATGAGCGCCCTTTGACCTAGGAAGAACAAGCTGATCAAATCGCTAATAAGGTTATGGTATGGGAGCAACAAGAGCGAGTGGATCGATATTGGCAGCAGAAGAATAGATGGAAGTGGAATGTGTATGGGGATCGAAATACCGGGTATTTTCATAGGATGGCTAAGATAGAAACGAGGAGGAACACAATTAGAGAGATTGCGACTCCGAATTCTAGACTCGCTACCCCTGAGGACATAAAGCGAGTTGCTACTCAGTACTATGAGACCTTTTTTCAGTCGGTCAGTTGGGACAGGCCTAGGATGCAGGATTTGGGGTTCTCGAAGTTGACTGAGGAGGAAGCAGTAGGCTTGGAAAGGGAGGTATCCCGGGCTGAAATTTGGGAGGCGGTTAAAGACAGTGATGGCCAAAAATCTCCTGGGTCGGATGGGTTCTCTTTACGATTTCTGCAAAAGGCATGGGATATTATTGGAGGGGATTACTGCAGCCTGATTCAGGAGTTCTTCAGAACGGGAAAGTTCCTAGTAGGGGCGAATTCCTCGTTCTTGACTCTCATCCCTAAGACTTCAGAAGCTAAGCGCTTTAGTGAGTTTCGGCCCATTAGTTTAGTAAGCAGTTACTATAAGATTGTGTCCAAGATTATGGCGAGGCGACTAAGTGCGGTAATTACGTCAGTTGTTAGTGAGGTCCAGCATGGATTCATAAAAGGGCGTCAAACTCTGGATTGTGTCATGACAGTGAGTGAAGTGGTCCATTACTTGCAGAAGACGAAACAACAGAGGCTTCTTTTCAATATAGACTTTGAAAAGGCTTATGACTCAGTTGAGTGGGAGTACCTGGATGATGTGATGAATAAGGTTTCTGTTTTAGTAAATGGGTCACCTTCGGGTCAATTTGAAGTGGGGAGAGGCTTGCGATAGGGGTGTTCTATGTCCCCGTTCTTATTCAACATTGCGGCAGAGGGACTACATCGGTTGTTTACTAGAGCGGTGGGGATCTTGAAAGGGATAGGTAATCCGTTGGCAGGGTGGCATCTGAGCCATCTTCAATTTGCAGATGATACCTTGATTCTAGTGAACAATAATGAGGAGGAAATTCAGGGAGTTAAGGGAACCTTGCGATGGTTCGACGCTTACTCAGGCCTTCGGGTAAATTACCACAAAAGCACGCTGGTTGGTGTGAACTTGAGTGATCAGATAAGTGACATTCTAGCCATACGTGCAGGTTGCAAATATAAAGCTCTTCCGTTTAAATACCTGGGGTCGTTGGTGGGTTTTAATCCAAGGAGGAAATCAGGGTGGCAGTTTTTAGTCCAAAAAATGAGGAAAAAACTATCTACGTGAAAGGGGCAACTTTTTTCGGTGGGGGGGGGGGGGGGGGGGGGGGGGGGGGCTGTGACTTTGATTAAGTCAGCACTTGCGAGCCTCCCTATTTATAACATGTCCATTTTCAGGATGCCTAAATCAGTTGTTAAACAATGCGAATGTGTGATGCGGAGGTTCCTATGGAGTGGAAAGGAAACTAAAAACGGGTTGTCTAAGGTGCAATGGGAGGAAGTGACTTGCTCGGCTTCATATGGGGGATTGGGCATTGGAAGACTTCAAGATCGGAATGTGATGCTATTATTCAAATGGGTTTGGGAGTTGATAAGGGGAAGTAGGAAGCTTTGGGCGGAGATCGTTCATAAACAATACAAACTTTGTTATATAGGGGACTTGTGGAGGGAGAGAGAGGGTCAGCTATCTCCTATTTGGAGCGATATCATGCGAGTGTGCGGGCGGGGTAGTGAGTTCTTTGAGTTGTGGACTGATCACACCCTGTTGAAAGTCGGAGATGGTAATAACACGGGATTTTGGTGGGATACATGGGCTGGTAAGAAACCGTTAGCTTTGCTCCATCCTTGCCTGTATCATTTATCTAATAATCAGGGAGGAACTGTCGAGGACTTTGGCACTTGGGCCGAGGCAGTGTGGGAGTGGCAAGGTTTTTGGAGACGCGAGTTGTTCGAATGGGAGAGAGATGAGTGGGAGTGCTTGAGAGATTGAATGCCAACACCAAGCAGGGGGGGGGGGATACAAGCTCAACTTCGATGGGAATTAACTCAATCGGGGTCATATACTGTGAATTCGGGGTACAAGCAATGGGAAGCGCGTAGATATGAGACTGTGCATCTGCTTCGGTCCTATTGGACTAGTTTGGTCCCCTATCGAGTGGAATTTTTCTTATGGTTTACGTTAAGGGAGAGAATAGTAACCAGGTCGTTTCTTGTGAGACGACACATGATCCCTGACGAGTCGAACATCTGCCCCATGTGCAACAGTAGGAACGAGGACGTTACCCATCTCTTCATGCGGTGTTCGGTAGCAAAGGGGGTCTGGGAGTTCATTATGAGATGGCTTCGGGTGGTTTGGTGCCAGCCTCGGAACCTCGGGGAGCTTTGGAGGACATGGGGAAACTATTTGCCAAACGCTGACAAACAATCTGGTAGGAGTTGGACAATTTTATTTTATGCAGCTATTTGGACTGTGTGGAAGCAACGAAATGCAGTGACTTTTAGACAGAAGGAGTATAATGAACCTCTTTGTGTGAATATGGTTTTTTCTCTGTGGCATTGGTGGTTGAAAAGCAGGGACAACACGTTTGCGTTTAACATGTCAGATATGTTGCAGTCGCTGGCCTGGCTTCTTAGTCGGCAAGTGGATGCTACGTGAATCTGATTTGGGGGTTAGTTAGTGAGCCTGTCGTCTCTTGTATTTCCTTTGATTTAGAATTGGCTTAGAGTGATATTTGTTCTGCCGTGGCAGTAGTCTCTTGTACTGTTATTGTCATGATCTTCATGACAGTTTAATATAATAATTAATCTCTGCTTATTAAAAAAAAAAGAGCTTGGAAGGCTAAAAGGGCCCAATGTTTTTATTTATTTGAGTTTTGATTTATTAATTTTTGTTTAAACTAATTAATTTTTATTAAATCCAAAATTATTAAATTAAATATTTAAATGATTTTTTTGGTTAACATACATTATGTTAGGAAGTAATATTAGTTAACAATATCAACTATTGTTAATTTTGAATTAAAAGCTAATCATTATAACTCTTCATGAATAAAAAAAATTAAGTTATAAATTATGATCGTTTCATTAGTTTCTAGTAACATTTTTTCTTCTTATCTTCTTTTTCAAACTCCTATAAACGGTTAAGAGAAGTTACAGGAAATTATATTCTTGACTCCTAGTGACTTTGTTATATCCAGCAAGTGTAATTGGTAGGAATCAAAATTATATATATATATATATATATATATATATATATATATATATATATATATATATATATAAATAAAGAGGAAGGTGAGAGTGAGAGTCTTTCATTATAGAATTATATCATGATGCCACATCAGTTATCAACTTGACCAATAAGATGATATCACGTCAGAGATTCTTTTATTTTATACCACATAAGCTTATTACATAATACACATAAAAATTAAAATATATAATTATAAATATTTAAAGAGTAAAATAATACACCTAATTGAAGTTACTCCATTTTGCGCATTATCACCCGTTATCGTTACTATTTTTTGTTATTTCTCGTTACGAACCGTTATAAATTATGGTCACATTAAAATCTCACTAATATTCTATAAATTTACATGACTATTCTGTCATTTTTAATTTTTGAAAAAGTGCAATAAGTCTAATCGGTCATTATACCTATAAGTGTTTAATTTAATTAGTAGGTTTATGATAAAACCTAACGAGGTCAAGTGATTCAAGTCTAAGTTACATCATCTTTAAGTTTCAATTTAATTGTTTTTTTTTACTAGTAAGTAAATAAAACCAACGAATGGTTGATGCAGGTATTTTGACAAATTATAATGTACTCCTTCCGATCTCTTTTAAATATCATTTTAGATCAAAAAAATTGGTCTAAAATAAATAACATTTTATAATTTTCTAGGTACTTTATGATTAATTTATTCAATACGGGTGAAAAAAAAGTATTTATTGATAATTTTTTTAATATAAAATAGAGATAGTTGTTTAATACTCCTTCCGTCTTCCATTAAATGATTTTTTGAAATAGTAAAAAGTCAAATAAAATGTACAGTAACATTCAGTAAAAAAATAACAGTTATTTGAAAACGGAAGAAGTATTAAATATACTCTCACTAATTATTATTTTAAATAATTTGTCCGATTAAAAAAATATTTATTTAAAATCAAAAGGAATAATTTATATGTTAATTTGATAAAAAAAATATTATTAAATTATAAACATAGGACATTTCTAACATTCACAAATTAATTAAAAGCTGCCGTTATTTTTCGCAATTACGATACAAAGCCCTTTACGTTAGCTGTTTCCGCCATTTAAAACCATGACCCCTAAATTTACCCCGTTCAAGAGTTCATTGATTGGATGTGGAAATGAGATGGTGTAGATTGTGGCCATCCGGACTCCGGAGTTGGATCAGAAGCATAAAGAGGTAGGGGCCCACCCATGTGGTAGAGTAGTAATGTAGGTCACCAGAAAAACTAACTCGTGTTTCGCGCAAAATTATTATTAACCGATAAAGACAAGCCACGTGGGTTGTTGGCATGTTACTGTCTTTATCTCTAACTTCCAATTGCAGGATCCCACGTGTCCCACCGTCAATCACCTCATACATTGTCTTGCATGCATGGTGCCAACCATGCCACCACCGATTATCCCGAAATGGAAGTCACAGCCTACAAAAGAACCGACGCACGTCATTTTTAGGGCAAGTAATTGAAAAACGAAGGAAGCTACATTAACAAAATGGTCAATTTTAACACTATAAGTTAAAAGCATGCAATATAAAAAATATATAATTTTTTAAACCTTATAATTGTTGAATTTGGATAAAAATATAACGAATATAATATGATTTAAGAAAATTTAAAAAAAAACAGTTTAAATTTTATTTACAAATTTTTTTTATTTTTAAATTAATTTTAAAAAATTCTCATCAATTTTTTTTCTTCTTAGTAAGGTGAACTCACCCATATTTGTTTCATTCTTCCTTTTTTAATTTGTAATTAGTAGAAAAATTAAAATTGTAACTCTTAAAAAACTATAAGGTTTATGTTGTAAGTTTTTAGGTCAAAATGGAACATTTTTAAACTATATTTTTTATGTAATTTACCAAAAAAAAAAATTATTCCAAAATGATTGACTTTGGTGCCTATATTCTTAAATTTTGTAGTTTAAACTCTATATATTTTAAAAAATATATAATTTTAATCTTTTTAATGGTTAAAAAAATCAAAATAGAGCCTATAACAATTAAAAAATAAACTTAATTTTTTTTTTGCAATTTGTTTTTAATTTTCTCTTTTTTATAATTTTTTTTATCCATTATAAAGGTTAAAATTGAGGCACTAAAAGTATATAGGATTGACATTATAAATCTTAACAGTATTGCGATCAAAGTAGAACTTTTTTACGCGTACTTTGGGCGAAACTATATGGGCTCACTATTAACGATTTATGAGTTGTAATCGACCACTACTAGACAAGAAATTTCTTTTCCTCAGTTTTTCAAAGATGAGACACCAAATTCTTTAAAAGTAGGATTAGGACCCAATATAGCTAAGCTCAGGACAGATTTATAAAGACAACATAGAGTGACTACCACGTTTTTACCCTCGCTTCACCAAAAGGAGAAAGAAGTCTTATTGGTATTCATAAAAATAAAATAAAAACACGTGGAGAACTCTTTCAGCATTAGCTGCTAAGTTTACACAAAGGAATGGAGGAGAAGGACATCATTGACGAAGGCCCCCTACTAACCAAAATCTCTGAAGTTGGAGAACCATTGGAAGAAAGACATTGGTCAATCCTTGCCACATTTTTTTGTAAAATCCATAAAATCTAAAGTACATTATACATAACTCCATTCAATCGACTCGTAAACCTTTCTGGATTCTCTATTTAAAGTCTTCATTAAATAAAATTTAAAGTAAAAAGCTTCTCTAACATGAAGAGAAAAAACAAAGCTTGTGCATAGGTATTATTTTTGATAATCCTCGAATCGGGGTAAGGATAATTCTGTAATCTTGACCTTCAAGGGGACAGGTGGCTACACTGCTACTGTACCTGCAAGGCGCCGGGGGGGTCCCCGGCGTAGGCACTCTAACGATTAAGTTAGCATATATAGTGATCAGTAAGCAAGGTTGAGAGTAAATTTTGGTAGAGTATGAGCTAGTTTTTCTTGTTCTTCCTTATTTGCCGTTGGCGGGGGGGGGGGGGGGGGGGGGGGGGGTATTTATAGGTGGATGAAGCTAAGGAAAGCTAGGATTCCGGGTCGTGAGTTGTGGACCATGCTGGACTGGATGGCGAGGACCTCCTCGTTGACGTTGACCGCCTTGATAACACTACGTGTGAGATACCGGGCGAGCAAAATCCAGCCTGAGATCCTGAGCTAGGGACTCCGTGTAGCCCTAGGCCCTTAAAAGACTAAAATGCCCTGAGGGGTCTGTTTTGGATTATCATAAGCCCAAACGAAAATAAGCCCGAGTGTTTACCAAGGGCTTCCTTTCACCAGAAACTTCTCCACCTTGATCCTTGCATTTAACTTTGCATCTCCCTTTTCTGCCCACTTGGCACATCCTTCTCTGCCCTCTTGACACATTTTTAATCATTTGACCCATCAATCTTTATGCACTTGACACATGGGGAATTCTGAGATAACTTCAGATATTACTTTTACTACTTTCACCACCGCTTCAAAGCATTAAAGTAATCTTTTCCCTAGGTGATAAGTTATGCGCCTATAAATCAACCATTTATCTCTTTTAACTCTCCTTACCAGTCAAGATTTCTCTTCACACTCTTTTGTCAACTTACCACCTCTTCTTTTACCATGGAAACTCCAATTATTACATATCTTTTGTCCACCGCTTCATTTGCAGATTTTAGTGCTTCTTCAGACATTTCCGTCCTGGAACGCATGATAGGTGGCATTGATTTAAACATTGCCCAACTGCGAAGTATGCTCAGCCCTTTAGTGGCCCGACTGGATTCGACATATGACGGGGACGATAATGCTCTGGAGATAATCTGCAGAACCACCACTTGTATTTCCCACATTCGTGTGGCTCTCAGTATACTGAAGGGCAGGAGGAATTTGCTGGAATGCTGCTTGGAAGAAGCGAAAGCTTCTTCCATTGAGATGACTTCTATCCTTGCTTCCTTAAAGGAAATACCTCGCTCCTCCTCTGTCAATGATAAAGATGATGATGAAGATGATAATGATGACCTTCCTTCCTCCTAAGTAGCATTTTCTACTTCTTCCTGTCATTCCTTCCTTTGTACACGCCGTTTTGCTTGTAGTAATGTAATGTAAATAATGCCTTAAGAACTCCTAGTAGTATGCATAAATTTCGGTTGTAAAATATTATCTACTAGATCCGGTGTAATCTTTACCGGCCTTTATCTTGTAAATATACTCTGTATGACGGTACTTTGTATCCTCCTGTTGCTAGGAAACTTATATTTTCTGGAAAACTCTCTCCCGCTCTTCCTTCCAGTATTCCTGAATCTTAATTGTCTTTCCTCCAGTGTTATCGGTAAGTAATAATGACTCCAAAACGCCTCACTTCCCAAAAAATTAATCATGACTCTCGATTTTCCAGACGAATGACTCTTAATTTCCCCTAACCTAGAAAACACCGCATTTTCCTCCAATCAGCAACTCTAATTAATGGAAATACTTATTGCTTGTCCTTACAAATTAATAAACAAATTAATGCTTATAAATACTCAGTTATCTCTTAATCAACTCAGTTCTTTCTTAATCAAAACCCTTCCATTTATTCGCACCTTCTTCTTTCTCAACAACATTTTTTGATACTTCTTTAATTACCTTTCCTTCCTCATGAAGCCATACAAATGCCAACCCAAGAAGAAATATCCTAAAAGGAAGATATTTAAACGTTGTCCCAAAGTGTCGGCTTTCATAAAGCTTAAGTCATTCGAAGAATTCGAGAAACAATTCTTTGATACGTTCGGCACTCCTTTTGATTCAATTCCTCCAATCCCATAGGGAAGTAACCTTATTGCTCCTGAAATTCCTCCACCAACAAACATCAAACCAACTTCTCTGCTCCTCGGAAAATAAAAATGTGGGAGTGAAAACCAGGAACCAGAAAGTAGCAGTGGTAATGGGATGAAGAAGAAGAATCGACCAAAACCACCCTCTCCCAAGGAGGAAATGATGATGGATTGGTGGGATGAGGCCCTTATCCCCGAAGGAGAACCTTTCATCCCTTCTTACCTAATCGATGAAGATTAAATCCTCTACAAGTTTTCTGTATCACATGTAATAAGTTTCTATGTCCCTCTATTTTCACGTATAACAGATATGTGTAATAAGCACCATGTTTCTTATTTTCCTTAACTTCCTTTGTTTCTCTTTCTTTACTCCTTTTACCAAACGAGGACCACTTAACAAACTACTTCCCAAGTACACTACATATGAATCCAGAGCTAGCTCATCTGGAGTGCAAGTAATTGAGTTCCACTTAACACGAATCCGACTTGGGTTATACTGGATACGAATCCGGTTTATCAAAATGAATCCGGCGTACTACTAGCAATTAATGCGTCCCCAATTTATTTTTAATAAATCTATATTCAAATTCTAAAATTTCCCTTCTTCCCACGAAGAGTTCCATCATTTAATTTCTACTCCCTATTTGTCACACGTGTCCGTAAATTCCTAACATTTATCATTAAAACCTACAAGGAAATTCCCTTTTTCTCCATTTTCCTTTCCAACCGCTCTGCTCCTTATTATCCTTATACTTTTTCAATTCCTTTATCAACCAATTCCAATTTCTTGCAAGGAATTCGCAACCGCGATTCCGACTAAGCGACTTTTTCCATCATTTTTTGTTCTTTGAGGTACTCCATTTTTACTTTCTCTTTCTTCTCTTTCTTCTTTTTCTTCTCTTCCTTCTTCTTCTAGATCTATTATTATGCATCGTTCTCTGTTATCTCCATACCCATAGGGTCCTCTAGATCCCGTAATAAAAAATAACCCCAGTGTAATCACCGACGATCTCACCTTACAACATGAAATAGAGCAGTGCAACATCTCTATCCCGATTAGTTACACCCTTAAAGTAGCTAGTAAAACTCTCCGATTGCATAGTCCTCTAAAAGGGACTCGTAGAATCTTATACTCCCAAATGTTTTCATACGGTTTCCGTTTTCCTCTTCATACTTTGATTCTTGCTATGCTGACTCAATTTGACCTAAGTCCCACACAAATAACTCCTCATTCCTGGGCCGGACTTTATGCTTTTATCCGGATCTGCCAATTGAATGATATTACCTCTCCTTCTGTTTCCTTGCTCTGCTGCTTGTTCCAAATAGAAAGTCACAACGGCTGGATTGACATCATTCCCCGCTTTCATGACTCATTTACCCAACAACTTATGGAAAATTTCCAAGAATTTGACACAATGGTAGCAACAATAGAGGCGAGTGAATGGAAAAATAGATTCTTTATTATTGATCTACCTACATGCCTATGGCGTTCTGGTTTTAACTAGAAATTCCTCAGTAAAGATTGGAAGAAACCTACTTGGCTGGGTCGCTAAGATAGTTCTCACGTCGCCACATTACTGGGTGTACGGATGCCTTTTCATACCCTTAGTTTTGCTAGAGACATGCCCTTTAATGAATGTGCTGTGTGTAAGTTTCTGCCTTTTCCTTTCTTTTCTTATCTTTTATTTCTTAACTTGTTCAACTTTTCCTTTTTCAGAAATTGCTGAGGAACTGCAACAAGAACCCCAACAGTCTCCCACTAAAATTGTTGACTTACTACAATAGGCTGACCTAGGCACTTCTTCCGGCCCTAATACCTTTCGGACTATCGACAACCTTAGTCCGATCCACGTGGCTTTACGGACCACTCTTCCCGTCAAGAAAAGAAGATCTAACAGAGCTTCTCCAAGTTTTCCTCACACTTGGCTATCCTCCAACGAACAAGGTACCAGTTCTTATTCCGGGTCAATAAGAACTTCATCAATATTTGAGGCAAAACCTGAGTTTGATAACGTTCCCTCTGAACGTGCCTATATTCCCTTACAACCCGGAGAGTCTGTCTTACCTCTACCTTCTTCTCCTTCTGACGACATGGACCTTGAAGATAGCTTCCGTCAAGCTTCTAAAGCTCAAAGGCTATTGCTAAAGGAAAAATGAGAAGCCTTAGTAGCGGGACGCAAGATAGGTCCCCCCTTGTATGCCCTAAAAGGTCCAAATTTTCCTAATCTGTCCAATCCATATGATGCTGAGAAGACCTTAAGTGAAAATACATCCGGTTAGCCAGCATCAAATCCTATTTCGGAGAGTACATCCATTCCGGCTGAGATTCCTGCTAAGCCTCCACTAACCTCAATTCTAACAACTCTTCCGGTTTCACCTTCTCCCATTACTTCCTCCATTCCGGTTTCAACAATTGTCTCCTCGAGTCCGGCCATAACTACTCTCACTGCTACTGCCACAAATTCTCCTGCTCTATCAACCATTAATCCATGTACTACAAAAGGCCTTCTTAGAGGGTCCCCGACCATCTATTGAAATCGGAGCATCATCCTCCTCGGGAATCCCTTCACTGATTCTTCCTCCTGAAGTAGAAGAATTGACTGCATTGACCCCTGAAGCTCATGACCTCCAACTCCAGAACGATCTTCTCTCCATCTCACGCAGGCTGCGCTATCTCATGGAGACCAAGGTACTCAATTTGACCAATACCATTGATAGCTACAAATCACAGCTTGCCCGGTGCCAGGCTAGAACTCGAAAGGTGCTGCAACTCCAAAACTGCGTTCAAAAGGAATTGGATGACTGTCGGGCCAAAGAAAAATGGAAACAAGCCCGGATTGAAATCTTGGAAGCGAAATTAGCGGTGAAAGAGAAGAAAATTCTGTCACTTTAAGAAGAAATATCTGCCAAGGATGAAGAACTGGCCAAAGTTCCTGGTAAGATTAAGTGGTGAAAAAAGAGAATCATGTGAGCTATGAATGTGAGGTTCATGGATTACTATGGGCAGATCAACTTCGACCCAAGGGTGATTTCTGACTATACCCACAGAAGGGTGAATGCCATCTGATAACAATCAAGACAGCCCTAACGGTGCTACCACACTTACGGCTCCCACCAGGACGATTTCCCATAAGACCCGTAAGATATCTTCATATCGCCCGAGAATCCGAGAAGGATTCCTAGGATGGTCGACATCAGCGGGGGGGGGGGGGGGGGGGGGGGGGGGGACTCACGCGACTCTATACGCACGACACCATCCCATCCTAGGGACCCACGAGCTTATCGCTCCCGGCAGCACGTATGATATCGCTTATGACGTCATCTGTCGGTATCGCTTGTGACGTCACCATCAGACATCGCCTTGATTGTTATCGCCAGGTATCGCCGAACAGGCCTATAAATACCCCCACTTTTCCAATCTAAAGGTAAGATCAAGATCACTAAGACGAACCTCTGATTTTTTGAAACCCGAACTGACTTAAGCATCGGAGTGTCTACGCCGGAGCCCCCCCTCCGGCGCTTTGCAGGTACATCCGACACCGACCGCCACCGTTCTGATCAGGCACGACTCCAAATCTTACAAGATCAACATAGAATCTTATCAAATGGTGCTTTCATTGAGAACTTTGGTATATTAAGTGAGCGTCCTTAATAGCCAAGCTCCGTCTAGTCGGAAGATTGGAACGATCATGATCACGGGATCGGAGCCTATCCGATCGTCATCCTTTAATATCCCTTTCTCAATCCGTAGACAGTTATTCCCTTTTGCTACTGCCAATCTCTCTATGACTACACAACCAATCATTTCGGGATCTCTGGACCTCTCGGTTGGAATTGCTGGGGGACAGGCCTCCTCGCAGACGGACATCTTGTCATCTCAGATAGTGGGATCTGATTTTTCCACTCCTCTTTCGGGGGGATCTATGCTTAATCGTGAACATCCTTTTGCAATGGAAATAGCGGCCCTTCGTTCTCGGCTGGAATATTTGACGGAAATGGCTGCAAGAGTCACGCCTGGAGATTTTGGATCTAGTCTTCCTCCTCGCGTCATGTTTACACCATCTATTGTCGCTGATCGACCTTTATCACCGTTGTTTCCAGAAAACCTCCAGATGCCTTTATCCGCGGGAAATCCTCCGATTAGTGTTGAGCAGTTTACTCAGGGAAGAGTAGAGGCTTACGTACCACAAATGCCGCAAGGTCTCCTCCTACAAGGAGACAAGCAGCTTGTGGGGGTTAGGAACCAGTGGGACGGATGGAGGGAAGGAGCCAACAGAAGTCTGTCTCCCGAGTACAGTGAAAGATCCAGTAGTCGAAGGTATCGAAGTCGTTCACACAGGAGCCGCAGTCGATCTCCTAGGCGACATCCTACGCCAGAACCACGAAATAGGGGACGTCAGGACGAATTGTCTCCTCCGCGTCAGGCGCGTGAAATTCTTGATGATACATTGGGCCACCCATTTAGCCGTCGTATAAGTCGTCACAGGGTCAGTCGGCCCGTGAAGCCTCCCACTGATGTTTATGATGGCACCAAGGATCCCATCTCGCACATTAATAAAGTGAAGGACTTTGTTCAGTTTCAGACCCACAGTGATGCGGCGTTATGCCAAATATTTGTTATGACGTTATCGGGTGTGGCGCGTCTTTGGTTTGAGGGTCTCTCTGGTGGATCCATTAATAATTTCTCGCAATTAGAATCTAAATTCCGGAGCAGATTTAGCACGGCAATTCCAATCAGGAAATCTGCCGCCGCGTTATTTGACATACAACGAAGGCCTCAAGAAACCTTAAAGGAGTTTCTTAGTCGCTTCGATTTGGAAATGTCCTTAACACCGGGCGTTACTATTGATTTTGCTATAGAAGCTCTGAAAAGGAACTACCGCTATGGAAAGCTGAAAGACGCGCTCATGGTGGATCCTCCAGTGACTTTAGATGCGTTGAGGCTTAAAGCCCACAATTACGCAAAAATGGAAGAGGAAGAAAATAGAGATAAGACGTATGACGCGTCGCATGAGACATCTCAAATTACTACTGCTCCCACGAAGCTACTACCTGACGACCATTTTATCGACGATTACGCCAGGAGAAAAGACCATATCCCCAAGGCCTCCAACAAATAGAAGGGTCATTTTTCGAAGGGAAAAACCGGTGGTTCTCCCTCTCGACGTCACGGGGATTCTTACAAGAACCTGACGTATGACCCAGATTTTCCTTCTCTTAACGTACCAAGGGCAGAGATTTTAGCGATAGCGGAACAGTGAAATCTTCCCATCCGCTACCCCGCGCCTACGAAACCAGGAGTGCTTCTAGGGAGAAGGGAAAATGCTTATTGTAAATTCCACAAAGCCAGGGGCCATTCCATCGAAGCGTGTAGGGAGTTAAGATCGGCGATAGAACGCTTGGTAGAAGAAGGATATTTGGGGGAATTTGCTACCCAAATAAGAGAAGATGCCAGAAGTAATCTTACGAAAAGGACAACAGACGAACCACCAGTTCCTCCTCGCGTTCCGCAAAAGGATGATGCTCCCAGAGGTAAAAATAGGGAAACTCTTGCGGTTGATGACGAATATATCCCTATGATTAACATTATCGCGGGAGGAACCCCTTACTTGGACGAATCAGAGCAATTGGCAGCCATGAAAAGAGATAAACGCACACGTGATGGCGTGAGAAAAAAAGGAGATGTGATAGGCATATTGGATCGAATGGTATTATCCTTTTCCGAAGAGGATGAGAAAGGCGTCGTCTATCCGCACAATGATGCTTTGGTGGTTATGCCCGTCATCGCCATTCATGGAATCAGAAGAACTCTTGTTGATAACGGGAGCGCGGTGAACCTCTTTTCTCTGGAAGCTTACAATCTCATGAAACGACCTGATAATGAGTTAACACCGAGCAAACGGCCTATAGTCGGCGTTGATGGGGTTCCAATTCCTGTCACGGGGATAATTACTTTGCCCATATATTTCCGAGAAGACACTTACAAGCGATCAGAGAACCTGTTGTTCCTTGTCGTGGATCTGAATTTGCCTTACAATGTCGTGCTCGGACGACCTTTCCTCAACCGCTTTGGAGCGGTGATATCTCAGAAGCATTTAAAGATGAAATACCCCTCCTGGGATGGGGTAGTATCGGTGAAAGGCGATCAAAAGCTGGCGGCGGAATGCTACTCGCTCATGACTCAAAGAAGCTGCGATAGGTACGTATGTATAGCAGCGGATCCCTATGAGCAGAGTGATGAGAAGCGTGCTCAACCTCTAGACAAAATGGTACCCATTCCGGTAATCGGTATAGAGGAAGCAAGTTTCCTGATCAGTGAAAAACTCAGCCCAGCGGAAAACCTTCAACTGGCCCGGCTGCTGAACAAATGCCAAGGAGATTTCGTGTGGAAACCCTCCGACATGCCAGGTATGTCGCGGGAAATAGCCGAACATCGTCTCAATGTGGACCCAAATGCCAGGCCGGTATAGCAAAAGTGACGCGCGTTCTCTAATGAAAAGGCGTTGGCTGTGGATAAGGAAGTAGCAAAGCTCATTGACGTAGGGTTTATCCTCGAAGTTCAATATCCCACCTGGCTAGCGAACCCTGTCCTTGTTCCTAAGCCCAATGGGGATTGGCGCATGTGCATCGACTTCACAGATTTAAATGATGCCTGCCCTAAGGACTGCTACCCGCTTCCTCGCATAGATCAGTTAGTTGATCAGACCGCTGGATACGCTTATCTAAGCTCATTGGACGCCAACTCTGGATATCATCAGATTCCCATGGCCCGGGAAGATGAAGAAAAGACTGCGTTTCTCACTCCAAAGTCCACCTACTGTTATACGGCGATGCCGTTCGGGCTAAAGAACGCCGGGGCTACGTTCCAACGTATGGCCAATAAGATATTCGAAGAGCAAATAGGGAGGAATGTGGAAGCATATGTTGACGATATTTTGGTGAAGAGCGCGAGCTTTCAAGATCACCTACGAGACTTAAAGGAAGTCTTTGACGTGATGAAAAGGTATCGTATGAAGTTAAATCCTCGAAAATGCATGTTTGCATTTCAGACAGGAAAATTCTTGGGCTACGTGGTCAGCCAAAAAGGCATCCTACCTAATCCCTCAAAGGTTAAGGCCATACAAGACATGATATCACTAAGAACCATTAAAGAGGTGCAAAGGCTAACAGGGCGAGTCATTGCCCTTGGGCGATTCATTTCCAAGCAAGGAGAAAAGTGTCTCCCTTTTTTCAAAGTCATACGCAACAAAGCCTCGTTCGGGTGGACCCCGGAATGTGAGGAAGCATTTATCGGCCTAAAAGATTACCTATCGTCTGACTTATTATTGACGAGATCTGAAGTAGGTGATACTTTATACTTGTATCTTGGCGCCCCGGATGAAGTGGTCAGTGCCGTCCTCGTTCGCGACGATAACCATTCTCATCGCCCGGTCTATTTTGTGAGCCACGTCCTGAAGGATGCGGAGTTGCGATACGCCCGAATTGAAAAGATAGCGTTCGCTCTGATACAAGCCACCCGCAAAATGGATCGGTATTTTCAGTCTTATTTCGTTATCGTACTCACAGACCAGCCTCTGAAAAGAATATTTCGAAAGCCTGAATCTTTCGGAAGAATGTTGATTTGGGCGCTTGAACTAGAACAGTATGGATTGAGGTATCAGTCGCGACCGTTCGTAAAAGCTCAGATCCTGGCCGATTTCATAGCGGAATGTACCTTTACAGAGGATCCTTTGGATGGTGTACCTGAAGCGGAATAGGGCGACATGGATCTCCCATTCCCGGAAACCTACACGGACCTCTGGATCATCCATGTGGATGGAGCTAAAAACCAAGAGCTGGCTGGAGGTAGAATTTTTATAAATGAGCCGCACGATATGCAAATACGATACGCCATTCGAATCCTACAGCCGTTATCTAATAACGCGGCAGAGTACGAGGCGTTGCTAGCCGGGCTCAGAATAGGGAAAGGACTTTCCTCTAAAGGGAGGCACGATACTGGAAGAACAGGAGACCTGCGTCTAAAAATCTGTGGTGATTCCAAGTTGATAATTGACCAGGTCTTGGGGCATTCTCAGGCCCGGGAACCCATTATGATTCAATATCTCGCCAAAGTAAAGCGAGAATTATTGGAAATAAAGAAAGAAGGCATGCAGGTCAGCTTCGAGCATATCCCTAGGGAGGAAAACGCTGAAGCTGACAATCTAGCCAAAATGGCCGCAAATCTGGAAGTCCATACCTAAAGGTGTATACTATCGAGAGTTATGAGTACCATCCTTCATGGAAGAGCAAACATCTTTATGTGTGGAGGAGCGCGAAAGCGACTGGCGAATTCCCGTAATCAAATTCTTGAAACACGAGGAACTGCCTGAGGATACCGCTGAAAAGAAGAAGGTATTGAGACAGGCAGCACGTTGTACATACTATGACGGGGACCTAATTCGAAGGTGTTTCTCCCACCCTGCCGCCAAATGTATAACTGAACAAGAAGGCCTTCACACCTTGCGCGAAATTCATGAAGGGGTATGTGGTATGCACGTGTCAGGTAGTACCCTGGCAGCACAGGTCTTTCGATCCGGATTCTACTGGCCCACCATCCGAAGAGATTGCCACAACTATGTGCAAACCTGCCCTAAGTGCCAGGAGTTTGCCAAGATTCCTCGGCGGCTTGCCACTGAAATATCTGAAATTATCGCCCCTTGTCCTTTTGCTAAATGGGGGATCGATATCCTAGGCCCATTCCCAAAGGCAGGGTCTCAACTGAAATTTGTGATAGTGACGGTAGACTATTTCACTAAGTGGGCGGAAGCTGAAGCGGTCGCCACAATCACGGCAGAAAAGACTTGGCGTTTTTTCAAACATCAAGTTATCATGAGGTTTGGCGTACCTCGTGTCCTTGTTAGCGATAACGGAACGCAGTTCACCAGCCAGTTCTTCAAAGACCAGTGCTCTGAATTTGGAATCGAGCAACGCTTTTCCTCCGTGGCTCATCCGTAAACTAATGGACAGGCGGAAGTAACCAATCGGAGCATCCTTAGCGGCATCAAGAGAAACCTGGAAGGGTCTAAAAAGAAATGGGCTGATGAGCTACCGTACGTGATGTGGGCATATCGCATGACCGTTAAGACTACCACCAGAGAAACACCTTTCGCGTTGGCCTTCGGGACCGAAGCCGTTACACCGGTGGAAATTGGAACCATGAGCCTGCGGGTAGCTCACTTTCGGGAGGAACTGAATGAGGAAAGGTTACGAGCTAACCTGGACGCGTTACCAGAAGTCCGAGAGGAAATCCTTCTGAAAACGCAGCATTATAAATGAAAGATGGCCCGTTATCATAACAGGCGCGTCAAAGAACGGTTGCTGAAACCCGGAGACCTGGTACTCAGAGACAAGCGAGCGGCAGGGCAACGTATGGGAAAACTCAGTCCAAACTGGGATGGACCATATCGCGTCACCCACGTTGTCGGGAAAGGAGCATATCATCTGGAGACTCTCGATGGTACACCCTTATCCAACTCTTGGAATATCGCTCGCTTGAAGTTATATTACTCTAGAATTTGATTTTATCTGCACCTTTGATTTATGTCAACCCTAACCATGACTAACGCTCGATGAGAGAGCTTTCGTGGAAGTTTGTGGTTGTCTTTGTGCAGATAAAAAAGGGGGTATTTTGGGGAAGTGAAAAGTCCTATCCTTGTGATGGCCGGTCTTGATCAGATGGCCCATTAAGTGAGGGCACTACCCACCATACCTTGAATTAGCGTCGGATTGAAAGATCCTGGACGCCCACGGGGGTGAAAAGTCCTATCCTTGTGATGACCGATCTTGATCAGATGGCTCATTAAGTGAGGGCACCACTCGGTATCTTTGGGAGTGAAAAATCCTTTTCTTGTACTGACCGTTCTCGTGGAGATGGCCCAACAAGATGAAGCACGCCCCAAAGAAATAGAAACTCCGTTCTAGAAATAAGAATCCTATCTTAACGGCTGGGCTACTATGGCTAAGCCATTAAGTAAGGACACGGTTCTAGACGCGAGGGCAACGCCCAAAAGTGAAAATTTCCTAGCCTTGTGATAGCCGTCCCGATCCGACAGCTCACTAAGACGAGGCACTTTAAGGGCCGATCGTGAAATTAGGGAAACGCGGAGAATCGTGAAATCCCGGCTAGTAACCAGATGAGTAATCCCTGGTGAAGTGTAGAGCTGATAGTGAAAGCGATTCCCGCGGGTTCCAGGGTAACGCCCTATGATGGCAGCGAAAAGGCTCCTACGGGTAATTACTAACCCTCGTAACGTGTTTTTGTTACTGATGATTTACAGTTGAGAATGCGCAGAATACTTTTCGGGCAGTGGAAGGAGCGAGGATCTCGTCAGCTGATCTATCGCTAGTCTTACCAAGAAAGTCAACCCAATACCAGATTCTGTAATTTGGTGGGAGCACTAAGGATCTGTTCGGATAAGTAAGCGCATTGGAAAACATGGCGAAGATAACGCCAAAGGGGTTTGCGAGGAGGCAACTAAATAAAGGAAAGTCAGCAATAAAAGTAGCTTGATCCTATCGAAACGTTTAAAGGGGGCTACAAAGTACAAACTTCGGTGGTCAAAATAATAAACAAAAATTTAGTGACGCTTGATCACTAAGGAAAGAGCTATAAAGCCTCGAAGCATGTCAACCTTCGGGGTGCCTCCGTTTCCAGCCTGCCGCCTTAGCTTGGCGAAAGCCCTCCTCACTAAGATGGCCAGATCTTCGTTTGAAAGCGGCAGTTACCTCATCGGGTTTGTATGCGTCGACCCTATGGGCTTCCTCAAAGCAAGCGATCAAAATAGAGGCAGTCTGCTCGACATGCCACAGGCTCTTGTCAGCCGACTCTTCCTCCAGGACAGCTTTCTCCTTGGCCAGGGAGGACTTCTCATTCTCCAAACCAGTAACTTTGGCTCTCTCCGCTGCCAAGGCGGCCGACTGCTCTTCTTTCTGCTTCTGATGAGCCAGTAATAAGTTTGTACGCTCCTCCAGCAACTTTTTCTTCTCATTCTGCTCTCGCGCTAATCCTTCCAAAGCAGAGGAAAGAGAGGCAGCCTGACGTCGCGCCTCCTCTGCCCAGTAATGGAATTTCATCAAATTAGTGAAAAGGTTGGTGCGCAAGGAGTTCTTCCTATCAAACGCGCCTTTAGAAAGAAAAGCGTCACGTTCGGCCGCAGACGCCAATACCTGGGAAGCCAATAAAGCCGAAACTTCATTCTAGCCATCACCCCCTAATGCCGCCAAGCCGGTGTTACGGAAATCATACAGTCCAACTTGATGGGTTACAGAGCTAACCCCACCTATCGGACTAAGATCCGCCACAAAGTTGAAGGTGGTACCTCCTTCGCCATAACGATCCTGCAGAGGAATGCTCGAAGGAGCAAACGCCAGAGGAGAAGGAGGGTGAACCTGGGTGGACGAACCCCCTGGAGCAAGATAAGTGCCATGAGGCTGATAGCCTGAAAATTCCTACAAGACCTCTTGATATCCTGGATTAGAGGAATATGCGTGAGCGGGACCGCCGAAAGAATTGGGCGAAACCCCGAAGGTATCGCCTGTGCCCAAGTTCTCCAAAAATTCTGACTGATTCCCTCCCTGGGGAACAGCCGTAGAGTCAAACCCGTCCGCAGGCCTGCTCCCCATCCCGGTGGTAGAGGAAGACGGATTTCTGCCCTCATCTTCCGGCCACTGTCTCTTCCTGGAACCAGTCAGCACGTATCCTATATTCATATCGCCTGAGGGAGGAACGGAGGTAGCGACAACGGTAGCGTCCTGCCAAGAACGCAATTTGAAATATAGATAAGAGAAATCAAACGACGACAGACGTCGAAATATAACATATCATGACTAAAAAGCACCCTTACTGTATCAGTGTGGGGAAGAGGTGCGTCTGAAGAGCCTGCCGCGTCTGGAGAAGGTGTAAGAGCGGCGACACTTCTCATTTTTCTCTTCTTTTTTCCTTTGGCAATGGCCTTAGGAGCCTTAGAAGAAGAAGAAGGCTGGGCAGGAGCAGCAGCGATGGTCACAAGGGGAACGCCTGAAGGAATGTCAGAATCCTTCACACCGACCGAAGAAGAGGAAACTTGAACAAAAGTAGCGGAAGTAGCCGGAAGATCGGTAGGATTGTCAGTCGCTTCCGTGGAAGTAGCTCTCTCCTTTTCTTCTCGCTCTTGAGCCCTTTTCAAGCGTCTCCTTACGCTCTCAGGTTTATAATTGGGATCCGTCGCTGCGAAAGCACAAAATAGCGTCAGCATTAGTATCAGTGATAACAAAGAAAAGAGTGACGCGACACTCACGTTTAACACAAGATTGAATGTCCATTCTACAGGCCACTTGACGAATGTGAACGCTGATTTCCAGTTTGAGCAATGTGTTTAACCAGTCTTGCTCACGTTTCGGAAGGGTCCCTGGTCGGCTCCAGACGTTGTCATCCACGTTTTGATTAAAACCAGATCGCCACCAGGAACCAAGATCTCCAGGAAGATCTATCACAAAAAACTCCTTTTTCCAGCCATCAACGGAAGACTCGATATGGAGGAGTTTCCAAGTAAAAGACTTCAGAGAGTCATCGTCAAAGCGGGGCGATATCGTTATCACCCCCCGACATTTCATCAACTTAAAAAGAGATTTAAGCAGTAGAAGGGAAGGAGAAGTAATTCCTTTGTATTTGCAAAGTTCCAAAAAAGCATAAACACAACAATATGCATTTGGGGATAGTTGGGCCGGAGTCAGATCGCCGGCAACGAGCAATTCTTTGACAAAAGAGTCAATGGGAAGCCGAAAGCCATAACGGAACATTTGCGCATACATGACCCTATGATTGCCCGTCTAAACGCTGTTCAGACGTAGTGACTCAGGGGCAACAGTGGTTTTATAATCATCAGGAATATCAGCATTATGGGCGGCCAAATGCTCACGAAGAGCGGCCTCAGATGTGATAACACTAGACGTAATATCCATCCTTTTCTCATCGGCAAATTTCGACTCAGTACGGCGAGTCTTAGCCATGGCAGAATTAAAGAATTAAAAGATGAAGAAGACATTGGAAGGGAAAGGAAATACCTTCAGAGAAAAGCACTTCAAAGAGCCTTGAATAGTGGGGAGAAAATAAGACGGCTAAAAGAAAATATGAGAAAGCGGGATGATAAAAGAAAAGTGAAAAGAATAAATATTGGGTTTTATAACCCTAATGGTCAAACGAAACGATGAATGCCGTAGTCGTGCGTGGAAGCGGCATAAGGAACAGACTCAAGTAATGAGTGCAATCCTAGAAAAGCGCTACAACGCCTCTATTTAGGCAACGTTCTCAAGCACGCTAGCCCGTGGCGCTGGAAGAAATAGACACGTGTGCCTGCACAATCACGACTTTTCTAAGGAAAGGATAGCAAGCATTAAATGCTCTGAAAAGAAGGTACTATCTCTGGGGAAAAAACAAGAGCGATATCACATGAAAGGAGATAACGCAAGATGGCGTTGATTAAAAAGAATAGCGTTGGGTTAACGCGGAAAGGGGAAATAAAAAGCAAATAGCAATCAAATACAAATATTGTCGCACAGCAAGGCGTTATTACAAGACAAAGAAGCAAATAAGCAGAAAATCTTCTAAAGGGAGCAACCTCGATTAATCATGGGCCCTCGCGAGCATCGCGATCACCATCCCTCCGCTTCTCTCCAGAAGAAGGAAGATCTCTCTCACCTTCGCCCAAATCCTTCAGTCTCTTGGAAGCGTAATCGGTCAGCAATGACGAGTCAACAGTTCCCTGGCGATAGAGACTCACAAATTCAGCATTACAAATATCCATGGTCTTGTTCTTCCACCAGGATATTTTTGAAGGCACTTTGGCCAAATCCGCATCACGAGATGCTATCTCTTCGCGAAGGAAGATATTCTTTCTGTCAGCTACCACCAATTCCGCCTCCAGAAGGTCTATCTTAGCCTTCCATTTTGATCTTTCTCGAGCAAGCTCAGCGCGACAGTCATCCAACTCCGCCCGGGTCCGCTCTTGAAGCTGCGACAGCTCCGTTACCTTCCCTAAAGCAGTATCTAATTCTCCCTTTAAATCAAGAGAAGGTCTAACCTTGTCACGATGATCCTCGAAAAAGTAGTTTAACTCGCGGAAGCAGGCCAGCATGTCAGTCAGAAGACGCGAATGGCGTACGTCGGGAGGACGCCGCAAGAACTCTTCTTTGTCCTTCGAAGAAGTAAACATTTGCCCCACTATCGGGCCCACTGGTTCCTCTCGCGATGACGGGTCCGATACCCCTAAAGCGCGGAGACCGTCGGTACCAAGGGAAGACAAGTCCAGTTGATAAGCAATGGAGCCTTGAAGACCTTGAGGGGAAAGATTGGCGATATAAGGAGGAGAGCAATTTTTTGCAGAATCACCAATGCCCGAAATCGAAGAAAGAAACAAGGGCTGAGGCTTCCGTGGGGAAGGAGCGATGGGATTCGGAGTTGGTAAGCTCACATCTGGAATAAAGGAGTGAATAGGGGAGCTAGGACCGTCAGACACCAAGGGAGAGCCCACCGCTGCCGAAGCCTCGTTAACCTTGGGAGGAATGACAGAGGGCACCTTGGTAACTTCCGTCACTGGCAAGGGACTCATAACGTGCGAGGCGTCAACCTCCTCGGAAGGAACCCCATTGATTTCCTCCTCGGAAGGAACTAGTGGGTCAGATTTCTCTTTGCGAACTCTTTTTACGAGACGCTCCGTTTCGGCAGCAATCTCTTCGCTATCATCCTCGGTCGACTCCACTGAAGGATCACTTTTTCTGGACCTAAGTTTCATCCGTTGGGCAAAGGTGGCATGACGCAGCTCGGAACCAGTATCCATGCTTCCGCTATCACTGTCAACCTCTTCAATTACGGGATTACTTGGGGCCACACCCTTACCACGAGCTGGTAGCCAATTCTCAAGGAAACGAGACGGTCGGGCAGATGTGTTGCGTGTCGCGACGGTTTTGTTTCTCCTTCCTCGCGGCGGAATAGGCGGACGACTAGAGCCTTCGGGTGGAGGAGAAGGAGGTAATGTCTGAAGCGGCACCGCGTTTAGAGGAACGTCCCTTTCCTCGGAGGATCGACTCTCAGCGTTACCTGCCGATAAAATATTTTAATACGACAAGAAAGTCGAAGCGATAAGGCGATAAAAGAAAAGACTCACCAACGACACATTCTGACAGAGGCCTGAATCGAGCAAATTCCCGAATGCGGAAAGGCCCTTCTATTTCTAATAAGGCGTTAACATGGGATACATCCATACTAGACAACACATCTGGTTCTCGCCAAGCGGCACTAGTAATTTTTCGGTTGAAACCACCGCGCCAAAACCGAGAGGGCAAGCGAAGGGTGAAGAAGCCATTTTTCCAGTTGTCCACGTTCTCTTCGAAACCTTGAAAATTCTGCCAGAAAAACCGAACAAGAGCACCATTCCATCTTGGGGTAATATCCACTAAGCAGTTATGGCACCTCAAGGTGAAAAATGTGCGTAATAGATCTAGCGATGGAGCGAAAATATGCTTCATCTCACACGAGCGAAGAAAGGCGTAAAGCCCACACCAGGAAGGCAGAGTTATTTGAACAGGATTGAAATCGTAGTGGTCTAGCAGTTTCAACAGAGAAGTATGAAGCGGAAGACGAAACCCGTAGGTAAACATCTTGAAATAAACCAACCGGAACGTTCCCCACATGGCATCAGTAAGCCGAGTATCCTTCAAGGGGACAAAGGGGCGATATCCCGTGGGAAAAGTGATACCGTTCTCCTCTAACTCAGCCCTCAAAACCTCATTACAATCAAAAACACTACGAGCTCTCCTGACTTCAGGATCTAGAGGATTTTTGATAATTGCAGAAGGCCTAGCGCAAGACATAATGGAAGGGAAAGTAAAGCTATGGCAATAGAGAAACAAAATACCTGGAGCAGAGAACCAGTGAATCGGCCGTCGGCACCGGCGAAGCAATTGCAGTAAAATCCCTCGAGAAGAAAGAAGCGCAGATGAAAGGAAATACGAAGAATTTCAAAATATTCGCAGAAAATACTAAAAGAGAAGAGTAAACTCCTTATAAAGGTTAAACCTAAAAAAGGAACAACCTGTGAAAACAAAACACGTGCAGAAGGGAAAAGGACGCGTGGACAGTCATCAATGTCTTTTGGGAGAAGACAGTTGCTGACTGAAAACTGAAAGGCGGTTGCGTCAAGCGAAAAGCCCACTCCCGCGATAATCCTGAAAACATGAAGAAAGAAAAGCGGCAGAAGAGCGAAAAGAAATGAAAATGTCATTTTATTATTTGGGAAAGCCATACGGCATCTACAAAGAGGCATGGTATGCCCATCTATTCGCCATCAGACCAGGAGATGCCATAGCAGTAGACCATGTCATCATCGTCCTCCCCTATAAGTGATGAATCTTCGCCAGCGAAAGGGAAAGGTTCCTCAACTTCTCTCCCACGTGATTGGATGATTGACCCGACTCCTCCTTGACAGACGACGACACCACTTTAACAGCTGAGCAGGCGGAAGGAGCCCTTGGCAGTGACTCGTCAGGAGGGAAAGATGTTTCTCTCCCCTTCGAAGAGAAAGAAGCAAGAGAATTGAAGAATGACTTAGATGCCTTCGCAGCATCTTTCCTCCGCCTCTTGCGGCACCGTCGACGAGCAGGTGGCCTCCAGGGAGGCGACGGAGGAGGATTATCCGAATCAGGAGAAGTCGGAGGAGTTTGTGGAGAATCTCGGGCGAACGTATCTAAAAAATGAGAATCAGCCATGAGATCACAGAATATTAATAAAGGAAAAAGCAACAAGGAGACGAAAAATAACGAAGGGGAGAAGATCCCTTAAATAGCCAGAAATTTGGGAAGAAAGGATCTTTGATCTTCTAACCCGACTCTTGAAAGAAGACACGTGTACAGCCTAAAGTGCAGATATGGATTTACAGTCACGCCTGTTGAGATTTTCCTCTGATCGAGGAAAATCGCAAAATCGCCCAATCAGTTGCCAGGACAACAGTGGCGTAGATTTAATGTTGAACAACCAATCAAAAAACCGCCCAGTGGCTGAACCGTTTTCAGTTGGGCTAAGAATATCTCCTAGAAAGACAAAGGGCGCATTTAAGAAGAAGAACAGTTGCAAAACGGCGTGCTAAAATCGGTTTATTTATTATGGCCTACGGGCCGGAAAGTACATTTACATGCCAGGAAGAAAAGAGAAAAGGCCCAAAGGGAGCCATCGCTATCAGGTGTCAGAACCAGCATTCTCAGGCACTTCGGGAAGGTCCCGCAGAGAATCCATGACCAGAATCAGATCATTGGAGGTGGCTCTCATTCCCTTCAGACAGCACCCCAACATATCCTTGCGCTGCTGCAGCATGGCGATCACCACTTGAATCCGAGCGATGGAGGCAACCAGCTTTGACACGCTTTCCAGAGGGCTGAAATCCTCCAGAGATGTAGCTCCCAGCCTGGAATGAAGAGGGGTCAACATTCCTTGCAGCTCCAGGATGTCCTCAGAGGTCTTGACCAACATGTTCTCCAGGAACCCGACATCCCCATCATTGAGGTTCTTGAGAGAATGGCCCTTGGAAAGGAGAAAATTCTTAGTCAAATTATCCATGATGAAAATTGCCAGAGATGAGGAGAACGTGGTTGGAGAAAGTTCCCCAATTTATAGGCCCCACGAGAGAGGCCTTGGAAAGAACAAAGAGGTCCTCAAAAGGCGAGCCGTCTCGTCACCCCTAAGGACTAATAAGCCTAAAACGGAGTCAAAGGTTGATGCTTGTATGCCATCCGCGACATGAATGTTCGAAAAGATGCAAGATGAAATATGGAAAAATGCCAAAAGGCACGATATCACGGGTAGCCATTACGTAAAAGCCATATGGTTACCGGTATCCACAGTGTAAGGCCGCGTTGATGTCGCAGGTAGCCCTAGATGCGTAAAACCTCGTTGACATCGCAGGCATCTGGTGGTATAAAGCCGCGCTAATCGTAGGCAGCTGATGACGTAAAGCCGCGATGATATCGTTGTTTCCTTAAAGCAAAAGAGGAAAATAGGGCCCGCGTGACCTCAAACCCCTGTAAGTACAAAGGTTTACTAACTTCTCTATAAATACCTATCTCCTCCGTGTGTTTGCAGTGCACTTGAAAGGATGATGGACGCGGAATGAATGCAAATCCACGACATGACCTGGTTGCCGTCTTTAGCGGTATCGTAAATGACCCATCAACAGCCCCTTCGATGGCAAGAATAAAGTTGAGACTCCGTAAGCCCTGACAAGAGGCCAAACAAACTAACATCGCTGGGCGAAAGAAATGCCCTTATGATCACGAGTGTAATAGCAGCATCTCTCGTGGACCTCTTACCGCCTCAGAAAAGCAGGTCTCCGGATAAGAATGGCGGACGGAATTCGTTTGTTCACTGGAAAGCTTCAGAACTAAGTTCCAGCTCATCACTCAACACGGTTGACGTCGAGCAGACAGAGAAACTCAGAGATCCTGCAGACATATCGCCCCCCGAAAGAACAAGTTTCATCTAAGATTTTAGACATGGACAACCCTTGGTAAACACTCGGGCTCATTTTCAGTTGGGCTTATGATAACAATCAAGACAGCCCTAATGGTGCTACCACACTTACGGCTCCCACCAGGACGATTTCCCATAAGACCCGTAAGATATCTTTATATCGCCCGAGAATCCGAGAAGGATTCCTAGGATGGTCGACATCAGCGGGGGGGGGGGGGGGGACTCACGCGACTCTATACGCACGGCACCATCCCATCCTAGGGACCCACGAGCTTATCGCTCCCGGCAGCACGTATGATATCGCTTATGACGTCATCTGTCGGTATCGTTTGTGACGTCACCATCAGACATCGCCTTGATTGTTATCACCAGGTATCGCCGAACAGGCCTATAAATACCCCACTTTTCCAATCTAAAGGTAAGATCAAGATCACTAAGACGAACCTCTGATATTTTTGAAACCCGAACTGACTTAAGCATCGGAGTGTCTACGCCGGAGCCCCCCCTCCGGCGCTTTGCAGGTACATCCGACACCGACCGCCACCGTTCTGATCAGGCACGACTCCAAATCTTACAAGATCAACATAGAATCTTATCACCATCGATGCTAACAAAGTGGGATTTTCCTCGTCTGAGGAAGAAACGACAGATAGCGAAGGCGACATTCCCGAGGATGCCGAGGATGACGAGGATCCGTCTACTCCCGAGTTACCAAAGAATGAGAATTCTGAAGGTATGGACATTGATCCTCCCGGAATGGAAAAAAGGCTATAAGTTCAAGACCAGCAAACCCAAATGAGCTAAGCTCCGAAATTCCTACTCCTCCTCCTGCAGCACCCTAGCCTTAATTTTGTATTCCTTTGAACAATTTTAATTGATGTATTATTATTTAGAATTTTAGAACTTGAAAACATCTTCTTAAAATTACATATTTTCCCCTAATTCGCACTCTCATTAACCCCTTGATTCAACATATAAAATTAGAATTCTAAAAAATGAGCAAAAAGATAAACCCGGTATCTGGGTTTGAATCCGGTATCCAGACTCATCTGACTTTATACCAACTCGAATGCACGAAGTAATTTTAAAACCATTCCGGTGAAAACTAAAGTTTCCGGTGAGGAAAGCCTCTTTGGACAAAATACTATATTTTAAAAGAAATACAAATAAAGGAAAACTAGAAAACGATTTCAATTTCTTTCAAAATATTTTCCTCTTTCCCACACTTCCCACCAAAAGAAATATTCTATCCTTTTGTCAGAGCATTAAATACTTCAAAGCCCCTAATAAATGCGACTAAGGAAGAAATGATGACTAAGACGCATGACTCTTATACGCATAATTATACTCTTTCGCATATGCCTCTTTCTTTTCCTTTGACTCGCCACCTGAAAAACGGTGGGTAACCGGACCATCGCATCACCCAAGCGTCTTAGGGTTATAAACTATTAATATTATTTCTTTTACCTCTTTCTATTACGCCGCCCTCGTTTCCTCTTCCCAGAAAGTCTTTTACTTTCACTCGTTCTTCTTCCTTATTTCCATTCTAAATTGTCTCCTTCCCTCCTTCTTCAATCCATTCACTATGTCTGACGATAAAATTGCTAATCCTCCAGAGTCTGATGAAAGCCCCGCCAAAATTTCCAAATCAAGCATCAGGCCTCTAGGACGAGGAGAAGAAGAAATTGAAGAAATCATCTCAACCATTCCCTCATTAACCGCCCTCGAGGAAGAATTAAATAGGTATCATGCAAAATTCCCAGCAGGTTGCACCCTTCAACTTGCTCCTAATGATATTAGATTAAACAGTACTTTGGGGAGAACCAACAAATTTTATATACTAGAATATTCTTTTTTGGTTTCCAATTTCCCCTTCATCCCTTTATGGCCAAACTATTGTCCACCTTCAATTTGAACCCTGCCCAGTTCAGTCCAAATGCTCTTATATATTTGTACTCCTTTCTTCATCTTTGCCAACATAAAAGCATTTCTCCTACCATTCCCCTGCTACAATACATATTTCGCATATACAATCGGAGGGGTTTAATCTCGCTGTCTCCTCGCTACAATGATGATTCTCTGAAGGGCTATACCTGGAAACTCTACAAGGTTGACTCTTCGCAGGCCAAATGGAAGAATAAGTTTTTTATCCTTAATTCTCCCACTGCTCTATGGAGATCCGGATGGAATCGTGATCTCACGGAAGGTGACTGGGTTAGGCCGGATCCCCTTCCTGACAGGGAGCGTGGTTTTGTCAACCAATTACTTCAACTAGATACGATGTTCTACACCCGTCTTCTAGCAATCAGGTTGCCCATCGATAAATACCGACTAGGTGAGTCTTCTCCTTTTTTTCAATATTTAATTTTATGAATATAATTACAAAATGTTCCGAATTATCAACATGCTATAACTGCCTTGCAGCCATTGATCCTAACTGGGTTCCGGAGTTCATCCGTAAGCGGACCCGGAATGAACGAAGGCTCTAATCTGAAAGGATCAGCATTGCTATTCCTGAGGAACCTCCATCCAAGAAAAAGAAATCACCCCTTAGTGACACTGACAAGGGCAAATGATAACAATTGATAAAACACCGAGGGTACATTCATCTTTTCACCCCAGGTCAAGGCTGGACCTTGACTGGCGACAGCCACCCGACTATTTCCCCATGCCGACCGGGGAATCTTGGGATGGTCGACATCAGCGGGGCGGGGGGGAGGGGACCCACGCGGCATCCGTTTCCGCACACGACATCCACCAATCCTAGACAGCCTTGGCATGTTTCCTACTGGCGATATCTCATCCAGTTGACGCCCGCTGACGTCATCTTGGGCGTTATCTTCCCCCGTTAACGCCTGCCCCCATGGGTAACACCCTCTCTTTTTGCCTATAAATACCACCCCTTTTTAGATCAAAGGTAAGGCCAGAATTGCTACTCGAATCACTGTCAAATTACACAGCCATACTAACTTAAGCATCGGAGTGTCTACGCTGCCCCCCCTCCGGCGCTTTGCAGGTACGACAGACGGTCACCACAGTAACTCTGGACAGCAATAATCTCTACCCCGCTTTCTCAGAAGATCTAATCTTATCAAATTGGTGCTTTCATTGAGAGCTTTGGCTTTAATTAAGTGAGCATCCTTAATAGTCAAGCTCTGCTCTTCTGAAAATTGGAAGATGATGGCTTCTAATTCAGAATCCCTTCCTCCACATTCTCGCGATGGTGACGTCCATAGGGAACTATTCCCTACCACTTCTCCTGACATCTTCGCGGCAACACACGCGTATTCCTTTGCACAAACAGACTTTCTCTTTGGATCAACTATGAGCGCATTATTTCCTCAGATGAGCGCTCCCGCGCCTCATATGGCAGGGCCCAGTTATTCTACTCCCTCTCCTATAGGATCAGTGATAGACAATGCGAATAACCCTTTCACGAGCTCGATTTCGGCCCCTTCGTCCCCAACTGGACCACTTAACGGAATTGGCCACTAGATTCACGCCTAGTGCTTCTAGATCAGGCGCTCCATCTCAGTTTGTTTTTACTCTACCTATCATCACAGAATGACCATTATCGTCCCCATTGCATGCAAATGTCTCTCTGACGTTGCTTGCGTTGAATACGCCAGTCAGTCTTGTACAATTTGCTCATAGGACAGTGGAACCGTACGTGCTGCAGGTGCCTCTACTTCCTATTTCCCAAGAGGAACGACAATGGCATGACGAGGACAGAGGTCATTGGGATGGTAGGAGGGACGAAAGCGATAGAGACATATCTCCTGGAGGGAGTGAAAGATCAAGCAGTAGGAGACATCGAACTCGCTCGCCAAGAAGTCGCAGCCCGTCTCCAAGGCGACATCATACCCGAGACCCGTAGAATCATAGGCGTCATTTGGAGGTATCCCCACCTCGATACACGCGTGAAATCCTTGATGACACTTCTAGCCACCCCTTTAGCCCACGCATAAGGCGTCACAGAGTCAGCCGACATGTGAAACTCCCCTCAGAGTCTTATGACGGCACCAGAGATCCCATTTCCCACCTTAACAAGGTGAAGAACTTTGTGCAATTTTAGACTCACAATGATGCTGCGTTGTGTCAGATATTTGTAATGACCCTGTCGGGGGTTGCGCGCCTATGGTTCGAAGGTCTTTCTGGCGGATCTATCGACAGCTTCTCACAGCTAGAATCTAAATTCAGGAGTCGATTCAGTACTGCGGTCCCTATCAGGAAATTTGCTGCCGCCTTGTTCGATATACACAGAAAGCCTCAGGAATCCCTGAGGAATTTCCTCAATTATTTCGACACCGAGATGTCGCTCACGCCAGGTGTAACAGTTGATTTTGCTATAGAAGCCCTAAAGCGGAACTGTTGCTATGGAAAACTCAGAGATGCCTTAATGGTGGACCCTCCAGCAACCTTAGATGCGTTAAGACTGAAAGCCCACAATTAGGCGAGGATGGAAGAGGAAGAGAATAGGGACAGAATTCGAAACATGCCGCCAGTCATGCCTCCAGTCCCTAGCGCTCCCATTACTACTACTTCTGAGGGTCATTTCATCGACGATTACGCTCAGCGAAAGGATCACATCCCCAAGACTTCTAATCGGCGAAAAGGCAACTCCTCAAAGGGAAAGCCTGGTGATTCCGCAACGTAGTGACAGGGAGATCCCCCTAAGGGACGGGTTTATGACCTAGACCTTCCTTCCCTCATCCTACCCAGAGCAGAAATATTGGCGATAGCGGAACAGTGGAACCTGCCTATCCGTTATCCGGCCCTTGTGAGACTAGGGGTAACCTTGGGAGGAAGAGAAAATACCTACTGTAGATTTCACAAAGCTAAGGGACAATCTACGGAAGTGTGTAGGGAACTTAAGCTAGCGATAGAGCGCCTGGTGGAAGAAGGCTATCTGGGAGAATTCGCCGTCAAAATACGAGAAGAGGTCAAGAGTGACCCGACAAATAGAGTGGCCGACAACAGACCGACACCTCACCGCGTCCCAGGCAATGATGCTGGTCTTGTAGGAAGGAGTAGGGAAACGCTTACGGTTGATAACGAAGACGTCCCTATCATTAACATTATCGTTGGAGGCACACCCTATCAGGACGAGTCCACACAGCTGACACCCGCGGCAGGGGACAAGCGAAAGCGAACGGACGTGTCAATCAAAGGTGAGGCGATAACCGCCTTAGATCACATGGTATTATCCTTTTCTGAAGAGGACGAGAAGGGCGTGATATATCCATACAACGATGCGTTAGTGGTTACACCCATTATCGCTACCCATGGAGTTTGAAGAACTCTTGTTGACAACGGAAGTGCGGTGAACCTATTCTCGCTGGAAGCTTACAATCTCATGAAGCGTCTTGACAATGAGCTTACGCCTTGCAAAAAACCCATTATCGGAGTAGACGGAGTCCCCATCCCAGTGACTGGAGTAACCACCTTACCGGTATACTTCAAGGAAGATACCTCCAAGCGGTCGGAGGAGCTTCTATTCTTGGTTGTGGATCTGAACCTGCCTTATAACGCCATATTGGGACGGCCATTCCTCAACCGTTTCGGAGCAGCGATATCCCAGAAATATCTAAGGATGAAATATCCTTCATGGGATGGTGTGGTCTCAATCCGGGGTAATCAGAAGTTAGCGACTGAATGCTACCTGCTCATGACTCAGAAGAGTTGCGATAGGTACGTGTGCGTAACGGTAGACCCATATGAACAAAGTGATGAGAAACGCACTCAGCCTGTGGACAAGATGATTCACATTCCAGTTAACGGGGTCGATGGGGCTAGATTCTTGGTTAGCGATAAGCTCAGCTCGGAGGAAAATCTTCAGTTAGCCCAGCTAATAAACAAATGCAAAGGAGAGTTTGCGTGGAAACCAACCTACATGCCCGGTATCTCGCGAGAGGTAGCGGAGCATCGACTTAACGTCAATCCTAACGCAAAGCCAGTTCAGCAGAAATGACGTGCCTTCTCTATAGAAAAAGCGATAGCTGTCGATAGAGAAGTAGCAAAGCTTCTCGACGCTGGCTTTATTCGAGAAGTACAATATCCTACCTGGTTGGCTAACCCAGTCCTGGTTCCCAAGCCTAATGGAGAGTGACACATGTGCATTGACTTCACTAACTTAAATGATGCTTGTCCCAAAGATTGTTACCCGCTTCCTCGGATTGATCAGCTAGTCGATCAGGCTGCCAGGTATGCTTATTTGAGCTCACTAGACGCCAACTCGGGGTACCACCAAATCCCCATGGCCAATGAGGACGAAGAGAAAAATGCTTTCATCACTCCCAAGGCCACTTATTGCTACACAACGATGCCATTTGCATTGAAAAATGCTGGAGCCACTTTCCAGCGAATGGCGAATCAAGTCTTCGAAAAATAGATTGGGCGAAACGTAGAGGCGTATGTCAATGACATACTGGTCAAAAGCCGAAGTTTCAAAGACCACTTATCCGACCTGGCGGAAATCTTTGAAGTAATGAAACGATACCAGATGAAGATGAACCCTAGAAAGTGCATGTTTGCCTTCCAAACAGGCAAATTTTTGGGTTACGTGGTTAGTCAAAAGGGTATCCAACCCAACCCTTCAAAAATCAAAGCCATCCAAGACATGATATCTCCTCGAACCGTGAAGGAGATACAGAAACTAACAGGGCATGTTATCGCTCTGGGACGGTTTATTTCTAAGCAAGGCGAGAGGTGCCTCCCCTTTTTCAAAGTTATACGCAAGAAAGCCATTTTCGAATGGACTGCAGAATGCGAAGAGGCATTTGTAGGCCTGAAGGCCTACCTATCATCTGACCTGGTGCTGACAAGACCTAAACCTGGCGATATCCTGTATTTATACCTTGGGGTTGCTGACGAGGTGGTCAGTGCGATCCTTGTGCGAGATGACAATCACACGCAGTGCCCTATATACTTCATAAGCCACATCTTGAAAGATGCCAAGTTGAGATATGCTCGTATTGAGAAATAACGTTCGCATTGATACAAGCAACGCGAAAGATGGGCCGATATTTTCAGGCTCATACCGTCATCGTGCTTACGGATCAACCTTTAAAGAGGATATTTCGGAAGCCCGAGTCCTCAGGGAGAATGCTGATTTGGGCCATCGAGCTGGAACAATATGGGTTGCACTACAGATCCCGACCATCTGTGAAGGCTCAAATCCTGGCAGACTTTATCGCGGAATGCACCTTCACGCCAGATCCAATGATGGAATTGACTGAAAAAGAAAAAGAGGAGCTGGATCTCCCATTCCCTGAAACCTACACTGACCTGTGGGTCATCCACATGGACGGTGCCAAAAATCAAGAGCTTACCGGAGCCTGAATCTTCATGAGTGGGCCTCACGGCATCCAGGTGCGATATGCCATCCGAATCCTGCAACCGCTATCTAACAACGCCGCAGAATACGATGCGTTGTTAGCTGGGCTCAGGATAGGAAAAAACTTCTCCATAAAAGGCATACATGACTCAGGGAGGTTGGGAGACCTACGGTTGAAAATCTGTGGAGACTCCAAGCTGATAATAGACTAAGTCTTGGGACACTCTCAAGCTAGGGAGCCCATCATGGTGCAATACCTTGCCAAAGTAAAACGCGAGCTGATGGAAATAAAGAAAAGCGGCATACAAGTCAGCTTCGAGCACATTCCTCGAGAGGATAACGCTGAGGCGGATAACCTTGCCAAACTCGCGGCAAACCCAGAAGCGTTCATACCTAAAGGGGTATCCTACCGAGAGATACCCGTGACTTCCTTCATGGAGGAACAGATGACTCTCTGCGTAGAAGAAACGGAAAATGACTGGAGAATTCCCATCATAAAATACTTGAAACATGATGAGCTACTAGCAGATAACGCTGAGAAAAAGAAAGTACTAAAACAAGCGGCACGGAGCACGTACTATAACGGGGAACTAATGCGGAGATGTTTCTCTCACCTAGCTGCCAGGTGCATAACGGAACAAGAGGGTCTTCATACCCTCCACGAAGGAATTTGCGGCATGCAAGCATCCGGCGGCACCCTGGCTGCGTAGGTCTTTAGATCAGGGTTCTACTGGCCTACTATCCGGAAAGACTGCCATAATTACGTGCGAACTTGCGTAAACTGTCAGGAATTCTCTAAGATTTCTCGACAACCCGCCACACAAATTTATGACATCATTTCTCCTTATCCTTTTGCTAAATGGGTGATTGATATCTTAGGACCGTTCCCAAAGGCGAGGTCTCAGTTAAAGTTTGTGGTCGTGGCGATAGACTATTTAACCGAATGGGCGGAAGCTGAGGCGGTTGCCAACATCACGACAGAGAAAATCTGGCGTTTCTTCAAACATCAAGTTATCATGCGATTCGGCGTACCCCGTGTGCTAGTCAGCGATAACGGAACGCAATTCACCAGCCAATTCTTCAGAGACCAATGCGTGGAGTTCGGAATCGAGCAGAGGTTCTCTTCCGTAGCTCATCCGCAAACCAATGGTCAGACAAAGGTGATGAATCGGAGCATCCTTAACGGTGTTAAGAAGAACCTCAAAGGATCCAAAAAGAAATGGGCAAACGAGCTGCCGTATGTGATGTGGGCATACCACATGACCACGAAAACCAGCACGGGAGAAACACCATTCGCACTAGCTTTCGGTACTGAGGCCGTCACGCCCATGGAGATTGGTACTATGAGCCTACGAGTGGCCTATTTCAGAGAAGAGCTGAATGAGGAAAGGTTACGAGCTAACCTTGACGCGCTGCCAGAATTGCAAGAGGAAGATCTTCTGAAAATGTTACATTACAAACAAAGGATGACGCGTTATCACAATAGGCGCGTCAAAGAACGGCTGCTGAAAGCAGGTGACCTGGTACTCAGAGACAAGCGAGCAACCGGTCAACGTCGGGGAAAGCTCAACCCGAACTGGGAAGGGCCATACCGTGTTACCCGTATTGTCGGAAGGGGAGCATATCATCTGGAGACACTCGACGGTACCCCCTTACCTAACTCTTGGAATATTGCTCGTTTGAAATTATATCATGCTAGACTTTGATTTATCTCTGCATGTTTTACTAACGCCAGCCCTAACCTATGCTAACGCTCGAATAGTGAGCTTCCTTGTGTTTTGCGGCTGTGTGTGTGCAGATGATGAAAAAGGGTTGCCAGGAGTGAAAAGTCCTATCCTTGTGATGGTCGGTCTTGATCAGACGGATCACTAAGTGAGGGCACGCCCTGGCACACCTAATATTTAGTGTTGGGAGTGAAAAGTCCTATCTTTGTGGTAGCCACGTGTGGGCCATGAGACGAGGCACATCCCGACGCCCCCGGGGGTGAAAAGTCCTTTCCTTTTGGTAAACCGTGCTAATATAGGTGACCCACTAAGATGAGGCACGCCCCGGAATCCCTGGGGGTGAAAAGTCCAATCCTTATACCGACCGTTCTCGTGGAGATGACTCGTTAAGGAAAGGCACGCCCCAGGGAAATAATAACTCCATCTTGGAAGTGAAAATCCTATCCTTGTGACCAGGCTAATATAGACGGCTCATTAAGTGAGGGCACGATTCTGGGATGCGAGGACAACACCCGAAAGTGAAAAGTCCTAACCTTGTGACGGCCTGTCCTGATCAGACGACTCACCAAGAAGAGGCACTTTCTGGCCGATCGTGATAAGGTGGAAACAAGAAGAATCGCGAAATCCCAGCGAGTAACCAGATGCGGAATCCCTGGCGAAGTGAGCTAGTTGAGAAAGCGATAACGAGTGACACCTGCACCCTAAAATGGCAGCGGATTGGCTCCTACGGGTAACCCGTGTCCGTTATCGCATATCTCTTACTAATAAACATTAATTGAGAGTGTGTAGGATATTTCTGACCAACGGAGATATCAACGCTCGAGATGACAACAGAGTTGTGCTACCCGTCAACGAAATTGACTCAAGGCCAATCGCACTGATTTCTATATGATTCGAGGAGTAGGGCCTAAAGACCCTATTCGTTATCTCTTTTGATTGTTGGAAAGATACTTCTTTTCATGGAATATCATTTCTGATGATGCCGAGCAGTGGTTAAGATGAACCTGGCAAAGCCCGTCAGCATAATCAGGATGATAATGGCGCGATGGTCGTGCTAAGTGGAACTCGAAGAAAAAGAAGTACAGAAAAGGAAATCAACAACAAAGGAATCCAATATCATAAAAGTGCTACTGTTCAAAGCACCCACAAAGGGTCGCAAAAGTATACAAAAAAGATGGACAAAAAGAGGATGACACTTAATCCTCACAAAAAGACGGCAGCGATACCCTGCCTACGATTGATTCCCCGAGTTCTCCCACCCCTGGTAGCCCTTTGACCTGGCTATGCGGAAGCCTTCATCGTTAAGATCAGAAGAATTCCTCAAAAAGGCGTCAGAAATGGCGTCACCTTTATAAAATTCTTCTCCATGAACCTCCACAAAACAGTCAGCCATGAGGGCAGCAGTCCTTTCAACATACCACTGACACTTGACTGCCGTCTCTCTCTCAAGTGCCGCATTCTCTTCCGCCAAGGCGGCCCTCTCTTCCGTCAAAGCCATTTTCTCTCCCTCGAGAGCGATATTCTTCAACTGTTCAGTGGACAGAGCGGCATTAGAATCGGCCAACTGCTGTTTCACCTCTCTTGCCTCCTCTTTAGCCACTTCTATGGCTCTTATGCATTCTTGTCGCTCTTCCAGCAACCTCTGCTTCTCTTCCTGCTCCTTTGGAAGTTTGTCCGCGGAAGCGGCAAGGGCAGCCGTCTTTTACGACATGCGCTCTGTATAATGATGAAACCGGATGAGACCGGTAAAGAGATTAAACGCAGCAAGTCAGCTTGCTCTCTATCCCCCTCGGCAGCAAAAGTGCTTTGTTCTTCGGAAGATGTTAGCATATGAGCGGCTAGGAATGAAGCAGTGATAATAGAGTTATCGCCCCCGATGGCCGTAATTCCTGAACTACGCAGTGTAGTCAGGTCCAGTTGATGGGTAACAGGCCCGACAATGTTAACTGAACTCACATCGACCAGGAGATTGGACACAATCGCTCCCTCCCCAAAGCGCTTAAGCGCTGAAGCATCAGAAGGAACAAAGACCACGACAGGAGGAGAGGGAGGCTGGTTAGTAGAGGAACCCCCCTGAAGCCCGAAAGGGTCATGGGGTTGATAGGAGGAGAAGCCTGATAAGTCGTCATTATAGCCCAAGTTGGAAGAAAAATGAGGAACTTCCGAGCCAAACGAGGGTGGAGAAGTCTCGAACCAAATGAGCGCCCATGTTCCCAAAAATGTTAACGGCCTTGTTCTGGAGAGGTAGCGAAGAGTCAAGAGCGGTCTGATGCTTTTCCTCGACCTCAACTTGACTCGACGATAGGCTTGTACCTTCTCCGTCAGGTCTCTGCCTCTTCCTTGATTGATTCAGCACATGCCTCAAATCCATATTGCCCGACGATAGCGTATGGGTGGAAGCGGCAGAAGTGTCTTATGAAGAAAAACAATCACCAGACATGAAAAACAAAAGAAAATGCAGGAAGGCATTGAAGAACAGTACAAGAGATATCATGGAACATTTACAGTTACCGTTTCAGCAATAGGTGCTTCTGAAGAAGCTGTCGCGTCCAAAGAAGGCGGGAGGGTAGCAACGCTCCTTATCTTCCTTTTCTTTTTTCCCTTTACGGAAGCCTTAGAAGCGGCTAGCTGAACAGGAAGAGCAGCAACTGATATGACAGGAATACCGACAGGTATGGTCGCGGTTTCCTCGTCAACCGAAGTCGAAGATGCTTTGGGAGGAATCGAAATAGTAACAGGTGGAACAACTGAAGTGGCGGCGGTATCGGCAACAGTGGCCGTTCGTTCGGCCTCCTCTCTTTGTCGAAGCCTTTTTAAGCGCCTCCTAACGCTCTCAGGAATGTACTTGGGATCAGTTGCTGCAAAATCATAAGACAACGTTAGCGTTAGTATCAGTGGCAAAAATCAAGAAATGACGCGATACTCACGTTTAACGCAGGATCGGATATCGGCCCCGCAAGCCAAAACGCGGGTGTGAACGCTGATTTTCAGTTTGAGCAACTTGTCAAACCAGTTTTGCTCTGTCTCGTTAAGAGCCTCACGGCGCCAAGCACTGTCCTTGACATCTTGGTTGAAACCAGACCGCCACCATGGGCCCGGAAGCTCGGGAGTTTCGATAACAAAAAATTGTTCTTTCCATCCATCAATGGAAGACTCTAAATGAAGGAGTTTCCAAGTGAAGTTCTTAAGGGAATCATCGTCATAACGGGGTGATATCGCTATCACACCCCGACGGTTGTACATTCGAAACAAAGATTTGAGTAATGCAAGGGAAGGAGAGGTAATTCCCTTGTACTTACAAAGTTCTAAAAATGCATAAACGCCGCAGTATGCATTTGGAGCTAATTGAACAGGGATCAGATCAAGAGAAGTGAGAAACTCTTGGATAAAAGAGTTAACCAGAAACCAGAAACCATAGCGAAACATCTGGGCATACAAGATTCTACGTTTGTCGGTCAGAACGTTGTTCAAGCGTAGAGACTCAGGGGCAACAGAAACCTTGAAGCCCTTGGGAATGATGGCACAATGATCGGTTAAATGCTTATGGAGGGTGGTCGGAGAAGTAATAGTATTGGCTGTATTATCTATTTTCTCCTCATCGACTGATTTAGACCCAGAAGCACGAGTTTTACTTTTACCCGTGATGGAAAAAGAAAAACAAAAAGATGAAGAAGACAACAAAGGGTAATAAAGAAATACCTTTCTAAGAAGGAAATTGAAACACCCAGGAGATGAAAAACAGAAATACAAGACGATTTGAGAGTATACAGAGAAAACAGATTATCGAAAGTAGAAAAAAGAAATAAGTGTTGGGTTTTATAACCCTAAGGGGCCAAGTGAAACAACCGCCGGAACAGTCGTTGTGCACGTGACAGGCGTGAGCAATGAGTACAACCCTAGAAAAGCGAGAAGACGCTTTGATCCTATCAAATCACGCTAGCCCTAGCGTCCTGATGAACAGACACGTGTCTCTGAACCATCCTGATCCCTCGCTCATATTAATGAGGGGATCCTGAGCATTAAATGCTCCGAAAAGCAGAATCGCTTTATCAAAAAGAAGAAAAGCATGATGACGTAACAATCGAGATGATGCGACTCAGCGATAGCCGAGTTATCAGCTGGCAGGATAACGCCAAGAAGTGAATTAATTGTTATTCAGAGCGGAATGACAATCATTATTACGCAAGCGTTATCAATTATTACAAGTCAAACGAAACCAATGTTTGAAGAAAAATAAAACACTCTTAAGCGTTGTCTTACGCCAATCATGGAAGAACTCCTTTATTGCCCCCGACATCGACATCCTTTAATTTCTCAAAGGCGTAATCAGCTATCTTGCCAGGATCGAAAGCCCCGCTGCGGTAATAGTCTGGGAATCCGGCGGCAAAGGTTCGTATTGCCTTGTCTTTCCACCGCGATATCTCAGTAGGTACTTTCGCAAACTCCGCATCACGGGCCGATATCTCTTCACGAAGGAAAGAGTTTCTTCTGTCAGCAGCCACTAATTCCGCCTCCAAAAGATCTACCTTTGCCTTCCCTATTGACTTCTCTCTAGCCAATTCAGCATGACAGTCGTTCAGCTATGCCTGGGTATCGCTCTGGAGTTGCGTCAACTCCGCCACCTTGATGGGGGAACCTCGAATCTTATCGTCGTGAATATCGAGGAAATAATTCAGCATACGGAAGCTAGCTAGCACGTCATTCAGAGCGCGTTCACGATGAACCTCTAGAGGAAGCTTCGACATCTCCTCCCTATCTTCAGGAGAACCAAATATTGCACTCACTATAGAGCCTATCGGTTCGCCCTAGTGCACGAAGTCAACTGGTGCCAAAGGTGGACAGATCCAGGCGGTAGGAAGTAACTCCTTGAGGACCCTGGGAGGACAGATTGGCGATAAAGGGAGGAGAGCAATTTTTAGCGAAATCACCAACTCCTGAAATAGAAGTGCAGAATAATGGCAGAAGGCCATTCGGCAGAGGGTCAGGAGTAGCGGTAGACTCAGGGTTTGCTGCAGCAACATCAGGAATGAAAGAGGAAATAGGAGAGTCGGGAGCAGTAGTTGAAGGAGGCGAGTTGACCACTGGCGAAACCTCGAAAATGTTAGGAGGAACGCTAATTGACGCCTCAACCACTGCCGCCGTTTTGGAAGTACTCGCACCACCAAGGGTGTCAGCCCCAACAACAGGAGTCCCGGTAACCTTCTTTAAAGCAGCCTCAGCCACTGGATTGCTATTTCCTGTTCTAAGCTTCTTCCGCTGAGCCGCGGAAGCATGACGAAGCCTAGAGTCGGTATCCATGTCCTCACTACCACTGTCAGTTACTTTAATCTTAGGATGGTTCGGGGTCACTCCTCTGTTCCGAATGGGTAACCACCTCTCAAGGAAGCGAGAGGTTCGGTTGGAAATGTCGCGCCTGGCAACTGTCTTGATTCTTTTTCTCTTCGGTGGAGTGGCAAGGTGACCAGAATTCTCAGGCGGAGGAGAAGGCGGCAGTGATTGAAGCGGCTTCACGTTCAAAGGAACGTCCTTATTACCCGACGGTTGATTTCCAGCGTCACCTATCAACAAGGCGTATTAGAGCATTGAATAAGACAAAGTGATAACGGGAGGAAAGAAACTTACTTATAGTACACTCTTCTATAAGCCTGTATAAGGCAAACTCTCGAATACGGAAGGACGAACTCAGCTCTAACAGCGTGTTCATTTGGCGAAGCTCTTCCTTGGACAGTACTGACGGGTTTGCCCAAATGGAATCAATATGACACCGATTGAAGCCCCTAGGTCACGGGCGGAAAGGCAGTTTCACGATGAAGAAACCGCTCTTCCAATCAGCCACAATCTCTTCAAAGCCCTAGAATTTCTGCCAGAATGACTGCACTAACGCATCATTCCACCTCGGGGTGATATCTACCACACAGTCGCGACACTTGAAGCTAAAAAACTTGCAAAATAAATTGACAGACGGGATAAAGATACCCCGCAACTCACAAGCACGAATGAAGGCATGGATCCCACACCAGGAGGAAGACGTAATCTGAGCTGGGTTAATATTGTAATGACGCAGTAATCCTTTCACCACTTCGTGAATGGGAAAGCGAAACTCGTAAAGGAACATATTAAAATACACCATCCTATCGCTCCCCGATAGAGGGTCGTGAAGTCGTTGAGAAGCCTCAGGGATTTTGATGGAGTAACCAGGAGGGAAAAAGATACCATTTTCCTCCAACTCATCCTCCAGTATCGTTTCATCAACAAAAACACTGGGTGTTCTCTCGATTTCTAAATATATGGGTCGCTAGAGACCCTTAGAAGACCTATTTATGGCCGTAGGCCACTGAGTATCCTTGGGTATCCTAGACGTGCTCATAATGAATCAGCAAGAAGAAAATCTGAGGAAGAAGAAGTAAAGTACCTTGAACAGAAGGCGGTGAGCAAAACCGTCGGTGCCGGTGAACGGTGATCGTAACTTCCTTTGAAACAAAAATGAAACTCAGAGAGAGAAGAAGGAGAAAAATTCCAAAGCGCAAGCAAAGAGTATTAAAAGAAAGTAGTTGCTCCCTTTTAAAGGCTAAGTTCGAAAATTGAACAGCCTGTAAAAACGGGACACGCCCCAAAGCAAAAGTGACACGTGGGAAAAACCTCAGAAGGATATTTATGTCTAAGCATTTATATCCTATGAAGGGGGAAGGTATTGACAATCAGTTGAAAAAGGTTACATTGAAGTGACAGTTAATCTCTCGACGATAGCTATCCATCAAGGGAGGAGCTAACGCCTGAGCATAAAAGACTAAAAAAGCAGAAGCATCATTCTATTTAGTTTAATAATAGCCATACGGCATCTACAAAGGATTGCCAGGGACGGAATCAATCTTCGTCAGGCCAGTAAGAGGACCAGTAGCAGTATCCCCCATCCGAGGACGGAAGCTCCTCATCAGCGAAAGGAAGAGATTTGTCAACCTTTCGCTCCGAACTTGCCACTAACAGGTTGGATTCCCCCTTTGCGGCGGAAGATGCCGCCTTTACAACGGTATCACCTGAAGGAATCTCCTCTTCGAACCAGTCAGTAGGAGGAAAAAATTCCTTGCCCTTACAAGCAGGAGGGGTAGAAAAGGAAGAAAACCAGTCAGTGGTCTTTGAGTTTACTCTCTTCTTCGACCTTTTCCGACCTTTGCGGCGGGGCAATCGCCTCTTCAGGCATGACGGCGAAGGAGGATTGTCAGAATCCGGTAAAGTAGGGGGGTCGGACAAGATTCTCGCTCATCAGAGACCTGATCATATGAATCAACCATGAGAAATGGAAATTAGTAGTAACAGAAGAATACAAAGAAGAAGATGAACAGAAAAAGAAGAAGAACTCCCCATAAATAGTCAAAGTGGTGAGACTCTTCAGATTTTTCTCACACGTGATTGGAGGATAATTTAATGCATCTTGAGAAGATCAACCATAATGGCAGAATCAAATCCTTTGATCACGCCTGTTGGGACTTCTCGATAATCAAGAAACACCGAAAAACCACCCAATCAGGTAATACTGAAGAGGCGGCGCGTGATTAATGCAAAATGGTTCGCCAGAACAACCACCGCCACCTGGCAGATAAAGAAGAATAAATGCTACAGAAGCAGGGGCTAACGCCCTAGAAAGGGAAAGAAATTGCAAGCCCGATAGCTGAAAGAGGTCTTCATTTATATACGGCCTAACAGCCTAAATATACATCCGCATACACGATACATACAAAAGAAAAACAAAAAAGGAGGCGCAGGGAAAAACACTCAAGCCCGAGACCCTACATCATTGTCATCATCCACCAGCAGAGTGGGAATATCCCTCAAGGCCTCCACCACAGAGGTCAGCTAAGAAGAGGTGGTTCTCATGCTCTTCAGGCAGCAGTTCAACAGATCCTTCCTCTGCTGCAGCATAGCGATGGCTACCTCGATGCGGCAGGTTGCAACGACCAACTTGGAGACGTTCCCTATGGGGTTGAAGTCCTCCATAGAAGCGGCCCCAATCCTGGACTGAATAGGGGTCATCATTCCCCGAAGCTCCAGCACGTCTTCACCAGTCTTCGTCAGCATGTTCTCTAAGAAGCTGACATCACCCTCAGTGAGATTTTTGAGGGTTATGGCTTTGGAAGTCAGAAAGTTTCTAGTGAGATCGTCCATAAAGAAATGATAAATGAGGTGCAGAGAGAATGTGAAGAATCTGCACCAAAAAAAGGATTGCATTTATAGATCCGAAGTAATAGCTACTCACCAGGGCATGTCTCTCGAAAATTGGGCCGTCCCGTTATCCCATAGCAGCTAGGGAGATAGGCTAAAGTGGAACCCTTAGTGAACACCCGAAATGCTCGAGTGGAGTACAGACCAAAATCCAGAAGAACGTAAACTGCATCAATATTGCGGGTGACTACGGCGTAAGACCGCACGATTTGTAGGTGGCCTACAGCGTAAAACCGCGTCCATATTGCCGGTAGCTCCGAGCAGAATAAAACCGTGTCAAGATCGCGGGTAGCTACGACGTAAAACCGCACAAATTGTAGGTAGCTTATGGCGTAAAACCACATCAATATTGCAGAGGCTTACGGTAAGGCTGGATTTGACGAAAAATGACATCAACGACACCCCGATATGTGCAGGTGAAAGCCTTTAAGGGTAACTAATGTTTATCATTGCATAATATTTTTACTAACGTGATAAAACCACATTTGAGAATGCGCAGAAAAAATGACAAAATATCGCCTGCCGAACGATATTCTGGGCGACGAGGAGGCAACGTCATAACGTCCTGCCTTGCCGATATCGATCCTATGAAACATGTCATGGAAAATACCAGCGTTATCAGTTTTGATATATCGCTAGCGTTATCAGTTCTGGTTATGACCAGTGTTATCGCTATAACCTCTTCACTGCCAACTTGGTTGGCATCCTCTCTGCGGCCAATGGTTCTCGCAAGCGTTCGGTTCGCATTACCTGCTTTGCTATCGTGTATTTAGTACAAAGATACCGAGTTTTGACTGATACCGGGAATGAAAAGGCATGGTTTAAATGACAAAAGGGTCAGAGAAACTCGAAGATCCTCACGAACCTGCCACGAAGTGAAGGAAGCAACACCCCTCTAGATGTTGAGAGTGAAGCCCTTGGTAAACACTCGGGCTCGCTTTCAGCTGGGCTTATGATAACAATTGATAAAACACCGAGGGTACATTCGTCTTTTCACCCCAGGTCAAGGCTGGACCTTGACTGGCGACAGCCACCCGGCTACCGCCCCGTACTGACCGGGGAATCCTGGGATGGTCGACATCAGGGGGGACCCACGCGACATCCGTTTCCGTACACGGCATCCACCCATCCCAGACAACCTTGGCAACATCTTACTGGCGATATCTCATTGGCAATATCTCATCTAGTTGACGCCTGCTGACGTCATCTTGGGTGTTATCTTCCCCCGTTAACGCCTGCCCCCATAGGTAACACCCTCTCTTTTTGCCTATAAATACGATCAAAGGTAAGGCCAGAATTGCTACTCGAATCTCCATCAAATTACATAGCCATACTAACTTAAGCATCAGAGTGTCTACGCTGGGGCCCCCTCCTTCGGCGCTTTGCAGGTACGACGGACGGTCACCACAGTAACTCTGGATGGCCATAATCTCTACCCCGCTTTCTCAGAAGATCTAATCTTATCAGCAAAGGTCTTACCCCAATGGGTAAGAGTAAACGCAAAAGAAGTCATTGAAAAGCTTCTAATGCTATCAAGCCCATTGGCTCGACTTCCACCGCCTCTGAGATACCTAGGGTTCCCAGTCCTGCAACCACGGTGAGTCCTTCCACCGCTAGGATTGTAGATGAAGAGATTGTAGATGTCTCCAGGGATGACGCGGTTCTACTAGAAGACTCCACAGTAATTGCTCTGGAATCCATTGCCACTGTCTCAGATGATCATTCCGGGGAGACCGTCATGCCTAACATTAGCATTCTAGAAACCCAATCTCATATCTCTCAAGCCCCGGAGGCCCCTCTTCAAGAAATTCCTCACAGCTTTCTTTCAGAGACTCAGGTTTGCTTTCTTTATCATTTCTTATTACCTCTTTCCCTTTCATCAATACTTAGTCTTTTTAATATATTACACAGGAGGTTACCTTAAATTTTAACGCAACTAACCCTCCTGAGAATCCAGAGGACATTGACAGCTTCTTCGCTGTCTATGAGAAGGGAAATACACATGAAGAGCCTTCCGGTGGGCAAGAAGAGCTAGCTGATGGCGGGACCCAAGCTGCCATTACAACTGATGATTATGAAGTAGCAGATATGTTGACAACCACTGTCACTGTTAGGCCCACCATCTTCATGCCTCCTTCTCCATCATCTACTCCATCTAAATTTCCACAAGGTTCATTTTGTACTCATCCGCCTTCCCCTTTTACTGCAACAACAGAAGCCAATGCTGGTACATTCTCCTTACTTCCTTCACTCTCCACTGTCGTCGTTCCTTTTGTTCACTTTGTCCCTTCTTCTTCTGAAATGGTCATAACTGAGGGAGCTTCCTCTACTACTCGCATCTTGATAGCTAATTTAAGTACCCTAGAATCTCCAAATCCGACCATCAACTCGCTGAGTCTGAACTTACGCACTCCAGCTACTGAACCCTCGACTCCTTTAGAGGAAAAAGAGGCCATTCTATCTCAACTAGACGAGGATCAAATTTGCGCTTTGCAATCCTTTCTCTCCTCCACTCTACATCACTCTCGCAACTTATCGAGCTATAACCTAGAAATAAGAGCCTCTCGAGACAAAGAAATCCAGGAGTGTGCCAAAAAAGAGGAACAACTTCACGCCCTCCAAAAGGCCTTTGAAACAGCTCAAAAAAGAGAGCGAGATTGCTTAGCAGCTCAAGAAGCTACAGAGAATACACTGCAAGAAACTTTACATGAGCTGGAGATTACCTAGCAGAATGAAGGTCGATACCGAGCCAAATATGAGAATATTTTGACAAATCTGGAGATTGCTCAAAGAGGTGAAGCCCGCTATCAAGCAAAATATGAAGCTTTATCGAAGAAAGTCAAAGAAATGACTGAGCAGATGACGAAGGACAATGTGGAAAGAAATGATTTAAAAATATCACTAGCGGATGAGTAAGAGAAGAATGCGGCTTTAGAAAAAGAATTAGACCATGCACGGGAGAAGAATGCAGCCTTTGATAAAGAGATGAGCCTGACCAAGAAAAAGTGCAATTGGTTTTTATGGCAAGGGGTAAGAGCGATGATAGAGGCTTTTGTACAGCACTACGGGAATGAAAAATTTGATTCCTCTGCTATTTCCAACTTGATGAAGCAAAAAATTCCCCTTGTAACGGATGAGAAATTCCACGCATCACAATCCTCAACTGAAAGCCGTGGAAGAAGCAAAGGGTTAAGCATTCTCGGTTCTTCTAGCACTTCCCCCTCTAATTGTTAAAAGGAATTTCCTTTGTAACCTTTTGTGCTTACTTTTATAAACAACTACCTTAAAGTCATATTTTTTCTTACTTAATTTTATTACCATTTTACTCTCTATGTTCCTATTGCATTCTATCTCCTTTTGCTTATTCCGGACTTTCTTCCAGAAATAAGTCACTTATCTCAATGTTAGGATTCATTGAGATTGAGGCTAAAGAATTCCGGTCCTTAAAATTCCGGCTTAATAACCAAGGACTCCGACCCTTGGGGTTACTAAGGGACTCCGACCCATGAACAACTCCAGCCCATAACAAACAATTCTGGCCCACATATATCGTGGGCCTATCCAGGATTGATATATTAATTATACGAAGAAAATGAGATAAACCATAACTTAACAATGTTATACTAAAATAGTGATAAGATTTAAGGTCTTGTTGAAGGATAGTTGGGGAAGATGGCTTGCTGGTTTCACTATTCACCGTCGTCTGAGATTCCTGCAAAGCGCCGGAGGGGGTCTCCGGCGTAAACACTCCGATGCTTAAGTCAGTAAGATTATTCCATCTAGCAGAGGTTCGAGTAGCGATCATGGGCTTACCTTCTTCTTCGATCCAGGGGGTTATTTATAGGCAGAAAATAGGATCTTTCCTGAGAAAATCTCGTTAGAGGGGATATCAGGCTTGACAAGCGGTTGAAATTTCTCATTAGGGGATGTTCTGCGTTAGCTCCCCAAGGTGGGCGTTATCCAGGTGAGAGGGTAACGCCTGCGTTTGGTATGGGATGTCGTTCCACCGCTGGGATGGAAAAGCGCCGTTCATAAGGATGGATAACGTGTGAGACCCCCTCGCTGATGTCGACCATCCCAGTGTCAATCGTATGCTGAGAGGCAATGGCCTCGAGATTGTCTTGCTTTCATGTGGTAGGGGCAACAGATTCTGGTCCCTAACACTGGGTGTAAAGAGGAAAATGCCCCTGGCGATAGGTCTATTGTTATCACAAGCCCAACCGAAAACGAGCCCGAGTGTTTACCAAGGGCTAACGCTTGCTTCTTGCTTTCATGTGGTGCGAAACAGTTCTCGAAGTAGGGGGATGATCTAATTTTTGAAGGACATGTCTTGTCAATGGTCATTTCTGCGGGCCTATAAATTGAAAATTTTCTCCAAGCAAGTTTCTCATATCATCTTCATTTTTCCTTTAGCATTTTCACTATGGATGAACTGACCAGAAACTTCTTGATCTCCAAGGCTCTGACTCTGAAGAGCCTCACCGAGGGTGACATCGGCTTTCTGGAGAGGATGATAACTAAGACCTCGAAGGATATTTTGGAACTGCAGGGGATGTCAACCCCTATTTTGTCTAAGCAGTTGGGGATGTCTCTGGAGGATTTCAGTCCTTTAGAGAGAGTGACAAAGCTGGCCGCCACCGTCTCCCACATTACGGTAGTCACTGCTATGCTGCAGCAGAGGAAGGACTTGCTAGTCTGCTGCTTGAAGGGTATGAGGATTTGCTCCGCCGAGCTGACTTCTGTTGCTGATGCCTTGAGGGAGATTCCCGTGGTGCCAGGGGAGGATGACGGTGGGTTCGATGCTTGACCTTCTGCTGCCATCACGTCCCTTTGTTTTTCCTTTTATGTCTTCCTGTGTGGCTTGTACATGTAGTCCTGGGGCCGTTAAGCCGTGAATAAATAAGACTTTTTTCGTCCATACCTTCTTTTTCTTTCGACATATGCTAGTTAGTTCTTCCGTTGAGTGACTTATCATAAGCCCAACTGAAAACGAATCCCCCGTTGGTTGGATTACTATAGCACTGACTTTTTCGCTTGCCAAGTGGTGACAATCATTCTCGCTAATCGTTCCGCATTAATCCCGCACCGTTTCTTCAGTGTTAATTGATTGGGCGGTCATTCGGCATTCCTGGATTAATGGGAAATTCGAACAAGCGTGACTGCAGATTCCAATTTTCTGTGATTATAGTTGTTCTTCTCGAGGCACATTAATTTCTTTCAAGAGACGTGCGGGGAAACCTGTAGGTTTCTTCACTCCGACTATTTAATGGGATTTTTCCTTCCATTTTCTTGTTATTTCTTTACTGAGATCATTTGCAGTTTTAATGGCCGATTCTCCTTTTGTGGATGCCCTTGAGCGAGAGCCTCCGCAGACCCCTCCTACTTTGCCAGACTCGGATGATCCCCCTTCACCATGTCTAAGAAGGCAGCCTCCTAGGCGCAAGAATCACAAAAAGTCCAAGAAGAGAAAGGCATCTGAGGCGTCCCGTGCGCTTTTCGAGCCCCGCACTCCCCTTGTTCAAAAGGGTGACGGGCTGCTTCTTCCTACTGATCGTCCCTTCGAGGGGGGTTCTTCTGGCAACATTGATGCTGGTGTAACTGCCCCCACCGCTAAGGAGGAATTAGACTGGTCGAAGTTGAGTAATAGGCGAAGGATCGACGAGCCCTTCCCTCCTTACAATGGCGGGCCACCGTCTCCGGAGGATGAAGTTTATTACTACGACATGTCCTGGCCTGATGAGGATTAACGCCTATGCATTAGGCATGTTGTAAATGCCGTATGGCTTTTGATGAATAAAGTGGTGTTCTCTGTTTTTTCTCTCTTTCGCTATGATACCCCTCGTTAGCTCCTTTGGCCTTAGAAGCGTTAGCAATTCTAAAATAACCGTTCCGCGAACACTTCACTTGGTCAAAATTAACCACTGTTTGGAAAGTCGTGCCAAATAACTTCCTCACACGTTTCCATATGGCCAACTTTTCTTTACACGCATCGTTATACGACTGGTAATTCAATTAATGCGGTGGCACATAGTCATTTAAGAAGGAACCACTTCTTCTTTCTGACTCTTTTTGCTTTCGTTTAAAATTTCCTCACTTCTCTTCTTCCTGCTTTCTTACGAAGAATTCCTCGTTCGTCCGCCGTACTCTGTCGGCTTCCTCACGAATCTCTCCTTTCAAGGTACTTCCCTTCATCCTTCAGATTTTCCGTTCGTTGGTTTATTATGCATAGGACTAGAGCCACTCGAGTATTCTAGATGTCTGTAGATCCAGAAATTGAACAAACACCTAGTATTTTTTCATGTGAGGCTATTCTGAATGCTGAGTTAGAGGGTAATGGTATCACTTTCCCCCTTAGTTATGCTCCCTTTGTCCCGGATGGTGACATGCGTCTTCACGATCCTCTGTGGGGAAATTATAGGATGGTTTATTTCAAAATTTTTCTTTACGATTTTTGGGTCCCACTTCATGCTTCGGTAGGAAAACTGTTGCGAGAGTATAACCTCAATCATGCACAAATAACCCCTTCTTCTTTGTGCGGAATTTACGCCTTTCTTCGCGCTTGCGAATTGAAGGGTATTTTTGCTCCATCTATAAATTTAATTCAGAAATTCTTTATCATGACCTGTCGTAATTATTTAATCAACATCACCCCGAGGTGGAATGATGCATTTGTGCAGTCGTTCTGGCAGAGGTTTCAGGGTTTTGAGGAGGTTGTGGCTGATTGGAAGAGTGGCTTCTTCATTCTTGAGCTACTATCCCGTTTGTGGCGCTTGGGCTTTAACCGAGAACTTATTGGTCCTGTTTGGGTAAACCCGGTGGTGCTAACCAGAGGTGAGTTGAATTAGGTTAACCTCTTGTTAGACATTGATACGCCTTACCGTATCCGAGAGTTTGCTTCGTACAGGCTTCTAGACGAGTGCGTTATGGGTGAGTTCATCTTTTTCCTTATTTTCTCCTTGACCTTTTTGTTGCGCTAACGTGCTCTATTGACAGGAGACGTTGATGGTCAATCGTCTAGAGGGGCTACTGCTCCCTTAAACATAGTGCCGCTCCACACGTTACCAGCTTCTCCCCTTGGCAAGGGCCCTAGTCGTCAAAGTGTTCTTCCTAAAAGGGGAAGATTTAAGACGGTTGCCAAGGGTGGGCGCGGTATATCTGCCTGAACTTCTCATTTTATTGATAACTGGCTACCGGATCATCGTGGAGGAATAAACTTGAGTCGGCCTGCGACTAGGTCAACCGACATCAGTATGGATATGGACACCGACACCGACAGCGAGGATATGAATATCAAGCCGGACCTCATTCATGCCTCCTCAGCTCAGCGGAAGAAGCTCAAATTAGATGCAGGTGGGAAAGCTACCGGTGTTTCTTCTAACGCTGCTAATATGGTGTCTAACGTGATGCCTAATGTCTCTGCAGTAAGTGCCTCTCAAACAATAAAGGTCGCTAAAGCGCCAGCTGTCGCTATTCCTTCTGCCAATGAAGTTCCGTTAGGGACATATTCTACTCTGCCGGCTAACGCCCATGATTCTCCCATTTCTCACTGTATTCTAGATGTGGCGGTAACAACTTCTTTTGCAAATCCGATTTCTGGATTGTCGCCCAAGGTTCCTCCTCGTTTGTTTTTTACCTCTATTTCTGAAATAAGTGAAAAGGATTCTCCTCCGACTCCAATGGTCAATCTTTCTCTTGAGGGCCCTAAAGGGGTTCCGTGCTATCGCATGGATCTGACAGACCTTGCATTTGACGGTCTTCGTGCTACCGGGGTATCAAACCCTTTCTCGAGAGATGACTTGATGCCAACCTTAATAGGGAAAATGATGAGCTCTTCCAGAGAAAAAGAGAAATTTCTACAGCTTCCTTAGAGGGCTCGCTACGCACGCGTCATGAATGATTCTCTGGATGCCTTTCGTTATCTGAATTACGTCGTTGAAGCTTATGATAATGAATCATAGGATTTTTGTCGCGCAATGTGCGCTCAAAAAGTGCAGCTCGACCGGGCATTAGACCAGGTGAAGCTGTTAACACGTCTTCATGATGATTCGCAAAAGGAGCTGAACCGAGAACGATCGAAAGGGAAAGTGAAGGTTGATGTTCTGGAGTCAGAATTAGAGACAGAAAAAAAACCTTCTCTTTCGCGAAGAGATGTCGACTCAAGACGAGGAGTTCGCCAGGGTCCCGTTAAGGATGGAACAGTGGAAGAAGAAGGTCCTGGAGGCATTTACTTCTGGATTTGCAGCTTAGTACGAAAGTGGTTCCTTTGATTCGGCTAGGATTGCCGACTATGCATCTGCCATAATGAATAAGGTTGATGCTGATAAAGACAACCCGTTTGATATCGATAGCGCCCCGTTATGATGATGATTCCTTAAAGCCCTTTACCTGGAAACTCATGAATATCGAGTCTTCCATTGCTAGCTGGAAAGAGGGATTTTTTATCGTTGATCTGTCCGAACCCTTGTGGAGGACCGGGTTTAATCATAAAGTCAAAAATGGGGCTTGGGGTAGTAGGAAACCACTTTCTGCTCCAGAGGACGGCTGGCTACAGACACTTCTCCAACTGGACTTTAGTGTCGACACCTGTAAAGTGGCTAACGGGGTGAATGTTGAAAAATGCAAAATGGGTGAGTATTTGTCCCCCTTTCTTCATACTTCTGGGAAGTACTAACACTGACATTTTTTCGTGACTATGCAGTGCCTCCGCCTGGTTGGGAGCCTGAGTACATTAGGAGGAAAAAGAGAAGAGAGCAGAAGAAGATAGAGGAAGCTGTCGCTGCCTCTGCTGCCGTTGCTACTGCTGCCACTGCTGCTACCCTTGACACTACTCAGGCGTCATCTTCGCGAGTACATGTCGCGAGAAAAAAGAGAAGTAGGAAAGCAGGCGGTAGGCCTCCCGTTCTCCCTCAGGGTACTATCTCCTCGGGAGTCACCATTGCCGACACCATTCCTTCGGGAGTTCCCCTGGTTTCTTCATCCGTTCAGGTACCGTTAGCCGTTACTACTACTATCATTTTCTTCTATTCCTTTGCTGTCCTCTTACTATGCTTCGTTTCTTTTTTAGGGAATTGGCACTGCTTCCGCTCATTCTCCTCCTGACGAGAACATGTCTATTTCGAGCTTTCTCATATAGCGTCAGAAGAAGGCCCACCATGATTTTCAGAGTAGCCCGTCCTCATCTGGCGCTAATCCTCCTTCCAATACTTCCGCGGGAGGTGGCATATTTCTTGAGTCGTCCCAAGGTGCTAACCTTGGTGGTGACTTTCCAGCTTATGGTGAGTCTTCTCCGCTTCATTCTTCTTCTGCTGGTATGGGTTTCAACTCGGATGTGCTGGGCTTTGGGACATTTACCGCGGGTGGGTCTTTTGGTCCTGATGTGGGGGGTTTTGTTAGCCACCCTCCTTCTCCCCCTACCCTATCCTTTGTTCCTATCTCTCCCCCTCCAACTGAAAGGGGCACCGCTGATTCTGAGCTGATAGCTGGTGTGAGTACATACACCCCTTCTGGACCTGTTACTCATCAGGTTAAATTGAACAGCTTTAGGGAGGAAGCTTTCCAGTTGGTGGAGTCTGACGGTAGCGACGCTTCTCTCGCTTCTTCATCCCTTTTGGCCTCGGGGACGCGGTCACGTCGAGGGGAAAGAGATGTGTTTTTGGCTAAAAGCTGTCAAGAGCGCATAAATCTTGTTCGTTCTCGGTTGTTCTTCTCTTTTTGCCACCTTCATTATTTGGATGAGGAGGACGCGCGGGTAGCGGCAGAGGTTCAGAAGGAGCTGGATAGATTGATGTCTGAGCGTGAGGAACTTCTGGCTGACGCCAAGAAGGAGGCAGAAAATGCTAAACAAGAGGCAGAAACCGTTAGGCTTGCCTTGGAAGAAGAGAAACAGAAGGGTGTTGTTCTGAACACCCAACTTTCTGAGGAAGAGGCTAGGCTGGAATTGGAGAGGCGTAGAAATGTCGAGTTGTCAGCTGAGCTCAGTCTTTCTGCTGAGAAATGTCGTTGGTATATGAAGGAAGGAGCAATGATTATGTCAGATGGTTTTATGAAGCACTATGGGGCAGACGCCCTTCGGGTCCGTGATCTTACTAACTACTATGATGAAATTGCCCCGCGCGTGACTGATGATGGTTTCTATCAGCAGAGGGCGGCTGATCAAGAAAGGAACAACGCAACGGCTCCCCCATAAGCTTTGTGCTTTTAACTTTTTGCCTTTTTTGGCGTTGGCATATTTTTTCTCTTATTTGAAGGCGTTTGTAATGTCTGACTATTTCTAATCTCTCTTGAATGGTTGTCACTTCTTTTGCTTGAAATTTTATTTGTAAGGCTCGTTCTATTATATTTCTGTCACGAGGTAGTTAATAAGAATCGGACTGACATGATCATCGTACCTTGTATGGTAAATCGACCGCAGCATTTGCGGTGTAACTTCATAACAATACGTCACATGCGGGTTGCTGAGGTATTTCTGCCTCGAGAAATACATGAATACGCTAACGCAGCATTTTCTTTGGAGGCGACAACAATTTTGCTTCTATGATAGAATTTTTCGCAACCTTTTCTGTTGCGCTTCCTTTTTGTCGAGACTCGGGAAATAATTTCCTCATATCATATAGTTGATGTCGCTTTATCATCTTTTCGGTGACATTTTTAGAGAATAGACTGATGCCATCTTTGCTATATTGTGCGTAGGCTAACACCGCCCAAAGCAGTGTAGTATTGCAGAATATAGGCTTCCATATCAGGAAGGAGATATCGCAGATATAAACAGTACTTTTCTCAACACCGTGGGTGAAAATGATATACAATAATTCATATCACTGAGGGCGTTAGTCTCTTCACTATTTTGATATTTCATCGATTTTCCTGCATATTCTCAAATGTTGCCATGTTAGTAAAATTAACATGTAATGATACACATCCATTGCCTCTACAGGCGTTCACCCGCGTATGCCGGGGTATTGCTAGTATTGTTTTCTTATTCAGTCTTGCTGAATCCAGCCCTGCCAGGGCATTACTTTGGCCATAGAGATATCTTTCCAGCTCCACTTCACCGGGTATTTGCCGTCCGGTTACTGGCTGGGATATCCTTTATTGTTTCACTTGTCAACGGTCGGCTTGGAGCATGCCTCGTCTTAGTGAGCCGTCTAATCAGGACCGACCTCACAAGGATAGGATTTTCACTTCCAAGCGTTGAAACCTCGCGCCCCTGGAACGTGCCTCGTCTTAATGAGTTGTCTGTGTTAGCACAGTTGTCATAAGGATAGGATTTTCACTTCCAGGGTAGAGTTACTATCTCCTTGGGGCATGCCTCGTCTTAGTGGGCCATCTATATTAGCATGGTCGCCACAAGGATAGGATTTTTACTCCTAAGGATGCTGGGGCGTGCCTCGTCTTAATGGGTGGTCTATATTAGCACGGTTGCCACAAGGATAGGATTTTCACTCCCGGGGGTGTTGGGGCATGCCTCGTCTTAATGGGCCGTCTGTATTAGCACGGTTGCCACAAGGATAGGATTTTCACTCCCAACACTAAACTTTGAGTATGCCAGGGCGTGCCTCGTCTTAATGAGTCGTCTGATCAGGATCGGCCTCACAAGGATAGGATTTCCACTCCTGGCATTCTTCGTTATCTGCATGTTATCAATCACAGAGTGCATGAGAAATATTCTTGATTCATTTGTTAAAGCATGCTGATATTACTCAATCAAAAGACAAATCAGTTTCTGGCATGATATAATTTCAAGCGAGCTATATTCCAAGAGTTTTGTAAGGGAGTACCATCGAGTGTTTCCAAATGATATGCTCCCTTCCCGATAACGCGGGTGACACGATATGGGCCATCCCAGTTTGGGCTGAGTTTTCCCATGCGTTGTCCTGCCGCTCGCTTGTCCCTGAGCACTAAATCTCCTGCTTTGAGCAGTCGCTCTCTAACTTGTCTGTTATGGTATTGCACCATCTTTCGCTTATAATGCAGGGTCTTCAAAAGAGTCTCTTCTTGTCTCTCAGGTAGCACATCGAGGTTAGCACATAACCTTTCTTCATTTATTTCTTCTTTAAAATATGCCACTCTCAGGCTCAAAGTGCCAATCTCTACTGGCGTGATGACTTCCGTGCCAAAAGCTAACGCGAAGGGCGTTTCTCCCATGCTGGCTTTAACGGTCATACGATAGGCCCACATCACGTATGACAGTTCGTCTGCCCATTTCTTTTTAGAGCCTTCTAAATTTCTTTTGATGCCACTAAGGATGTTACGATTGGTCACTTCCGCCTGACCATTGGTCTGCGGATGTGCTACGGAAGAGAACCTTTGTTCAATCTGAAATTCTGAGCACTGATTTCTAAAAAAATAGCTTGTGGTACCCCGAATCGCATTATGATTTGATGTTTGAAGAAACGCTAAATTTTTTCCGTGGTGATGTTGGCTACCGCTTCTGCTTCTGCTCATTTCGTGAAATAGTCTACCGCCATGACTACAAATTTGAGTTGAGATCTGGCTTTTAGGAAAGGACCTAAAATGTCAATACCCCACTTAGCAAACGGGCAAGGAGCGACTATCTCAGAAATTTCCACGGCAGGTTTTCGGGGAATTGTAGCGAATTCCTGACATTTATGGCAAGTTCGTACAAAGTTATGACAGTCTCTATGAATGGTGGGCCAGTAGAATCCTGCCCGAAAGACTTGTGCCGCCATAGTGTCACCAGCTACATGCATGCCGCATATTCCTTCATGAATTTCTCGCAAAGTGTGAAGGCCTTTGATACGATCGCTCCGATCGCATCGCGTACTCGAAGCCAACGCCAAAATCTCATGGCATATATGCTTCAACATTTACGCCGCGAAGTGGCTCACCCAAAGCTCAAGGACCAATGGAGCTCATGTATGGAAATCCAAGGACCAAAGGGGAGCCAACCTTCCTTTCCAGCCCAGCCTATCATCAAGCAGCAACTGTCCTCCTTTCCAGCCCAACCCATCACGCAGCAGCAGTCCGACCCAGCAGCAGCACACTCATCCACACAGCAGCAGCAACACACTCGTCTACGCACGCCATCACCTGCACAATGGCCACTCGCCCATCACTCTACGGCAACCGCAATGAAGGCCTCACGTCCAAATTAAATCCAATTAATTACCACCCAATTAATTGGTAAATTACCCTTCTCACCCTTAAGATTTTAGCTATAAATAGGAACCTTTGTTCCTTCAGAAGGTGGCTTTTTGATCATTGATGAACCTCATACTTAAAGCCAATTTCTAGTTAAATTTCTTGTTTTCTTAGTTTCTTTCTTTCCCTAAATTTCTTGTAAACTTTCGATCTTAAGCTAGCAAATTCATTGCAAGTTTGAGTTCGATATTTCAAGGATATTCAATATAGAAAGGTTGCTCGTTCTTCATTAACGAGAGGGTTTTCTTGAATTTACTTGTTCATATTATCATCCATATTTCACTTCTAAAATTCCCGATTCAAGAACCATTAATCTTGAATTAAAATTCCCTTATTTGTCTATACACCTTTCTAAAATTCATACATCTTTCCATTACAAATTCCCGTTGCGCCTAACTCCTGAAGTCATCAATCCTTCATCCATCAATCATCCGAGCCATCCCCAATCGAGACTAGTTCCTTGCAATTCAACATCGAAGGATCCTAACACGTGGTAGTGGAGCTCGGCTGTCTCGAAGGTTGGTAAACATTCAAAATTGCTCAATCAATTCCTTTTGAATCTTCCGAAATTCATTACCCATTGTATAAATTTTGCCACTAACGCAAATTTTATTTTCGTTGCTATTTATTTGCGATCTGAGCGTCCCTTCACTTGTGATTAAAAAAAAAAAAAGAGATCAAAAAGAAAAAAAAATATACATATATTTTGTATATATATAAATATATATATAAAAAAAAATCAAAGATCGACACAAGTCAAAAGCAAGGGACAAGATCGCTAGGTAAGCTTTTCGACACTTGACGTGGACTTAAATTGGATGAGTCAAGCTTTTCTTTCGGCTTCCTAAACAACAATCCTTTTGCGCCATTCTTCATTCTAGTCTTTGTAAGTTTTCTATTATTGATTTCACATCTTTTCTACTCCAAATTAAGGTAAGTGCATAACTTAACTTTGTTCGTGTTATTTACCTTAATTTTCCATACCTTTCTTTGTGTGCCGAGTTTTCATTGTGTGTCACCAAAGTGCTCATCATTCTTCGAGTCTTTAAACTAAAATTGGCATTAACTTTGTTTTTGTGTGATTTTGGTGAGAACAATAGAGAGAAGAGTGTAAACACGTGAGGGAGGGTACTAACAAACACCTTTTAGTTCCCCTTTGTGTTTATTTTCTTTGTGCAGGTACACATCATGTCCAACGACCCTACCATTACTAAAGAACATTCGGAAGTACCACGCCCACCGCCCGATCCAAACATGAGCCACATTAGCTCCATATTGGAGAAAATGATGGCTAGGCTCGAGGCCATCGAAACTCGACAAGCCCAAACACCCCCACCACTACAAACACCACTACTACAAAGAACCCCTACATTTCCCCACTTCCAACAAAGAACCCGATCCACCGATCCAAGGAACCAACTCCTATATAGTCCTCCCTTCAATAACAATACTGAAGGTATCTATGCCCATACTGATAGTAGTGACAATGAGGAGGATCGCCAATCACACAACCGCCCACCCCTTAACATGCCTCACACATCCCAGCCACTAACGCCACCTCTCCTAAACCGACATCGAAATAGCACGTCTAACCGAGGACCCAGTATCCCACTTCACCAAGTGAACTCCTACGTGCCGCCACCAATACATCCAGCCGTGTCCAACCCATACATTCTGTCGCACCCCCTTTTTCTCGTTGGAAACGAGTTTAAGGTTTGGGACGGATGCTAGGCATAAATGGATGCTTCGCATAATACAATGACGTCGCCACCCTATTTTCTAAGGTTTAGGGAACCTAAGCGTCATGACATAAAATAAAAAACTAAGGCACAATTGGTCTAAACCAAAGAACGAAGGTTCGAGGTCATTTTATGGACTTGGGAAGGTGTTAGGCACCCAAGTCACATCCTTAAAAAGGTTACCGGTAAAAGGTGTTTGAATACAGTTTTGATATACAAAGGTTTGTTTAAACGATCGAAGCATGTCAACCTCCTCTTCCCACGAACTCAAGTCACTTTCCGATCATTTACATAGGCCAATGATCGAATCGTGCCAACAAAGTCCGCTTACCGAATTGGGACACTTTTCGATTATCTAAACATTTTTTACGCGATTTGGCCCTCAAAGGTGACGTTACATCTTAGCATTTTCGTAGGGACATGTTATTTCCGATAGGGACACGAAGGACGGGGTTACCATTTGTTCGTTATGCTAGAGCGGACGTTCCCCCTTTTCATCGAGCCATGCATGATTAATTAATTAATTACTACGTGATCCTAACATGGACAATACTAACATCGTACATTTTCATGAATGCAAATAATTGTGTGGGATTTGAAGCCACCATGCTCACATATCAATATATAGCAATTAATTTCATGGTCTAAAGCAAGTGATTTAAACATGTAAGCATGTGAGTTGATTTTATCATGCATACAATTATAAGTTTTTTTAGCCTTTTTAGATAATATACATGAAAATAATATTTGCAAAAGACATTAAATAAATAAAAGAGACTTAGAAGAAAGACGTACTTGCGTTGCGTGATCTTGATCTTCCTTGCAAAATGAGAGTGTTAGCAACGCTTTTGAAAATAATAAATAATAAAGAGCGCATGCAAACATTTAATTAATTTACGAAGAAGTAAGTAATCAATTAAATAAAACATGGCAAGCAATTAATCAAATAAAACATGGCAAACAAACTAGGCAATTTATTTCATGCCAAACAAATAAATAATTAACAAGACATAGGAGACAAGCGAATAATTAATTAGACATGGCAAATGAGTAATCAATTAATTCATTTATTTCATATGAGCAATTTGTAACACTTTAAGCATGACATAACTAATAATTAATTTATTCATAGCATGCAATATTAAATTAAACAACAAAAAACATGGCATAGCAAATAAACAAATCATTCATGGTATGCAAACATTTAACTAAATAAGACATGGCATGGCACTCAACATATCACTTATATCATGTAAGCAAAGAATAAAAATAGAACATGGCATAAACAAATTATTTAAATCATGCAAGCATTTAATTAAATAAAACATGGCATGAATGAATTATTTAAATCATGCAAGCATTTAATTAAATAAAACATGGTATAAACACATTATTTAAATCATGTATACAAGCATACGAATTATTCATGGCATATTAGTATGAAAATTGTTCATGGCATATACGAAAATTATACATGGCATACGAGAATTATACATGGTGTACGAAAATTACACATGGCATATACGAAAATAAGTGGGCCTCACAAGGGATTTTTGGACATTAAAAAATAGGCCTGGCACAAGCCAAGCCCAAATTTTAATTTAAACAAGTACACAACTTAATTAAATAAAATATGGCATTAAAAGCATACGAACATGTGAACAATTCGTACGATATTTAAAACATGGAAAATAAAATAAACATATCGCATACGAACATGTAAACAATTCATGCGATATTAACATTTAAATAAATAAACAATTTATAAGCATACGAAAACCATACGAGAAATTGAATTGTACACATACGAAATTTTAAAGGGGTCGGGCCCATCACTTGTCCAAAACAGTGGCTGGGCTTGGGATTAAATCAAGCCCAGCACTCCTTTAAAAACCAAGATGGGCTTGTGACAAACTCAAGCCCATCACCTTTCTATTTTCCTTTCCCGCCAACCCATCTTCTCCTTTCTTCTTCTTCCTTTCTTTCTTTCTCTACTACACCAGTACCCATGGCCAAAGACCAAGCTCAACCAACTTAATGAAACATGACCAAACTGACCCGAACAAGACCAGTGGCACCACAGCAGCCCAAGGCCACAAAAATAGTAATGAAATTCGACTCAAAACAGTAGCAATTTAACAAGAACGAGAATAGACAATTAATGCATCAATTGCTCAATTAATTAACCAAAGCAAGGAACAACTAAATTGAAGCTAGCATGCTGATTTTAACTCACTAACAAAGTATTTAAAACAAGTTTGAGCCCTTAATTCAACCTCTAAGTGCACAAACAAAAATTTAAAGAAAAGGAGTTAAAGAGAGAAAATTACTTTTCCGGGAGAGCTAATGGCCAAGAAGGATGAGCAAGCAATGAAGATTAAGAGGAGATTTTGGTGCCCTTTTCTTGTTGCTTGAAGCAAGCTATTTATAGAGGAGAAAAAAAGTTGGAGTCGGTTCGGCTTGTGGCTGCAAATGGACGGGAACAAATGAAGGAAAATGATGATGATGAACAGTGGCCGGAGTGGTGAGCAAGTTTGATTGTGTAGCTAGGTGGTTAGCAAGTTTGATTGTGTGGCTAGGTGATGAGCAAGGCAAGCTGGAGCTATGCTAGAGGGTAAGGACGAAGAGGTGGAGGATTTACATGCATTTATGTAGAGTTTATCCCATTTTTTGGCACGAACGGGATATTTTGGTACGAGCGAAATCGTACGAAAGTGAAAATAAATCCAAGCCAAGGGTACAACTAGGTGTAGAAAAATAAGGCAAGAAAACTAATATACAGTGAAGAAATGCGAAAGTTGATTTAACGTATTTATTTTCTCTTTCGGAAGTGTCAAAACGTTCGCGTGCAAAATAAATATCCTTACGATAAAAATTGAACGAAATTGGACCCGGTGGTGTGAAAGAGAAAATTAGCACGTAATTATCAAATAAATAAATAGTGCGTTCGAGCCTCGGTCCGAGAAAACTTACTCGAGACCGAGAAAAGTTCGAATAAAGACAGTTAAAAGTACGAAAAAATAAAAAGGCACGAAATGGCACGAAATATTAAACAAACTAGCCTAGGACCAAGAATTGACAGAAATTTGACCTAGACGAGTTATTAAATGCGGTAAAGATAAAAATACGTAAATACGTTGACGAAAACCGAAAAATACGGTTTTAGTCGAAAATACGAGAAAAATACAAAAAATTTAAAAGACATGAAATGGCATGAAACATTAAAACAAATAGTCCTCGATCAAAAATCGATTGAAATTTGACGTAAATGGGCTATTAATGTGACATGAAATAAAACGAAAAAGTTGCGACGTAAGTCAAAATTCGGGTAGCAACACATTCAATCACGTCAAAAGCCTTTCTTTGATGCACCACGACATGAAACCTCTAAGGGAGGCTCGAAGGGCACCTCGACATGAGGAACGGTATGATAATACTTCCAATCTTAAATTGTTTATTCCATCTTTTGAGGGTAAAGAAGACCCCGATGTTTATTATGAATGGGAAAGTAAGATGGAAAGGATATTTACCTGTTACCCTTACTCGGAAGAAAAGAAATGTCGTCTGGCTGTTGTTGAGTTCACAGGTTTGGCCATACAGTGGTGGGAGAGAGTTTTGGTCAATCGGAGATTGGATGGCGAACCACCAATAACGACTTGGACTGAATTGGTGGAGGAGATGCGGAGATGGTTTGTGCCAGTCTTCTACCTCCGAGATTTGCATCAGAAACTCCAGCGGTTGTATCAAGGAAGTAGAAGTGTCACGGAGTTTTACCATGAGATGTTGTCCATGTTAACACGATTGGATGTACGAGAGAGTAGTGAGGCCACCATGGCCCGATTGCTCGGTGGTCTTCGCAAGGAAATATCACAACAGTTAGACTTCCTTCCCTACAATACACTCGAGGAGATGTATCACCTAGCCCTAAAACTAGAACGCCAAGTAAGCTCTAAGCCCCGAAACTTTGTCAATACTACTACTCCACACTCTGTGACAAATACCAAAAAGCCTTGGCAAACAAACACCTCTAAAATGAACTACCCAAAACCAACTTATTCCCGACCAAACTACACCGAATCACCCGACCCCAAGCCATACACTTCCCAAAATACCTCCACAACACCAAACACAAGCCAAAGAACCCCAAGCCAATCAATTGAGTGTTTCAAATGCGGCGGTAAAGGACACATGAGAGTCGAATATCCAAACCGTCACATCATCTTGGTTCGAGAAGGAGGGGAGATAGTAAGTGAAGACGAGGAATCTGAGAGGGAAGAAGAAGCCGATTTTGAGAAAGAAGACGAGTATGCCCCTTTAGAGATTCCACGAAGCCTGGTTGTCCGACGGACTTTGAGTATGCAAGCCCGGGCAGATGATGAGGTCTTGGAACAGAGAGAGAACTTGTTCCATACAAGGGGTGTAGCTGACGAAATGGTTATGTCGATCATCATTGATGGTGGGAGCTGTGCTGATGTGGCTAGCACCTTGCTGGTTCATTCACTTGGATTATCGATGACCAAGCACCCACACCCTTACGTCTTGAACTGGTTCAACGATGGAAGTTCGATCAAGGTAGTCAAGCAAGTAAGTGTCAAGTTTCAGATTGGAGAGTACATTGATGAGCGAGTGTGTGACATCGCTCCCATGCAAGCCAGCCACCTCTTGCTTGGCCGACCGTGGCAGTTTGATCGCCACGCCATTCATGACGGTTTCCGCAACACCTACCGGCTAACTCACGGCGACCGCAAATTCATGATTCCACCACTCGCACCTAGTCAGGTATACGAGGACCAAATCAAGCTTGAAAAAGCGAATGCGGTCTTCGATATTTCAATTTCTTTGCTTAAAAAAGAGGGAAAGAGTGGAGTGAAAAATATAAGCGGTGAGAGCATTCAAAATAGCCCGCAAGAAAAAAGTGAACTTGCGAAAAGAGGAGAGAAAAAGGAAGGAAAAAGTGGAAACACACAGCTAGAAAAAAATGAGCTAGCTAGCAAGGTTCCGAGGGGAACGAGAGAAGAGAGAAAAGTGAGTCTCATGGGAAGATCTCGGGATGTGAGACGTGCGCTTGTTGCGCAAAAACCCATTATTTTTCTCCATTTCTGTGCCTTGAGTGCGGAAACATCTAACACTAACCCTATTTCCTCTTCTCCTACTTTTGTGTCTTTGATGGTAGATTTTCAAGACGTGTTTCCTGACGAGTTACCCGAAGGGCTACCACCCATCCGAGGGATCGAGCACAAGATCGATTTGATCCCCGGTGCGCCAATGCTTAACCGCCCAGCTTATCGGTGCAACCCGATGGAAACCAAGGAGTTGGAGACTCAAGTCGAGGCGCTGCTCGCCAAAGGTTATGTTCGAGAAAGCCTTTCCCCGTGTGCCGTTCCGGTGATCCTCGTTCCAAAGAAAGATGGTTTGTGGCGCATGTGCATGGATTGTCGAGTCGTCAATAAGGTAACCATTAAATACTCGCATCCCATACCTAGACTTGATGATATGCTAGATAAACTCAGCCATGCTACAATATTTTCTAAAATTGATTTGGCTAGTGGATATCATCAAACTCGTATGCATGAAGGAGACTAATGGAAAACTGCTTTCAAAACTAAATTTGGTCTTTATGAATGGTTAGTTATGCCTTTCGGATTAACAAATGCTCCTAGCACATTTATGCGTTTAATGAATCATGTGTTGCGTGACTTTATTGGTAAATTTGTTGTTGTTTATTTTGATGACATCTTGATATATAGTTCCTCGCATGATTCCCATTTTGAGCATTTACGACTTGTATTCCTAACCCTTCGCGAGCATAAGCTTTATGCTAAAGTCGCGAATTGCGAGTTTTGTTTGGACGAAGTCCACTTTCTTGGCTTTCTTGTAGGTGCTGAAGGACTCAAAGTTGATCAAGCCAAGATCAAAGCAATTGCGGATTGACCAACTCCGCAAAATGAGACCGAGGTGCGCTCATTCCATGGTTTAGCCAGTTTCTATCGACGGTTTGTGAAGGATTTCTCAACGATTGTCGCGCCCCTCAACGCACTCACCAAGAAGAACGTTCCGTTCGTATGGGGGCCTGAGCAAGATGAGGCCTTAAGGACCCTTAAGGAATGCCTTGTGTCCAGCCCGGTTCTCGCACTACCTGACTTCGACAAGACATTCGAGGTCCAATGCGATGCAAGTGGAATCGGGATTGGAGCAGTGTTGTTATAAGGAGGCCGACCGATCGCTTATTTCAGTAAGAAGCTGAAGGACGCCCAGCTCAATTACTGTACATATGATCGAGAACTGTACGCCCTAATTCGAACCCTCATTGTTTGGGAGCACTACCTCGTCCCGAAGTGATAAGGCCCTAGCTCCTTGTGGAGGAGTTTAGCCGCTGGTTTGAGAGGGAGCCGGATCTAGTCTCTTCAAGAGGATGGCAACTTGCTTCAATCGGACAGAAAGAATGATGCGGATGAGTATTTCAATGGATGAATGAGTAAGATGCAGCGGATGAACATGGATGTAGAGGAAAGGTGTATTTAGGAGTAACAAATAAGAACTCTATTCTTAGCAAACCCCCTCAAGAAGGACTTGAGTAACCTTGCTGAAAAGAACAAAGGATCTCTAATCAATTCAGCCCTCTCATCAAAAGAGATGAGCAACCTGACTTGGAGAAGATAGTGTGTTGGTTTGAAGAACCCTAATTAGCTAGCTAAGAGTTGGTCTGTGCTGAAGTTTATTACAAAAACAAAGACAAGGTATAAAATAGGCTAAGTCCTCCTATTTATACCTTGAGGATTATTACATGTAAATCCCCAAAATACCCTACACTTGGCTAGAGGGGCGGACCCTTGATGTGGTCTTGACGCTATGGCATTTTGGGCAAAACGCTATAGCGTTTTGCCACTGAAGTGAGCATGAATGCATGTAGTCCAACGCTCCCTTGCCTCCAAGTCGCGCTCTTCGGTTCTAAGACTCTTCAAGAGGGTGGCTGCTAAGGCTTTGCTCCGAGTGAAGTATCCATGAGCATTGGTGCTCATATCACCCATGCTCGTGCTCGTATCACGAAGGAATTTGTTGTTCACACCGACCATCTATCCCTTCGTTACCTCAAAGGACAAGGTAAGTTGAATCGTCGTCATGCTGTTTGGCTAGAGTTCATTGAGCGATTCCCATATGTGATCAAATATCTGAAAGGTAAGGAGAACACGGTCGTCGACGCCCTGTCTCGAAGGTATGCACTCATCACCTCCTTGCAATCTAAATTATTGGGATTTTCGCATATCATTGAAATGTATGCAAATGATGATGATTTTTATGTGGCGTATGATGCATGCTTAAATGGACCTTTTGAAAATTACTCTTTACATGATGGATTTCTGTTTTGTAAAGGTCGTTTGTGTGTGCCTAAATGTAGCATGCGTGAGCTTCTCATTAAAGAGGCTCACGGTGGTGGACTTAGCAGTCACTTTGGTATTAATAAAACTTTGAGTACTTTAAAAGAACATTTTTATTGGCCGCATATGCGTCCTATGATAACTCGAATTGTTAATGCATGCGTTGAATGCCATCATGCTAAGTCTACATCTCATGATCATGGTCGTTACATGCCATTGTCTGTTGCTTCGCACCCTTGGTGCGATATTTCCATGGATTTTGTACTAGGATTACCTAGAACCAGTAATGGAAAAGATGTTATCTTTGTTATTGTTGATCGATTTTCTAAGATGGCACATTTTATTCCTTGTAAATCCACTACTGATGCTTCTCATGTAGCTAACCTATTTTTCCGAGAGGTTGTCCGCCTCCACGGCATGCCACATACAATTGTGACTGATCGAGACTCAAAAAATTTTGAGTCATTTTTGGCGTGTCCTACGGGCCAAGTTGGGGACCAAGCTCCTGTTTTCCACATCCTACCACCCCCAAACGGATGGCCAGACGGAGGTAGTCAATCGAACCCTTGGTAACTTACTTCGAATCATGGTACCAAAATATTCTAAGAACTGGGATCAATGTCTCCCCTTTGTTGAGTTTGCATATAATCGTGCCATGCATTCTGCCACTTTATATTCTCCATTTGAACTCGTCTATGGGTTCAACCCAATCACCCCCATAGACTTGCTCAGTTTAGATGGTGAAGAACGAGCGGCCAAAGTGAAGGAGCTGCATGTTAAAGCCAAGCAAAGGATGGAAAACTTGAACGCCAAACTCGAGGAGAAGCGCAATGCTGACAAACGAGTCAAATCCTATGAAGTTGGAGATTGGGTTTGGGTACATCTACGCAAGGAGCGTTTCCCTCACCTTCGGAAGTCTAAATTGAGCCATAAAGGAGCTGGTCCTTTCCTTATTGTTAATAAGATTAACGATAATGCTTATGTTTTAGACATTGCTACATCTTTTGCTGTTTCCTCTACTACTTTCAACATTACTGATTTATCTCCATATTTTGTAGAGGATTCAGATGACGAGGACGTGCAAGCTTTGGATTCGAGGTCGAATCCACTCGAAGGGGGAGGGGATGATACGATCGCTCCGATCGCATCGCGTACTCGAAGCCAACGCCAAAATGTCATGGCATATATGCTTCAACATTTACGTCGCGAAGAGGCTCACCCAAAGCCCAAGGACCAATGGAGCTCATGTATGGAAATCCAAGGACCAAAGGGGAGCCAACCTTCCTTACCAGCCCAGCACATCATCAAGCAGCAGCTGTCCTCCTTTCCAGCCCAGCCCATCACGCAGCAGCAGCCCGGCCCAGCAGTAGCACACTCGTCCACGCACGATGCGGCCCACCAACGCCATCACCTGCACAATGGCCACTCGCCCATCACTCCACGGCAACCGCAATGAAGGCCTCACGTCCAAATTAAAACCCAATTAATTGGTAAATTACCCTTCTCACCCTTAAGATTTTAGCTATAAATAGGAACCTTTGTTTCCTTCAGAAGGTGGCTTTTTGATCATTGATGAACCTCATACTTAAAGCCAATTTCTAGTTAAATTTCTTGTTTTCTTAGTTTCTTTCTTTCCCTAAATTTCTTGTAAACTTTCGATCTTAAGCTAGCAAATTCATTGCAAGTTTGAGTTCGATATTTCAAGTATATTCAATATAGAAAGGTTGCTCGTTCTTCGTTAACGAGAGAGTTTTCTTGAATTTACTTGTTCATATTATCATCCATATTTCACTTCTAAAATTCCCGATTCAAGAACCATTAATCTTGAATTAAAATTCCCTTATTTGTCCATACATCTTTCTAAAATTCATACATCTTTCCATTACAAATTCCCGTTGCGCCTAACTCCTGAAGTCATCAATCCTTCATCCATCAATCATCTGAGCCATCCCTAATCGAGACTAGTTCCTTGCAATTCAACATCGAAGAATCCTAACAGCCTTCCTGTTCTGTTATACACTTTGCGGCTAGGTGAGAGAAACATCTCCTGATTAGTTCCCCATTGTAGTACGTGCATCGCGCCGCCTGCTTCAAAACTTTTTTCTTTTCAGTGTTATCTGCTGGCAACTCGTCATGTTTTAAATATTTTATTACAGGGATTCAACACAGAATGATGCTTGTTTCTCCATGAAGGAGGGCACAGGTATTTCTCGGTAGTATACTTCCTTAGGTATGAGCGCTTCTGAATTTACCGCTAGCTTAACAAGATTGTCTACCTCGGCGTTATCTTCTCTAGGGATGTGCTCGAAGCTGACCTGCATGCCGCTTTTCTTTATCTCCAATAATTAGATCTCACCTTAACGAGGTATCAGATCATGATTGGTTCTCTAGCTTGGGAGTGTCCCAAGACTTGATCTATTATTAGCTTAGAATCTCCGCAGATCTTTAGTCCCAGGTCTCCCATCATTCCAGTGTCGTGTATGGCTTTGCTAGAGAAGCTCCTACCTATTCTGAGTCCGGCCAATAAAGCCTCATACTCTGCTGCGTTATTGGATAACGGCTGCAAGATTTGGATGGTGTATCGTATCTGCACGTCTTGTGGTCCAATCATAAAGATTCCTACCCTTGCCGAGTCTTGATTTTTTGCCCCTTCCACGTGGATTATCCACAAATCGGTGTAGGATTCTGGAAATGGGAGATCTAACTCTCCTTTTTCCTCTTCAGTTAGGTCTGTCAGCGGGTCTTCTGTAAACGTGCATTCAGCTATGAAATCTGCTAATATTTGGGCTTTCACAGACGGCCGGGATTTGTACTGTAACCCATATTGTTCGAGCTCGATGGCCCAAATTAGCATTCTCCCCGAAGACTCGGGTTTCCTGAATATCCTTCTCAAAGGTTGATTCGTGAGTACAATGACAGGGTGAGCCTGAAAGTACCTATCCATTTTCCTCGTTGCCTGTATTAGCGCAAACGCTATTTTCTCAATACGGGCGTACCGCAACTTAGCGTCTTTCAACACATGGCTGACAAAGAATACTGAGCGATGGATATGGTTATCGCTTCATACAAGGACAACACTAACCACCTCGTCAGTGACGCCCAAATACAAGTATAAGGTGTCACTTGGCTTGGGTCTCGTTAGCACCAGATCAGACGAGAGGTAGGCCTTTATGCCAGCAAATGCCTTCTCACATTCTTTTGTCCACCCAAAGGACGCCTTCTTGCGGATAACCTTGAAGAATGGTAGACATCTTTCGCCTTGTTTAGAAATAAACCGTCCTAGGGCGATAATGCGCCCCGTAAGTTTCTGCACTTCTTTGATGGTTCGCGGTGATACCATATCTAGGATTGCTTTTATTTTTGAAGGGTTAGGTTGAATGCCTTTCTGACTGACCACATACCCCAGGAACTTGCCTGTTTGGAACGCAAACATGCATTTGCAGGGGTTCAACTTCATTTGGTATTCTTTCATCACATTAAAGACTTCTTCTAAGTCAGCTAAATGGTCCTTGAAGCTCCGACTTTTGATCAATATATCGTCCACGAAGGCTTCCATGTTTTTCCCAATTTGCTTCTCGAAGACTTTATTCGCCATACGCTGGAAGGTGGCTCCGACATTTTTCAAACCAAATGGCATTGCCGTATAACAGTAGGTGGCCTTGGGAGTGATGAAAGTGGTCTTTTCTTCATCTTCAATGGCCATGGAGATTTGGTGGTACCCTGAATTAGTGTCTAGTGAACTCAGATAGGCATACCCCGCGGTCTGGTCGACCAGTTGATCAATTCGAGGAAGGGGGTAGCAGTCTTTGGGACAAGCGTCGTTCAAATCGGTAAAATCAATACACATACGCCATTCTCCACTAGGTTTGGGAACTAGGACAGGGTTAGCCAACCACGTTGGTTATTGAGCCTCTCGGATGAACCCTGCGCTTATGAGTTTCGATGTTTCTTTCTCAATGGCTAACGCTTTTTTCTGAAGAGAACACTCATCATTTTTGCTGTACGGGCTTAGCGTTAGGGTAGACGTTTAGCCGGTGCTCCGCCCTTTTCCTCGAGATTCCCGGCATATCCGTTGACTTCCATGCAAATTCTCCTTTACACTTGTTCAACAATTGGGCTAGCTGTGCTTTTTCCTCCGGGCTTAGCTTTTCACTAAGTAGGAAGTTTGCTTCCTTAACCCCGCTAACGGGGACCGGCACCATGTTATCCACCGGTTGGGTGCGTTTTTCCTCTTTTTCCTCGAACGAATCGTCCGCTACACATACATAACGGTCGCAGCTCTTCTGGGTCATAAGCAGGTAACATTCGGCGGCCAGCTTCTGGTCGCCTTTGACCGAAACTACCGCATCCCAGGAGGGGTATTTCATCTTTAAGTGATTTTGAGATATTGTTGTCCCAAAGCGGTTGAGAAACGGCTGCCCAAGTATGGCGTTATAGGGCAGGGTTAGGTCTACCACCAGGAATAATAACTCTTCTAACCGTTTGGACACATCTTCCCTGAAGTACACCGGTAGGGATGTGACTCTTGTCACTGGGATCGGGATGACATCTACTCCGATTATTGGTTTTTTGCAAGGCGTTAGGTCACTGTCGGGACACTTCATAAGGTTATACGCTTCTAGTGAAAACAGGTTTACTGCACTCCCATTATCAATGAGGGTTCTCCTAATCCCATGATTGCCGATGACGGGTGTGACTACTAACGCATCATTGTGCGGGAAAATGACACCTTTCTCATCTTCTTCCGAGAAGGATAACACCATCCGATCTAAAACACTTATCGCCTCACTTTTTACCAGCAGGGTCTCCCACTTACGCTTCTCTCCCAAACTGGGCACTGGCGGTACAAGTTCGCCAAGGTACGGCGTCCCACCTGCAATGATATTGATCATGGGAACATCGTCGTCACGGACAGTCAGTGTCTCTCTCACTCTTCCTCCAGGGTTATTGTTGTTTCCTGAGGGGTACGGGGGTGTTTGCCTGTCGCCCGTCATTTTTCCAGTTGGGTTGCTTCGGGCTTCTTTTCTTGCTTTCGTGGCGAATTCTCCCAGATAGCCCTCCTCGACTAAACATTCTATCGCCAACTTCAACTCTCTGCACACATCCGTGGAGTGCCCCTTGACTTTGTGGAACTTACAGTAGGCGTTTTCCCTTCCTCCCATAATTACTCCTGGTTTCATGGGAGCTGGATAACGAATAGGCAGGTCTCGCTGCTGAACGATTGCTAAGATTTCTGCTCTGGGAAGTATGAGGGAAGGAAGTTCAGGGTCGTATATTCAACCCTTCGGTGGGTCTGTGTGTCTTCTAGTAGGTGAATTACCGGCTCTCCCCTTTGAAAAGTTACCCCTTTGCCGGTTCGAGGCTCTAGGGATATGATCATTTCGCTGGCCATAGTCATCATTTGAGCGACTGTCTAGGGTTGTATTAGCTTGGACGTTAGGGGTGGGGTGTGCCTCTTGGGGCATGCTCCGAATTTTCTCTCTGTTTTCCTCCTCCTCCAGCCTTGCATAATTGTGAGCTTTCAGCCTTAGCGCGTCTAAAGTCAATGGGGGATCCACCATTAGCGTATCTCGTAGCTTCCCATACTGGCAGTTACGCTTTAAGGCTTCCACCACAAAATCAATGGTAACACCTGGTGTTAACGACATCTCGAGGTCAAAGCGACCTAGGAAATCCTTCAGGGACTCCTGCGGTTTTCGATGGATATCGAACAATGCTGCCGCGGATTTCCTAATGGGGACAGCCGTGCTAAATCGGCTCCGGAACTTAGCTTCCAACTGAGAAAAGCTGTCGATAGATCCTACTGGAAGTCCCTCAAACTAGAGACGCGCTACACCTGACAATGTCATGACAAAGATCTAGCATAACGCTGCGTCGCTATGAGTTTAGAACTGTACGAAATCTTTCACTTTGTTGAGGTGAGAGATAGGGTCTTTTGTGCCATCATACGATTTTGTAGGAAGTTTTACATGCCGGTTAACTCTGTGATGTCTTATATGACGGCTGAACGGATGACCAGCGTTATCATCAGGAATCCCATGAGGTCGACGGGGAGGAGAAACTTCCCTAAGGTGTCTTTGATCTCGAAAGTCGTATTCACGGTGCCGCCTGGGGGACCGACTGCGGCTCTTAGGTGTTTGGGTTCGATGCCTCCTACTGCTCAATCTTTCGCTACGCCTAGGAGATAAATCCCTGAACATCTCGTCTCGCCTGTCATTCCAAGGTTCTCTATGTTCGCCATGCCAGCGTTCTCCTTCGGAAATAGGGATTTCTCTCATGTACTGCTCAGTAGGTTCGGCGTGTCTACACGCGAGTTGTATGAAACCGGGAGGGTCTGATGCCGCGGGTAAACTTAATGGAATACCCCTGGATTGCCGAGGTGATAAGGGTTGATTAGTGATAATAGATGGAGTAAAAACTATCTGAGAGGGTACGCTAGGCCCAGAAACATGACGTGTGAATCCTACGGTTAGCTCGGTTAGATGATCTAACTGAGCACGAAGAGCCGATATCAAACTCACAAGAGGATTGCCTGCACTATCCGTCCCAGGCCTCTCTAGGAGGGTAGTAGAATAACTAAGTCCTGCGATTTGGGAGGACGAACTATACATCTGCGAAGTGGGTATTCCCAATGTTTGTCGAAAGGAAGGATCTGACATTCCTAGGGGAAATTCTTGTACCATAGTAGAAATATCGGAAGTAGCAAAAGGGAAAAGCGCTCTGCGGGTGGCGAAAGGGAGACTAGCGGACTGGGATAGGGGAGTATCTGAATCACAAGCCATAATCCCGCAATCTTCAAGGAAAACACCGAGCTTGGCTATTTAGGATGCTCACTTAATAGGTCCAAAGCTCTCAATGAAAGCACCACTTTGATAAGATTTAAAGTCTTGTTGAAGGATAGTTGGGGAAGATGGCTTGCTGGTTTCACTGTTCACCGTCGTCCGAGATTCCTGCAAAGCGCCGGAGGGGGTCTCCGGCATAAACACTCAGATGCTTAAGTCAGTAAGATTATTCCAACTAGCAGAGGTTCGAGTAGCGATCATGGGCTTACCTTCTTCTTCGATCCAGGGGGTATTTATAGGCAGTAAATGGGATCTTTCCTGAGAAAATCTCATTAGAGGGGATATCAGGTTTGACAAGCGGTTGAAATTTCTCGTTAGGGGATGTTCCGCGTTAGCTCCCCAAGGTGGGCGTTATCCAGGTGAGAGGGTAACGCCTGCGTTTGGTATGGGATGCCATTCCACCACTGGGATGGGAAAGCGTCGTTCGTAAGGATGGATAACATGTGAGACCCCCCCCCCCCCCCCCCCCCCCCCCCCGCTGATGTCGACCATCCCAGCGTCAACCGTATGCTGAGAGGCAATGGCCTCGAGATTGTCTGCCCGGTAGGGGCAACAGATTCTGGTCCCTAACGCTGGGTGTAAAGACAAAAATGCCCCTGGCGATAGGTCTATTGTTATCAAATAGTAAAATACCTGGCATAATACAAGAATGACATTGCCGGATCAAAAGTACTGGATCTTCAAACTTTAGTTAGCTTCATCTTCATCCTTTCTCTTATTTTATTCCGCAAACTGAAGAATTTGCTTAAGAAATAATTGTATCAGTATATTAATAAAGCAACATATAGTTATTTATTGGCATATCATTGCATATTTCCGTCATGTCAATTTCAATTTCTCATTTCTTTAAGCATCTTGCCCTAGCTAGGTTTCGGACAAGTCTAGCCTCTCGCTAACCCGTAACCACCGTTACTTGACAACCGAATGGGAAATAGGAGGAATTTCAAGTATTTCATCATAGCTGGCCGTTCGGATGGGCGCAACCTCTCACTAACTCGTAACCACCGTTACTTGACAACGGAATGGGAATTAGGAGAAATTTCAAGTATTTCATCATAGCTGGCCATTCGGATGGGCACAACCTCTCACTAACCCGTAACCACCGTTACTTGACAACGGAATGGGAATTAGGAGGAATTTCATGTAGGAATTTCATTCTTTATTTCTTGACAAATCCCGGAATGCGGAACCACCCAGACCGGTATACGACTCGGTATTACACGGGCATTACGTTCTCACTCCCGGATCTGTTTGCAACGATCGGTCTGGGGCGTGCCTCATCATCATGAGCCGTTTAATCAGGACCGGTCCTTATACGGATAGGTATTTTCACTCCCAGACGTTGTTCTTTATTTCCCTGAAGCGTGCCTCAACGTCCCGACCCGCCTTACATTAGCACGGTATCGCACAGATAGGTATTTTTACTTCCGGGGGTGCCAGGGCGTGCCTCATCATCACGACCTGGCTTTCATTAGCATGTCGCACGGATAGGTATTTTCACTTATGGCGTTGAATCTTTAATATTTCCCTGGAGCGTGCCTCAACGTCCCAACCCGCCTTACATTAGCACGGTGTCGCATGGATAGGTATTTTCACTCCCAGCGTTAGATCTTTAATATACCAAGGCGTGCCTCAACGTCTTGACAACGGACTGATCAAGACCAACTGTCACACAGATAGGTATTTTCACTCTTGGTATATTCTTGTTCTCATCTATAAAATAGCAAGAAAAACAACACAAAGATATTTTTTAACGTGGTTCAGCATTAAAGCCTACGTCCACGATATTAGTTATTATCACATGGAGATTACAAAACAAATGTCAGCTCTAGCATGATATAATTTCAAATGAGCTATATTCCAAGAACTAGGTAACGGGGTACCATTCATAGTCTCCAAATGATAGGCTCCTTTGCCAATGACATGGGTGATCCGGTACGGGCCTTCCCAAGTGGGACTAATCTTTCGCATATGTTGCACTGTAGATCTCTTATCTCGCAATACCAAATCTCTTATCTTCAACAGACGTTCATTAACCCAACGATTATGATATTTCACCATCTTTTTTTTTATAATATAATGCCTTCAAAATGGCTCGTTCCTGCAATTCAGGCAACAAATCAAGATTAACTCGCAGTCTGTCCTCATTTCTTTCTTCATTAAAATACTCCACTCGCAAACTTAAAGCTCCAATTTCCACCGATGTCACAGCTTCTGTTCCATAAGTCATCGCAAAAGGAGTTTCTCCTGTACTAGCTTTAGGAGTCATCCAGTAAGTCCACATAACATATGGCAACTCTTATGCCCATCGCTTACGAGATCCTTCTAATTTTTTCTTGATTCCTCCAAGTATGACCCGGTTAGTCAACTTTGTTTGACCGTTGCTTTGCGGATGCGCTAGTGAAGTAAACCTTTGTTCAATCTAGAATTCCAAACAACGCTCTCGAAAATAGCGATTGGTAAACTGGGTCTTGTTATCACTAATTAGAATCCGGGGCACCCCAAATCGAAATATTATCTGATTTCGAAAAAATTGCCAAGCATTCTCCGTAGTGATCTCTGGGACAACTTTAGCCTCCGCCCACTTAGTAAAGTAGTCCACTACAACAATAACAAATTTAAGTTGAGGTGTGGTTTTTGGGAATGGTCCCAAAATATCAATTCCCCACTTAGCAAAGGGACATGGGCTGACAATCTCAGCAATCTCAATAGCAGGCCTCCTTGGAATTTTAGCATATTCTTGGCACTTATGATAAGTTCGAACAAAGTGGTCACAATCTTTACGAATCGTAGGCCAATAGAACCCGGATCTCAAGACCTGCGCCGCCATGGTGGTTCCAGAAGTGTGTAATCCGCAAACTCCCTCATGTATCTCTCTCAACGTATACAACCCTTCCTTTTCTATGATACACTTTGCTGCTGGATGAGAAAAACACATTCGCAATAATTCACCTTCATAATAAGTACACCGAGTAGCTTGTTTCAATACTTTACTCCTTTCGGCCATATCCTTTGGGAGCACATCATGCTTAAGAAACTTGATTACAAGAACTCGCCAGTCAATCTCTTCTTCCTCCACACATTGAGACAACTATTCTTCCATAAAAGAGGGTATAGAAACTTCTTTGAAAATGACATCGGCCGGGATAAAAGCGGCAGGGTCTGCAGCGAGTTTGGCTAATTCATCTGCTTCACCATAAATCATAAGCTGAGTGTCTTCTATCATCTCTAAATGAGGCAAGGATTTAATAGACAACTCCTTTCCAATGCATAATTCGGCTAACAAGGCCTCGTATTACGCGGCATTGTTAGATAAGGGTTTTAAGACCCTCAAGGCATAACGCATCTGTATTCCCTCAGGTTCAGATATAAAGATTCTGGCCCCAACCACATCCGGCCCTTTGGCTCCATCAACATGAAGCACCCACTGGTCTCCATAAGTGTCCGGATATGGGAGTCATTGCTCTTCACCTTTAACCTTTTCCTCAAGCAAATCTTATAAAGTCTCACTTGTAAACTTACACTCCGCAATAAAATCTGCTAAAGCTTGTGTTTTAACTGATGGCCTTGACTTATATTGCAAACCATACTGTTCCAGCGCAATTTCCCAAATCAACATTCGTCCAGAAGATTCCGGCCTACGAAAAACTCTTCTCAAAGGTTGATCCGTAAGGACCGTCACTAGATGAGCCTGAAAATATTGGGACATTTGCCGAGTTGCTTGCACTACTGCAAATGCTACTTTTTCAATCCTGTTGTAACGCAACTCCACGTCCTTCAAAACATGACTAATGAAATATACCGGTCGATGAACCTTGTCTTCTACTCATACCAAAACAGCACTAACAACTCCGTCCGTAATCCCCAAGTAAAGATACAAGGCATCACCTGGTTCCGGTCTAACCAAAACTAAATCAGAATTCAAATACTCCTTTAATTATGAAAAAGTTTCTTCACATTCTTTTGTCCACTCAAAGGACGCTTTCTTGCGGATAATCTTGAAAAAAGGCAAGCACTTTTCACCCTACTTTGAAATGAAACGTTGTAGGGCAATAACTCGACCAGTAAGCTTCTGTACCTCTTTAACATTCCGTGGTGAAATCATGTCATGAATTGCCTAAATCTTCGAAGGATTGGGTTGAATCCCCTTTTTACTAACAATATAACCTAAAAACCTGCCCGTTTGAAAGGCGAACATACATTTTTGAGGATTCAACTTCATTCCATATTTCCTCATAACAGAAAAGACTTCTTCCAAATCAACCAAATGATCCTCAAAACTCTTGGATTTTATTAGCAAATCATCAATATATGCCTCCACGTTTCTTCCGATTTGGGCCTCAAACATGCTATTAACCATCCGTTGGAAAGTTGCTCCGGCATTCTTCAAACCAAAAGGCATAGCCTTGTAACAATAGGTGGCCTTTGGGGTAATAAAAGCAGTTTTTTCTTCATCTTCCTTGGGCATCGGAATTTGGTGATATTCTGAATTAGCGTCCAAGGAACTCAAATAAGCGTAACCTGCCGTCTGATCCACAAGTTATTCAATCCGGGGCAAAGGATAACAATCCTTAGGGCAAGCATCATTTAAATCTGTATAATCGATACACATCTGCCAATCTCCAATGGGTTTGGGCACTAGAACCGGATTTGCCAACCAAGTGGGATACTGAACCTCTCTGATGAACCCGACTTTTAACAACTTCACTACCTCCTTGTTAATAACTTTTATTTTTTCTCCAGAGAAAACTCACCGTTTTTGCCGAATTCGCGGAATATCCGGAATATCCCTAGCAATACCAGGCATGTCTGCCGACACCCAAGCAAACTCTCATTTACATTTATTTAATAATTGAGTTAACTGAATAGATTCCTCTGAACTCATTTTTTTACTAACAAGGAAGTTTGCCCCCGGAATGTTATTCACAGGGACCGGTACCATCTTTTCTACCGGTTGCGCATGCCTTTCTTCCCGTTGTTCAAAAGGATCTGTAGCAACACAGACATATCGATCACAAGCTCCTTGTGTCATTACCACATAACATTCCGCAGCCAATTTCTGATCCCCTCTAACAACAACCACACCATCCCAAGAAGGATACTTCAACTTTAAATGCTTTTGTGAAATGACAGCCCCAAACCGGTTCAAAAAGGGTCGTCCCAATATGACATTGTAAGGCAAATTAATGTCCACCACCATAAATAACATATCCTCCTGTCTTTTAGACTGATCTTCTCGAAAGTACACAGGAAGGAAAGTAATTCCCACAATTGGGATAGAAATGCCATCAATACCAATAATGGGCTTTATACAAGGTGTTAACTCAGAATCCGGCCGCTTCAAAAGCTTATACGCCTCCAAAGAAAACAAATTCACTACACTACCATTATCAATAAGAGTTCTTCTAATCCCATGATTGCCCACAATGGGTGTGACTACCAAAGCATCATTATGAGGAAATTTAACTCCTTTCTCATCTTCTTCCGAGAAGGATAACACCATCCGGTCCAAGGCATTACTAACTCCTCGAACCGCGGGGGTTAAATTCCTCCAACTTTCTTTTGCCTTTAACTGCCACAGTGGCGTCAGAAAAATCATCAAGAGACTAGGGTTGGCAATGGAGTGGGTATGGAGCGGGTAAGGCACTATCCATACCCGCACCTGTAAATTTGCGGGTAATCCATACCTGCACCCACACCCACACCCGCGTGGAGCGGGTAAGAGAAGACAAATTGTACCCGCGGATACCCATGGATACTCGCAAATTTCTTAAAATTTAAATTTTCATGTTTAATATTTTCAAACACCCTTTTGAAGTCATTTAAATTTATGGTTTGTATTATACTTTGGATTGGAAAATAGTTGAAAAAATACTTTAGTGGATATGTAAACTTTAATTTATGGTTTGTGTTTGACTAAGGGATTTACTAAGGTTTACAAATTTTATGATATGTATATATATTTTGCGGGTATTATTGCGGGTATCCATACCCGCATTTTGCGGGTATTGGAGCAGGTAAGCACTATCCATACCCGCATCCATACCCACACTTTGCGGGTGCAGGTAAATCCATACCCGCAACATACCCACAAACTGCGGGTAATACCCACCCGCAATTGCGGGTATCCAGCGGATATCCATGTCCGCAGGCGGAAATTGCCAACCCTACAAGAGACTGAGCCCCTCCTGTTATAATATTGATCATTGGAATATTCTCATTCAACATCATTGTCTCTTCCTTAGCCCTATCGGTGATTCTCCCAACATCCTGAGAAGTTGAAGGCCCAGGCTGTGAAGCAATAGTCATATGATTTCTTTGAGGTGTAATAGCTAGCCCTCTGGCTCTGGTAGCGAGCTCTCCTAAATACCCTTCCCGTATAACCTGCTCGATCGTAATCTTCAATTGTCGGCACGTATTCGTAGCATGACCCTTTGCTTTATGAAATCGACAGAAGGTTTTCGACCGAGCTCCCATAATGACTCCGGATGGCTGTTGCACAGGATACTGAATAGGCAATTTCTGCTGTTGAACAATTGTCAGGATCTCCGCACGCGGAAGGATAAGCAAAGGTAACTCCGGATCAAAAAACCCTCCTCTAGGCGGATCTACTACACGAGGCATTGGTGGATTTATCTGTCTTCCTCTGAAAAACCCTCCTCCAGGACAACCAAAGCTTCTCACATTATAATCTCGTCGTGATGTATTATCCATGGAAGGCCTGACTTCCCTAGAGGACTTTATTGTGTGACTATTCACGTTTTTTGAGCTGGAAGAACTAGCATCACGTTCGCCTTCTTCCATTTTAGCATAATTATACGCCCTACTACGTAAAGCATCCATAGTGATTGGAGGATCCACCATTAGCATATCTTTAAATTTTTCATAATCACAATTGTGCTTCAACAACAAAATCCACATTAGCATCAGGTGTCAATGACATTTCCAAATCAAAACGAGCTAAATAATCCTTTAAAGATTCTTCAAGCTTCCGATGGATATCAAACAAAGCGGCAGCCGACTTCGCCATTGGGATAGCAGTTCTGAACCTGCTACGAAACTTGCTTTCCAACTGAGAAAAGTTGTTAATAGAACCGGATGGAAGCCTTTCCACCCAAAGCGAACAACACCGGATAGGGACATGACAAAAATTTGACAGAGAGCAACATCACAATCCGTTTGAAAATGAATAAAATCTTTTACTTTATTTAAGTGGGACACCAGATCTGTAATACCATCATAAGACTCTGTTGGAATCTTAACATGCCAGTTAACCTTATGCTGCTTGACTCGGAAACTCAACGGATGTTGCACATCCACATCTTCTTTCCTCTGCGAAACATGCAGCTTTTCTCGTTGCGGCGATTTGCTTCTATGACGAATATGCCTTTCAGGAGAAACGTGTCGAGGCGACCTACTTCTATGTCTAACACGCCTCGTAGGAGAACCATACCGAGGTGATTTATTCCTATGTCGTGAAATGCTAGGTCGTCTACTCTGTCGCGGTGAATGGTCCCTCCGCAAACCTGGATGGACTACATCAGGATTAACTTCTTGCATATTATTAAAATATCCCTCTGTGACTCCCGGATTACCATGACCTTCTAATACATGAGGGCTAGGAGAATCCGGTAGCCCCTGAGTAGTATGATGACTTACAGCACATGTGTGTACTGGCAAGTCTACAGGCACAGTAGTGGTTAAAGGATGAGTTACAATAATTACCGTTGTAAATACAGGAGGCGATACAAGCGTAACCCCATATTGAGAAACGGATCCAACCACTCTAGAGGTCAAATATGTCACTTGGGCACGAAGAACAACAATCATATCGGCCGGTGAGGTAGCCGAAATTGTTGACATGATTCCTCCATTCTGAGGAGGCAAAGAACCAACCACCAAAGGTGACGAAATAGGAAAATTCACAGGAGTGTCCAAAAGAGAACTAATTGGGACAGTACGATTTTCAGACACGGCCCCAGCAGATGAAGATGGCCAAAATTCCCTTGGAAGAGAATAAGCACTTGTGAAAGATTGAAAAGTAGCAGAATCTTGATTGGACACCATGGCTTAGCAAAATGATTTGACTATGAGAGGAGAGCTTTGGTATTAAGGAAAACCTCACTTAATCATCCAAAAGGCTCTCAATGAAAGCACCAAAATGATAATCCTCGAACCCGGGGTGAGAATAATTCTGTAATCTTGACCTTCAAGGGGACAGGTGGCCACACTACTAGGGATTTCGGGCGTGTAACTCTATGCCCTTAAAAGACTAAAATGTCTTGTGGGGTCTGTTTTGGATTATCAATTTTGATTGTATCAGTAGAAAGACGAGTGTTTGATTCCCTAGATTTGTTGTCTACGCTATTAAATAGAGATACTCTTACTTTGTAACTCCTTTTATTCTAATAAGAGTTTCAGTTTCGTTGACAAAAAATATATATTTATAAAAGTAATCGAACTTAATTCTTTCAGTGAAGTCACCAACTCCATCTACAGATTGAGGTAGATCCTTGGATTCATCCAAGTTCATTTCTTGTTCTTGTTTTCATTTCATGTTTTGAATCAAATTTTGTAACCAAACTATTTTCATTTCATACAAGAGTTTGATTCGATTTTAGTTGCTTTTCATATTTGTTTGGAGTTCTTGTTATTTACTTGTTCATCACCTTTAATGAAACCAAATCCATATTAATAAGAATGTAAAATTGTTTTATATCTCAACTAAGTAATTAATACTATAACAACTGTCTTGAATCAAGAGGTTCATGAATCCATGTTTTAATGATTCTAACCATAGTTATCAGAACCGGACCGGACAGAGAACCGGAAATGAAAATTTGGTGGTTCAACCGGGTTGAACCGGGTTCGACCGGATTGTAGTTGCTGGTCTGTCCGGAACCGTTCACACATTAAATCGGCCAATCTTAGGCTATTAAATCGGATTAAACCGGATTGAACCGGCTGGTTTTTTTACTGTAGCATTTTATAATATATCAAAATAAAGTACATCAAGTACATCAAAAGTTAAAAATAAAGAAACTATCTAACATTCAAATGGCACACTTAAATATTCAAATTACAAAATAAAGAAACAATCCAACATTCAAACACACTTAAATATTCATACACACTTAATTATCCAAATTACAAAATAAAGAAACAATCCAACATGTAAATGAAATGATGTTCAAAATTCAAACACACTTGTTCATTAAGAGACATTTGTACCATGTAACAACAATAAAATCATACGAACTAGCATACTATATGTTAATTTTATCACTCATAAAATTCATTTGAAATTAAACATGTATTATAATTAAAGGAAACGAACTAAGCCGCAAAACAAAAGAGAAATTAGGAAATAGATGAAAATTAAATTTTGAATATAACTCCATCTTGATCATGATAAAAGAGATGTAATTAACCAAGTGAGATATTTATAGATTAACGAATTAGGATACTAATTACCTCCATCCAAGAAAATTGTACAAATAATATTTATTATAAGCATGTATGTTTTTCATGTAAAACATATTTACAAGAACAAAAAAAAGAACAAAAAAAGAGTAAATTAAACACACAAAATTTAGAGTAATAATCCGCTATAGTATTAAACTATTAATGTATATATGTATGCAAATTAATCCTCCTCATTTAGAATAATAATCAGCTATATTTTGCATCACTTTCACCTTTATAATTTTGAACTCTTTTGTAAGTCTTTAAATTGCTATATTTTTATGTAATTTATTAATTAATATGACTCCTCATTTTTTTTAGTTTTATATATATTTTATTTGCAACCCTTCTAAGTTCTATGTAAATCCGGTCGGTTCGGTTGAATTTTCAAATTTTTTTCGGATTGACCGACCCATTACTAATCAATAATTAAATTAATTTATCAATTCTAATTTTTTCTTGGTGGGCCGCCTCACACTTTCTTTCCTCTTTCCCTTTTCTTTTACTTTTCCTTTCTTTTTCTCTCCTCCGCAGCCTCACAAGCTCACACTTTTTTTTTCTTTTTCCTTTTCTTTCCTCTCTTCCCTTTTTCTTTTTCTTTTCTGGTTTTTTTTCTTCCAATTCTCTTCTCTGTTCTCTTTGATGATGGCGATTTGGTGGTTTTTTTTGGTGATGGATTTGATTGCGGTGACGGTGGCGTGAGCAGATCGGGATCGATGACGGTGATTTGATTTCTCTCTCTCTCACATGTAAAAACCCAAACCTTTCCTTTCCTTTCCTTTCCTTCCCTCTCTTCACGATCTAAAAATCCAATCTTTTTCCCTTTACTTTACTTTTTTTCCATTTCTTTTCCCCTTCCAAGCTACACCAAGCAAAACCCATTTCCCTTTTTATATGATCATCAACAAAAAGCCTAGATCTGGTTTGGGTTTGGGTTTTTGGTTGTTGCTCTACTGCTATGCAAAAGAGAAAGAGAGAAACACAAGGAAAAGAAAAGAAGTTCACGCGAAAGAGAGATTAAGTGAAAAAGGACAACGGTGTCGTTCGTGCCAAAACGACGCCGTGACTGATAAGTTGCCAAACCGGACAGTTTGGCAACAAACCGACCGGTTCTCCGGTTCATAAAAAACCGGATGAACCGGCCGGTCCGACCCGGGTCAGAGGCGCATCTGGTCAGAAAGGTGAATCGGACCGGCCGGTCCGGTTCTGATAACACTGATTCTAACTAACGAATTAAGTTATGACTTGATATAATTTAGGAAAAAACACAATCAATCCACCGACTTTTGCTACATTAGATAATTTTTCTACCAACGTTTGACCTTATCCAAAATTACCATCAACATTTACACCGTTAGATAATTCATCCATTAATTTTTTCTACGTTAGACAATTTTACCACTAGATCACCAATTTTAACCATTTTACAAGTCCCATTAACGGCGTTAATTACTCCGTCAAATGAAGAAAAATAGGCAAAATGATCACAAAAAGACGATGTTTTAAACAAAACAACACCGTTTTAATGTTACTTTTTCTACATAATTACAGAAAAATGTAAAAAAATGCACACAAAAAAATCCAGAATAATGTAAATTTTTTAATGATTAAATTATCATTGATTATGCAAATGGTTACTCCACCTAGGCTAATTAATAACTAATTTAATAATTAATAATAATATTCATTTTATCAAAAATTAAATATTCATATAATCTATGAAGCATAGTTTCAGATACTGGATACCATAAGATACTTTGATATGAAATTTTTTGAAATCTTAAGATAGAATACGCCTATTAATACGTGAATTTTTAAATATTTATTTTAAAAATATAAATAATATTGTAGAAATTAAAATATAAATAGAATAATTAAATTATATAAAAGATACAAGGAATAAAAATTATCAAATCATTTTTTAAAGTTTCATTTTAGTTCATAACAATTTTAAATCTCATATAACTCTTAATAATAATATTCAATAGATAAATAAATTAAAGTAACAATAAAAGAATATAACTATAAGTTGTTTACAGTTAAGTAATAAAAACTTTACTTCAATTTTTACAATTTAAAACATATATTTTCTTATAAATAGTTTTAAAAATCTGTTAACTAAATTTGCATTAAATGGATAAAAATAAATAAAGACATATTTCTTTTTTTAAATACTTTTGTTACCTTAAAGTTAAAAGATAAAACTATGTGAATAAATTTATATCTTAAATATATAAAATATAACAAAAATAACTATAATATGAAATACTAATATATTAACAATGTAATACTTTATGAACTATGTTAAAAAAGTAAAATCTGAAAATTTACATTTGAACAAAAAAAAGCTTAAATTTGTAGACAAAATATCTAAGATGTATCTGGAGGTATTTACGACATGTCCCAAAAGTATCCCAAATATATTTTATCTATATTTACTTTTTTAATATTATTTTTAAGTATTCGGCCATATCCGGACGTATACCAAATTGGAGTAATCATGCTATATAGATCTAAATTAAAGATTTTTTTCTTTTAATTTTTTCAACTTATAATTTTTTCAACTTTAATTTTATCTATGTTTTTATTAATTAAAAACATTATCGATTTTTAAATTATTCTCTTCTTTACTTGATATTTCTACATTTTTTTATTTTCAGAATTTTTTTTAAAGTCTTAAATATTTTCTGCAATTATACAGAAAAATTAACATTAAAACAACATCATTTTTTACTATCTTTGTTTAGTTGACGGAGGAATTAACGCCGTTAGTAGGGCCAGCAAAATGGATGTTGAAAAGTGGTGGCTCATTAGTAAAATTATCTAATAGACAAATACAGTTAAACCTCGATAAATGAATGTCCGATAAACGAATAACCTCGCCAAATGAATAATTTTCTCCGGTCCCGACTTGGGCAAATGGGCTAAATGAATAACCTCGCTAAATGCATTAACGAATAATTTTTTTTGAATCCTTAAAGACCCCATGTAAATATAAATGAATAATCATTAAAATTCATAAGATATATATATATATATATATATATATATATATATATATATATATATATATATATTTATTTATTTATCCTAAAAACAAAAATATTTCTTCCAATCAACAATGTTCATACAAGAAGTTTGTAGGTAGGTTAGGTACATTGTCTTAGTCTCTAAGTATTCCATACATAGAATATTATTATTAGTACATGTTGCATGTATTTAGACTCTAAGTATTCCATACATAGAATCTTATAAGTACATGATGCATGTACATAGTCTATATACGTATTTGTACATTAAATGTAAAATAAATAATCATACGAAAAAATAAAAATGTAAAAATACTATCTAAATGAATAAAAATTCATTTATCGATAAATGAATAATATATTCATTTATCGATAAATGAATAATATATTCATTTATCGATAAGTAAATAAACTCACTAAACGAATATTTTTTGCTGGTCCCAAGAGCATTCATTTATCGAGGTTTAACTGTAGTTAGTGGGTGAATTATCTAACGACGTAAATATTAATTCTAATTTTAGACAAGGTTAAAAGTTGGTGGGCAAATTGTCTTTTTGAGAAAAAGTTGGTGATCAAACTATTTTTGTCCTCGTTTCGATCTTGGACTCTAACGTCGTTTTTATTTGGATTTCATTTGTGTAAGTGTCTCAATTAAAACTACAATTCTAGTAGCATTTTAGCATAAAAAAGTATTTATAAGAGAGTCATTTAGGGATTTTTTCAAAGGGGAAAATAGATTTTTCAGGAGAAAAATATGGTTTCGTGGCAGTCCACCGGTCCCTAGACCGCATCCATATGCTAAAAATATTTTTGGTCGGGCCTGTCCACCGGCTTTCCTGACCAATCCACCGGCCTCAATTTTTCTCTTGCATGTTACTCACATTATTCTCACAGGCCGGTGGACGTCTCCAATTCAAAATTTTAGCCAAATTTTGAATTCATTTGATCCCAGTCTTGACCAATTTTCTCCACTTTGTTGATTTAAGAAAGTTAAACCTGTTTATCTTTTTAAAACTCTTTCAAATAAAGTAAACGTTTTTTCAAAGGTCTTCTTTTTATAAAAGGTTTTACTTCTATTTGAGTGAGTAAATGATTTCTTCTTAAAACTATACTTAAATTAATTGGATTATTGATTGATTCATATATATTTTCTTGTAATTCACTTGTGTTTGCTATTAGTTTAAATATTTATGAAGGTGTAAGAAAAGTGATAAGTCTTTCTAAGTATTAGGAAGATTCCTATCTATTAAGGACATTATGATTGAATCTAGTCTTAATTAGATTTGTTGATAAATTTTGAACTTTGGGAAAGAGTTTGTTAAAAGTTTGAGCTTAAGCCATTTAAAAAGTTTTTTTTGTTAGGTTTTAGTTGAGGTTCGAAAAACTAAGTGTACAAATAGGTATTATGCATGATGACTAAATATGTGAAAAAAAGTGATGAAAAGTGAGACTTGTTCCTGTGAGAGATACATGGCAACTTAGATTCAAAACAAGTGAGTTGTTTTTTTTGTGACATCAATGTCTAAACACGGTTCTAGTACACCAAACATTTTTTAGCTCATTCGTGTGAATATTAATAGTGGATGTTCATCTGCAGAAAGCACCACATGTTGATTCGAGACAAGGATCAAATTCTATAGATTCACACTGGATCATGTTAAACTTTTTTTAGAAGGTACACCGTACACGAGTCCATATTTTTATATGTTAATTTACTCGACTGCATGAGTTGTGTCATTTTATTCCGCTGCATGTTAAGACAAAACTCAACACAAATGAGTAAAGTTGACGCGCATTCTCCATCTTCCACCGGCCTTAGAAACCACAATAGGCAGGAGCAAGACCAAAAACAATTTCTTAGGGACCAAAGTCAATGCACAAAAAAAATTATATAGTTAATGGAATACTTAATCATAACTCAAGTAGACTTAACTGTAATGTTGTGTTGATTGTCAATAATAAAACAAAACATTTTTTTTAATGTAAACTAAATATGAAATTTAACTCCAATATAAATTATAGGGATAAAGACGATATGATACTCAATATTTAGCTGGTTAAATAATTTGACCACTAATATTTGGTTTTAGAAAAAATAGTTATACAAATGGATGGTGATGTCAACCTCAATTTTTACCACATAAGTTTTCATATTCTCCAATTTTAATAATTATTAACTTTTAACTAATTTATAATGATTGATCCAATATGAATATAGTTAGAATATGAACAACTATAATTTAAAGAGCTATAATAATGACATGTTTAATTTAAAACACAAATAAAATAAGGATCAAGGAAATAAAAAATAAAACATAAAAGAAATAAAAATGTATACTTATTGTTAAAGTAATGTTGCAAGAAAAAATCATAAAAAAAGTTACATAAATGGATGAATATGTTGAAAGAGTAAGATAATTAATTTCCTTTAAATGAGTAATTAAATATATTAATATAACTTCTCGATATGTATAAATATTAGGTAAAAGATAAAAAAAAAAGTGAAAAAGTAAAGAAAATGATGAAGAATAAAAAGAGGAATAAAATAGATGAGAAAATGATAAAAATAAATTAAAAATATTAGAAAAATGAATATGGGAAATAATGAAAGGAAAGACTTGCACCCTGCTGGGAAATAATTTAGTTTAAAGAGTAAAAAATGTAGATTATAACTAAAGCTTTGTTGCAAGAATAATTTGTAAAAGTATTATTATAAAAATGCTTAATAATATTTAATACTGTTAGATAACTAATTTCTAAAATTGAAATGATTGAATTTTATTTAATATATTTCAGTCATATGTATAAATAACATGTGAAAGAAAAACAATAAAGTAAAAAATGTGTTAAAGTAGTGATTCAAAATACTTTAACACATTTTTTACTTTATTGTTTTTAATGTGTTAAAGTATTATTTTTAAAATACTTTTTAAAAGATAAGGAACAATTATTGTTTTTTAAGAAATAAATACTTTCAATTTTTAGTTATTCATAATTTATTGTATTTTTTTAATCACTTAAAAAGTCAAAATCGTAACTTTCAGAAAATTACAACGTTAACGGATTGGCGCCATCTCTATAAAACATCCACATAAACTAAAAGAAACAACTCTGGCGAAGCAGACAACAATTTCTAGTACATATTGACTTTTCAATTTTATGTGTACCACTAGCGTTTTTTCATTATTGATAAAAACTAAAAGTTATCTCTATCCAAAGTCAGTCACTAAATTGAAGTTTTTTTTTCACTGTAAGAAACTTTTCATTTCTCACCTAATTAAAAATTGAACTTATGACTTAATTTATAAGAAAGGATATCTATGAAACATAAATACAGGTACAAAATACTGACACAATATAATACAATACATCAATACGAATAAATTAAAAATTTAGGATACGATATGGTTGAGCATACGTAATTTGTATATATTATTTTCTAATTTATAATGACCGTAAAATATATAATTATATTTCTCAATACTCAAGATATTGTAATTTAAAATATATAATTATATTTCTCAATACTCAGTACTCAATATATTTTATATTACAATATCTTAAGTATTGAGAAATATAATTATATATTTTACGATCGATATATAATAGAAAAAAAAAATATGTAAAAATTACTTATTTTTAAGCGTATCATATCTTTAGTTTTTAATTTTTTTTCATATCGATATATCATATTTGTATTTGTATACACACGGACTGATTAAGGCGTTATCAAATCTGTATGAAAAGCCCTCTACAACTAATAAGGTATATTTGATTCGTCTATTAGTCAATACGAGGATGAAAGAAGGTGGTTCTGTTGCTGATCATATGAACGAATTTAATTCTATACTGTCTAGATTAGTTTCCGTTGAGATTAAATTCGATGATGAAGTACAGGCCTTGTTGTTGTTGTCCTCGTTACCTGACAGTTGGTCAGGGTTTGTCACAGCAGTTAGCAGTTCGTCTGAGACTACTAAGCTAACGTTCACAGGAATTCGCGACTCAATTCTTGGAGAAGACATTTGTAGGAGGAATTCTGGGGAATCATCGGGCTCTTTGCTGAGTATGGATGGTAGAGGCAGACAAGTTGGGAAGGGGCAGAATCAAGGGCGTAACAGATCGAAGTCCAGAAAGAGAGGGCAGTCCAAGAATCACAAGGATATTGTGTGTTGGAACTGTCAAAAGCCTAGTCACTTTAGGAATCAGTATACGGCTCCTGCAGTTCCTAAACCAAAGAAGAATGATGGTAACTCAGTTAACACAGTGGAAGAAGTTAGTGATGATGTGCTGATTTGCTGTGTTGAGTGTTCTATTGAATCTTGGGTCATGGATTCTGGTGCATCATTCCATGCCACTCCAAGCAAGGATTCAATGCTGAATTTCAGGTCTGGAAATTTTGGCAAAGTTCGTCTTGCTGATGACGAGACTTTGGACATTACAGGTATGGGAGACATCAAAATCAGAACCTCTTTTGGAACAATCTGGTTGTTAAAAGATGTTAGATACGTTCCTGGACTCAAGAGGATGCTGCTCTCTGTGGGTCAGTTGGATGAGGAAGGGTATCATGTTATCTTTGGAAACATACAATGGAAGGTTGTGAAGGGGAATTTGGTTGTTACTCGTGGTGATAAGGTTGGAACTCTTTATACTATGGAACAATCATGTGATGAGGTTAATGCAGTTACTAATGATGTTGGTCCATCGACTCTTTGGCACCAAAGGCTTGGGCATATGAGTCAGAAGGGTATGAAGTTGCTAGTTTCTAAAGGCAAGATTCCGGAACTGAAGAATGTGGAAGTTGGATTCTGTGAAACATGTGTGTTTGGGAAGCAGAAATGAGTTACTTTTGCAAAATCAGGGAATGCACCCAAGTCTGGGAAGTTAGAGCTAGTTCATACAGATGTGTACGGACCGACTACAGTTACCTCCTTGGGAGGATCACGTTACTATGTCACCTTCATTGATGATGCCACTAGAAAAGTATGGGTTTATTTTCTGAAAAATAAATCTGACGTGTTTGAAACCTTTAAGAAGTGGAAGGCAGAAGTTGAAAACCAGACAGGGTTGAAGATTAAGAGCCTGAAATCAGATAATGGGGGTGAATACAGCAGTGATGAGTTCAAAGTCTATTGTGTAGAACACGGAATTAGAATGATACAGACTATTCCTGAGACACCGCAGTAGAATGGAGTTGCAGAGCGAATGAATAGGACTTTGAATGAGAGAGCCAAGAGTATGAGGATACATGCAGGATTGCCAAAGATGTTTTGGGCAGATGCAGTTAGTACAGCGACATATCTCATTAACAGAGGACCCTCAGTTCCTTTAGGGTTCAAGATTCCAGAGGAAGAGTGGCAAGAAAAAGAGGTAAATCTCTCACACTGAGAGTTTTTGGTTGTGTTTCTTATGTGCGGATTAAAGATTCTGACAGGGATAAGCTTGATCCTAAAGCAAAGAAGGTTACTTTAATTGGCTATGGCTCAGATGAGATGGGATACCATTTCTGGGATGAGTTGAACAGGAAAGTCATTAGAAGCAGAGATGTCACCTTCAATGAGAATGCAGTGTATAAGGATAAGTTTGCGGCAGATTCTGAAACTACAAAGGAACAAGAAATTAAAGAGCAGATTGTGTTGGAAGACATTACAGAGGATGTTCTTGCAGGGGACAGTGGGAGTTTGGCAAACAGAGATGCTGAGGAGGCAGTCCCAGTTGCCCTAGATGTTGCAGTAAAAAGATCAAATAGAGTTTCCCGACCGCCACAAAGATACTCTCCTTCAGCTTATTACTTGCTTTTGACTGAGGATGGTGAGCCTGAGAGTTATTTAGAGGCAATGCAGATGGATGAGTCAGTTCAGTGGGAGCTAGCCATGAACGAGGAGATGAGTTCGCTTGAGAAGAATAAGACTTGGTCGTTGACTAAGTTACCAGCAGGAAAGAAGGCTTTGCAGAATAAATGGGTGTTCAAGATTAAAGAAGAACTTGATGGCAGCAAGAGATACAAGGCAAGGTTAGTGGTGAAAGGTTTTCAGCAGGAAAAGGGCATTGACTACAATGAGATTTTTTCTCCGGTTGTCAAGATGACTACTATCAAACTTGTTTTAGGTATCGTGGCTGCAGAGGAATTACATCTAGAGCAGCTAGATGTGAAGACCGCGTTCTTACATGGTGATCTTGAGGAGGACATTTATATGACACAGCCAGAGGGGTTCTCGGTAGCTGGGAAAGAGGATATGGTTTGCAAGCTGAAAAAGAGCTTGTATGGTCTAAAGCAAGCACCAAGACAGTGGTACTTGAAATTTGACAGCTTTATGATGAGGAGTGGGTACACGAGGTGTACTATGGATCATTGTTGCTATGTTAAGCAATTTGATTCATCTTATATTATATTGTTGTTGTATGTTGATGACATGTTAATCGCAGGATCTGACATGAGGGAAATCAACAAGTTAAAGAGACAGATGTCTCTAGATTTTGAGATGAAGGATTTGGGTCCCTCAAAGTAGATACTTGGTATGAGCATCATCAGAGATAGAAGTGAAGGTACTCTGAAATTGTCGCAAGAGAAGTACATTGGGAATGTGTTAAATAAGTTTAACCTCCAAGATGCGAAGATTAGAAGTACGCCTTTGGGAGCCCACTTCAATCTCACAAAGAAGCAGTCACCTCAAACGGATGAAGACAAGGAAAAAATGGCTAATGTTCCGTATGCATCTGCAGTTGGTAGTTTGATGTATGCTATGGTGTGCACGAGACCAGACATTACTCATGCAGTGGGAGTTGTTAGCAGATTCATGTCTAATCCTGGAAGAGAGCATTGGGAGGCGGTTAAGTGGCTGCTACGCTACTTGAAAGGTACCTCTAAGGTTGCATTATATTTCCGTAGGAAAGATGTAATCTTGGAAGGATTCACTGATGCAGATTTGGGTGGTTGCGAGGATACAAGAAAGAGTACTATAGGATATACTTTCACTTTGGGTGGCACAACAGTTAGTTGGATGTCTTGACTTCAAAAGAGTGTTGCTCTTTCAACCACAGAAGCAGAGTACATGGCTATTTCAGAAGCCAGCAAGGAAATGATTTGGTTGAAGAATTTTCTTGAGGAGTTGGGCAAGAAACAGGAAGACAACGTTCTGTACAACGACAGTCAGAGTGCCATTCATCTTGCGAAGAATCCTGTGTTTCATGCTAGGACAAAACACATCCAGATGAAATATCACTTTATCAGGGAGTTGATTAGTGATGGTACTTTGTCCTTGAAGAAAATTCTTGGTTCAAGGAATCGAGCAGATATGCTGACCAAGGTGGTTACTAAAGAGAAGTTGAAGTTTTGCATAGCTTCAACTGGCCTTCAGAACTGACTGTTGAAGAAGGCTCAGCACATATAGAGTTGCTTAATGCTGTTGGATTTTACTAGAGTTACATGAGTGAGAGTGGACCTGTGATCAGTCTCCAAGTGGGAGATTGTTGGGTATGTGGAGTCTGATATACCACATCGCTAGCATAGGGAATGGAGGTCGGCCCTTTCCCTATAAATAAACTCTCTTGTAATTGTAAAACTAACGAATATTAAGACTAATAATATTTGTGCGGTTTGTGGAGTGCGGCTAGACCGATACCACGTTAATCCCTTGTCTTGTTTCTTGTTGATTATCTTTCTCAATCTAGGTTATCTTTCGGTCTCCTACTCGGGTAATTCCTAACAATTCCATGTGATGTTTGACTAACCCAATCGCTGAATATTTTTGGTCAGTCACCTTGATCAACTCTCTTCTAATCAAACTTGAGTTCATTCACCATTGGAAGTGAATCGCTATGAGTACTTACTCCCTAACTAGGAACACGTGGATGACTCGCTTGGGGTAGTGCTCGCTGATAATGGGTAACCTCGCCCTTCATATATTGTTCTATTAAATATTCAAACAACGCGTCCATTCCAACCGTTGTGTCCGTTCCAACCATTGCGTTTGTTTCAATCGTTGTGTCCGTTCCAACCATTGTGTCCGTTCCAATCGTTGCGTCAATTCCAACCGTTGTGTCCGTTCAAACCAATGTGTCTGCACTAAGAGTTGCGTCCATTAATAGATAGGTGCAATACTTCTTATAAATAGGTGTTGATACCTTTGTTGTAAAATATGGAAATATATATGTAGAAAAGCAAAGCATCAACAATGTAGTCTCTATATCCAGCTCTCAGAGCCCAAATTTCTATTTATGTATTCTACTATTCATATCTGAATTCTACTATTTATAAATTCATTTTACTATTTATTAAATATCGAGTTTCTACTTGGTATCACAAACATCATTATTATATTCTACATGGTAGCGGAGCCTCTTGATCTTAAGGGGCCTATGGCAGCAAACTCACGAAGATGTTGGTTTTGAGGAGGAGTGGTGACAGTCAACACCAACCTCATCTGTATATTGTTCTACCATGAGTGGAACACAAACAAAAACGGAGCCAATCAATTGAAATCATCATGAGCAAATCTGAATCTGAAAGCTCTGATGCAAAATCTGCTTTGATTATTTTGTATGGTTTCGACAATGTCCTAAGAAACGGGTGCGTGGTGATATCCTAAGAAAGGATCCCATTCCTGAAGGTCCAACAAATTAATTGAAGAATGGCTTGGGTAGTGGATTCGAACAGATGCGTGGCGATATCCTAAGAAAGGATCCTGTTCCTAAAGGTCCAACAATTGAAAAATAGTTTGGGTGGTGGATTCGAATAGGTGCGTGGAGATATCCTAAGAAAGGATCCTGTTCCTGAAGGTCCAACAAATTAGTTGAAAAATAGTTTGGATGGTGGATTCGAACAGGTGCATGGCAATGTCCTATGAAAGGATCCAACTCCTGATGATCCACATTTCCTCTTGATCCGTCGTGAGGCTGCTCGAAAAAAATAATGATGAATGGAGAACCCGAGAAAGGTGAACCTTCTGCTGTTATCAGTCGCAATCCTCAAGACAAGGTTCAAGCAAGGTCCAACAAATTAATTAAAAGAAGCAAGCCAAAGCTGCAGAACTTCAAGGGGAGCAACATCAACTGGAAGTTCTGAACATGAAAATATGATTGAAATATAATGATGAGTATGATGACACTCACATATTGGTATGAAACCAAGCTGAAGATGGTTACAATGAAGAGAGTCATAATGAACACTCAAAGGGTTATAATGAAGACTTAGAGGGAAGTCACAATGACAGTGAAGGGAGTCATAATAAACACTCAGAGGGTTATAATGAAGACTCAGAGGGAAGTCACAATGACAGTGTTGATCCCTTGCAATAATTTAATGTAAAGAATGCATTTCTTCATAGTGAACTGACAGAAGAAGTGTATATGGATCTCCTACCAGGCTGTATAATCTGTGAACATCAACAACAAAAAGTGTGCAGGTTGAAGAAATCATTGTACGGGCTTAAACAGTCCCCATGAAGGAATTTGGCTATTGTTAAAGCAATGCAGATCATACGTTGTTCCTAAAGAAACGACAAGACAAGATAACTGCACTCACTGTATATGTTGATGACATGGTGGTGCCTGGTCAGCCTTGGTTTCCCAATGGCTATCCCGTCTCACAGAATGGATATCTTGCTGTGATAAATATTTCTACAGATGGTTTGGTAGAAACACCAACACTAGTAATTGTTCAGTTGAGTGCAGAAAATAAAAGTGAAGCTGCAGCGGAGAGTGGTTCTGAAAACTTAACAGACATCCTTACTAAAGCAGTTTCAAGCCAAGTATTCTCGAAGATTCTTTGCAAGTTGGGCATATGGGATATCTACGCACCAACTTGAGGGGGAGTGTTGAATATTCAAACAACGCGTCCATTCCAACCGTTGTGTCCATTCCAACCATTGCGTCTATTTCAATCGTTGTGTCCGTTCCAACCGTTGTGTTCATTCCAACCGTTGTGTCCGTTCCAACCAATGCGTCTGCACCAAGAGTTGCGTCCATTAATAGATAGGTGCAATACTTCTTATAAATAGGTGTTGATACCTTTGTTGTAAAATATGGAAATATATATGTAGAAAAGCAAAGCATCAACAATGTAGTCTCTATATCCGACTCTCAGAGCCCAAATTTCTATTTATGTATTCTACTATTCATATCTGAATTCTACTATTTATTAAATATCGTGTTTCTACTTGGTATCACAAACATCATTATTATTTTCTACATGTTCCTTGTCTATTCTTTACTTTCTCCTTATATTCTTTTTTATCGTCTCGCGTTAATTATACTTGACCAATTCCAACTGTCCTTGATGAGGCAATTAGAGAGACTTTTCTATAATATGTTATCAGAAGCCCAAAAATTAACGTGCTTCAGTGTTTACCAAAGTCTTGCTCTTTCTTTTGATTTTTTATTGGTTATCGTGATTGTTTCGTAACTATGTTGGGTCGATTTTTTATTTTGAATTTTGAAAAATGTTGTCATTTTAAAAGTAATGATGTGTGTTAAACTATGAAGTTTACTAATTCTAATTTTGATGCTTACAATTAACAAATTAAATTATTATTAATGCATTTTTTATGGAGTTTAAAGAGGAATTACTTTAAGATCATTTAAAAGGTTAATTCCTTGGAATTATAGTTTGTAAGCATATTCCGATTTGTAGTCCAATTTAAGTTGCAATTTAGCCAAAATCCCTTGCTATTTTTTAGAGTACATTTATTTGATTTTGAAAAAAAAAGAAGAAAATATTAGGCACCGCACCGACCGCCACTGCTGGAATTTTAAGTTCAAGATTTCGACCAGAGCGGTACACCACCACCCTACTAGGGTAGTAGTTGCGTCAAATTTCAACTCTGATATTTTGAGTTCTTTGTTCTATGGGAAATATTTACTTTTCAAACTTTTAATTAATGAGCGTTGGTTGGATTTAATTTGTGGTAGTTTTTACCACATGTTTTCATGCATTTTGAATGGTGATTCTACTAATATGAGTACAAAATCCGTTCTTTTTGCAGAAAGTAGTCTTGGAGAGCAAAGAGTGAAAAAGGGCCGAAAATAGCTATTTATGGGCAGAGTGGAGCAAACACCTTTCTTGGCTGGTCTCTTGACTAAGAGGAGTCGTCTTAGCCGACAGAGAATCCTACATTCAGAGCGATACTTGAAGTTAGAAGTCCAATGCGATTGCGATTGCTAGTTTATCCTCAGAAGAGTTAGAGCGGCATCCTTCCTTTATTTAAGCTATTTAGACTTCTAATCGGAGAGGAAGAGTGATCAAATACAATTATTAGTTTAATTAGGATTTATTTTATTTCTTTCTTTTTAGAGATATTATGGAGGGAGGAAACTATATATAGTCTCCCAAGGGTTTTGAGAAAGGGACCTTCGTCCCTTCTCTTCCGTTTTTACTTGTCTTGAATTTTTAACATCTTGCTCCTTCATTTCTTCACAGAAATGGAGGATTCATTATATTCTATTACTTCTTTTATTTTCTTTATTCATGAGCATGTCTAGCTAAACATATCTTTCTAGTAGAAGCATTTAAAGCATTATCATGAGTTTGCATGAGATCTAATTGTTCATAATTAATCTTTAAATCTGCATTTAATTGATTTCCAAAATAGTTGTATTGCGCTTCCTTTTGATTTTAGATCTGGCCAGTCTAGAGTTAATTTGATTCCTGCAAGTGTCATTCTTCTTGGTTATGGAAACCCTTTCTTAGGCCATTTACGGACCAAGAGGATCGAAGTAGACAACTAGCCCTAAGAAGCTAGTGGGAAAGGTTAATCTGATTTAGTCCCGATTGACAACCGAGGATCCTAGGTTTGGAGTTGTCTTCCCCTAATCGATCATCAATTAATTTTAGTAAACCCTTCAACCAGCAAGGTGCTAGTTGATTAGGAATCATCTCTAAGGGTACCTGAGGTAGTTTTGATACAGGAGGGAAGTAGGGGTCATAAGCGTACCTTGATCCTATAGCAACTCTATAGATTTGATTGAACTTGATTTGTAGTGGTTTTACCACTTATTCTAATGCATTTTTTAATGGTAATTCTATTGATTTCAATTGAATTCAATGACTATTGCAGTGAACTGATCTGGGGAGGAATTGAGTAAAAAGGAGCTGAAAAGATCCAATTATAGAGTAGAAATGGATTTGGGCAGAACAGACTGAATCTTTTGATGAAGGAGGTGTCCAAATAGTGAAGTAAAGATACGACTGGACATCCCAACGTGTTAGCTATCTCTGGTCCAAATTTGAAGCCATTTGGGCAAGTGCATCGTCAAAAAGACTAAGGTGACATTTTCGCTGACAGAGTCCTACACCGACCAGGACTCTCATACGCGTCAGGCGACTTCGATCTAGGCATTCCGCCCCAGTGAGACCCGGAATAGGAAGGCAGAGGTTGTTCCCTAATCTTTCGGATGTTAGCTTTCATTTGGGATAGGTTTTAGCGCATTTGGACAAGCGGATTGAAAGTTACTCGAGTCGACATTCTATTGCGCAGTGTGTTTGCCCGGCAACCCGCGACTTGAAAATTATAGTCCAATGGAAAGCCCAGCCGTTCAAATCACTCCACAATAATTCAATAACCTCTTCATTTATATTATTAGATATTTTATTTAAGTTATTTCTTATATTTTAAGTAGTTTCCTAAATAGACTTCTTACCTTTTTAGAATGCCTAGTGCTTAGTATAAATAGAGCCGCTTGGCTCCTTTGTGAATGGGAAAGGAGGGACGGCAGCAACCACTCTCTTCTTCTCTTTTCTCTGGTTTTGAACTTAAGATTTATATATTTTATATAGTTTTGTCATTTCCTTTACTTTTCTTATTTTTCTCTAACTAATCTTTCTTATTCTTAGTAGAGATGTTTAAAGCATGAGTATGAGTTTGCATGAGACCTAATCGTTCTTATTAATCTTTCTTTCTGCATTTAATCAATCACGCGATTATTCTTAACGTGTTTCTATTTGATATTAGATCTGACCAATTTAGTGTTGAATAGATAATACAACTGTCATTCTTCTTGGTTGTGGATTATCGACCAAGAGGATCTAAGTAGACACCTACGCGCTACCGGCGGGATCGGGAAATGGTAGGGGGAAAAGTTAATCAGATCAAGTCCCGATTGACGCCCGAGGATACTAGTCTGGAGTTTTTTTCCCCTAGTCGTTCATCTGCCAACTCAGTAAACCTTTTAGCCAGCAAGGTGCTAGTTGGTAAGGCATCATCTCTAAGCGTACCTGAGGTGGTGTTGATGCAGGAGGGAAGCAGGGGTCATAAACGTATCTTGATCCTATAACAACTCTATAGATTGAAGATGAATACCCTTGTGTCCATGATTGCAACTCATATCTCATCGCTTGCCAGCCTCTACTAGGAATTCGTTCTCGCATTTGATTCCCATTTTCTGGATTTGCGTCTTGACCAAGAATCCCGCTCTTGGCCAAGACTATTTATTTTCTTAATTTATTTTTCTGTCTTTAGTTTTAAACGAAAACCCCCCATTCACCTAAGTGTTAAATTTTGGTTTTTTATCTTGTTTAAGTCTAACCATTCTCTATCGATCCTCTTACCACTATTTGCAATCTTTTGTAGGTATTGATAAGTTGTAATTTATTTTTGGTGGATTCGAAAACCCACCAAATTTTGGCGCCGTTACCAGGGAATGGTTCAGTCTTGACCAAGATAGAAGCCCAAATTTTTTCTTCTACACATTTTCTCTTTCCCTTTCCATTCTTCTTTTCTTTCATGGCTAATTTTAATTTTTTCTCTCAATTTAACTCTGTTCCTTAATGTTTTAATGCAGGATGCTATGGTCCGTCATAATGGGGATATGATATGAACTACAATCCATACACATCTAATCAATATCCCGCTTGGTGGAATCAACGAAGTCTTAACTATGAAGTGTAACCTGTTCCTAATTATCAATATTTTCAACCTCCACAAATTAGACGAGATCCTCTTATTTCTGATCATCTCATCCAACGTATGGAGGAATGTTTGGCGGCATTAGAAGGCATACTAAGACAACTTAAATCCCTTGTAGAGGATTAGAGACGCACATCTTCGGAGTCCGCACTCAATATGGAGCATGATGCTAATGATGTCACCTTGCCAAGTAACACAAATCTGCCAGTTTGTCTTGACCAAGACGCAAATCTTGACCAAGACGAATGTCTGGACGAAGACGCGGAGGCAGAAGTTGTTACTCAACCTAGTCAGGCCAATTAGACCGAAAATCGTCCCAACACTTTAGAAGAACAGAACATACCCTGTTATGGGGAAGAAAATATGGTACCATTCTTTCCAGCAACTTATTTGAATACCACGGGAGGAAGGGAGTATCTTTTAGATGTTTTTTGTATGATTGAATCCCACCTTGAAATTTTAAGATTTGAACCTAATTTTGCTATGTTCATGAGAGCATGTTTCCGTAGTGGTAAAGGTTATTTAAGTGTAACTAATAATGCAGATGCAATTATTCAAAGAATGTTACTACTAGAGAGCAAAATTTGAGAAAATAAAGAGGTTCAATATTATCCTGTGATTGAGGAAGTGCAAGGAGTTGTTCATGCATCTGAGCCAAACATGACATCCAAAGATAGCGTTAATTTGCCTAGTGAGACAAATTTGCCAACTGCCTTGACCAAGACGCTAGTCTTGACCAAGACAAATTTTCAAATTTGGAGGTAGAAATTATTATCCAGCCAAATCAACTCTAGAATCATTCTAAAACTTCACCAGAATAGGAGCTAAAGGTTTCAGAGGATTGTCATTGCAATGAGCCAAAGGAGAGCGTGAGGAATATTGAGAAAGAGATAAAAAATGGTCATGAAACCAACGCCGGTTGTGTGTGAAAGGGAAGTTCTGAAACTTTTTTATTTTATTGATACTTTTATTGAATCTCCCTACACTCACAACAATAAAAAATCATTTATTTTGCAGGAACCCAAATTGGAAATTGAATCATATAATGGTTCACTACAAAATACCTTGCTTGAAGACCATGCACTATATGGGATCATTCTCATCAAACTTCGAGCATGGAAAGCATTTAGTAGGATTGGTTGATGAATGATGCTCGAAAAGTCGAGTCTAAGACTATAAACAAAGGCACTGCTTGGGAGGCAACCCATGTTTTTACTTTAGTTTGTTTTGCTTCGAATAAATAATGCTCTTCTTCTAGAATCTAATAATGATTTTTCATCTTTCATGATATGCATCTCAGAGACCAGGATGGATGACCGCTCTTCTGGACCAACAGCAGGAGATAAACAAACTCCTTTAAAATCTTCATTCCTGCCCAGAATTGAGCAGCTGCTATGCAAACATCCCTCTTGGAGTCCATTGTTTCTCACTTCAGCAATTTGACTCTGCTTTCCCCTATCCAATCCAGCTCCACTCTCTCCACCACCTTTCGTTAATGATCTTGCCCTAGGTCGTGTCTTTCTTTTCATTTTTCTATTTTCTATTTTTGTGTTTTTCTTCTCTTACACATTGAGGACATTGTGTTTAATAAGTGTGTGTGTGTGTGTGGGGGGGGGGGGGGGGGGATTTGTGTGTTGTTGTGTTTTTTGTGTTTTTGCACGTATTAACTAATTTTTTTTCCAGTTTATGTCTAATTTTTAATTTTTGCATGATTTTTCATTTTGATGTTTTTTTTGTGTTTTTAGGTTAACCTTGCATGATCTGTGTGTTTTCTGTGATGCATGAAAATGAAACTCATTATTTTTCCTGAAATTTACCTCAACACTTTTATTACCATGACATTTAGTCACTTTATCCATGTTTGATTAACAAGGCAACCTCAGTGTAACAAGTTCAATCCCAGTAACTCTAACTCTTTACCATAGAACTATGAGTAGTTATACAAGAACCCAAGACTACTATTAGAAGAACACCATAAAACCTTCTTGACCAAGAAAGCGGCCAAATTTGGGATTTTTTCTGTCATGACCAAGAAAGAATTTCTCTGTCTAGAAATGTCCAAGAGTTATCTGTCTTTAATTCTGCACTGCCTGTTGAGTCTTTTATATTTCTTACATGTTTTTGTGGACACCACTGGAACCAACAAGGTTGCACGGTGTTGGTAATTCGGTACCATCACCCCTAAAATAGGCGAAACTCCTCGAAGTGCATCTAGTTAATCCCTTACTACCGGGCCAAACAAGCTAGGCTGGGGGTGTCCATTTCTTGAAATTTATGTGTTTTTACTTCTCAGCAAGAGAAAAGAAAATGATTCAAAGAAGCACTGCAAAAGACTCCAAAGTGAGCAAACGAAAAAGAAAAGAAAACAGAAGAATAAAAACAGTGCTATAAAGACTCCAAAGTGGGCAAAGAAAAGATCTCAATGCAGATAGGACTTGGCAACAAACTGTGTTTACATGTTTTACTTTCTATTAAATAGGTGTGAATTTGGTTGTGTCGCAACTCTTGTATATTTTTAGATTGATGGATAGACAAAGAAAAATGTGATCAAACATTTTGCTCTTCCAACTGTTCTCTTGATTCTAAAGTTGACTGTTCTTAGTTTTTTTATGCTGGGTGAGACGTTTGTAGGCATTGAATACACCTTGTTAATCTAGGGTGGATGTGTGGTTAAGTGTCTATGTATTTTCCTTGTTAAGGTGATTTCTAAGTTGAACATGGGTTGCTGATTTTTGTTTTTGCATGTTTTGTGTGTTTTATGCTTGAAGGCAAGCATTAGCTTAAGTGTGGGGGATTTGATTGAGCTTGATTTGTAGTGGTTTTACCACTTATTCTTATGCATTTTTTAATGATAATTATATTGATTTTAGTTGAATTCCATGACTATTGCAGTGAATTGATCTAGGAGGAATTAAGCCAAAAGGAGCTTAAAAGAGCCAATTATGGAGCAGAAATGGATTAGGACAGAACGGACTGAATCTTTCAACGAAGGAGGTTTCCAAACAGTGAAGTAAAGATATGACTAGACATCCCAAAGTGTTAGCTATCTCTGGTCCAAATTTGAAGCCATTTGGGCGAGTGGATCGTCAGAAAGACTAAGGTGACATTTTTGCTGACGGAGTCCTACACCGACCAGGACTCTCATACGCGTCAGGTGACTTCGACCGAGGCATTCCAGCCTAGTGAGACTCGGACAAGGAAGTCAGAGGTTGTTCTCGAAGCTTTCGAATGTTAGCTTTCATTTGGTATAGGTTTCAGTGCATTTGGACAAACGGATTGAAAGTTACTCAAGTCGACATTCTATTGCGCAGTGTGTTCGTCTGGCAGCCAACAACTTGAAGATTGTAGTCCAATGGAAAGACCAGTCGTGCGAATCACTCCACAATCATTCTAGAACCTCTGCATTTATATTATTAGATATTTTATTTAAGTTATTTCTTGTATTTTAAGTAGTTTCCTAAATAGACTTCTTACCTTATTAAATTAGGGTTTTGCGTGCCTAGTGCTTAGTATAAATAGAGCCGCTTGGCTCCTTTGTGAAAGGGAAAGGAGGGACGGCAGCAGCCACTCTCTTCTTCTCTTTTCTCTGGTTTTGAACTTAAGATTTATATATTTTATGTAGTTCTATCGTTTCCTTTACTTTTCTTATTTTTCTCTAACTAATCTTTCTTATTCTTAGTAGAGACGTTTAAAACATGAGTATGAGTTTGCATGAGACCTAATCATTCTTATTAATCTTTCTTTCTACATTTAATCAATCTAGCAATTATTCTTAACATGTTTCTATTTGATATTAAATCTGACCAATTTAGTGTTGAATAGATAATACAACTGTCATTCTTCTTGGTTGTGGATTATTGACCAAGAGGATCGAAGTAGACACCTACGCGCTACCGGCGGGATCGGGAAATGGTAGGGGGAAAAGTTAATCAGATCAAGTCCCGATTGACGCCCGAGGATACTAGTCTGGAGTTGTTTTCCCCTAGTCGTTCATCTGCCAACTCAGTAAACCTTTTAGCCAGCAAGGTGCTAGTTGGTAAGGCATCATCTCTAAGTGTACCTGAGGTGGTGTTGATGCAGGAGGGAAGCAGGGGTCATAAGTGTACCTTGATCCTATAGCAACTCTGTAGATCGAAGATGAATACCCTTGTGTCCATGATTGAAACTCATATCTCATCGCTTTCCAGCCTCTAATAGGAATTCATTCTCACATTTGATTCTCATTTTCTGGATTTGCGTCTTGACCAAGAATCCCGTTCTTGGCCAAGACTGTTTATTTGCTTTATTTATTTTTCTGTCTTTGGTTTTAAACAAAAACCCCTATTCACCTAAGTGTTAAATTCTTGTATTTTATCTTGTTTAAGTCTAACCATTCTATGTGGATCGATCCTCTTACCACTATTTGTAATCTTTTGTAGGTATTGATAAGTTGTAATTTATTTTTTGTGGATTTAACAACCCACCAAGATTGAAGATGAATAACCCTGCATCGATGATTGTTGCTTATGAATCATAACTTATTAAGCTTCTACTAGGAATTTTTTTCTCTATTCTTAGCCTGGAATAACCCTGGTTCGCTTTTGGTCTTTTTCTTGACCAAGAATTATATTCTTAGCCTGGAAGTTTTACTTGCTTTATTTTCTTTTTAGTCTTTAGTTTTAAACAAAATCTCCCCAATTTCACCTAAGTGTTACAATTGGTTTTTATAAGCATTCACGAAAATTATACCATTACTCTTTGTAGACAAACCTCTTGTTATTATATACAATTACGTTGTGCTTAATAGAAAGTTGTATTTATTAATTATTTTTTACGGTGTCGGCATCCATCAAATTTTGGCGTCGTTGCTGGTGAATACAGTTTACTGATTTTTATGTTTTCTTATTCATGACCAGGTCCCCTTGCAAGGATTTAATACCATTCAATCTGGAGCTGATTAGAGCTGAGACAGAAAATATAAGGAAAGCCAAAAGAAAGCTACTGATACCAATGAATTCCACACCAAGTTCATCAGCAGACCACCATTTTGTTTAAAAGCATCTGCTTGACAAAGAAGTAGACCAAGAAGAACCGAATCCAAGAGTAAAAATGGTAGAGCAACTAACTAAGTAAACTCTCAGGGAATTGAACAGAGGTGCAGAACAAACCACTTATTCATGCATAGATCTACCACCAGTAGATCATGATTGGGCTATCAAGACCAACATCATCCACAACCTAAAGAAATTCCATGGGCATTCCAATGAAAATTCCTACATTCATCTAAGAATTTTTCACTTGGAATGTGATGCGCATAAGCCTCGAGAGGTTCCCATTGAGAGAGCTAAGCTAAAAGATTTTTCATGGTCAAAGACTCAAGCCTTTTTAGGAAGGTTGTAAGGAGCATATCGTGGAGCAAATCACAATACATCAACTACCAAAAAATTGAGCCAAGAAATGTCTAGTCCAAGACAATAAAAAGACGCTTCATGGAATGTAACCCATGTATTTTGCTTTAATTTTAAGTTATTTTGTTTTCAATAAAACTGATTAATCATTTAGGAAAAGAGTGATGGAAATATCGATTTATTCTCTATCAAGAACATGTGAACAAACTGCACAGAGAGACAAATGCGGACTCATCCCTGGGTCAAGGGAAGAGTAAGATGTTATGGAGATCGGAGGATAATTTTCCTAGACCAAGAGAGTAAACTGCCACGTCATTAATTTTGTAAATTATAAAAGGGAGCAATTACCTACCCATTATACTCACAAACTCTTCAGTTTCCCTATCATAAAATATAACCTCTCCCTCTCCTTAAAAATTGTTGAAATTAATCTCTCCACCTTTAACCTTTCGAAATCTCACCCTTATTTTCAACAATGCCTAGAACCAAGAATTAAACCAAAATTTGGTATAAAACTCTAGGCACATTTCTAAATAGCATGAATGATTAAAAAAGAAAAGGGGTTCCCAACCTATGCTCCTAACCAAAGTCCTAACCCTCTCACTTTATCCTAAGTTATCAAGCAACTGAAAATCAAGTTTAGCATAGGTAGGGGAATAAGACTTATGCTTAATGGTTAATTTTTCAATTTGCTGAAGATTATTGAAATGTAACAAACTATTAAGATTTTTAATATCAGGAGTTACTTGAGAAAGAGATCTGTGAGTCTTTTCCCTGGCCTTGCTTCTGAAGCTTCCTTTCTGCTCCATTTCTATTTTCTTTTCTCTGCTTGAAGTTTCAACTCAAGGGAGCTAGTCCTTTGTTACTTGCCGATGGGGATTCTTCTTATATTTATTTTTTGTTGCCATATTTGCCAGCATCTTCTTCTGCTTCTTTTTGGGAGAAGACTTCTTTCGCCTCTCCTCATCTACTGCCATTTATCTCTTCTCCCTCATGCTCTATTACCTTCTGATACAATCCTAGTTGCCTAGGTGCGTAACAAGTAATTTCCCGATCTAGTTCAAGGCTTGGATTTCAATGCGGAAATAGATAACTCTTACTTGATGAACTTAGACCTCAACTCACACCTGGGAGAAGCAACCTAATCGATTCAAGAGAGGTTCTTTGGATCGAATTCTAGACCTCGACTCACACCTGGGAGAAGCAACCTAGTTGTAACGATTCAAAAGGGGGTGAACTTTCGGGTTTTATTTGTGATTTTAATCGAGTGTTCTAACTCAATTAAAGACAAGGCTCTTGCAAGAACAATTTGAGAAATACTCTCTGTATTCAATTATCAAAATCAACGTTATTTTACAATGAGATATGTGCTCCTTAATATAGGCTTGCGCTAAGTACTAGTTTAACTATAACTAGAAAACCTATTTTAACTAGAACTCCTAAGTACATTCGAAATAGAATTTCTACTAGTCTAATAACTGTAAAAACTAATTAATATATATAATTAAAGTCTTCTAAGGCTTCTGGAATGTTCCCACTCGGTTTGGCCACGCTTTGGGCCGAAATCTCCAAGTCCCGGGCTTGTCGCGCGTTCACACTACGCAACAAAATGTCGACCCATGCTATCTTTCAATCCAATAGTCTGATTGGGCTGAAACTTATACCATTCAAAAGATAACATCTTAAAATAGTGGACAGGGTCCTCTCTCCCTGGTCCAGGCCTTACTTGTTTGATCTGGATTGGATGGAAACTTCTGACGCGTTTTGAAGTCCTTATCCGCGTAGGATTGTTGTCAGCGAAAATATCTAGAGCCATAACATTCAAACGGCTTGGTCGTTTGAGCTTAAATATGGACACAATGTAGAAAACATCCTTAGGATTCAGAAACATGCTTGATCACACGATTCTGACTTTTGTAGCTCCGGCTAGAACTCCTCGTACGTGCTTGCGGACCTTGTGTGCACCCTTCTTGCGCACAACAAGTTCGACTTGGGCGTTCTTGTGATCTACTCGTGCGATTGACCCAAAACTTGGTCATGACTCTCCTAAGACATCTTTCTGTCTTATATTTAGTTTGGATCACTGGTCAAGCCCCTCTTCAATGGGTTGGCTCGGCTCGTCTTCTCTTGCATCCTTATAGGCACACAACAAGCTCTAGGGTTTGTGTTTTCCGTGTGATGGGCACGTCTTCACTTGATGAGGCTATGCGAGCCTCTCTCGATGCTCCTTGGAATCTTTGGCTCGATGCGCTCGCCCACTTATCCTTCGGTGCGGCACTCGGTACGCGCTAGGCACGTGTTGTGCATGCGCTAGGGCTAGGATCGTATCATTCCCTCCCCCTTGAAAAAGATTCGTCCTCGAGTCTGGACCTAAATACACAACACAAAACCTTAAGTCAGTATCAACAAAAGGCACACTCGAAGGATAGAAATTACCCGAGATATTCACATCTGTTGTGGTGTCTTTGTATGCGGCGATGATGTGGGTAAAATCATCGTCTCCCTCGGCTAAGACCTTATCGAATTGGGTAGGCAACCTCAGTAGGTGTAAGAACATCCTATCCCAATCAAGAACCCTAACGAATAGCTTCAAATGCCTACGGTATCCATGATCCGTCTATGGCATACCTAAGCGCTCCATCTGCATTATGGCTTGCTCCCGTGGTATCTTCGCCATCACTAAGTCCTTGCCAACACCTAAGCTCGTAAAGCACTTTAAGGAATAAGGAGTTAACGGTACCACCAGTATAAAACCATATCCAAAATAATTGCAAGTGAATAATAATGATAAATCATTAACAAACGCAAACTTGCAAACAATCGAATTCCAAACGAAACCAAGAGTTTCTTTGTTGTCATCAAACACATAGACCTTACCCTTCAGCTTTTGCATACTCACATCATTAATTAAATTAATTTTAAACTCAGAATGATATAATTTAATGATGTTTAAAAATGAATTAGGTCTGAGGAATGAAAAGTATAACAAACCGTTGCGACTAGGGTTAACCGCTCTAGTCTCCATCTTTGCGCGATACTCTCCACGCTTCTTTGTCATGGTTGATCATCATTCTACCACTGCCAATGACTCTCTCTTTTGCTGCACAAGAGGAAAAACAAAAGTAGCAGAGAAAGTAAACGGTTTAGGGTTAGTGAAATTGAAGCACAAAGGCCAAAAACTAGGTTTTTGATGGCTCGCGCCAAAATAGATTTTTCGCATGACCAATGCGTTCCTTACTTTATTCTCTCTAGTGTTATCACTAATATCTCCTTTTGTATAGACGCTACTCTCGGCATGCTCTCTATTTTCATGCAAGTGTTTTCCTCTCGCATGCTCACTCTTTTCATGCGTGTTGTTTTCCTCACAAGCGCTCTTCCTATGCTCAATCTTTTCATAGGAGATGTTTTTATTTTCAACACTCTCTTTTTCTTTCCCTTTTCTCTCTCTCTCAATCTCAACATAAGACTCAAGGAGTCACTTTTGATCTTTGAATATCTCCTCTTTGGTTAAAGGCGCTAGAGTAAATCGCTTCCCATCTTTGATCAACTTGTAGCGATTTCTACTCCCTTCATGTTCGACACTCCTATCGAATTGCCATTGTCATCCAAGTAAAAGATGACTTGAATTCATAGGAACAACATCACATAGCACTTCATCTTGGAATTTCCCAATTGAGAATGCGACCAACACTTGTTTCATCACTGATATGATCCTAGTTGCCTAGGCGCGTAACAAGTAATTTCCCGATCTAGTTCAAGGCTTGGATTTCAATGCAGAAATAGATAACTCTTACTTGACGAATTTAGACCTCAACTCACACCTGGGAGAAGCAACCTAATCGATTCAAGGGAGGTTCTTAGATCGGATTCTAGACCTCGACTCACACCTAGGAGAAGCAACCTAGTTGAAACGATTCAAAAGGGGGTGAACTTTCGGGTTTTACTTGTGATTTTAATCAAATGTTCTAACTAAATTAAAGACAAGGCTCTCACAAGAACAATTTGAGAAATACTCTCTGTATTCAATTATCAAAATCGGGGTTGTTTTACAATGAGATATGCGCTCCTTTATATAGGCTTGCGCTAAGTAGTAGTTTAACTATAACTAGAAAACCTATTTTAACTAGAACTCCTAAGTACATTCGAAATAGAACTTCTACTAGTCTAATAACTGTAAAAACTAATTAATAAATACAAATAAAGCCTTCTAATACTTCTAGAACATTCCCCTACGGTTTGGACACGTTTTGGGCCGAACTCTCCAAATCGCACCCATGGCTCGCGCATGGTGCGCGTCAATAAGTCGCGTCGAGCCCTAGATCGATTGGCTCAAGCGTTTGACCTCAAATTCAGTACAAAACCTTCCAACACCTTGATATGTAAGAAAAAAAGTCGATCGTTTGATTCTAGACTCGTTGGACTTGATAGATTCCATCAGATGCGCTTGCTGACCTTGTGCGCACCCTTCTTGCGCACAACAAGCTCGACTTGGGCGTTCTTGTGTTCCCCTCGTGCGATTGAGCCCAATCTTGGCCACGAAACTTCTAAGACATCCCTCTATCTTATATTTACTTTGGATCACTGGTTGAAGCCTCTCTTCAATGCATTGGCTCGGCTGGTCATCGCATGCGTACGTCTAGGCGCGTTGGCGTGTGCCGTGCGCGCTACAAGCTCTAGGGTTTGTGTTGTCCATGCGATGGGCACTGTCTTGACTTGATGAGGATGTGACAGCCTTCCTTGATGCTCCTTGGCATCCTTGGCTCGATGCGCTCGTCCACTTAGCCTTCGGTGCGGCCCTCGGTACGCGCTAGGTGCGTGTTGTGCGTGCGCTAGGGCTAGAATCATATCATTCCCTCCCTCTTGAAAAAGATTCATCCTCGAATATGGACCTAAATACACAACACAACACCTTAAGTCAGTATCAACAAATGGCACACTCGAAAGACAAAAATTACCCGAGACATCCACATCAGTGGTGGTGTCTATGTGTGCGGCAATGATGTGGGTTGAATCATCGTCTCCCTCGGCTAAGGCCTTGTCGAATTGGGTAGGCAACCTCAATAGGTGTAAGAATATCCTATCCCAATCAAGAACCCTAACAAATAGCTTCAAATGCCTACGGTATCCATGATCCGTCCGTGGCATATCCAAGCGCTCCATGTGCGTTATGGCTTGCTTGCGTGGTATCTTTGCCATCACCAAATCCTTGTCAACACTTAAGCTTGCATAATACTTTAAAGAACAAGGATTTAACGGTACCACAAGTATAAATCCATATCGAAAAGAATTTCAAGTAAATAATAATGATAAATCATCAATAAACATAAACTTGCAAATAATCGGATACCAAACGAAACCAAGAGTTCGTTTGTTGTCATCAAACGCATAGACCTTGACCTTCGACTTTTGCATACTCACATCATTAATTAAATTAATTTTAAACTTAGAATGATATAATTTAATGATGTTGAAGAACAAATTAGGTCTAAGAGATGAAAAGTATAGCAAACCGTTGCGACTAAAGTTAGCCGCTCTAGTCTCCATCTTTGCGCAATACTTTTCATGTTTCTTTGTCATGGCTGAACGTTGCTTCTTCACTGCTAATGACTCTCTCTTTAGCTGCACATGAGGAAAAACAAAAGTAGAAGAGAAAGTAAACGGTTTAAGGTTAGTGAAATCAAAGCGCAAAGGCCAAAAACTAGGTTTTTGATGGCTCGCGCCAAAACAGAATTTTCGCATGACCAATGCATTCCTTACTTTCTTCTCTCTGGCATTATCACTCATCTCTCCTTTTGTATAAACACTACTCTCAGCATGCTCTCTATTTTCATGCAAGTATTTTCCTCTCGCATGCTCACTCTTTTCATGCGTGTTGTTTTTCTCACAAGCGCTCTTCCTATGCTCGATCTTTTCGTAGGAGCTGTTTTTAATTTCAACACTCTCTTTTTCTTTTTCCTTTCTCTCTTTCTAAAACTCAGCATAAGACTCAATGAGTCGCTTTTAATCTTTGAAGATCTCCTCTTTGGTTAAAGGCGCTAGAGTAAATCGCTTCCCATCCTTGATCAACTTGTAGCGATTTCTCCTCCCTTCATGTTCGGCACTCCTATCGAATTGCCATGGCCATCCAAGTAAAAGATGACTAGAATCCATAGGAACGACATCACATAGCACTTCGTCTTGGAATTTTCCAATTGAGAATACGACCAACACTTATTTTGTCACCTTCAATTCGCCGCTATTATTCATCCATTTCAACGAATAAGGTTTTGGATGCTTCTTGATCGTCAAACCCAACTTGTGTACCAACAATGTGCTCACACAATTGGTACAACTCCCATTATGAATTATTACCGAACACACCTTCTTGTCAACCAAGCACCGAGCATGAAACAAATTCTCTCTTTGTTCCTCTCTACATACTTCGATCTTATCTTGCGTATTGAGCGAACGCCTGACCACAAGTGTCAATCCTTCTATAATCACCTCGTCCTCATCCAAATCAGATTCATCCTTCACACAATAGACTCCTCGGTCCCTTGATCATCATCTGATTCTAGCTCTCCATTTTCCCGAACAAGCAAGATTCGCTTGTTAGGACATTCGGCTTGCCTATGTCCTCGACCAGAACACTTAAAACATACAATATCCTTTGTAGGAATCCTTGTTGCTGAATTAGATGAAGGAATATTATTGCTAGAATTTTTCGGTGGTGTTGGCACGCTTGACGCGTCCTTGGTGCCATACGTGTGCGGTAAAACCCTAGGTGGATCTCTTGCACTGTTGTCCCTTGCCAAAGGCGCTTCTTTGTATGGCGTGACCCTTGTATTCGTCGAACCCGAGCTAGCATATGATGGCCTTGACTTCTTCTGTTTTTCAATCCGAATAGCCATGTGAAGCATCTCTTCAAGATCTCTATAGTGCGTCAATTCTAGCGCATAGGTTATCTCTCGGTTAAGTCCTCCAATAAACTGTGACATCATTGCTTCTTGTTCCTTGAACACTTGCGCTCTAGCTAATGCTATCTCCATCTCATTAAAATAATCTCCAACACTCATACTTCCTTGTGTCAAAGATTGCAAACGTTGGTGTAGATCTCGATGAAAATAGGTAGGAACAAATCGCTTGCGCATAATGCTCTTCATCTCTTCCCAACTACCGGGCGGATCTACTCCAATCCTATCTCTAGAGTTAATCAATTGGTCCCACCAATGAACCACATAGCCACTGAATTCCACTGAGGCTAGCTTCACCTTCTTATCCTCCGAATAGTTGTGGCAAAGAAAGATGGAGTTGACCTTTCGCTCCCATGCTAAATATGCGTCTGGATTGTCTCTTCCTTCAAACGGTGGAATCTTCATCTTTATACTCCCAATATTAGAGTCAACTCTATTCTCATACCGTGGTTGTCTCTTGAAGACTGGATTTTGCCTAATGTTGTCAAAACCATGCTCGAAGTGTTGCTCGTGCCAATGCGAGTTAGGTGCGGCACGCTCGACTCGTGCACCATGTATTGAAGGTTCGCGCGATGGTGCGCGTTGATGAACCTCACCGCCTCCAATAGGGCCAGTCATGAATCTTATGATCTACTCTCCTCAGCCTACATACCCCTCGGCCGTGTCTCCAAACACACCTTCGCCTTCTTCTTCGGGCTTCGGAATATTGTAGACATGTCTAGCGTTACTTGGATTTAGGTTTTGAGTAAAACGCATAGTGGGCACTTTTTCTTTCTTACCTTGCTCCTCCTTTCGCCATGCATCTAACGAATCCAATTTATTACTAAGGTTGTGAAGAAGCCGTAGGACTTCCTCACCAGTCATACTCACGGAGCTTCCATCGGACGCCCCTGACATCCTGAAATCACAAAGACAATAAAACGGCGTAAAGTTGAACTAAACCTAGCACTCCCTCACGTATTTTTGCTCTCGTGTTTACTCTCTATTGAACTCTCAAAATCACTCAAAGTATCTCTTCAATTGTTCCTACACTCAAATCGTTATAGACAGACTCGAGAATTCCAAGGAAAAGCTTCCAATAAAACTCTCAATGACAACTAGCTTCAAAACAATTTTTGATGTTCAACAAAAAGTTTAGTTGCAAAGATCAATCAACTAAATAATTGTTGGACTGGAATAGAAGAGATTTTATAATGGCAGAATCAAAGAAAGCTCAAAATCAAACTCGAAAGGATTCAAATAAATCACAAATTGCGAATTGATGTCTGTGTGTGCTTTTAGGGTTTTGAACTTGCAACTCCAATAACTTTCAACTCCGACCACCAAATTGAGAAATTATTTTTGCAGTAGCTTCACAAAACTCTGTAGTGTTTTGTTTTTTGTTTTTCGTTCTGTTTTGATTTTTTTTGATTTTTTTTTACTCTTTTGTGACTCTTTTGAACGAACTAAATAACAAATAAATAAAAGACTCTTTTTGGTATTTTTGACTCTTTTTGTGGATAGAATTTAAATAACAAATGACTCAACAAATCACACAATGATTTGCTTGACCAAACGCACACAAAATTAATGAAAACGCAAACAATGAGTTAGAACCCTAACTCGACTCACAAATAAACTAACACAAGCACTTCAAGGAAATTGGTTCTAGATCGGAAAGAAGAAGAACCAATTTCAACAAAGAAAATAGAAAAAGAAATAAGATAGATACCAAACCTGAACGCCTTTGCTCTGCTACCAACTGATACGATCCTAGTTGCCTAGGCACATAACAAGTAATTTCCCGATCTAGTTCAAGGCTTGGATTTCAATGCCGAAATAGATAACTCTTACTTGATGAATTTAGACCTCAACTCACACCTGGGAGAAGCAACCTAATCGATTCAAGGAAGGTTCTTGGATCAGATTCTAGACCTCGACTCACACCTAGGAGAAGCAACCTAGTTGAAACGATTCAAAAGGGGGTGAACTTTCAGGTTTTACTTGTGATTTTAATCGAGTGTTCTAACTCAATTAAAGACAAGGATCTCACAAGAACAATTTGAGAAATACTCTCTGTATTCAATTATCAAAATTGGGGTTGTTTTACAATGAGATATGCGCTCCTTTTAGGCTTGCGCTAAGTACTAGTTTAACTATAACTAGAAAACCTATTTTAACTAGAATTCCTAAGTACATTCGAAATAGAACTTCTACTAGTCTAATAACTATAAAAACTAATTAATATATAAAAATAATGCCTTCTAAGACTTCTGGAACGTTCCCCCACGGTTTGGACACGTTTTGGGCCGAACTCTCCAAATCACACCCATGGCTCGCGCATGGTGCGCGTCAATAAGTCGCCTCGACCCTAGATCAATTGGCTCGAGCGTTTGACCTCAAATTCAGTCCAGAACCTTCCAACATCTTGATATGTAAGAAAAAAATTCGATCATTTGCTTCTGGACTCCTTGGACTCGATAGATTCCATCGGATGCGCTTGCGAACCTTGTGCGCACCCTTCTTGCGCACAACAAGCTCGACTTGGGCGTTCTTGTGTTCCCCTCGTGCGATTGAGCCCAATCTTGGCCACGAAACTTCTAAGACATCCCTCTGCCTTATATTTACTTTGGATCAGCATATGATGGCTTCAACTTCTTTTGTTTTTCAATCAGAATAGTCGTGTGAAGCATCTCCTCGAGATCTCTATAGTGCGTCAATTCTAGTGCATGGGCTATCTCTCGGTTAAGTCCTCGAATAAACCGTGTCATCGTTGCTTCTTGTTCCTCAAACACTTGCGCTCTAGCTAGCGTTATCTCCATCTCATTGAAGTAATCTCCAACACTTATATTCCCTTGTGTTAAAGATTGCAAACGTTGGTGTAGATCTCGATGAAAATAGGTAGGAACAAATCGCTTGCGCATAATGCTCTTCATCTCTTCCCAACTACCAGGCGGACCTACTCCAATCTTATCTCTATAGTTAATCAATTGGTCCCACCAATGAACTGCATAGCCACTGAATTCCACTAAGGCTAGCTTCACCTTCTTATCCTCTGAATAGTTATGGCAAAGAAAGATCGAGTTGACCTTTCGCTCCCACGCCAAATACGCATCTAGATTGTCTCTTCCTTCAAACGGTGAAATCTTCATCTTTATACTCCTAATGTTGGAGTCAACTCTGTTCTCACACCGTGGCTGTCTCTCGAAGACTGGATTTTGCCTAATGTTGTCAAAACCCTCCTCAAAGTGTTGCTCGTGCCAACGCGCATTAGGTGCGGCGCACTAGGCTCGTGCACTATGTATCGAAGGTTCGCGCGATGGTGAGCGTTGAGAACCTTCACCACCTCCAATAGGTCCAGTAGTGAACCTCATGTTCTCCTCTCCTCCTCCTACGTATCCCTTGGTCGTGTCTTTAAACACGTCTTCGCCTCCTTCTTCGGGCTTCGGAATATTGTAGATATGCCTAGCGTTACTCGGATTTAGGGTTTGAGTAAAACGCATAGTGGGCACTTCTTCTTTCTTGCCTTGCACCTCCTTTCTCCATGCATCTAGAGAATCCAATTTCTTACCAAGGTCGTGAAGAAGTCGGATGACGTCCTCACCATTAATACTCACGGAACTCCCATCGGACGCTCCTGACATCCTAAAATCACAAAGACAACAAAATGGCGTAAAGTTGAACTAAACCTAGCACTCCCTTACGTGTTTTTGCTCTCGTGTTTACTCTACAACTAGCTTCAAAATAATTTTTGATGCTCAACAAGAAGTTTAGTTGCAAAGATCAATCAACTAAATAATTGTTGGGCTAGAATAGAAGAGATTTTATATAGGCAGAATCAAAGAAAGGCACAAAGAACTCAAGAGTACTCAAATAAAGCGCAAATTGCGAATTGATGTGTGTGTGTGCACTTTAGGGTTTTGAACTTGTAACTTCAATAACTTTCAACTCCGACCACCAAATTGAGTAATTATTTTTGCAGTAGCTTCACAAAACTCTGTAGTATTTTGTATTTTATTTTTCATTCTGTTTTGATTTCTTTTCTTTTTTTGATTCTTTTTTTTTTTTACTCTTTTGTGACTCTTTTGAATGAAACTAAATAACAAATAAATAAAATACTCTTTTTGGTATTTTTGACTCTTTTTATGACAGCAATCGACACACAAAATTTGAAAGAACACGCACACAAGACTAATAAAAATGCAAACAATGAGTTAGAACCCTAACTCGACTCACAAACAAACTAACAAAGCACGCAAGGAGATTGGTTAGGAACGGAATAGAAGAAAACTAATCTCAACAAAGAAAACTTGAAAACGAAAAGGATTGTTTTTTTTTTTGTATAAGGATAGATACCAAACCTGAACGCCTTTGCTCCGCTACCAACTGATACCAGTGACGGATCAACTAAGGGACAAGGGTGGGCCCACCCTGGCCCAATCTAATTTTTTTATTATTATTATATGTATGCTCGTGTATAGATTTTTTTTAGGTACATTTTTATATATTTTTATATATGTTTACAATTATTAATGATTGTTTGATTACTTTTGTTGAAAAATATATTTTTGATAGTGTAGAGAATGAGAGAATCATACAAGGATTTCAAAAAATAAAAACTCGTAGAGAACAATTATAAGAAGTACGTATATTGTATGAATTCTAATGTATAATTAATTTTTTTTCTATATTGTCTTCTTATTTATCTTTTTCTTAAGTTTATCTAAATATTTGTTATTTAGTGACGAATACTAATACTCTTAAGCATTTGTTCAATTTTTCGTTTAGCTCGTTTGCTTTCCCTTTAAAATATTCCAAAAAAAAAATCGAGGGCGCTGCCCCCGAACCCCCGCCCCCCCTGGAAATAATTCCTGGATCCGTCCCTAACTGATACGTTCCTAATTGCCTAGGTGTGTAATAAGTAATTTCCCGATCTAGTTTAAGGCTTGGATTTCAATGCGGAAATAGATAACTCTTACTTGACGAACTTAGACCTCAACTCACACCTGGGAGAAGCAACCTAATCGATTCAAGAGAGGTTCTTTGGATCGAATTCTTGACCTCGACTCACACCTGGGAGAAGCAACCTAGTTGAAATGATTCAAAAGGGGGTGAACTTTTGAGTTTTACTTGTGATTTTAATCGAGTGTTCTAACTTAATTAAAGACAAGGCTCTCGCATGGTCAAAGCCCCTCTTCAATGGGTTGGCTCGACTGGTCTTCTCTCGCATCCTCATAGGCGCGTTGGCGTGTGCCACGTGCGCCACAAGCTTTAAGGTTTGTATTGTCCATACGACAGGCGTTGTCTTCACTCGATGAGGTTGTGCGAGCCTCCCTCGATGCTCCTCGGTGTCTTTGGCTCGATGCGCTAGTCCACTTATGCTTCGGTGCGGCCCTCGGTACACGCTAGGTGCGTGTTGTGCGTGCGTTAGGGCTAGGATTGTATCACCTTCCTCTCTTTCTTTTCTGCAACTTTACCCATAGGACCAAGAATGAGTAAATGCATGAGTCAGTAGTTGTATACATTTCTAGATTAATTGGATGAAATAAATTAATAAATGTAATCAAATTGATTTGTTCATTCAATTGTTCTCTTGAATGCAAAGCTAGTTATCATGGCATTATTTGGATGTTGAGATGTTTGGGGTATTTACTAGGCCTTGATAGTCGGGAATGGATTTGAGAATTGAAGTGTCTAGGTAATTCCTGTGGTGAGTCTGATGATTGAAGAAAAATATGAGTTCATAATTTCTTATCTATTTTATTTTGAAAAATTCTTGAGGGCAAGCATTGGAGTAGTATGGAGGATTTGATTGTGTGCTTGATGGGTGTCAAACCGTCAAAAATAATTATTAAATACAACTCACTACTAAGAACAAGTTTAATTATAAATTGCAAGTAAGAGGATTGATCCATAGAGAGTACTGGTGTGATTTTTGTGTGTGCTTATAAAGACCAGTGGTAGTAACACTTATGTGAAATTGGGGGGTGTTTTTTAACGAAAGATAGAAAAGTAAATAAAGCAAATAAACAATCCAGGCCAAGAATGCGATTTTTGGTCAAGACACAGATCAAGACAAGACAATAAAATATGAGAGAAAATTCCTAGTTGAGGTTGGCAAGCGGTGAGATATGAGCAGGGATCATCGACGCAAGAGTATTCATCTTCAATCTATAGAGTTGCTATAGGGTCAAGGTACGCTTATGACCCCTGCTTCCCTCCTATATCAACACCACCTAAGGTACGCTTAGAGATGATGCCTAACCAACTAGCAACTTGCTAGTTAAAGGGTTTACTAAGTTGGCTGATGATCGATTAGAGGAAGACAACTCCAAACCTAGTATCCTCGGTTGTCAATTGGGACTAAATCAAGTTAACCTTTCACCTTAGCGGTACTTCGGGCTAGTTTGCAATAGATCCATCAGCGCTAGGTGTCTACTTCGATCCTCTTAATCAACACCGTAGCCAAGAGGAATGACTGCTGTGATAATCTAATTAACCCTAGATTGGCCAGATCTAAAATTAAAAAAGAAAACACAGTGCAATTATTATGAGATTAGTTAAATGCAGTTTAGAAGATAAATAAGATCAATTAGGTCTCATGCAAGCTCATACTCATGTTTTAAACGCCTCTACTAAGAACAATTTATTTAGCTACTCATACTCATGATTGAAAATAAATAAAAGATATATTAAAATAAGAAAAACCCTTTGTTTCCGAAGGAGAAGAGTATGTGAATGGCGACAGAGATGAAAACAAAGAGAGAGGGTCCAGTTCTCGATGAAGTCCCCTTCTCAAATAACCTAGGTAGAGTTTAAATAGTCTCCTCTGCCAATAATATCTCTAAAAAAGAAATTAAATAAATAAATCCTAATTAAAATCTAAATTGTATCTAATCACTCTTCCTTTCCAATTAGAAGTCTAAGATGCTGAGATAAATAAGGAAGGATGTCATTCCAACTCTTCTGCGAGTATAATCAACAATCATAATCATTATAGAAGTCTTCTGCAAGTATCGCTCGGAATCTTCTGCCAGCCAAGAGGGATCGTTCTTGGCCAAGAGAGGTAAACCCTAATCCGACTATCATAATGTCTCCATAAACCAACTCGCAAATGGCTCGTGCGTTTGGCCTGAAATTTCAGTAGCAACTCCTTTACATCCCAGACGGTCTTGTATTTTATCTAGGGCTCGTACAAATTTTCATATACCCAAGGTGGTTCAGGGGTCAATCTCGCGGACGCATATGTTGTGCGCTAACACCCAAAAATAGTAGGAGGGTGCTCCTCTTCCTAGTCTGGGCCTGACTAGTCTGAGTAATGGTAGTTGGCATTGACGGACGCATCCAAAAACCCAAATCCGACTATCATAATGTCTCCATAAACTAACTCGCAAATGGCTCGTGCGTTTGGCCTGAAATTTCAGCAGCAACTCCCTTACATCCCAAACGGTCTTGTATTTTGTCCAGGGCTCATACAAATTGTCATATGCCCAAGGTGGTTCGGGGGTCAATCTCGCGAACGGATATGTTGTGCGCTAACACCCAAAAATAGTAGGAGGGTGCTCCTCTTCCTAGTCCGGGCCTGACTGGTCCGAGTAATGGTAGTTGGCGTTGACGGACGCATCCGAAAACCCTAATCCGACTATCATAATGTCTCCATGAACCAACTCACAAATGGCTTGTGCGTTTGGCCTGAAATTTGGACAGCAACTCCGTGACATCCCAAAAGGTCTTGTATTTTGTCCAGGGCTCGTACAAATTGTCATATGCCCAAGGTGGTTCGGGGGTCAATCTCGGGGATGCATATGTTGTGCGTTATGCGTGTTTGGGTCGCGCCTTGCGCCAAGACTCTCTCCCTCACAGCATAGCCTCCTCTATGTGTGCCTTGACTTTGTGAATGAGTTGTGCCAGCCTTGCGTGCTCGTCTTCACCTCGCGCTCGAATCCTTGGTTTGATGGGTGGAATGCGCACGCCATGCACATGCGATGCACTAGGGTTTATGCGAGGATTCGCATCATTTGCTCCCTCTTCGAAAGGATTCATCCTCAAATCTGGGCTGATACCTGCAGCACAGTACCTCAAGTTAGCATGAACTAAAGGCACGTTCGAAAGATAGTAATTACCCGAGACATCCACTCCGACGGTAGTGTCAATGCGCTCGACGACGGTTTGGGTAGAACCATCATCTCTCATAGCGATCATCTTATTGCATTGGGTAGGCAACCTTGGCAGGTGTAAGAGCATCCTATCCCAATCAACAACCTTGAAGAACATCCTCAAGTTCCTTTGGTAACTCGCATCGCCTTGCAAAATACCCTAGCGTTCCATATGACTCACGACTTGTCCAAAGGGTATCTTCGCCATGACTAAATCTTTGCCATCCCCTAAACTTGCATAATAACTCAATGAAATAGGGGTTAATGGCACCACAAGTATAAATCCATAAGAAAATTGGTTGCAAGTAAAAATAAGCGAGAAATCGCTAGTAAACGCAAACTTACATACCAACGGATAATATATGGCTCCAAGTCTCAAGTCAGGACCACCATTATTAAATTTAAATTTAAAACCACTATCATACAGTTTTATGGTGTCCACATACTTACACAAACTAAGCCCTAGGGAAGAAAACCGTACCTCACCCTTTCGGTTAGGGTTTAACGAACTAGTCGCCATGGACGCACAAGGTTCGTTCCACCCTCTTGTCATCACAGTAAAAGGCTTTTTCTCTACCCATTATCTTCTCTTCTTCTATAAATTAGGCCAAAAAATCATAGAAGAGAAACTAAAGGGGTTAGAGTTAGGAAAATCAAGGCACAATCGCTGAAAACTAGGTTTTTGGTGGCTTGCGCCAAAACAGAATTTTTGCGCACAAAATGCGTTCCTCACTTGTTTTCCTATGGCATATTTGATCTCTCCTTTTGTTTTTATGTCAAATTACGCAAGCTCTCTATTTTCATGCGGGCTTTTTTGACTCTCATCTCTCATCTCTCATCCCATGCTCGATCTTTTCATGGAATATTTTTTGCTCTTTTTCTTTCCCCTCAACACTCAACTTTTTCTTTTCAAGCTTCTTCGAGTTCTCATAATCAACATGAGACTTCGCTAACCATTGTTGATCTTCCATAAATTGATTCGACTTTAGAGGTGCAAGAGTAAACTTCACTCCATCCTTCTCCAACGTATACCGATTGCTCCTTCCTTCGTATTTGGCATGTCTATCATAGTGCCACGGTCGACCAAGTAAAAGAGGACTTGTATTCATTGGTACGACGTCATAAAGGATTCTGTCTCTATACTTCCCAATGGAAAATGAAATTAACGCTTGCTTCACCACCTTAATTTCTCTGCCTTCGTTCAACCATTGTAGCGAATACGGTTTTGGGTGCTTTGTGGTCGGCAACCCTAAATTGTAGACCAACAACGTGCTCGCACAGTTTGTGCAACTCCCATTGTCAATCACCACTGAACATCATCTCTCCTCAATCAAACAGCGCGTATAAAATAAGTTTTCTCATTGTCCCTCCTCACATACTTCGCCTTTGACTTGAGCGCTAAGATTGCGCTTAATAATAAGTGATAACCCATGCGCGTTTGTATCAATCTCTCCCAACTCATTCTCAACTTCTTCCTCCACACCTTCGACCTCTTCACTTGTTCGGTCGTCATTCGAGTCTAGCTAACCATTATCCCGAATAACCAAGACACGCTTATTAGGACACTCGAACTTCATGTGACCTCTACCGAAATACTTAAAACATACAATATCCATTGTAGATACCTTATTCGCCGAATTAGATGAAGGTTTATTATTGTTGTCATTTGGTGAAAGTGCTTGAACGTTCGACACACTCTTATTACCGTATGTGTGCGGTAAAACCTTAGGTGGATTTTACGCAACTTGATCACCTTTTTCTTGAAATGTCTTCTCCCACGGTAGTGCTTTTGTAGTAACCGAAGTAGCATAAGGAACCTTAGTCTTTTTCTGCCTCTCTATCTTGATAGCCATGTGCAACATCTCTTGCAAATCCATGTAATGTGTTAGCTCCAACACATTGGCTATCTCCCGATTAAGGCCATTAAGGAACCTTGCCATCGTCGCCTCTCGATCCTTAACCACTCGCGCTCTAACTAGCGCTATATCCATCTCATTAAAATACTCACTTACGCTCCTACTCCTTTGTGTCACGGTTTGTAACCTTTGATGAAGGTCACGAGTGAAATAACTAGGAACAAAATGCTGCTTCATTAGTGTTTTCATATCTTCCCAACTTCGAACTGGTCCGGCCGCAAGCCTTATCCGATCACTATTGATTTGACCCCATCAATGAGCCGCATAGTCTCGAAATTCCACTGCTGCCAACTTGACCTTCTTATCCTCGGAGTAGTTGTGACAAAGAAAAATTGATTCGATTTTTCTTTCCCGCGCAAAGTAATCGTCGGGGTCGTCCTTTCCCTCAAAAGATGGAATCTTTATCTTAATACTCCCGAGATTAGAATCAACCCTCTCTTCAACCCTAGGTTGCCGCTCTTGAGCTCGGTCACGCCTATCATCATACTCAAACTCACGCTCTTCGTTCCATGGCGCATGATGCGCTCAACGCTCGGCCCGTACGGCATGCACGTAGGTCTCCCGTCTAGGTGTGATTGGCACATTCTCGCCGTCTTTAATGGGGCCAGTCACGAACCTTGTTCCCTTTTCTCCTCCGCCAGCATATCCTTCGGGTAGTCCTCCAAATAAACTGTTTCCTTCTTCTTCCTTCGGAGGATCACTAGCATATAAATGTTTCGCATTTCCCGGATTGAGAACTTGGGAAAACCAAGGAATGTTTGTTCCTTCTCTTGCAAACAACCTATCAAACTTGCTCGCGGTCTCCTTATTGGAACAATCCATCTGATCAAGCCTCACTAAAATATTTTGTAACATCTCGGCAAGCCCGGGGCTCACCGCGCCTTCTACACCTTTCTCGCCTTCTATTGACATTCCTGAAACTCACAACAGGAAATAGAAAACGTAAAATTGCACTAAACCTAGGACTCCCTCACATTTTCTCTCATGTTTAAACGCTCTATTAATCTTACAAAATCACTCACACTTCCCTACAATTGTTCACGCGCAAACGCCAATGACAGGAAAGCTTCCAAAGAAGACACACAAAGACAACTAGCTTCGAAAAGAATTTAGATGCTTAATAAAAGGTTAGTCGCAAAGAGCAAACGACTAAACAATTTATTAGGCTGGAGTAGAAGTCAATATGTATTCGAAATCAAAGAATACGCTCAAAACTCTATGGAAAATTTACAAACTGTGATGGTGTGCAATGTGTGCGTTTAGGGTTTGAAACTTGCTTCTTCAATAACATTCAATTCTGCCCATGAAATTTGATGATTCTTTTTGCAGTAGCCTTAGAAAACCTTCTAGTATTTTGTATTTTGTTCCTTCTTCTATTTCGAATTTCTTTTTTGACTTTTTGACTCTTTGTTGAATGAAACTAAATAGAAACAAAATTAAAGATTCTTTTTGGTATTTTTGACACTTTTTGGATAGAAAATAAAGACACACAAATCGCACAACGATTTGTTGAACAAGACGCATACACAAGAACTATTGTTAGTTCGACTTGACTCACAAATACTAACAGAAGCACACAAGAAGATTGGTTATAGAACGGATAGAAAAAGAACCAATCTCAATAAGGAAAACAGAAAAATAAAAGATAGATACCAAACCTTGAAAGCCTTGAGCTCCACTACCAACTGATACAATCCTAGTTGCGTAGGATGCGTAACGAGTACCTTTTTGATCTAGTTCGAAGGATTAGATTTTTGAATGCGGAATAAATAACTCACTTGAGTGCTTAACCCTCTTAGCAACCTGTGTTAAGCAACCTAAGCTAAACAATTGAGGTTCTTGACTCGGATCCCTAACCCTGTATTCAACTTGTGAATACCAACCTAGGTGAAATGAAACAATTGGGGTTTTGAACTCTCGGTCTTTTACTTGCAAATTGACTTAAGCGTTCAGACTTAAGAAGTAACAAGGCTCACACGTGAACAATTGAGAAAATCCTCTCTGAATTTAATTGAAAAAAAACTTAATTTACAATGAGCACAAAAAGCTCTATATATAGGCAAAGCGCCTAGTACAAGTTTAACTATAACTATAAGTTCTAATATGAGTAGGAATACAAGTCCTATCTAATAAGTAACTCTAATAGCTTAATAAACTAAAAAATAAATACTTAATTAAGTTCCAAAAGTTTCAGAATCATAATCGCACGAATGGACTCCAAGATGGGTCGCTTCCTCTAAGTCGAGCTTGGCCATGCGTTCACACTTTGCGCCAAAATGTCCACCTACACTAAATTTTGATTCACTTATCCGATTGGGCTGAAACTTGTCCCAAACGAAAGATAACACCTAAAAATAATAGGAGGGTGCTCCTATTCCTGGTCTGAGTAATGGTCGTTTGCGTTGACGGATGCATCCGAGAACCCTAATCCGACAATCATAATGTCTCCATGAACCAACTCACAAACGGCTCGTGCGTTTGTCCTAAAATTTATACAGAACCCTGACATCCCAAACGGTCTTGCATTTTTTCCAGGGCTCATACAAATTGTCATACGCCCAAGGTGGTTCAGAATCTCGCGGACGCATATGTTATGCGCTGTGCGCGTTTGGGTCGCACCTTGCGCCAAGGCTCTCTCCCTCGCAGCATAGCCTCCTCTATGTGTGTCTTGACTCTGTGAATGAGTTGTGCCAACCTTGCATGCTCGTCTTCACCTCGCGCTCGCATCCTTGGTTCGATGAGCGGTATGCGCACGCCATGTGCATGCGGTGAACTAGGGTTTATGCGAGGATTCGCATCAAGAATGAGAAACAATCTTAATCCTTAGCCAAGGATGACGAAAACAAAACCAATGGGCAACGAGATGGGCCCAGGCCTCAAAGTGAAAATAAAATACGCTAACTGTCTTTTTAAAATCTGAAGATGATTATCTCTTGATATTTTCAGTTGTAAAGATTCTAGAGGGATAAGATACAATTTCAATTTTTGAAATTTATGATTTTATTTTCTAGAGATAAACAAGAAAAAGAAGACTACTTAATATTTCCTTGTTTCATCTTTTATGAGGGTTTGAATTTCTAGATAATTTTAGTTTGAAGTTTGTTCTTTCTTTTGCTCTTCTCGTCTTCTTCCTTGAAACAAGGAGATTTCATTAATGCAATTAAATTTCTTATTTTCCATTGTTATGTCGATTTCTAGTTAAGAAATTCATTCCTGGTTAATGCATCGGGGTTTATGATTCATATAATTGTAAGATCTAATTGATTTTAATAAAATCTGCATTTTGTATTTCTTCTCTTTCTGATTTAATGTCAATTTTATTTTTGTTAAAATTGTGGTTCGGTCGACCTAAGTTTTAGCTTGAATGAATGTAGTTATTCCTCATAACTTTGGGTCTATAGAGTTAATAGGATATAATAAACAACTAGATCAAAATCAGCATAAGATTTTTTCTTTGAGACTAGGGAAAGAGAACAATTTGGCTTAAAGTTACAAGTGAATCATTCTCTTGGCCAAGTGAAGTCTCTTCCTATGTTTATCAATCAACTATTTAAATCCTATAAGTGAACTTTAGTGTTGCTAAGAGATTAGGGTTCTTAATACAGAGATTTCTATAAGAAACTTGATATAGGAGGAGAGTAGGAAGTCAAAATGAACCTGATTTCTATAGCTTCCCTACAAAAATAGTTTTGAATATTTTTGCATTAGTGATCAAGACTTGTGAATTATAACCTTGAGTTGTCTTACCAGGAATCTTTATCATTTGGTTTTATCATCATCTTCTCTATCTTATTATTTGTTATATTTACAATTCATTTGTTTATTCAATATATGTTCTCACCATTGGAAACCCCCCTATTTACTTTATTTCGTTACAATTGGTCATAATTGAAAACTTAAATTTTACCATTGTTCCCTCAGGAACGAACCTCTTATCACTTATTACAATATCTTTTGTCAATCAGTGTTGAGTTGAAATCATTTTATTTTTTACGGATTCAGCACTCAGTCAATAACTTTATATTTTCTTGTTGAATTTAGGTAAGATATTCATGTAATCATAGTTTTAAAAACCGGACCGACCCGACGGTCGGATAGGTAAAACCATGACCTAAAGAGATTTTGTTCGATTCAGCTATCTGACCGGATATGCATGCGAACTGAAAAAACCGGTAGACCCGCCCGGTTTTTACACAACCGGCGACTTGCTCGGTTCACTATCAACCCGGCTAGGTCAATGTCACCGTCAAAACGGTGTCATTTAAGGAAAAGGAAACGACGTCGTTTTGTGCTTCTTCTCCAAAAACGGCGTCGTTTCCTGTCATTTAAGGAAAAGAAAACGACGTCGTTTTGTGCTTCTTCTCCAATCCAAAATGGAAGCACAAGCACAAAACGGCGTCGTTTAAGGAAATGGAAACGACGTCGTTTCGGTATTGGAATTCTTTTTTTTAATATGGAAATTTTGATGGGTCGGCCCATTACAGGCATGGGTCGGCCCATCAGAATATAAAAATTTACCGGTTCAATTTTTTAAGATTGAATGGTTCGATGTGTGAACAGTTTAAAATGGTCCAATGAGTTAATCCGGTCGAACCCAGTTAAATTTAATCGAACCAGGAAATTTTCATTTTCGGTTTGCTATCCGATTCGATTTTTAAAACTATGCATGGAATGTTTGACTAATCCAATCGCTGAATATTCTCGGTAAGTCACCTTGATTAAGTCTCTTTTAATCAAATTTGCTTTCATTCGCATTGGAAGTGGATCGCTACACATTAGTACTTACTTGCTGACATGGTACGTGTGGATGACTCGCTTGGGATAGTGCTCGCTGAAAATGGAGAAATTATTGGGTGTTCCGGGGATGACAACTCACACGAGTGAGTTGTCATACTCCAGCCAATAAAAATCAACCATGTGGCTTTTTTTTTACACATCACACAATTTAAAAATTACCCTAAATATGTGTTATCTTTTAATTCAAAATTAGAAAAAAAATTAATAAAGCCACACCTCCTCCTCCTCCCTCTTCCATCCACGCCACTCCTGCAACCTACCCTCACCTCCTCCTCCTCCCTCTTCCATCGATACAAGCAGAAATACAAACAGTGGCGGTGACGGCGTGTGTCAACAAAAGAAAGACGAACAACGGCTGCGTCGTTTCCTCTCCGGGTCCTCTCTCTGTCTTCAATTTCAGGTTTGTTTATTATAAGTTTGCTGGTTTTTAATATTTTCTACTGCGTCTTATATAACCTATTAAATTAAACAAGTACGAGATTCCTAATAACATGATTGCTGTTAATTTAATTTGCTTTGTTTGAATCAGAATTTGTGTAAGAGTTCTGGGGATCTTGTAGTGGAGGAGGTAGACACCACTACGAACCTACTGACGACCCATTTGTTGTTCGTTTGAGTTGGAGTTCTGGAGAGAATTGAAGCAGCTTGTGTTTATGGCGTTGAAGGAGTTGGAAAAACAGCAATAATGATGCATTTCAATAATCAACTCCGTGAAAGTGGTACTTTTGGTAATGTATACCGGGTCAGCGTTTCCGGTGAGTCCTCTGTTCTCGAGCTGCAAAGTTGCATAGCGACGCTTCTCACAGGCACCACAAGTGTATATGGTAGGGCAGAACCGTGGTTGTTATCTCTTTTTGTGTAACCATCAACATACAAAAATGTACTCTTTTTGAGTTTAGTAAATGAAAGAGCATATGACTTTGCTGGCCTTGTGGCATTTGTTAAACAGAGTATTGGTATCCATGTACTCTATTTAGTTGTCAATTTCAGATTGCCATTTTTTTTTTTTGTAAACAGCAACATACATCAACTGCTAATTATGTATCATCACAATGACACCTAACTTTGAGCATGGATTTTCTGGGTTTGATTTGTGATCCCAAACCCGCTGATGCACTACACTACACTAGCTGCTAATTATGCAGCAGGAATGCAATAGCAAAGCAAAGAGAATAGTGACGATATTTGTATAAATTAATGTTAATGTTTAAACTATTACATTGACAAGAAGTTTAATACTTCTTGTGTGGATTTTGTGGTGAATTTTCTGACAAGCAGCTTGAAGTTGCTGCATGGATGGTTTCCTGGGTATTGAAGCAGTTTGCAATAACAATGATGAAGCTTACATGATATACATACTCTAGCAAACGAAGTTGAACTTATGATTTTATTTTATTTTCATCTTTTCATTATAGGCAAGCCTATATGTAATAGGATACTTTTTGTTGAAAATTTGATGAAGTTGCATTTACCTAAATTCTTGTGTATTTTAATGTTGGTGCAAGATATCACAGGAGAATGATTACTGTTTTTTTTATGCTGTCAGTTCCATACTTTCATTTTCTAGGGTGTAAATGATGATTATGGAGATAGACATTAAAGGAAAAAAGAGAGAAGAAGATGAAACTAGAAGGAACAGAAAGCTCCCTTTCCTAAGAATTCAAAAAAATCAACAAAATAACACAGTTACAAACAACAAATTTGACCCAAACTTTCTTCACACTTGCCTAGAATTGGCTACAGAAAATAGGAAACATCAACTTCTACGCGTTTTGATTAACAGATCTCTACTTGAACCCATTTCTATATTTCGTATTGTTATCAAATACTGAAAAAAGACTAGAGAAATTCATTAAACCTCACAAAATACTGATACCTAAATTCGGCATGCCATCTCTATTTCTCCATGAATATGACCTCTCAGCCTCAACAGTGCTACTCTTAGAGATGGGTTCAATGTTCGACTGGTACGATCCTGAAAGAACTACCCAGTTCGAAAGGCTAGCATCCATAGCAATTTCCTGTGCAGCACACATAGAATTGCTGACATCTAACAAGGATTTCTGTACTTCTTATTGCTGCCTTGGTTCTGCATTCTCCTTTCTCTGTTGCTTTACTTGCGCCAATCCTTTTGCTTTCACTGCTTTCCATTGACTCAGATTTTCTACAGGTTTCAGCACAGAAAGAACACATTGGCTCCCATCTCAAGCATTTTGATTCATCCCTCCCTCATTCGAATCACCTACTGATCTTAAATTTTTCATCCTATCATCAACCAACTGAGACAAAGAATCTCTCTTTTCTGAATTTACAGGTGAAGATACTTGTCACCTACGCAACTGAGTGGATGGTGGAACACTTGTCGAAAATTCCCAGCCAACTCCAGCACCTACACAAATCAAAACAAACAATCATTAATCAATCACCAAACGAAACCCTAAATACATAAACAACAAAATTTTCCAAGCTCCTAAGAACCACTACTAGAATGTTTCAAATGATTATAACACTTAAAGCTACCACCAACAGTGCCTCCTAAAAATTAAAACTGAAAGTATAGAATTATTAACTATAAAGGAAATGAACCAGTCATCAAACCTCACTGCCATCTAATGTCATGGAGTAAAAATGCTTATGACCCATAAAAGCATACTCCTTTTACGGTGCCTCATAAGTATGCATATCAAGCACCTGGATGATCAAAAGCTTTTTGAGATGACAAAAATACATAAAGGAAACACTACAAATCAGAGAACATCTTCAAACAAATCAGAGAACACCTTCAAGAGAAGTCATTCCGTTCTACTTTGTGCAGATGAAGAATGAGTCACAATCAATTACAGTAAATTGAGAAGAAAATAAGGCTTAAACTATCAGATTGTGAACAAAAATTCTTACCTGTAGAGAAATCAGCTCTGTCGTTGCCGTTGTCGTTATCGCCGCTGCCGTCAGTTAATTTGGTGTGTGCTCAACTGCTCCAGAAACTCAGTTTTACCAACAATGGTTGAGGAGGCGGAGGAGGAGGAGTGAGAAAGAGAGAGAGAAGGGAAAACACGCAACAAAGAGAAGGAGTAGCGATGATGGCAGTGCTAATGTCGTTTGGTTTCCCTGAGCAATGAAACAATGTCGTAGTAGTGATGATTTTAAATGATGTGAGCTGGGGGAAAAAACACTATGTGGTTGTCATCCCCGAAACACCCAATAATTTCTCCAAATCTTGTAGCTTTCCTCCGTTTGGTACCTTCCAATCAATCAAAGTAGTAAAGCAATTCTGCCAGAGGAAGCTCCACATTAGTCCAGGTATGGCAAATGTTATGGCAGCCTGCCCCAAATGGGCCATCTCAATTAATTAATCACCACCACCCAGACCCTTCATAAGAAACTCCAAAATCATAGCTCCATCCCAGAATCCTTGAGCAGTAGAAGAGGTTCATGAACTAGACAGGATTATATAGTTTCAGAAATACCTCGCATCCACATCAGAGAAAGTAATGGCCAACCATAATGAAAAACCTATCAACAATCTTAAATTTCATCCGTAAATCCTCAATTCGTCGTGTATATAAAGCTACACTGATTGGCTGTGTTACAATTTCTATCCTCCACTTACAGAAAGACCTCAGACATTTTGACACGGCTTCAGTACATATCTGCAAAATTAGATCCTTTAACTCCAATCCAACCATATTGCTGAACCTAGTTTCGTCTCGAATGCTACCAGTACGGTGAAACCCTCTTCGTTCAGCTTGGCCACAGCACAGCCCATTGTATACAATTCCAGCATTGACATGTTGCTTTATGAATATGAACATTAGGAAGCTCAAGATGAACATTAGGCTGCTTAGCCATACCTTTGTCAAAAGAACCTATTTTCTTTCTTTTCTGGAGCAATCCGCAAGCCATTCCCAGTTTACCATTTCTCTGAAAAGCCTGCCCAAAAGCATCATCCTGTATGAATACGCATCCGGATACTCAATATGTCGAAAAATAGCAAGTGCAACCTCAATTAATTCCACAGATTGTTCCCTCTTACAAAGCACATATAACATATTGTTATACACAAAATTATCAGGCTTACACCCAAATTTAGTCTCCATGTCTTCAAACAAACAAAGGGCTCCTCTAAACCTACCTTGCCTGCCCAGAAACCTGATACAAATCGAGAAGGCACGGCAAGAAACAACACCATGATGTAACAAAATGTTAAACAGTCTCCTCCTTCCTAAGAAATCAACCATATACTCAATCAAAGACTCATTAAACTTAAAACCCATTTACATTCCTGCCCAGGAAAAGAATTCCAAGGTCTTAACCTTCCCTAATTGCCGATAATTCATCAGGACTTGCAAAACAATTATTTACTGTTTTTAAGTTTCAGTTCTTAAAAATCTGTTCTTTTTACTATCAACCTTTAATTATATTTTATTTTTAAAAAGATGAATGATAACTTGTTAAGATGGTGTAAAAAATAGTGACATTATAGATAATATAATAAATTGGTGATAACAAATATGAGAAATTAAAGATTTGATAATAATAATTTTAAATATCAACAATCCTTGAGTTTTTTATTCACGAGTTTTATTTTTATAGTGGATGTGAGTTTCAAAGTAAATTTTTATTTATATATATTAAATTATGAGCTAACATGCAATACTTTTAAATTATGTTATATATTTTGTTATATTGTACAATTATAATTTTATATTAATATTTTATTAATAAGTATACAATCTATTATTTTTTATTTCTCACTATATAATATAATCTCCCTATTTTAATATATAAAAATAGTCTCATCATATTGATATTTTTAGTATAAAAATAGTAATAACGATTGTGACATTGATAGTAGTTGTAATAAAGTCACTTAATAGTAGCAAAAATAATGATATAATAATAATATATAGTACTCCCTCTAGATATTTATAAGTGTCGTTACGACACAGCAGCCATATGGGTGGGCTGATTTTTTTTTGTTATTTTATTGGTTGCTGTTTTGAAAATGCCCCTACTTATTTGGCAATTAACAAGGCATGTCATTCTCCTCCCCCTCTTTGCTCGCCATTCTCCTCACCCTCTTTCCTCGCCTTCTTCCTCTTTCCTCGCCGCAACCTCACTCTCTCCTTTCTTTCCTCTGTTCTTCCCCTCTTTCTTTTTTTCTTTTCTTTCCTCCTTGGGCTGGCCGCAACCCTCACTCTCTTCTCTCTTTTCTTTCTTTTCTTTTTTTGTTCTCTTTTCGGTGGTTGTTTTGGTTGATTTTGGCGGTGGTGGTTGTTTTGGTTGATTTAGGAGGTGGTGATGATTTGGTGATTTAGAGGTCGAGGTTTGGATTGGGTGTGGGTGGTGATTCGGCGAAGAGTTTGATAGTGCGACAAAGGTTTGGTTGATAATGATTAGGTGATGCTGCTGAGGTTTAATTGGTACTGGTGGTTATGATGGTTGGTGATTTGATGAGGCAGAGGTGTTTGGGTGTGGATTTTGGTGGTTGGTGGAGCGATGGTGGCCGACGGTGGTGATGGCGGTGAGGTTTTGTGGTGTGGCTGAGGTTTGTCAGCGGGGGAGATTGTGACGGTGGCGGGTTTAAGAGATGATGATGGTTAATTTGATGATTTAGAGTGGTAATTGAGTGGGATCGGTGTTGATAGAGGCAGCCGGCCGAGGGAGGAGATCGGTGTGGCGGTGGTTGGTGGTGAATTGTGTTTTGGGGGGATAGAGATGGAAGGAGTGAAGAAGATAAGGAAGAGAGTTTTTTAGTCATGTTGCATTAAAACCACTGTTCGAAAAGGTAAAATGACAATTAATAGTGTTCAAAGAAATCGTAGAAAACCGTCAGTTATTCGTGGACGGAAGGAGTATTAAAAATAGTGATATTTAAAAATTAATACCATTATAATATTAATAATGATGTTAGTGATAATAATAGAAAAGTTGTGGTATTAGTGATGATAATAGTAATTAAGACAATATGAAAAGTGTTAAAAACCGAAAAGAAGAAACAACTTTTTTAAGTTTTTAAAAAATTGTTTATGCTTTTTCATCAGGTCATCAATGGGCAATTTTGGTTGGTTGGTAATAGTGTATCGTTTGAGTTTTTAAAAAATGAGGTTAATAATTACAAGTGTAATTATCAATGGTGTGAGTACTATTTAGAAAATATGAAAAACACATTATTAAACAAATCAAAAATAAAATAATAATAAAATCAAAAATCAAAAATCAAAAATTAAAAAATAAATAAAAACCAAACTCATTTCCCATCTCTCTTATCACATCATTTTGGATAAGTCTGAAGTGTCAATTTGATACCAACTGAGTAAAACTTGGGTAGATCATGATCTACCTACATCATGATGTAGAATGATGATATGTGTCCAAAAGTATCAAAAATAGTGGTATTCTAACACTATTTGGGACACGTGTCATCATCCTAAATCATGATGTAAGTAGATCATGATGTAAGTAGATCATGATCTATTCAAGTTTTAACCAATTCCCTTGATCATCTTTGAAAAGTACACCAACTCAACATTTTCTATTAACATATCTATAAAACAGACCCCAGTATCTAATCCAACTCCAAAACACGCAACGCATCATTGACAAAAATATTTGGAAGAAGATGATGCTCTAGAAGCAAACTATTCCTTCACGTAACATTAACATTGACAAGCTTTTAGCATACATGTTCTTGCAACTTCCTACACATTTCCCCATTCTTTGTCAAACCCGTCTTACTCAGGCTTATCGGAAAATAAATGCCATACACAAGCATAAACAAACAGCATACCCACACTTGTTTTATCATCCCATGCTTAGGCTTATTGAAAAAGACATGCCATGCACAAACAGATTCATTCCACACTTTCAAGTTTTACATTCATCCAACAGACCCTCATGAACCAATATCTTACCTACGGGTTCACTTTCAGGATCATTCTTCCTTTTATCCGTCAAAGATAGCCCCAAAGCAAACAGACTCCTAAGACCCAAGCACTAGGGGAGTAGTATACTTTACATTTGAGTATCAAAGCCAAGCATTTGCTTCAAGTACCAGGCACGTTAGTCTCACTTCAACACCGAAGATATATACCATCATCACCGCTGCCCATATCGGCCAAATGTGCTGAGTTCATCTATCCATGGGATGGATAAACAAGTTAGTTAGTCATTAGCACAAGTAAGCAGTGGTAGCATCAGGGCATCATACCGCAATGCCCGACTGATGGATCAAGCTATATACAGCGGAAACAAATGTAAACCATACACACAACCCAGTTAGATTAGTTACCTCAGCAAAAGCAGAGGTCAGCAAGATGTTAGTGATGACTCTAATGGAGGCTCTCATCACTGCAGAAAAACCAACAGCTCAGGTTGGAATCATTTTACAACCATAACAATCATGAAACGCCAATATAAAAGAACTGAATGAACAAGAATTAATAAACTTCATTATTATTTAGAAACTTATTCTCCATGTACTGAATACATAGTTCTAGAAATATATATACTTATATCTTAGCATTCGCCATATTAAGTCAGACTCACTGGAGTTCTGTTAAGTCTCAAACCTGAATCAATCCTCTTCCTCCTCCCATCCTTCTACATAGATGACCCATCATTCTCCAGCCATTCCATCTCAACGACAATAACAGCGGGATTCTTTACTCCGGCATTATACTTGCATTGTAATGGATTGGTGGAGCTTGAGCTCAAAATGAAGTGCCAGGGTGTACTGATTTCCCGTTTCTAGGAAAATGTAGTTGATGAATCTTCCGATGATTCGTTAAATCTTCTTCAGCTACATAATTTAACGGTACAGGCCACAGTTTGTGCCCAAAATTTCAGCCTTGCTTTAACATCCTCTGGATGATCACCTGGGCAGGAAGAGCAAATGACCAAGTTAAATCAACTGATAGCAATGATGAAGAGAAACAAACTCAGGCTTCCACAGACACAGTTATGATTCGTTCAATACATTTTTTTTTTAGTTATTTTTACCATTCAACAAAAATCTCAAACATCTTTCAATCGTAACTAGCTATAACCAAACATTATAGAAGAAACAAAGGAAATATCCCAAGTTTTTTAATAAGAAAAAATCAACTAAATCTGACTGCATGATTTTGTTAAGGAAATGAAATCCACCTTGATTTGGAATCAAGTCAATCAAATTCCAGGAGCTTAAAAGAAAATGTCCATCAAATCCAGAATCAAAGAGGAAATTACAAAACTGAATGATGGAAGGAATTGAAACTAGAGAACCGTTATATGGTCCATTCTAATTGGTGTCATCCAAAAAAAATATATCCATTTCCCAGTAGAATGAAATTCATTTTTATTTAAGAATTACATCTCTGTAATTTCCTGTACAAAGCCTAAGAAACAGATCCATAAATTACATTAATTACACCTACAGATCAAACTCAAAGATCAGAGCTCATTATTTCAACAATATTAACAATAAAGCAGACACATTGAATTTAAAAGAATTGTAAGGAAATCACAATCTATAGAAGATTATCTTAAGAATTGTTGGACCTCCAGAATGACAGAAGCCAATGGTATCGAAAATCCAGGGACTTAAGACTCAAAGAGAGATCATGAAACACCACAACTAACTAATTGACTGCATAAGATTCAAGCAAGAGATGAAAGAATTCCCAGCACTGCAAAAAACGAAAATAAAAAAAGAGATGAAAGAATTTAGGTACCTGGACTAGAGATCTTCCAATTGGCAATAGGACTACAAGCAGGTTGATCACTGAGCGCAGGAGAGCTTCTCTCAGGAGATTTATGGTTGTCATCCAAAAGAAATTTCTGACTCATGGAGTAACAAAGCTCAAGAGCAGGCAAAGTGTTGCAGAGCTCAGGGATCTCATCATAACTGAAACCAAAGCCAAGATCCAAGCACCCTTTTAGCTCATCAAGATCCTCATCAGTCAAGCTCTTTGTTCTACTCAAATCATCCTCATTATCATTCGCAGCTCCCTCCACATACCCTTCTAACAACACTTGGCTCTTCTTTCTGCTCTCTGTGCTCTTTAAACTCCCACTCCTGCTGCAGTTGCTGTTGCTGTTGCTTTTGCTGCTGTTTTTGTGCATCTTGAACCACAACTCATCTGAATCTTGGTACTGGTGGTACCCAGCATCATCATCATCAACAACAATATTTGTTTTGATCCCATGTTCTTGTTCTTCAACTTCTACTAGGTTTCTTGGAGAGACCCAAGATTCTTGTTCAGTAAACAAGCCTCCCAACAAACCCATGATTGGTTTTGCTTGGTGTTACTTTCTTTCTTTTTCTCAAGGGTGTTTGTGAGAGGAAAAGAGGAGGGCTTATATATATATATATATAGCTGTATACAATCAAGAAGAAAAGAAAGAGAGAAAGAAAGATGAATACATAAGCTGTATACAATGTATGTTTGTTCTAGAAATTTCATGCATGCATGTATGGGTAAGGCATGCATAAGACATATGGTTTAATTTCAACAAGTGGACAGCTGTAAACTGGTAAGATGGGTAAGATGGGTAAGATGAGTGGTGGGTGATGATGATAGGCAGCAAAAGTGGACAAGTGGTATGAAAATAAAGACAATAAAAACATGGTTGGTGGGACCCAGAGGAAGGTGGGGCTAGGAAGATGGGGTCCACCATGTGCTTCTGCTATTTTTATGCCATTATTGTTGATTGATATTGATGCTGTTGCATTTTGGTGTAGTTAGTCTTTGTTTGGATGTGCAGAAAGTGTGAACACAAGAGATTTGTGTATTTATTTTATTTTTATTTTATTGTTTGTGTGAAAAGCAATTAGCTGCACCAGCAGCAGGCTTGTGGAAGTTCCCATGGTGGTGTTTTTCCACGCGTTCTTGACAATTGAAACCGTCACCACCATACCTTCAATTTTAACGCACGGGTGAGCAAAAATCGATCCGACCCGAAAATTGAATTGAAACTGAATTCTTTTTAACCGAATCGAACTGAATTGTAATTTTTCAATTCGATCCAGTTTTATCCCAACTAAAATAGTAAATTTTCGGTTTCTTCCGGTTCGATAAATCTAAAACCCATAAATTGAACCGTAAATCTGGAAGAACAGATTTATATATATGCATTTATATATCAAAATTTAGCTTTGTTTCAGTGCTAAAATTTTTTCATCCTTCCTAAATGGAAGGGGTTCGAATCCCCTTGTCTCAAAATTATATTTTTTCAGTTTTTTTTTCCTTCAAAACGACGTCGTTTTAGTGCTTCAAAACAAATTATGAAATTACTTCAAAACGGTGTCGTTTTGGTTCATGTTTAACAGAAAAAAACGTCATTTTAAAAAAAAAAAAACAGAATCGAACCGAAATGAATTGAACTTTCCGGTTTGGTTCGATTCTAGCCGGACAAAATCGAAACTTTCCAGTTCTAGTCCGGACAGAACCGAACTTTTCTAGTTCGGTCCGATTCTAGCCCAAAAATCGGACCGAACCGGCCTGTGCTCATCCCTATTTTAACGTATCTTTCTGCGAATACTCTAAATATGACCGAGCATTTGTATAGGATATAAATAAATACCTCATAACATATTTTAGAAAAAGCTCCTTAATAGTCTTTACCTAGTTAACGAAAATAATTAATAATTATATATATTAATATTTTGACCATCAATTTTTAAATAATAATTTTAATTTTAATTTAATCTAAGTATGAAATTTTAATTTTCCTATAAGTTTTAATCATACAAAAATAAAGATACATACTAAATATAGTAATATTTTTTTATTAGTAAAAGTATAAACTGTTAACATATATACAAATATTTTCTTATCATTTTTGTATACTTAAATCTTTTAAGGGTCAATAGTGTTTTGACCCCTGAACTATCGCGAAAAACAAGACACCTCCCTGGACTAAAAAAATTTAAAAGGAGGTCCCTGAACTAAAGGTCAATGCAATGGAGGCCTCTACCGTCAGTCAAACTAACTTTCCGTCCCTTTTTACCTTCTCCAGCCAGTTTCTTGCAACCGGCTACGAATATTAAAAAAAAAATTAAAATCCTAAGTATTAAAGGCGAAATTCTGTTTCTCCCAAAATTTTATTTCCTTTTAAACGTTTGAATTTTTTCTAGGGTTTCGGTGGAACTCTAGAAATTTCTCCCTTAAAATCCCTCCTCCATCTTCATGTCTTCCAGGTCCTCTGACAGCTATCGGACATTAACGGAGTCTGGGAGTTCTGGCCCTGGTCCCGTCGAGCCATTGAACCTACGGTACAAGAACCGAAATTGCAAGTGTGGGGTTAGAGTTGTGATTAGGGTTTCGGAATCGAGCTTTAACCCAGGTAGGTTGTATTATAAGTGTGGGTATGGTGAGTGTGGGTTCTTTGCTTGGTGCAATGCGCAAGGATCTGCCCCGCGGGATGAAATGAACGATTGGGGTAATCTTAAGGAAGAAATTGTCGAAGCTTTGAGGGTAGAAAGCGATATTATTTGCAGGTGATTGAAGGAGGTGGTTGTTGCTGCCACATGTCGCAAAGCAGAAGAACCGGCGAAAGGATATAAATTTTCATGTAATGTTCTATGTCTTTTTGTTGTCGTCGTGCTTCTTCTTGCCCTTGCCTATGGTTGTTATTGTAAAATGTAGGATTTTAATCCGGTTTGCAACTTCTAGGGTTTTTAGTTTTTTCGTAATTTCTAGGGTTTTTAGTTGGACTATCTAGTTTAGGGTTTGATGTTTGGTTTGTACATTCAATGGATTGGAATCGGCTTTAATTAAATTTTGGAGTTTTCGTTAATTGTGCGAATTGTTTCTTTTATTGTTTGTATTTTTTGGTTATTATTGGGTAGCAGTTATCATTACCTACAGACGCATGGCTTGGAAAACCAAACGGTGTCACAGCAACGGTTGGGAAACGAGCATTCTGCAACTCCCCAGGCGTCCGTTGATTTCCAAAGGACACCAATCCCTCCTATAAATTCCCTGTATTACTCCTCATTCTCCATCACTTTAATTTGCGTATTTCTGACTTGTTTTCTTTTCTCTATCACTTTCATTTGTTTTTTTCTAACTCTCTCGTGTCTTCAACATGATGAACATGGCGCTGAAGGAGAAGTTTGTTGAGGAGTCTCTTACGGCCATCAATAACTCCGGCGAGGCAGGGACCATCTGTCACTTCAAGAAGCGGCACGTTGAAGAAGACCTGAAGCGCTTGAGGAACCGTCACCTTTTTTACTTGCAGGAGCAGGCAAGGATGCAGAATTGGTTCTCCACTAAGGCAGTGAGGGAGTATATGGAGCACATTGGCAAAGTCCTGGGGAGCATCAAGGTCGCCATCACGCTGCTGGAACAGTGGCTGAGCATAGCGGATATGGAGATATCGGTGGCGCAGAAGGCCCTCGATGCTTGCGATGCGTACCATGGGGAGGTGAGGGATATGCCTGAGAGGAAGAGGAAGAGGGAGAAGTGTGATGGTGATGAAGAGGGTCAGGTCTCTGCCAAGTTTGATTAAGTTTATGTTTATGGGTATGTTCATGTTTGTTTTGTGTTACCCTGGATGGGCTGGAATGCTGTAATTTCCTTGAACAATGGCTTTTTGATGTTTCAGTTTATTATGGTTGTGTTTATTATGTTTGTGTTAAATGTGTTTGTGGTAAAACAATGGTTGTCTAATTTGAATGAGGTTTGGTTTGGTATTGGCAATTTGCTGTTTGTCATTTTGATCTTCTTGCTTGTGGTTAAACAATGGTTGTTTCTTAGTGTAATTCTTGTTGCACTTGCAGGACTTCCCAATTGCATAATTCCAAGATAATTGAAATTGGGTGTTAAGCCTAAAATATTGGCAGCATAATTCCCAGATATGCGTAAAAGCCAAAAAGACCTTGAAATGAACCAAATACTTGCACCATAACTTCCAACAGCCACACCAAAACGCCTAAAATACATAATTCCAACCATAATTCCATAATTTTCAGATACTTGCACTATAATTTCCAACCATAATTCCATAATTTCCAACCATAAATATGCATCAGTAGCCTAAAATAGTACCTAAATCAGTAGCAATACACATACTACCACAATCACTAGCATTACCCAAAATATACCTAAATAAGTGGCATTACACATAGCACCACAATCAGTAGCATTACCCAAAATATACCTAAATCAATGGCATTACACATAGTACCACAATCAGTAGCATTACCCACAATAAACAAGATTACACAAATTGTTCCACAACAATTGCATCAAGGTATCCACTTCCTTGTTGGAATGTGATTCTGTGGCAAAGGATTTGATGTAGTCCGTTGCTGAACACTTCCACCTGCACTTGATCTTGTTACTGGCCTTGGAGGGAGGAAATTGGCAGTGAGTCCTGGTGGTCTCCATATCTTCTTCTTAGTAGTTTTCCTGGTAGTCTGACCAGCTTGTAATGGGGAAGAGATGACCAATGGACTCCTTGTTACAGTTGGAGTAACCGTAGAGGTAGGCATACTTGCAGTTGCAGTTGCACTTGAAGATGCTTGTGCACTTGCACATCCTTGTGCACTTGCAGATGCCTGTGCAGTTGCAGTTGCACATGCAGATCCACGTGCACAAGCACTTGCCTGTGTAGCACTTGCACTTTCGTTAGCACTTGCACTTTCGTTAGCACTTGCACTTGCCTGAGCAGTTGCACTTGCCTGAGCAGTTGCACTTCCTCTACTGTCACCAGTAGCACTTGCACTTGAACTTGCCATTGCCCTTGCCCTAGTAGTCATTGGAGTACTTGTAACATCCACACTCACATCTACACTTGCAATCCCTTCATTTTCCTATAAGAAAGATAAGAAAATTTTAATGACAGTACACATATACCACTGTTACCAAAATCACTCACGCAATAATTACCTGCAATCCAGCATCAGGTTCATTGGGTGTTGGTGCCTGTGTAGTGTCACCATCATTAGCATGTGCATTGGGAGTTGGTGCATCATTGGGGCCTGGGGGTGGTTCTTGTCTTCTTCTCTTCCTTAATGGTGGTAGGTCAGCCCTCATAGGTTGTGGACAAGTCCTTGTATTGTGCCCTCTTCCTCTGCAATTTCTACAAGTCATTACAACCCCATTCCTGCTAAGTCTGTTTGGGTTGGGGGGTCCAGCTTCTCCTGCTTCTCTCCTTCTCTTAGTCCTTGGTCTCCCACACTGTGGCATAACTTGCGGAGGTTTAATTTCATAACGCCCTTCCACTTCTGGCCATTCACTTTTGTCTGGGATAGGAAGAATGCCATCACAGTAAGAATCAAGGAATACACTCTTGCGATAGGCAACATGGACAAAGTCATGGGGATTTTTCCTCATGAATAAATAGGCTGCAGCTGCATGTCTACAAGGCAGTCCAGTTAAGTCCCACTTTCTGCAAGTGCAAGTCTTCAGCTGCAAGTCACACGTGCCTCTTTCACCATTAATGTGCTCAACCTCAAACTTTTGCATCTGGGAGTGAGGATACACTATGTATCACTGGCTGTCTTGGATACACTTTTCCAGCCTGTTGAACCATTTGGGACATATTTTTCCATTATACAACTGCATCCCTTGATACTTAATGTAGAACCTCTTCATCAGTAACCTTCGAATAACCTCCAGACAAGTTAATATTGGTTTCTTCCTTGCAACCCTACCACATAAAAAATAAAGTGTTACCATTGGTTTTGTATGAAAAGTTTAAAACAGTGATTACCATGGCATGTTACCTTATGTAAGAATTGAAACTCTCACAGAGATTATTGAGAAGAAGATCAAACATCACCCAACTCTTAAACGCATGTCGTGACCATCTTTGAGGATGTATTCTCTTCAGCCAATCATGTGCTGCTGGATTCTGGGCTTTGATCAGCTCCATATGAATCTTAAACTTTCCCTCCGTGTATGCTCTTGCTGCATCCCATATATGGTCTTTCATGAACTTGCCCCCACCAAACTGCCCTTTGAAATTCTCCCATATGTGCCTCACACAATACCTATGGTCAACTTCCTTAAAAACAGTGTCAAATAAGCTTTGCAAACCCTGCACGTGAGACCACAGGTTACTCAATTGGATAACATGATAAAGAAAGTACTATAAATGATAAAATAAGTACTATAAAATGAGCTTTTGCCTGTCTGACATAAAGCACCATTCGTCCAAGTCCCCAATGTCCTCTTGTAATCTCTCCAAAAACCAGAACCAGTTCTCCTTATTTTCTGAGTCCACAACAGCCTAAGCTATAGGAAAGATGTTACCATTTGCATCCTTTCCAATGGCTGACAATAGGTGGCCCTTATATGTCCCCTTTAAATGACATCCATCAATGCCAATAAACGGCCTACAACCTTTCAAAAAGCCACGCTTGCAAGCTGCTAGACACATGTACAACCGTTGGAAAAATCCATCTAGAGCAGTAATCTTAACTGTGCTACCAGGATTAGAGGTCCTGACTGCCTCAGCATAGTTCCACAACAATTTATACTGCTCCCCATGCTCTCCCTTAATAATAGCTTGTGCTATTTTCTTTGCCCTAACAAGCTTGTAGTATGAAACTGATAGGAATTTCTCCCTTCTGATCCTATTCCCAAGGATCTCCAAATCAGTGTCCAAATTATCCCTGAAATCTGGCAAATAGGCATGTGCTACCCATGTGCTTGTCGCTCGGCGGTGTTCAACATCCCTGCCACAGTAATGAATCCTTTTGAATATTTTAATCTGAAAGCAAGACCTATCTGCAGATGGAGATGCATGTATTCTCCATCCACATTCATTCTTGCATTGGGCAGTGATCCTCCTTTTTTCATTCCTCACATACCTAAAATCATGTCCCTCTTGCAAAGAGTAAGCCATCAAAACCTTCCTGAAAACAACATGAGTAGCAAACCTCATCCCAACCTCCAACTTAATTTCCCCAGTCAAATCTGTACTCTCGTTGAATTATGAGTACTTATACCTCTGCCTAGCATTTTCTTCCTTACTGTCTGAACATGGGGGGCTGTCTAACACGTCACTGTCCTCGTAGTCAGTCTCCACATCAGGCACATTGGGACCAGACCTTGTAGCTGGTGGCCTATTCACCCTGTCACTTCTGCATTGCTCACCCCCTAAATTGAAATCCTCAAACTCTACACCAGCATCCTCAGTCCCATCACCAAAAAGGTCCTCTTCAGACAACCCATCTTCTGAATCTACAAAATCACTAAGTTCATCACCACTGCTTTCACTATTGGCTTCCCAACTGTATGCATAATCACCATGGCTGTCATATCCACCTTCATCATCTGCATCATGATCAAACTGAGGATGATCATTTTCAACCCTCTCAAATGCATCAGCTTCCATCCTTCCACCCCTCTCACTACTCTCAACTGCATCAGCTTCCATCCTTTCAAACCTCTCACCACTGTCAACTCCATCAGCTTCCACCCACTCATCTGCATCATGTACATCAGTTTCCACCCTCTCATTTGCATGATGTCCATCAGCTTCCACCCTCTCATCTGCATGATGTCCATCAGCTTCCACCCTCTCATCTGCATGATGTACATCACATACCACCCTCTCATCTGCATCATGTACATCAGCTACCACCCTCTCATCTGCATCATGTACATCAGCTTCCACCCTCTCATCACCCTCATCTGCGGGTTCACTGTGGTCTATATCATCGAAGGTAAGCATCGAGGGAGGACACGTAAGCTCAGTGCTGTAACATTCTGACACGTCTTCCATTTCCTCATCACCACTACTATCAACATCATGAACAAATATGGGGGTGTGGACTCCATGTTCCACATACACTTCCACTGTATCCTCGCCATCTAGTAACATCTTATTTATGATTCTCTTCATATGTTTTTCCTTCCTCAATGGCCTAATACCTTCCTCCATTTCTTCCCATGGATATTTAACATCATAATGCACTGCATTATGAGCATATCCTTCACCCTCCACTATTTTATGAACGTCTACAATTGAAAGCTTCTGATGCTCTTTTTGCAAACAAACTTCCACTGCATCTAAGTAACGTAACTTTGGAGCAAATACCCATACTCCACCCATGAAAACTTTCACATTCAACAACATTCTGTCATGGATTAGCACCAAATTAATATTAACAGCACAAACAGTAAACCCTAATCCTATTGATTATTCAAACCCTAATCGCATATTTCTTTATTCCATTCTGCCACATTCTGTATTTCTTTATTCAAACCCTAAGCATTACCCACAATATAATAACGCGGATAAGTAAACGAGAAAAGTCACTGACCTTGTTTCTGAGAGCGACAGCACGCTACTTCAAACGACAAGAACTGGTGGACAAGTTGGAACAGCTTGACAAGGTGGTCCTATCGTCCTTCGTCGCCTCCCACACACCGACAGGAACAACTTATGCTTTGACAGACCTTTAACTTTCCACCTCGCAAAATCACCACTCTCAAATAAAGAGCTGCGGGTCAAACGCGCTCCTTCCACCAAACAAAATTCTTCAACGCACTGTAAATGGTTAATCTTCTCCAACCTTGCTGCTGCACTGTTGATCAAGGAGAGTTTTTCATTTCCGCGTAAAAAGCATTTCAAATCCGGATTGACTTTTGTTTATTGTGTTTTTCCTTTTATATTTTCGCCTTTCACTTCGTAATTTAATTTTGCAGGTAACCGGTTGTGAAGGAAATGGGAAACTGGCTGGAGAAGGTAAAAAGGGACGGAAAGTTAGTTTGACTGACGGTAGGGGCCTCCATTGCATTGACCTTTAGTTCAGGGACCTCCTTTTGAATTTTTTTTAGTCCAGGGAGGTGTCTTGTTTTTCGCGATAGTTCAGGGGGTTAAAACACTATTGACCCATCTTTTAAATCTCCTAACTTTTATAATTAAATAATTATTAATTAATAAAAAATGCAAAGAAATATAAAAATAATTAATAGGTATATATATAATGGGCCGGGGTGGGCGGGCTCAGGCCCACCCTGCTCCCCCAACTCTACCTCTGGCGAGATTACCCATTTTCAGGAGAAATTATTGGGTGTTCCGGGGATGACAACTCACAACTCAGACCAATAAAAATCAACCACATAGTGTTTTTTTTTCTAGCACACATCATTTAAAATCATCACTACTACAACACGTTTCATTGCTCAGGGAAACCAAACGACACCAACACTGCCATCATCGCTACTCCTTCTCTTTGTTGTGTGTTTTCCCTTCTCTCTCTCTTTCTCACTCCTCCTCCTCCGCCTCCTCAACCATTGTTGGCAAAACTGAGTTTCTGGAGCAGTTGCGCACACACCAAATTAACTGACGGCAGCGGCGATAACGACAACGACAACGACAACGGCAACGGCAGAGCTGATTTCTCTACAGGTAAGAATTTTTGTTCACAATCTGATAGTTTAAGCCTTATTTTCTTCTCAATTTACTGTAATTGATTGTGACTCATTCTTCATCTGCACAAAGTAGAACGGAATGACTTCTCTTGAACATGTTCTCTGATTTGTTTGAAGATGTTCTCTGATTTGTAGTGTTTCCTTTATGTATTTTTGTCATCTCAAAAAGCTTTTGATCATCCAAGTGCTTGATATGCATACTTATGAGGCATCGCAAAAGGAGTATGCTTTTATGGGTCATAAGCATTTTTACTTCATGACATTGGATAGCAGTGAGGTTTGATGACTGGTTCATTTTCTTTATAGTTAATAATTCTATAATTTCAGTTTTGATTTTTAGGAGGCACTGTTGGTGGTAGCTTTAAGTGTTATAATCATTTGAAACATTCTAGTAGTGGTTCTTAGGAGCTTGGAAAATTTTGTTGTTTATGTATTTAGGGTTTCGTTTGGTGATTGATTAATGATTGTTTGTTTTGATTTGTGTAGGTGCTGGAGTTGGCTGGGAATTTTCGACAAGTGTTCCACCATCCACTCAGTTGCGGAGGTGACAAGTATCTTCACCTGTAAGTTCAGAAAAGAGAGATTCTTTGTCTCAGTTGGTTGATGACAGGATGAAAAAGTTAAGATCAGTAGGTGATTCGAATGAGGGAGGGATGAATCAAAATGCTCGAGATGGGAGCCAATGTGTTCTTTCTGTGCTGAAACCTATAGAAAATCTGAGTCAATGGAAAGCAGTGAAAGCAAAAGGATTGGCGCAAGTAAAGCAACAGAGAAAGGAGAATGCAGAACCAAGGCAGCAACAAGAAGTATATAAATCCTTGTTAGATGTCAGCAATTCTATGTGTGCTGCACAGGAAATTGCTATGGATGCTAGCCTCTCGAACTGGGTAGTTCTTTCAGGATCGTACCAGTCGAACATTGAACCCATCTCTAAGAGTAGCACTGTTGAGGCTAAGAGGTCATATTCATGGAGAAATAGAGATGACATGCCGAATTTAGATATCAGTATTTTGTGAGGTTTAATGAATTTCTCTAGTCTTTTTTCAGTATTTGATAACAATAGGAAATACAGAAATGGGTTCAAGTAGAGATCTGTTAATCAAAACGCGTAGAAGTTGATGTTTCCTATTTTCTGTAGCCAATTCCAGGCAAGTGTGAAGAAAGTTTGGGTCAAATTTGTTGTTAGTAACTGTGTTATTTTGTTGATTTTTTTGAATTCTTGGGAAAGTGAGCTTTCTGTTCCTTCTAGTTTCATCTTCTTCTCTCTTTTTCCTTTAATGTCTATCTCCATAATCATCATTTACACCCTAGAAAATGGAAGTATGGAACTGACAGCATAAAAAAAACAGTAATCATTCTCCTGTGATATCTTGCACCAACATTAAAATACACAAGAATTTAGGTAAATGCAACTTCATCAAATTTTCAACAAAAAGTATCCTATTACATATAGGCTTGCCTATAATGAAAAGATGAAAATAAAATAAAATCATAAGTTCAACTTCGTGTATATCATGTAAGCTTCATCATTGTTATTGCAAACTGCTTCAATGCCCAGGAAACCATCCATGCAACAACTTCAAGCTGCTTGTCAGAAAATTCACCACAAAATCCACACAAGAACAAGTATTAAACTTCTTGTCAATGTAATAGTTTAAACATTAACATTAATTTATACAAATATCGTCACTATTCTCTTTGCTTTGCTATTGCATTCCTGCTGCATAATTAGCAGCTAGTGTAGTGTAGTGCATCAGCGGGTTTGGGATCACAAATCAAACCCAGAAAATCCATGCTCAAAATTAGGTGTCATTGTGATGATACATAATTAGCAATTGATGTATGTTGCTGTTTACAAAAAAAAAATGGCAATCTGAAATTGACAACTAAATAGAGTACATGGATACCAATACTCTGTTTAACAAATGCCACAAGACCAGCAAAGTCATATGCTCTTTCATTTACTAAACTCAAAAAGAGTACATTTTGTATGTTGATGGTTACACAAAAAGAGACAACAACCACGGTTCTGCCCTACCGTATACACTTGTGGTGCCTGTGAGAAGCGTCGCTATGCAACTTTGCAGCTCGAGAACAGAGGACTCACCGGAAACGCTGACCCAATATACATTACCAAAAGTACCACTTTCACGGAGTTGATTATTAAAATGCATCATTATTGCTATTTTTCCAACTCCTTCAACGCCATAAACACAAGCTGCTTCAATTCTCTCCAGAACTCCAACTAGGGATGGCAATTCCGCCCGCGGATATGGATATCCGCCCAATACCCGCAATTGTGGGTGGATATTACCCGTACAGTATGGGTATTTTACGGGTATGGATATACCCGCACCCGCAAAGTGCGGGTTTGGATGTGGATATGGATAGTGCTTACCCGCTCCAATACCCGCACTAAATACCCACAATATATATATAATATTTTAATATATAATTAATTAAATATATAATATATAATTAATTTTTTTTTACGAATCCAAATCCAATTGATAATGTATTTTTTTTTTCTTCTACTCTACTCGTTAACTTGTCAATTGGATTGCAATATAATAAATTAAATTAAATTGGTTTATCAATTTATTAGAATCAAATGCAGTAGCAATGTAACTTACTAAATTAAATTGGTTTATCAATTTTTTATTATATTCATAATATCAACAGAAATATTAGGATTTAGGATTAAGTTTAGGGCTTATCAATTTTTTATTATAACCATAATATCCATAATGAGTGATTGTAATGATATTATATCGCAAAGTTAATTTAATTTTAACGTTCTAAGCACTTTAAGTATACAATAAATATTCATTTAATATATTTTATGTATAATTATAACTTTTAACTTGTCAGTTATTTCACGGTTGAAGCCTATATATAGCAAAATACTAATGACTTTTTTTTGTTAAAAATTAAAATTAAAATGCATAAAGGACTTAAAATATATTTAAAATTAATATTTCTATCTATTACTAAAATTAAATATATTATAGAATGTATTATTTTTCTAATTTTTTATACTAATATTTTCAACTTTTCTTATTATTTGCATATGAGGTTGTAATTAAACTTGTTATGTTATTTGTAAATAAGGTTGTAAATAAACTTTTTAGTGCATGTCATCTTTATAACGTATGTTAAGTGTTCGATCCATGATATTATAACGATAATTAATAATATAACCAATTTTTTTAAAAAAAAATCTTATTACTTTACCTAGCACATATTTTAGGGTAAATTATATTTTTTTTATAGTTTCTAAAATATTTCACTTTGAACACTATAGTTTTAAGACTTATATTATAGACCCTATAATAGTCTAAAAGTTATAATATAAATATTCTAAGTGGTTAAAAATAAATATTAATGGTAAAAAGTTACAAAAAAAACTTATAAATATCAGTGAAAAATGTATAACTATAAATGATTAGATTATAAAAAAAAAATCAGTATTTCTTTTTACTTTCTCTAACTTAACCTTTTTATATTGTTCAAACTCATTAATAAAAATTTACCACTGAATTAATTTTAGGAAAAGTTATAAAATTATTATTTTATTTGTCACTTGTAGTTGTTTTGTCATTTTTTTAACTTCAAAAAATACTTTTTTTCTGAAAAAGTAAATCATTTTCTACCTTCAAATTATTATTAAAATATTAAAATTAATAGAAAATATTTTACGTAAAATATATAATATTTTTTCTTAAAAATATAATTAATGTACTTTATTTTGATAATATAATAATAATATTTTCAATTATTCTCCTAAGAATTTTTCTTTATTTTAATTTATAATTTATGTTAGAAAAAGTATAAATATTACCACTTATTAACTCGAATAAGTAATATTATTTTTAAATAGTATATTAATATTTGAAATAATTACATTTAAAAATAGATCAACAAATATTTTTATAATGAGGATGTAATATTGAATTAATAATATTTTTAAAAATTATCTGGCATATGTTTCATTACTAATGGTAAAATTAAATTATAATAAATATACTTATAATAATAATAGGCCAATTTCTTATGCACGTGAATAGGTCTTCCCAATCGTTTGTTAGAAATATTTACTCTTTGTGATCGTTTTCCAATTTCATGCTTTTAATGATATTTTTCACATTGTAGCTCAATCATTACATAGATTGATGACCCATAACCTCTTTTTGAACATAGTGAGCAACTTGTTGTTGGTAATCAACCGGGGAAAAGATTTTATCCTTGCCATTTTACGCAAAGAATGATAAATTCTAAAAATATATAAAAGACAAAAGAATACGCAGTAAATGTTCTCAAGAATAATTTCATAGGAAGATAGTTTCTCTATTTAATCTTTTTTTTCTTCACTAAATCATCTTTTTATTTTATATTTTAGCATTTTAATTAATAAATTATTTAAATAATTTTTTTTTGTAATTTTTTATGTTAATTGTAATTTAATATTATGATGTGAATATTTCAAAGTAGAAAATCACATTCTTTCATTTTCCATACTATCAGAAAGATATTTAATATAAATGCGAAGTCTAAAAAATTAATTTAATATTGTTTATTATTTTTACTTTAGCTGCTGGATTATTATGTCTATTGCTGTTTACGTTGGATTATTACTCAACTCGTATGTTTGGAATCATTAGTAATATGTCTATTGTTTTCACTGTACCTGCTGGACTAATTATTACTTTAGCTGCTGGATACGTGCGACATGCCTGCCTCTCCCATATTAACTACTAGTAATCTTGATTTGTTTAATAACATGAGCAGCAAAGGTCTTGTTGCTGAGTTGCTGAGATGCTGAGAGCAGCAGCGCCAATTTATTTATTCGTCTCCCCACAGGTGTTAATTAAATTAACTCAAGACAGGATTTTATCAGCATCATTCATTTGGAATATGAGTAGCTGCTGGATTATTACTTTAGTAGCTGCTGGATTTTTTTATATATATTAATTTGATTAAAATTTAAAATTTAATCAAATTTGCGGGTATTCGCGGATATCTGCGGGTAAAATTATTCTTTCTTTACCCGCTCCATATGGATGCGGGTGCGGGTATGGATTACCCGCAAATTTGCGGGTACGGGTATGGATAGTGCTTACCCGCTCCATATCCGCCCAATTGCCATCCCTAACTCCAACTCAAACGAACAACAAATGGGTCGTCAGTAGGTTCGTAGTGGTGTCTACCTCCTCCACTGCAAGATCCCCAGAAATTTTACACAAATTCTGATTCAAACAAAGCAAATTAAATTAACAGCAATCATGTTATTAGGAATCTCGTACTTGTTTAATTTAATAGGTTATATAAGATGCAGTAGTAAATATTAAAAACCAGCAAACTTATAATAAACAAACCTGAAATTGAAGACAGAGAGAGGACCCGGAGAGGAAACGACGCAGCCGCTGTTCGTCTTTCTTTTGTTGACACACGCCGTCACCGCCACTGTTCGTATTTCTGCTTGTATCGACGGAAGAGGGAGGAGGAGGAGATGAGGGTAGGTTGCAGGAGTGGCGTGGATGGAAGAGGGAGGAGGAGGAGGTGTGGCTAGGTTGAAAATAGAAAATAAAAACTATTAATTTTTTTTCTAATTTTGAATTAAAAGATAACACATATTTAGGGTAATTTTTAAATTATGTGATGTGTAAAAAAAAAGCCACATGGTTGATTTTTATTGGCTGGAGTATGACAACTCACTCGTGTGAGTTGTCATCCCCGGAACACCCAATAATTTCTCCAAGATTTGGGCATGACGAAGTTTTTTGAAATTAGAATCGGGATAGCTCATTAGTTTTTTATTTATTTTTACTGGCGGGTATGTTGACACGTGGTATATAATAATTTTTAATTATATTTTATACTATTATTTCTTCAATCAATTAATGTATTAGATGATATAATTTGTTTTCAATTTATGATATATAATTTTAGAACATTTCACGTTTATTAATTTTAATGCAATATATGATATATTCATTTTATTTACAAAAATAATTAAAAGTGTTTACAAGTATTGATAGTGATATTTATGCAAATCAAAATTAATTATATTTTTATTTATTTTAGTTTTACTTCATTTATGTTTAATTGTCAAAATAATTATATATTACATAAAATATTATTGTATTGTATATGTTACGGGAAATTATGAATAGTTGTTTATAATTTAATATGCGGAGCGCGCGAGTTTTAGATTAGTTTAATCAAAGTGGTTTTCTACTTGTTTTCATGTTCATGACGTGTTAATGAACTTTAAGAGGAGGAATTTGCCATAACATAACAAGAAAAACGGGAAAAAAGAAATGATGCTTTTAGTAGGCGCAAGTAATTATCCACATTTACACACAAATTGAGTAGAGAGTCATTTCAATTATTGACCAAACAAGAAATAAGAAAAGCAAGAGAAGATCCATATCCACGCAAGAACATCGGGAGCTCTTCCAACAATATCATGCCAATGTCCTGCAAGATTGAAGTGAACGATACGTAATTAAAATGACATAAAAGTTTGATAGTTATATAGGATTTCTTGAACAAAAAAAGGATGACAGTTTTAAGGCTTTTGGGCAGAGGCTGCCTCCTTTTCCCAACAAACAACTTTGCTTGTTTGAAATAGCAAATGGCATTACTCTATATAATGAAAACTATTGCAGCAATCTATTCTGGTAATGGACTAAAATGAGGAGAGAACTAAGTTGGTTGTTAATCCTACTTGATCAAACCTTGGTCTTCAAGAAGATCCCAGTAAGTTCTGAATGTCTTTCTGCAGTTGGAAATATGAAAGCTGCAAGTCAAAGAAAATTCGCAGAAACCTTTGAAATAAAAACTTTGAGGGGAAGAACTCTCAAAACCTCAATTATTTTAAGGGGTGATGTAGTAGGTGCATATCTCTCCACCACTTTCCCTTCTTTGTTAACCAAAAATTTGGTGAAATTCCATTTGATGCCGTCAACCAAAAATCCACCTTTCTGTGATTTCAGAAACTTGTAGATTGGCGCTGCATTCTTTCCATTCACATCAATCTGTAAAGTAAACAAATAAAACAACTCGGCAAGTTTTCCATGCACCACCTTTCGTTCTTGAGTTCAACTGCAATATTTGGTGTATTGTATTCCTTGTTTTATTATTACATTTATATCGTTCTTCAGGGCATTACCTTATCAAAAATAGGGAATTCAGCTTTAAACAATGTGCAGACAGTTTCCTGAATCTCCTCATTGTTTCCTGGTTCTTGTCCTGCAAACTGGTTGCAAGGAAATGCCAAGATTTCAAACCCTGCCATAACAAATATCCAACACACGAATCTCATACCTTTAAGCTCATCAAAAATATGATGAACAACAAGAATGAACAAAGTTCTTTTTAATGCTTCACGATAAGGATGAGCAAGAGTAACCAACCTTGGCTTTTGTACTTCTCATACAGAACATTCAACTCCTTGTAGTTTGATTGTGTTAAGCCGCTGCAAAATGATGCATTAGATTCAATTACAGCCTTAAGAAACATAACCTAACAGTGCAGATGGGTTGCATATACCCATTTGAACAGTAAATTGTGACTGCAGAACAACAGTTTCTGTGAAACTAAAAAGGGGAAGGAATCTGATTTACCATTTAGAAGCAACATTCACAATCAGAAGAACTTTCCCACTGTAATCAGCAAGACTTGCATTATTTCCACGAATATCCTGTAATTCGATTCAATTACAACATAAAACCTTATGTCAGCTGGTAGAATAACTGATAAAACTATATGATTGATTTAATCCACCTCTAAGAATAGCTGATGTAAACAAAATAAAACCACAATCTCTAATGAAGAACCAAAACCCACAAATCAATCCGCAAACTATTTTAAAAGAAACCCAAACACAGTTTAGTTTCCAATTAACAGTGGAAAAATCTTGAACCAAAGATGAAAAGTACAGACTGACCGACCAAGTTTATATAGAACAAAAAAGAAGCAGAAACCGAAAAAGAAGAGCCAATACATATATACACATAGGTAGATAAATTATAGAAGAAAAAAAGGGTAAATTGCGGAAATAGAGATGGGTAAGACAGACCTTGACAGTGAAGTCATAGATAGAGTTTGATGTTTCTTCAGCCATATTGATTGAGGAAGAGAAAGAAGGGAATCGGCAGAAGAAGAAGATTGCTGAGGCAAGAGAGACAAGAGCCGACGACACCGACCAGTTGCTCAATTGCATGATTTAGTTTGACCATATATACTAATTAATTCACACCTTACTTGTACACCTTGATTACCATTTCTTTCTTCAATACCAATATCTATCTATTCATTTCATACTGCTTGATAACAATAAAGACAACCCTAACGGTGTTACTACACTTGCGGCTCCTGCCGGACGGATTCTCATAAGTCCCGTAATATCTCTTCATATCGCCCGAAAATCAGCAAAGGATTCCTAGGATGGTCGACATCAGCGGAGGGGGGACTCACGTGTCTCTATACGCACGACACCATCCCAGCCTAGGGATCCCCGAGGTTATCGCTTCCGGCACCCCCGTCAGATATCGCTTCCGGCACCCCCGTCAGATATCGCTCATGACGTCACCTACTGGTATCGCTTGTGACGTCATCAGACATCGCCTGGACTGTTATCACCAGGTATCGCCATCAAGGCCTATAAATACCCCTACTTTTCAAACAGAAGGTAAGATCGAGATGATCTAGCAGAACCTCTGGTTAATTCATACCCCCGAACTGACTTAAGCATCGGAGTGTCTACGCCGGAGCTCCCCCTCCGGCGCTTTGCAGGTACACCTGATACGATCGCCGCCGTTCCGATCAGACACGACACTAAGTCTTATAAATCGACTTTGAATCTTATCAAATGGTGCTTTCATTGAGAGTCTTGGTATATTAAGTGAGCGTCCTTCATAGCCAAGCTCCGTTTAGTCGGAAGATTGGAACGGTTATGACCACAGGATCGGAGCCGATCCGATCATCATCCTCTAATATCCCTTTCTCAATCCGCAGGCAGTTATTCCCCTTTGCTACGGCTGATCTCTCCATGACGTCGCAACCAATTACCTCTAGATCTCTGGACCACTCGGTCGGAATCGCTGGAGGACTTGTCTCTTCGCAAACGGGCATTTCGTCATCTCAGATAGCGGGACCTGACTTCTCCACTCCTCTTTTGGGGGGATCTGTGCGCGGCCATGAACATCCTTTTGCAATGGAAATAGCGACCCTTCGTTCTCGGTTGGAATATTTGACTGAAATGGCCGCAAGAATCACGCCTGGTGCTTCTGGATCTAGTCTCCCTCCCCGCATCATGTTCACACCATCTATTGTCGCTGATCGACCTTTATCACCGTTGTTTCCGGAAAACCTCCAGATGCCTTTGTCCGCGGGAGATCCCTCGGTTAGTGTTGTGTCGTTCACTCAAGGAAGAGTAGAAGCTTACGTACCACAGATGCCGCAAGGTCTCCTCCCACAAGGAGATAGGCAACTTGAGGGGGTTAGGAACCGGTGGGACGGACGGAGGGAAGGAGCCAACAGGAGTTTGTCTCCCGAGTACAGTGAAAGATCTAGTAGTCGAAGATATCGAAGTCGTTCGCCTAGGAGTCGCAGTCGATCTCCTAGGCGACATCTTACGCCAGAACCACGAAATAGGGGGCGTCAAGCTGAAATGTCTCCTCCGCGTCAGGCACGTGAAATTCTTGATGATACATCAGGCCACCCATTTAGCCGTCGTATAAGGCGTCACAGGGTCAGTCGATGCGTGAAGCTTCCCACTGATACTTATGATGGCACCAAGGATCCTATCTCGCATATCAATAAAGTAAAGGATTTTGTTCAGTTTCAGACCCACAGCGATGCGGCGTTGTGCCAAATATTTGTCATGACATTGTCGGGGTGTTGCGCGTCTCTGGTTTGAGGGACTCCCTGGTGGATCCATTAATAATTTCTCACAATTAGAATCTAAATTTCGGAGCAGATTTAGTACGGCAATTCCAATCAGGAAGTCTGCCGCCGCGTTATTTGACATACAACGAAGGCCTCAAGAAACTTTAAAGGAATTTCTCAGTCGCTTCGATTTGGAAATGTCCTTAACGCCGGGTGTTACTATTGATTTTGCTATAGAAGCCCTAAAAAGGAACTGCCGCTATGGAAAACTGAAAGACGCGCTCATGGTAGACCCTCCAGTGACTTTAGATGCGTTGAAACTTAAAGCCCACAATTATGCGAAAATGGAAGAAGAAGAAAACAGAGAAAGGACGTATAACGTGCCGCATGGGACATCTCAACTTACCGCTGCTCCCGCAAAACCCCTTCCTGAGGATCATTTTATCGACGATTACGCTAGGCGGAAGGATCATATCCCCAAAGCCTCCAATAGGCAAAAGGGTCATTTTTCGAAGGGAAAAACCGGTGGTTCCCCCACTCGACGTCACGGGGATTCTTATAAAAATCGGACGTACGACCCAGATTTTCCTTCCCTTAATGTGCCAAGGGCAGAGATTTTAGAGATAGCGGAACAGCGAAATCTTCCCATCCGCTACCCCGCGCCTACGAAACCAGGAGTGCTTCTAGGGAGAAGGGAGAATGCTTATTGTAAATTCCACAAAGCCAGGGGCCATTCCACAGAAGCGTGCAGGGAGTTAAGATCGGCGATAGAACGTTTGGTGGAAGAAGGATATTTAGGAGAATTTGCCACCTAGATAAGAGAAGATGCCAGAAATAATCCCATGAAAAGGACAGCAGACGAACGACCAGTTCCTCCTCGCGTTCCGCAGAAGGATGATGCTCCCAGAGGAAAAGATGGGGAAACTCTTACGATCGACGACGAATACATCCCTATGATTAACATTATCGCGGGAGGAACCCCTTATATGGACGAATCAGAACAACCGACCGCCGCAAAAGGAGAAAAACGCACACGGGATGGCACGACAAAGAAAGGAGATGCGATAGGCATCTTGGATCGAATGATATTATCCTTTTTCGAAGAAGATGAGAAAGGCGTTGTATACCCGCACAATGATGCATTGGTGGTTACGCCCGTCATCGCCAGCCATGAAATCAGAAGGACCCTTATTGATAATGGGAGTGCGGTGAATCTCTTTTCGCTGGAAGCGTACAGTCTCCTGAAACGCCCTAATAATGAGCTAACGCCCAGCAAACGGCCCATAGTTGGCGTTGATGGGGTTCCCATCCCTGTCACGGGGGTAATTACTTTGCCCATATATTTCCGAGAAGACACCTATAAACGATCAGAGAACTTGCTGTTCCTTGTCGTGGATTTAAATTTGCCCTACAATGTCGTACTCGGGCGACCTTTTCTCAACCGTTTCGGAGCGGTGATATCTCAAAAGCATTTAAAAATGAAATACCCCTCCTGGGATGGGGTAGTATCCATAAAAGGCGATCAAAAGCTGGTGGCGGAATGCTACTCGCTCATGACTCAAAGGAGCTGCGATAGGTATGTGTGTATAGCGGCAGACCCCTATGAACAAGGCGATGAGAAGCGCGCTCAACCTCTGGACAAAATGGTACCCATTCCGGTAATCGGTATAGAAGAAGCAAGCTTCCTGATCAGCGAAAAACTCAGCCCAGCGGAGAACCTTCAACTGGCTCGGTTACTGAACAAATGCCAAGGAGATTTTGCGTGGAAACCCGCAGACATGCTAGGTATATCACGCGAAATAGCCGAGCATCGGCTCAATGTGGACCCAGAAGCCAGGCCGGTACAGCAGAAGCGGCGCGCGTTCTCTAATGAAAAGGCGTTGGCTGTGGACAAAGAGGTAACCAAGCTTCTTGGCGCAGGGTTCATCCGCAAAGTTCAATATCCCACCTGGCTAGCGAACCCTATCCTTGTTCCTAAGCCCAATGGGGATTGGCGCATGTGCATCGATTTCACCGATTTAAATGATGTCTGCCCTAAGGATTGCTACCCGCTCCCTCGTATAGATAATTAGTTGATCAAACTGCCGGGTACGCCTATTTAAGTTCACTGGACGCCAACTCTGGATACCACCAGATCCCCATGGCCTTGGAAGATGAAGAAAAGACTGCATTTCTCACTCCAAAGGCCACGTATTGTTATACGGCGATGTCGTTTGGATTAAAGAACGTCGGGGCTACATTCCAACGTATGGCCAACAAGATATTCGAAGAGCAAATAGGGAGGAATGTGGAAGCATACGTTGATGATATATTGGTAAAGAGTGCGAGCTTTCAAGATCACCTGCGGGACTTAAAGGAGGTCTTTGATGTAATGAAAAGGTATCGCATGAAACTAAACCCCCGAAAATGCATGTTTGTATTTCAGACGGGAAAATTCTTGGGCTACGTCGTCAGCCAAAAAGGTATCCAGCCTAACCCTTCAAAGGTTAAAGCCATACAAGACATGATATCGCCAAGAACCATTAAAGAGGTGCAAAGGCTAACAGGGCGAGTTATCGCCCTTGGGCGATTCATTTCCAAGCAAGGAGAGAAATGTCTTCCTTTTATCAAAGTCATACACAAGAAAGCCTCGTTCGGGTGGACCCCGGAATGTGAGGAGGCATTTATCGGCCTAAAGGATTATCTATCGTCCGACCTGCTGTTGACGAGACCTGAGGCGGGTGATACCTTATATTTGTATCTTGGCGCTGCAGACGAGGTGGTCAGTGCCGTCCTCATTCGCGACGATAACCACTCGTATCGCCCGGTCTATTTTGTGAGTCACGTTCTGAAGGATGCGGAGTTGCGATACGCCCGAATTGAAAAAATAGCGTTCGCTCTTATACAGGCTACCCGCAATATGGACCGATATTTCCAGTCTTATTCCATCACCGTGCTTACGGACCAACCTCTGAAAAGAATATTTCAAAAACCTGAATCTTCCGGAAGAATGTTGATCTGGGCGCTTGAACTAGAACAGTATGGATTAAGATATCAGTCTCGACCGTCCGTAAAGGCTCAGATCCTGGCTGATTTCATAGCGGAATGTACCTTTATAGAGGACCCTTTGGTCGGCATACCTGAAGGGGAATGGGGCGATATGGATCTCCCGTTCCCGAAAACTTATACGGACCTTTGGATCGTCCATGTGGACGGAGCCAAAAACCAAGAGCTAGCGGGAGCTGGAATCTTTATAAATGGGCCGCACGACATGCAAATACGATACGCCATTCGAATCCTACAGTCGTTGTCTAATAACGCGGTAGAGTACGAAGCGTTGCTAGCCGGGCTCAGAATAGGGAAAGGACTTTCCTCTAAAGGGAGGCACGATACTAGAAGAACAGGAGACCTGCGTCTAAAAATCTGTGGTGATTCCATGTTATTAATTGACCAGGTCTTGGGGCACTCTCAGGCCCGGGAACCCATTATGATTCAATATCTCGCTAAAGTAAAGCGAGAACTATTGGAGATAAAGAAAGAGGGCGTGCAAGTCAGCTTCGAGCATGTTCCCAGAGAGGAAAACGTTGAAGCTGACAATCTAGCCAAATTGGCCGCGAATCCGGAAGTGTCCATACCCAAAGGCATATATTATCGTGAGCTAGCGGTACCATCCTTCATGGAAGAGCAAGCATCTTTTTGTGTGGAGGAGCGTGAGAGTGATTGGCGAATCCCGTAATCAAGTACTTGAAACATGAGGAACTGCCTGAGGATACCGCTGAAAAGAAGAAGGTGCTGAAACAGGCAGCTCGCTGTACGTACTATGACGGGGATTTGATTCGAAGATATTTTTCTCACCCAGCCGCCAAATGTATAACTGAGCAAGAAGGTCTTCACACCTTGCGCGAAATCCATGAAGGGGTATGTGGTATGCACGTATCAGTTGGCACCTTGGCGGCACAAGTCTTCAGATCCGGATTCTACTGGCCCACCATCCGGAGAGATTGCCACAACTATGTGCAAACTTGCCCTAAGTGCCAGGAGTTTGCCTGAATTCCTCGGCGACCTGCCACTGAAATATCTGAAATTATCGCCCCTTGTCCTTTCGCTAAATGGGGGATCGATATCTTAGGCCCATTCCCAAAGGCAAGGTCCCAACTGAAGTTTGTCATAGTGGCGGTAGACTATTTCACTAAGTGGGCAGAAGCTGAAGCGGTCGCCACAATCATGGCAGAAAAAACTTGGCGTTTCTTCCAATATCAAGCTATCATGAGGTTTGGCATACCTCGTGTCCTTGTCAGAAATAATGGAACGCAGTTCACCAGCCAATTCTTTAAAGACCAGTGCTCAGAATTCAGGATCGAGCAACGATTTTCCTCCGTGGCTCATCCGCAAACTAATGGGCAGGCGGAAGTAACCAATCGGAGCATCCTCAGCGGTATCAAGAAAAACCTAGAAGGGTCTAAAAAGAAGTGGGCTGATGAGCTACCATACGTGATGTGGGCGTACCGCATGACTGTAAAGACTAGCACCGGAGAAACACCCTTCGCGTTGGCCTTCGGAACTGAAGCTGTTACACCGGTGGAAATTGGAACCATGAGCCTACGGGTGGCTCACTTTCGAGAGGAACTGAATGAGGAAAGGTTACAAGCCAACCTGGACGCGTTACCAGAAGTCCGAGAAGAAATCCTTCTGAAAATGCAGCATTACAAACAAAAGATGGCCCGTTATCATAACAGGCGCGTCAAAGAGCGGTTGCTGAAAGCCGGTGACCTGGTGCTCCGAGACAAGCGAGCGGCAGGACAACGTATGGGAAAACTCAGTCCAAACTGGGATGGACCATATCGCGTCACCCACGTTGTCGGAAAAGGAGCCTATCGTCTGGAGACGCTCGATGGTACACCCTTATCCAACTCTTGGAATATCGCTCGTTTGAAATTATATTAGTCTAGAATTTAATTTTATCTGCACCTTTGATTTATGTCAACCCTAACCATGACTAACGCTCGAGGAGAGAGCTTTCGTGGGTGTTTGTGGTTGCCCTTGTGCAGATAAAAAAGGGGGTATCTTGGGAAGTGAAAAGTCCTATCCTTGTGATGGCCGGTCTTGATTAGATAGCCCACTAAGTGAGGGCACGACCCAACATACCTTGAATTAGCGTCGGATTGAAAGATCCTGGACGCCCCCGGGGGTGAAAAGTCCTATCCTTGTGATGACCGATCTTGATCAGATGGCTCATTAAGTGAGGGCACTACCCGGTATCTTTGGGGGTGAAAAGTCATTTTCTTGTACTGACCGTTCTCGTGGAGACGGCCCATCAAGACAAGGCACGCCCCAAAGGAATAGAAACTCCGTTCTAGAGACAAGAATCCTATCTTAACGGCTGGGCTGCTGCAGCCAGGCCATTAAGTAAGGGCACGGTTCTAGACGCGAGGCCAACGCCCAAAAGTGAAAACTCCCTAGCCTTGTGATAGCCGTCCCGATCCGACAGCTCACTAAGATGAGGCACTTTACGGGTCGATCGTGAAAAAAGGGAAACGTAAAGAATCGTGAAATCCCAGCTAGTAGCCGGATGTGTAATCCCTGGTGAAGTATAGAGCTGATAGCGAAAGCGATTCACGCGGGTTCCAAGATGACGCCCTATGATGGCAGCGGAAAGGCTCCTACGGGTAATTACTATCCCTCGTAACGTGTTTTTGTTACTGATGGTTTACAATTAAGAATGTGCAGAATATTTTTCGGGCAGCGAAAGGAGTAATGATCTCATAAGCAGCGATATCGTAAGACTTACCAGGAGAACTAACCCGATATCGAATTTTGAAATTTTGGTGGGACTGCTAAGGAGCTACTCGAAAAAATAAGCGCATCGGGATAACGGGGCGAAGACAACGCCAAAGAAGGTCGTAAGGAGATAACTAAATGAAAGGAAAGATAGCGATAAAGGCTGTCTGATTACACCAAAATGTTTTAAGGAGTTATGAACTTCAGCGGTCAAAATAATTACAAAAATATAGTGACGCTTGATCACTAAGAGAAGGGCGGCAAAGCCTCGAAGAATGTCAACTGTCGGGGTTCCTCCGTTTCCAGCCTGCCGCTTTAGCTTGGCGAAAACCCTCCTCATTAAGATGAGCAGATCTTCGCATGAAAGCCGCCGTAACATCATCAGGCTTGTACACATCGACCCCATGGACTTCCTCGAAACAAGCAACTAAAATAGCAGCCGTCTGCTCGACGTGCCACATACTCCTATCGGCCGACTCTTCCTCCACGACAACCTTCTCTTGGGCCAAGGATGACTTCTCATTCTCCAAGACAGTATTTTTTGCCCTCTCTTCTGCCAAGGCGTCCGAATGTTCCTTCTTCAGCTCCTGTTGAGCTAATAATAGTCGCGTGCGCTCCTCTAGCAACTTCTCCTTCTCATTTCGCTCCCGCGATAATTCCTCCAATGAGGAGGAAAGGAAAGCAGTCTGACGCTGCGCTTCCTCCGCCCAATAATGGAACTTCATCATGTTAGTAAAAAGGCTGGAGCGTAATGAGTTCACCCTATTGACCTCGTTCTTGGAAAGGAAAGAATCCCGTTCCGCTGCAGACGCCAATACTTGGGAAGCCAGCAAAGCCGAAACTTCATCCGAGCCATCGCCCCCCTGTGTCGCCAAGCCAGTGTTACGAAGATCGTACAGTCCAACCTGATGGGTCACAGTGCCAACCCCACCTATCGGACCAAGATCCGCTACAAAGTTGAAGGTGGCACCTCCTTCGTCATAACGGTCTGATAGGGGGATGCTCGAAAGAACAAACGTCAACGGAAAAGGAAGGTGAACCTGTGTGGACGAACCCCCCGGAGCAAGGTAAACACCATGAGGCTGATAACCTGGAAAATCCTACAAGCCCTCTTGATATCCCAGATTGGAGGGATATGCGTGAACGGGACCTCCAAAAGAATTGGGCGAAACCCCGAAAGTCTCGCCTGCGCCCATGTTCGCCAAAATTCAGAGGAATGCCCCCCTTGGGGAACGGCCGTGGAATCAAAACCGTCTGCAAGTCTGTTCTTCATTCCGGTGGTGGAGGAAGAGAAATTTCCACCCTCACCTTCCGGCCGCTGTCTCTTCTTAGAACCAGTCAGCACGTAGCCCAAATTCATAGCGCCTGAGGGAGGAGCGGAGGTAGCGACAGCAGTAGTGTCCTGCCAAGAACGCAATATGAAATATAGAAAAAAGAAATCAAACTACGGTAGACATCGAAAATGTAGCATATCGTGGCTAAAAGACACCCTTACTGTAACGGTGTTGGGAAGAGGTGCGTCTGAAGAACCTGCCGCGTCTGAAGAAGGTGTAAGAGCGGCAACGCTTCTTATTTTTCTCTTCTTTTTTCCTTTGGCAATGGCCTTAGGAGCCTTGGAAGAAGAAGAAGGCTGGGCAGGAGGAACAACGATGGTCACGAGGGGAACGCCTGAAGGAATGGCAGTATTCCCCTCACCGGCCGAAGAAGAGGATACTTGAGCAAGACTCGCGGAAGTAGCCGGCAGCTCCGTGGGATTATCAGTAGCTTCCGTGGAGGTAGCCCTCTCCTTTTCTTCTCTTTCTTGAGCCCTCTTCAGGCGTCTCCTTATGCTTTCAGGCTTATAGTTGGGATCCGTCGCTGCGAAATCACAAAATAACGTCAGCATTAGTATCAGCGATAACAAATAAGGGAATAACGCGACACTCACGTTTAACACAAGAATGAATGTCCATTCTACAAGCCACTTGACGGATGTGAACGCTGATTTCCAGTTTGAGCAACTTGTTTAACCAGTCTTGTTCGCATGGAGGAAGGGTCCCTGGTCGGCTCCAGACGGTATCATCGATATTTTGGTTAAACCCAGATCGCCACCAGGAACCAAGACCTTCGGGAAGATCTATCACAAAGAACTCCTTTTTCCAGGCATCAACGGAAGACTCGATGTGGAGGAGTTTCCAAGTAAAAGACTTAAGAGAGTCGTCGTCAAAACGGGGCGATATCGTTATCACTCCCCGGCACTTCATCAGCTTAAAAAGAGATTTGAGCAGTAGAAGGGAAGGGGAAGTAATCCCTTTGTATTTACAAAGTTCCAGGAAAGCATAAACACAACAATACGCATTTGGGGATAATTGGGCCGGATTCAGATCGCCAGCAACAAGCAATTCTTTCACAAAAGAGTCAATAGGAAGCCGGAAACCATAACGAAATATTTGCACGTACAAGACCCTACGATTGCCCGTCAGAATGTTGTTCAAACGTAGTGACTCAGGGGCAACAGTGGTCTTATAATCATCAGGGATATCAGCATTATGGGCGGCCAAATGCTCATGGAGAGCGGCCTCAGATGTGATTAACACTAGCAGTAATATCCATCCTTTTCTCATCGGCAGATTTCGACTCAGAGCGGCGAGTCTTAGCCATGGCAGAATTAAAGAAATAAAAGATGAAGAGGACGATGGAGGAAAAAGGAAATATCTTTAGAAAGAAAGCACTTCGAAGAGCCCTGAATAGTGGGGAGAAAACAACACGGCTAAAAGAAAATATGAGAAAGTGGGATGATAAAAGAAAAGGAAAAGAATAAATATTGGGTTTTATAACCCTAGTAATCGAACGAAACGGCGGATGCCACAGTCGTTGCGTGGAAGCGACATGAGAAACAGACTCAGGCAATGAGTGCAATTCTAGAAAAGCGCTACAACACCTCGATCCAGGTAAAGTTCTCAAGCACGCTAGCCCATAGCGCCAGAAGAAATGGACACGTGTGCCTGCACAATCACGACTTTTCTAATGAAAGGATAGCAAGCATTAAATGCTCTGAAAAGCAGGTACCATCTCTTGGAAAAAACAAAAGCGATATCGCAAGAAAGGAGATAACGCAAGAGGGCGTTAATGAAAAAAGGCAGCTTTGAAAAGGCAGAATAAAAATCAAATAGCAGTAAAATATGAATATTGTTGCACAACGAGGCGTTATTACAAGACAAAGAAACAAATAAGCAGAAAAATCTTCTAAATGGAACAGCCTCGATTAATCATGGGCCCTCGCGGTCGCCATTCCTAGAAGGAAGATCTCCCTCAACTTCGCCCAGAGACTTCATCCTCTTGGAAGCGTAATCGGCCAACACTGACGAATTAACGGTTCCCTGGCGATGGAGACTCATAAATTCAGCAATACAAATTTCCATGGTCTTGTTCTTATACCAGGCTATCCTTGAAGGTACTTTGGCCAAATCCGCATCACGAGACGCTATCTCTTCGCGAAGGAAGATATTCTTTTTGTCAGCCACCACCAATTCCGCCTCCAGAAGCTCTATCTTAGCCTTCCCTTTTGATTTTTCTTGAGCAAGCTCAGCACGACAGTCGTCCAACTCCGCCCGGTTTCGCTCCTGAAGCTGCGACAACTCCGTTACCTTCCCTAAGGCAGCGTGTAGTTCTGCCTTCAAATCAAGAGAAGGCCGAACCTTGTCACGCTGATCTTCAAAAAAGTAATTTAGCTCACGGAAACTGGCCAGCATGTCAGTCAGAAGGCGTGAATGCCGTACTTCAGGAGGATACCACAGGAACTCTTCTTTGTCCTTCGAAGAAGTAAACATTTACCCCACTATTGGGCCCACTGGCTCTTCTCGCGATAGCGGGTCTGATATCCCTAAAGCGCGAAGGCCGTCGGTACCAAGGGAAGACAAGTCCAGCTGATGTGTGGTGGGGCCTTGAAGGCCTTGAAGGGAAAGATTGGCGATATAAGGAGGAGAACAACTTTCTGCGGAATCACCAATGCCCGAAATCGAAGAAAGAAACACAGGCTGAGGTTTCTGTGGGGGAGGGTTAGGAGGAGCAATCGGATTTGAAGCCGGTAAGATCACATCAGGAATAAAAGAGTGAATCGGAGAGCTAGGACCGCAAGACACCAAGGGAGAGCCCACCGCTGCTGAAGCCTCGTTAACTTTGGGAGGAATGACAGAGGGCACCTTGACAACTTCCGTCACTGGCAAGGGATCCGAAACGTGTGAAGCGTTAACTCCCTTGATAGGAACCGCGTTAACTTCCTCCGCGGGAGGAATTGGTGGGTCAGATTTCTCTTTATGAACTCTCTTTACGAGACGCTCTGTCTCGGCGGCAATCTCTTCGCTATCGTCCTCGGTTGACTCCGCTGCGGGTTCACTTTTTCTTGACCTAAGTTTCATCCATTGGGCAAGAGTGGCATGACGCAGCTCGGAACCAGTATCCATGCTTTCGCTATCACTGTCAACCTCTTCAATCACGGGATTACTTGGGGCCACTCCCTTACCGCGAGACGGTAGCCAATTCTCAAGGAAACGGGAAGGTCGAGTAGATGTATTGCGTGTCGCAACGGTTTTGTTTCTCCTTCCTCGCGGCGGAATAGGCGGACGACTAGAGCCTTCAGGTGGAGGAGAAGGAGGTAATGTCTGAAGTGGCACCACGTTCAGAGGAGCGTCACTTTCCCCGGAGGATCGACCCTCAGCGTTACCTGTCGATAAAATATTTCAACATGACAAGAAAATCGAAGCGATAAGGCGATAAAAGAAAAAACTCACCAACGACACACTCTGACAAAGGCCTGAACCGAGCAAATTCTCGAATGCGGAAAGGCCCTTCTATTTCTAACAAGGCGTTAACATTGGACACATCCATACTAGACAGCACATCTGGTTCTCGCCAAGCGGCACTGGTAATCTCTTGGTTGAAACCACCGCGCCAATATCGAGAGGGCAAGCGAAGGGTGAAGAAGCCATTTTTCCAGTTGTCCACGTTCTCTTCGAAACCTTGAAAATTCCGCCAGAAGAACCGAACAAGAGCACCATTCCATCTTGGGGTAATATCCACTAAGCAGCCGTGACACCTCAAGGTGAAAAATGTACGGAGCAGATCGAGCGATGGAGCGAAAATACGCTTCATCTCACACGAACGAAGAAAGGCGTAAAGCCCACACCAGGAAGGTGGAGTTATTTGAACGGGATTGAGATCGTAATGGTTTAGCAGTTTCATCAGAGAAGTATGAAGTGGGAAACGAAATTCGTAGGTAAACATCTTGAAATAAACCAACCGAAACGTTCCCCACATGGCATCAGTGAGCCGAGTATCCTTCAAAGGGACAAAAGGGTCGTATCCCGTGGGAAAAGTGATACCGTTCTCCTCTAATTCAGCCCTCAAAACCTCATTACAATCAAAAACACTACGAGCTCTCCTAACTTCGGGATCTAGGGGATTTTCGATAATTGCAGAAGGTCTGGCACGAGACATAATGAACTGGAAAAGTAAAGCTATGGCGATAGAGAAACAAAAATACCTGGAACAGAGAACCAGTGAACCGGTCGTCGGCACAGGTGAGCAATCGCAGTAAACCCCTCGAGAAGAAAAAAGCACAGAAGAGAGAGAATGCGAAGAATTTCAAAATATTAGCAAAAGTACTAAAAGAGAAGAGCGGATTCCTTATAAAGGTAAAACCCAAAGAAGAAAGCAGCCTGTGAAAATAAAACACGTGCAGAGTGGAAAAAGACGCGTGGGCAGTCATCAATGTCTCTTGGGAAAAGACAGTTACGGATTGAAAACCGAAAGGCGGTTGCATCCAGCGAAAGGCACATTTCCGCGATAATCTTGGAAACACGAAGGGAGAAAAGCGGCCGGAGAGCAAAAAGAAAATAAAGCGTCATTTTATTATTTTGGAAAAGTCATACGGCATCTACAAAGGAGGCATGATATGCCCAACTATTCGCCGTCAGACCAGGAGACACCATAGCAGTAGACCACGTCATCATCATCCTCACCTAAAAGCGATGGATCCTCACCAGCGAAAGGGAAAGGTTTTTCAACCCTCTCCCCCGCGCGAGCGGATGATTGATCTGACCCCTCCTTGACAGCTGGCGATACCGCTTCAACGACTGAACAGGCAGAGGGAGCCCATTGTGGCGACTCACTAGGAAGGAAGGATGTATCTTTCCCCTTCGTGGAGAAAGAGGCAAGAGAATCGAAGAACGATCTAGATGCCTTCGCAGCATTTTTCCTCCGCCTCTTGCGACACCGACGATGAACAGGCGGCCTCCAAGGAGGCGACGGAGGAGGATTGTCCGAATCGGGAGAAGTCGGAGGAGTTGGTGGAGAATCTCGTGCGAACGTATCTAAAAAATGAGAATCAGCCATGAGATCACAGATTACTTATCAAAGGAAAAAACGAACGAGGAGGTGAATAAAAACAAGGGAAAGAGGATCCCCTTAAATAGCCAGAAAATCGGAAAAAAGGGATCTTCGGTCTTCCAACCCAACTCTTGAAGGTAGACACGTGTACAGCCTGGGGTGTAAATATGGATTTGCAGTCACGCCTGTTGAACTTTCACATGAATCAAGGAAAACCGCAAAATCGGCCAATCAGTTGCCAGGACAATGGCGGCGTAGATTTAATGTAGAACAACCAGCCAGAAAACTACCCAGTGGCTGAGTCATTTTCAGATTGGGCCAAGAATATCTCCAATGGAAAAAAGATAAAGGACGTATTAAAGAAGAAGAACAGTTGCGAAGTGGCATAATAGAAACAATTTATTTATTATGGCCTAATGGTCGGGAAAGTACAGTTACATGACACGGGGAAAAGGAAAAAAGGGGCACCACCGCTATCAGGCATCATAGCCAGCGTCATCTAGTATTTCGGGAATGTCTCTCAATGAGTCCATGACCAGAATTAGATCATGGGAGGTGGCTCTCATCCCCTTCAAGCAGCACCCCAGCATATCCTTGCGCTGCTGCAGCATGGCGATCACCACCTGAATCCGAGCGATGGAGGTGGCCAACCTCGATACGCTCTCCAAAGGACTGAAATCCTCCAAAGACATGGCTCCCAGCCTGGAATGGAGTGGGGTCAACATCCCTTGCAGCTCCAGGATGTCCTCAGAAGTCTTGACCAGCATGTTCTCCAGGAACCCGACGTCACCATCATTGAGGTTCTTGAGAGAATGGCCATTGGAAAGGAGAAATTTTTTAGTCAAATGATCCATGATGCAAGTTGCCAGAGATGAGGAAAACGTGGGTGGATGAAGCTCCTCGATTTATAGGCTCCAAGAGGGGGGGGGGGGGGGCATGGAAAAGAAGAAGGAGGTCCTCAAAAGGCGAGCCGTCTCGTCACCCTTAAGGACTGATAGGCCGGAAGCAGAAGCAAAGGTCGATGTTCGTATACTATCCGCGATACAGATGTTCGAAGGGGTGCGAGGTAGCGTCTGGAAAAACGCCAAAAGGCACGATATTACGGGTAGTCATGACGTACAAGCCATATGGTTACCGGTATCCACAGTGTAAGGCCGCGTTGGTGTCGCAGGTAGCCCTAGATGCATAAAACCTCGTCGACATCACAGGCATCTAGTGGTATAAAATCGCGCTAATCGTAGCCAGCTGATGGCGTAAAACCGCGTTGATATCGTTGTTTCCTTAAGCGGAAAAGAAAGACTGGGCTCGTGTGACCTCAAATCCCTGTAAGTACAAAGTTTGCTAACTTCTCCCTAAGTACCTATCTCCTCTATGTGTTTGCAGTACACTTGGAAAGAGGATGGACCCGGAACGTGTGAGCCCACGGCATGACCTGGTTGCAGTCCTTGACGGCGTCTCCAGTGGCCCGTCAACAGCTCTCCCACGACGCGGGTAAAGTTGCGACTTCATAAGCCCTGCTAAGAGGCCAAACAGAATAACTTCGCTGGGCGGAAGCAATGCCCTCGTAATTACGAACGTAATAGCGACGTCTCTCGTGAATCTCTTGACGCCTCAGGAGAACAGGCCTCTAGACGAGAATGTAGGACGGAAGCAGCTTGTTCGGCGGAAAGCTTTAGATTTAAACTCCAGCTCATCACTTAAAATCGATCAGCGTTGGGCAATCGAAGAAGTTCGAAGGTCCTGCGAACATATCGCCTCAGGAAAGAACGAACCCTCACCTAAGATTCTAGACGTGGACAGGGAATGACAACCCTTGGTAAACACTCGGGCTCGTTTTCAGTTGGGCTTATGATAACAATCAAGACAACCATAATGGTGTTACTACACTTGCGGCTCCTGCCGGACGGATTCCCATAAGTCCCGTAATATCTCTTCATATCGCCCGGAGATCAGCAAAGGATTCCTAGGATGGTCGACATCAGCGGAGGGGGGGACTCACGCGTCTCTATACGCACGGCACCATCCCAGCCTAGGGATCCCCGAGGTTATCGCTTCCTGCACCCCCGTCAGATATCGCTCATGACGTCACCTACTGGTATCGCTTGTGACGTCATCATCAGACATCGCCTGGACTGTTATCACCAGGTATCGCCATCAAGGCCTATAAATACCCCTACTTTTCAAACAGAAGGTAAGATCGAGATGATCTAGCAGAACCTCTGGTTAATTCATACCCCCGAACTGACTTAAGCATCGGAGTGTCTACGCCGGAGCTCCCCCTCCGGCGCTTTGCAGGTACACCCGACACGATCGCCGCCGTTTCGATCAGACACGACACTAAGTCTTATCAAATCGACATTGAATCTTATCACTGCTGAAAGCCTGAAACTCACAATCTTTTTTTTCCTTTTTTGTCTCTTTCTCTTCCTTTTTTACAAACTCATCCCTAAACTTTTCTATAATTTTCAAATACATTTTTCATGGTCTCCATAAAAATTACACTTAACTATTCTTTTCGTCCCTACATTTATAACTTTTTCTTGATTAAGCCCCACTATATTTTTAGAATCTTTAATTAATCCTTACATTTTTGCAATTTGTCTCTATTCATTTTTTTCCAACTTTTTTTTCAAATCTAGAAAAATATAGTAATATTCGACGTGGCGTCTAATACACATAATGATAATAAATAAATATAATTTAATGTACTTTGCATTCATGAATGTCATGTTATCCATAACTAAGCATGTGGGCCTATGAGGTGAGGTGTTGACGTCAAAGGTTGTCAATCACATATTACTATTAGTATGAGTTGTACCGGTCTCAGTCAAAATGCCGGTCTCGGTTGGGATCTCAGAATTTTATTTTTTATATATTTATACATACAATCTATCTATATCTATATAAATATAAAAGCTACGTGGTGAAACATTCATGGTGGCTTGAGAACAAGCCACATAGAACCCCTAAAACTCTCTCATCATGCCACATGTCATCCATTCCATACTTTAGAGCTTGACACATAACATCTCATGCCATATATGCATTCCAATAGTAAATAATAACCATCTATTGATTAAATAAGTTAAAAACTTTGGGTTGCACTATTAAATTGAATTAATTTAAAATTTATTTATTTATTTAACTAGAGTTATGTTATAAGTTATAAAATTTGCAAAGATTGAATTTAAAGAATATGAAAGTCACATAATTTTATATATGTGTTCATAGATCTCTCATTTTGTTTGCAAATGATTATTGGATATGGTGTTGGTGGAAACTAAAGTTAGTTTCAAATATTTTTGTTCATTGATTTTATTTAGTTTATGAATGTTTATTTTATTTTTCCCAACATGACTTTTTGGACCCATCAGATGCTGATAAACCATATCCTTAAGCAAATTATTTGTAAAATAAAGGTAAATTTTTTATTAATATTTGGGTTAGTTTGATGAAGGAAAATTTGATCATCACTTGGATACATCTCTAATACACTTAATTAATCTTTTTAATTTCCTAATATATTCTTTTTCGAGCAAACTAATCAGTTTTGTCACTTGCGCATGTTATGAGCGGCATTGCAACATTTACATCTCTACCAAAACTCCTCATGTACGTATTTCATTTATTTTTTTACATAACAAGTTTCAAATAATGCTTGAAGCAAAATGTGCCATTTATATTTAAATTAGTTATTACTATTGGCACGCATATATAACTGCTATACCATCCAGCAAGGCTAACGGATTATATGCATGGTAGCATGCATATTATGGAAAATATGTATGATAGCTTGCATGCACACTAGCAAACACAGATAATTCGATCAAGCAAGCAGGTGTCAATTTATAATTAATACCAAACGGGTGGCATGTTACCGGCTCCGTATACCGGTATGTATTATCATTAGTTACACCGTCTACATGCTTAGACTATCCTTCACATACAGGCAACAAGCATACACCACCATAAAATGAGTATTATTTATGCTTAGGCGTTGACAAGAAAATCACTTCATTTTTTATCAGTACTAACGGTCATGCTTTGTCACTGAAAATTTCATAAATTACTCTACCATGTTTGTGACTGCTTCTTTAAGAGACTTGAATTATTTTTCTCATGCTCTACCGGAAATACAGCCCTTGGTAAACACTTGGGCTCATTTTCGGTTGGGCTTCTGATAATACTAATAAATATCATAAGGGTATTTTCATACTTTGCAGTCTAGGGACATTTTAGTATTTAACCCACTCTTGACCTACTATAAAAAAGAGAAGGATGAGCAGAGAGGATCAGAATGGGGGGAGATCCATTCATCTCTAACGAAGGGCTCTCTTCTTCCACACAAAATCTGGACCACCAGCTCTCTCTATTGATTAATTATACTGGTTTGGGCTATGTCATCATCATCACAATCCTCTTATGCCTACTGTCATTGTCACACCCCAAACTATAGCGTGTGACCGGCCAAGAGTTCGAATGAATTCTAGTATTCATCTCGAACTCTCACAAGCCTAACTTAACTCCTTATTAATATTTCTTCCAAAATTTATAATTGATTCATAAAAAAAAAACTTAAGATCTTATTTATATTGATTACCAAGTAATATTTATGGCAGCACACAGTCACTTCTGCATTTACTACAATAAGTAACAGACTTATTAGGGAGTTTCTCATTTACAACTCCAAAACAGACATATACAATGTTATTAATCGACTAGGTCCTAGCGGAGGAGAATGTTGGGCATACCAATTAACCTTGAAGAGTACTCCCCTAGATCTGCCAACCAGAACTCACTTCCGTCTGCTACTAACTGAAAAATGGTTAATAAGAGATGATGAGTTACCGCAACTCAGTGAATAAATAATACAAGATATAAACAGGCATGTAAAAGAAATCATTCATACTCAATGTATTCACTACATATAATATAATATAACTATACCAATATCCAAATATTAAAATTCGTATACTCATCATAATATAGTTAAACTATCAAGCACAAATAACTCATGTTCAGACCGTGATATTTCACGTCTCAGCACCATAATCCCTGCAGGCTTGGATATTAACTCAGACCGTGATCCCATCACGTGCCAGCACCATTGTCCTTGTCGGCTAGGACATAAAATTCTCAACATTTCTCAACAATTCTCAATAAACCGAAGTGCTGGCCAAGCCACTTCGTGCTACCGCCATAACCTCCGGCTAGCTAAGGTATAACAGACCATGTACACATGTACTAACACCACCCATGTTAGTTAGGGTCATAACCAATACAATATACCATCTTTCATCACCAACTACTACCACCATGCATATTCACAGCGATAATATAGTACATATAGTCATAACATAATTCATACGTACAACCAACAAATATTATCATGCAGTTTATACTTTGCATTATTTACTCACAGTTGTATATACACAGCAAAATCACTTCACACGCCCTGCTCACTCCACGGTAGGATCTGTCGGCTTTGCACCTAACACCAATTAAATACCATATCGGTTATTTACACAATAATTAAATAAATTTCAGACCTGCACAATTAATTAAAAAACCCTCATCTCCTCTTTTCCTATTTATTTTCAATTTCAGCTCCTCTTTTCTTAGAACAAATTAATTAAAACTCATTTAATTATCATCATTTCTTACAATCTTCCTTATAACCAATCATAACCATAAATCATCACAATTTTCTATACTCTTTCTTAGCACTCACGTAAGTAAGTGAATGCATGGTCAAGTGGCATGTCTCCCGAAATAATTATGTATGCAATGCGAAACAAGAAATTTAATTCAATAAATAATATAACAAACAAAAGAAAATTTGGATGACATATAAAATAGTTACAGCAAACCTCCAGTACATCAATAATTATCCCATATATATCACATTTAAAACTAGAAACAACTCTTCCATAATTGATCCTGCTGTAGGGACTGATCTGCAATCGCAAAAACTTTTAGGACTAAACTTCACCATCTCTATAACTCTAGGGATTAAACTGTAAATAATTTTCTGCGATTATTTTTCTAGAATTTCCAGCAATAATTTCCTACATCACAACACCTAAGTTCACCACGTAATTCCTTATTTCAGTTTATGCCTACAAAAGATCCATTGCTCTCAACCAATTGTGACCCAACTAAATTCCTACATATGCATATTTTAAATCAACCAAATCTATAGTTAAAACTACAAAGAATTCGAATAGGAACATAAGAGAAGAAAACAATACCAATTTTTGATTCCAAAGTACTTCCTAGTGCAAATCTCAATTCTACTGCTAGCTTCTTCTCTTGCTCTCTTCCGCTCACCCTCTCACTTTCTATTTCTTTCCTTTCTTATCTTGTTTCTTTTCTTTCCTTTCTTATCCTCTCTTTTCCCGTACCTATTCCTTATCTCAACCTTTTTTTTATTTATTCATTATTTATTACTTATTTATTTTCTTACGAGAAACAACTAGTTTACACACGAACCTAACGAAATTTCTAACTCTCTTCTAATCTAACTAGTACTCATCTAACTAACCAAAATAAATCTAAGTCAAAATTTCTAGGGGTCTCACAGCCATCAACTCCATCCCACATATAACTATGCATATATCCATACAAATATATATTTACTTGTCATGTCTGCATCTGGTAAATAGGCCGAAGCAGCCAATCTCACACAATCAATCAATTCCTTCATTTCACAACCTCACCAAGCCGTAGGTAAGGGTAATGGTAGAGGATCAAGAGGAGGAGGAAGCTCTTTTGAGGAAAGTCCATCAAAGACGAGTGCGGCCAACGGTGAACGAGGTGTGGCCGGAGCCTTTCCTTGATGCTCTCGCCACCCAGGTCGTCATTCATGCTTCTACCTTCCTTGGTCGTCTCGCCACTGCCCAGGCACTCGCCAATCTCTTTCAACCATAGGTAATGTTGCAGCGAGCAAACCAGGGAGTCCAATCACATACCGTCTTTTCCTACAACCGTGGCAACAACTTACCGGTATCAAAAAATAGCTAGCAAACTACCGGATTAGCAAGCTACCGTATACGGAGAAAACTACCGAGTTTAGCAAGTTATTGGGTCCGAGCTAATTACGGGAAAACCACTTACCGAATATATCAAGCAGCAAGCTATCGGCTCCAAGCATGTCTATCAGCAAGCTACCGACTCCAGCGGCTATCGTCATACAAAGTTGTAGGCAACAACAAAGCTAATGGCACCTGTATGTTGCCGGTTCCAGCTGCTATCAGTTACAACATGGTTACCGGCTCTAGCAGCTATCAGCTACAACAACAAAGCTAACGGCACTTGTATGCTAACGGCTCCAGCAAGCCTACAATCTACCGGCTACAGCTGACGGAATAACCACGCAAGCCAACATTCTATCAAATACATAATCAAACGGTAAACAACAGCCAAGGTACAGTAAGTTGTACCACAATATTAATTATAATGGCACAACCGTAATTATCATGAATAATAATATGGTCATATTTAATTATAATGGCACAATTGTAAATACCTCAAGGTAAGCTTAATTACCTACTCGTGCATACCGACAATATATTTAATTATATACTCATAATGACTACCGCCCGACTTGATCATCGGGGGGTATAAGCTGTCGTCGGGGAGTATAAGCTGGAGAGACCCCCCGACGTCCTTTTTAGATACTCACAGATCAACCATACTCAGAGCAGAATTACTTGGATAGTATCTAGTACGGTCCAAGTATCAATTACATAATTGCCCTCACCCGGTCTCTATTATTATCAACGTGGAACCAACAATCTGATGAAATAAAATGTAAACTGACTTGAGGGAGAACTCGCCGGTAGGATTTGGGGACCAAATAAGAGTGTCTGGACCCAGCTCTTTTGCAGGTTTAGGGAGAATCCTAAAAAGCTCGACTGTGTTGTTAGGAATGAGAGACTCTATGTTCTGTAGAATAATTGCATTTTGTGGCTTAAATGCTTCCGCTACTGTCTAACTACTAGAGGTAAGAAAGTTGGCATTCAATTGGTCCACCGGTGACTAGACCTAGGCGTGGGCCGAGCCGGGCTTTTTACCCCATGATCGGGTCTAAGTGAAAAATCCCCAGGCCCAAGCTCAGCCCAAGCTCAGCCCAAGCCCGAGTCGGGCCGGGCTAGGCCTGTGTGGGCTCGCGGGTTTTCGGGATGACCCGTGGGCATAATTTTATACTCCCTCCGTCCCAATTTATTAGACGTTTTAGCCCAATTTTGATGTTCCTTTTTAACTGACGTCCTTGGCTACTTATTCTGATGTTTTGACAAAAATGACCTCTCAATGAAAGCACCAAAATGATAATCCTAGACCCGGGGGTAAGGATAATTGTGTGAATAGGAGGTCTTCACCACCACCATAGTTGTTGTTGCACCTGTACAACGCCGGAGGGGGTCCCCGGCCCGGCGCAAGAACTCCGATGCCTAAGTCAGTATATGGCAAATAGGAGGGTAAGCAGAGTTTAGGGAGTAAAGGAGAGTGAGAGAGAGAGAGGGTAGAGAGAGAGTAACTCTGTAGAGTGTGGGTTTAGGCTTATCTGAGCTTATGTGAGCTTGTCCCTTTGTCTTTGCCTTTAGGGGGGTATTTATAGGTACTTGAGGTGGGTGCTTGGATACACTGGATGGTAGGATGTTCCGGATGTGGGATAAGTGCCATCCCAGATTAGGTACTGGGTAGGGACCCCCTCGTTGATGTCGACCACACCGGAAGTAGAGCAAGCAGGATACCGGGTAGATGCTACAGTATCTTGAGTTCTGCTACCCCGTGTGGGGTAGTTTTGGATTATCAGATGGAATTGTTATATGTGCTGAGGGCGATTTCAAACTTCCTTCCTCTGGCTTAGCGGCGACTTTTGAATCGTCCGGTTGCTGTTATGGATAGTGTTAGGTTTGTTTAGGCTGGTTTTTATTTTGCTAGGCCTGCTGGTTGGTTCGAGCCTCAGTGGCTGACCCAGTAGACCGAACTATTATGTTTGTTGGTTGTTTCGAGCCCTTAGCCCAATGGGCTTTTTCGATAGTGTTTATATTTATTTTTCTGGTTTTTTTGAGTATATATAGATTGTAATTTTTAATGGGCTTTGATCGGTTGAATTATATAAAAAAAATAAAAAAATTGCATGAGCTCTGAGCTTGCATCATGACCAAGCCAGGAAATCCGAGTAAATAAGTGAAATTAACTGAGGCATCCATGGAGCACAAAGGGGGCTGTTGAACAGCAATGAGCAAACAAACAGAAGTATTAAGGAATGAAAACAGTATAAACAGCAACAACATATCCACTGCTCAACCAAGCCATTGTCAATTTATGACAGTGACATTAAAAAAAAAATCAGTAGCTTGGTGTAATACAGGTAGGCAACAGGCACAATATTCCGTCGACGACACTCGAGGAAAATCCAAAACCTACACATCTCAATCTCATGAACAATTAAAAAATATATATAGATATTGCGAAAGATATCCGCATGCAAACTAAACCAAACTGTGCACAAGACACCGGAAATTCCGACCCAAGAAACCAACTCCTTTGCTCTAGGTCTCTGGAGCAACTGGGACAAATGCAGACTTCAAAAGTGGCTGGAGAGCCTTAACAACAATGCTCATATTAGGCCGGAACTCAGCTTCATACTGGACGCATAGAGCTGCCACAGCTGCCAGCTGCAAAATGGATATGGAACACCACTTCAGCACTTAACACAGTGGAAAATGGAAATGCATGCCCATGCATGATTTGGGAAGGAATGGACATCATCAATGAGAAGAAAGATATACCTTCGCAACAGCTTTAGCAGGATATTCTCCCTTCAGCTTTGGATCTACACATTGTTTGACTTTGTCTTCACTCAGTCTTGGAGTTGCCTAACAAGATTCAAGTTCATCTCAAACTACATTCAAGGGAAGGTGAAGAATAGAAAATGCTAATGCTGGAAACAGACGCAGTAGGAAACTCACCCACGTAACAAGGCTCTGCTGTCCACGTGGCGCAGTGTGATCGACAGGCTTTCTGCCCGTTAGAAGTTCCAGAAGTACCACACCAAAACTGTAAACATCACTTTTCTGTGTCAATTGTCCGGTCATTGCATACCTGGATAATTGTTTTACATACCATATGTTAGCAACATTACACAAGTAATAGAACTCACTTGAGGAGGAAAGAAACAGGAGTTATAACAAGACAAAAATACTCATACTATGAACTGATGGTTTCCAACAATGCAGGTCTAGCATCTTTCGTGTCTACTTAAATTCTCACTTTCTAAGTTAATCGAGGAATAAAAAAACTATACAGATCTACCAGTTGGGTGATGAAAAACGACCTCCCTTAGAATAAAGAAAAACCTTTTTAATATATTTACACTGCAGAGTAGTAGAAGCCTACTCAACTTTCTATCCAATTCCTTTGCGAGTACCAAAAGGTGAAGATGCAGGTTTTTGTATGGTAGCAATTGCTTATGGCAAAAAGATTACCCACCAGGCACAAAAGCATACATATAGATATCTCTGGCATTGTTAAGATACAGAAGAACATGAGTTTAAGAAGCATACTCTGGGGCATGATAACCAAAGGTTCCCAAAACTCTAGTGGAATGAAGGCGAGCAGCCATGTCAGGAGCCTGATTTGAAAGGTTAAAATCTGCAATCTTTGCTTTGAAGTCTTCAAAGAGAAGCACGTTGCTTGACCTGATATCTCTGTGTATTACTGGTGGCTGTACCTTCTCATGCAAGTACTCCAGCCCCCTTGCAGCATCAACTGCAATTCTCACTCGCTGCATCCAGTCAAGCACTGGACCTGGTTGTGCACCTTGAACTCCCTTTCTACCTGTTGTTACAGAGCTAGTAGAGTCAATGATATGTTATGTGTTATGCTTAATAAATTTAAGCTGTAAATACTAGCAAGGAAACACATGCCATGCAGTATGTCATGAAGAGACCCCATCGTGGCAAACTCATAGGCAAGCACTCGAATATTTCCTTCAACACAGTAACCATGTAGCTCCACAAAATTTTCATTCTTCAATCTTGAAACCATGGAAACCTGAAATTCACCAAAAGAAAGACAAACCAATGATGAAAAATCATACAAAACAGAATGGAATAGAATAGAAGTAAGAAATTAATAGCAAGACTTGAGTAGACTTAAAATCCGAAAGTTAAACACACCTGAGTCAAAAATTCAACATTTGACTCTTGCTCATTTGAAACATCAAGCTTCTTAACAGCCACAGCTTTTCCATCTTCCAAGTTTGCATAATACACTCTACCATATGATCCTTCACCAATCAATGCCTTTGACCCAAAATTGTCAGTCTTTTCTTTCAGTTCATCCAAAGAAAGTGCAGGCACTTCAATGGGTGGTGGCTCCTTATGCACTTCAGGTTTAACAGGAGCCGACACTTTTGAGCCTTTTGGATGCCCTAAGATGCCAAAACAAGGAGTGGTTAGAAAAACAATCATAGGAGGAAAGAACAAAGATATAGTACGTGGGTTGTAAAAGCAAAGGAATAGCAGGACAGAACACCAAGGAAAGTGGCTACACCAAATTCTGAAGCTAGATGAACAAAGTTTTATATAAAGATAGAGATGGCATGATTGTGTGGGGTTGAAACGTAGTGACTGCAAGGCACCAGATGGTAAAGCTAGCATGGTGAGAGACAAAAGCTGTATGGTGAAGGAAGCAAATCTATAGAGAGGGAATAAGCACATTGTCCATTACCAGCTTGAATGAGTAAGCTACGTTGTCGTAGCAGAAATATTACACCAACCAAAAAAAAAATCATCTGTTCTGTTCCAAAACGCTCTAAACACAAACAATACAACTACCCAGTTCACAAAAATGCAAAGAGAACCCTTTTACCCTTATCAACAATATTTCTGAAGTGATCATCAAACTTTGAAATCCCATGCTGCTAACAACAGTTACCAAATTAACAGGCAATCAGAAATGCAAGAATGATTCAAAACAGCATACCATCAGCATGGTGCTTGGGGCTTCTAAGACGCTCATTCTCATGAGATGAGTAGGTCTCCTCCACTTGACATGTGCAACAAAAGAAGCGGCGCATCTTGCTTCTCTTCCTCAATGAACAATCGTCTTCACCACTCTGGTTCTCCAAACGCACAAAGTACCCAGGCGATGATGGCGCATGTGCCTACACAAAATATAAAACCATCTCTATTGATCATTTACAAGCCCACATTCACCAAGCCGAATCTAATACAGTCAAACAGAGAGAATCCAAATAATTCAAAGACACCCAGGTTGAAGAATCCCTTTTCTCCTACATTTGAGCAATTTATACACAATTGTACCGGATCAACTTATACACAATTGTACGAGACAGAGAAAAACAATAAACTGAAACATCTTCGTACCCCAAATTTACGCTGATAAAGATGACCCTCCATAGATATGAATAACAGCAAGAATAAGGGAATGAAACAAAAGCGTAATTAGGGAGAGAAGGAGGGAGAAGAACGATAGAGCGCGAAGAAGAGAAGAGACAAGAATGAGCAAAGAGGGAGAGGGGGTGAAGAGGAGAATAAAAAGTAACCGAAAAGGTTGAAAATGAGAAGTGACAGGCAAGAACTGCGTAGATTAGATGAGATCAGGAGCGAAATTAGAGGGAAAGCCATTGGAAATGAAAACAGAAAAAGGAGAGAAGGTATACCTGTGCTGTGCGTTGTGCAAACTTGTTTCCTGGGCACTTTGCTTCCTCTCTCAACAGAGGTTTGTTGTTTGTTTAGATATGGAGAATAATAGAATAGGGAGAGAGAGAGAAAGAGACAGGTGGGATTTCTGAATTTTAAGGGTTTGCTTCGCTTGCTTTTGAGAGAAGGGAAAGCAAAAGAAAAGAAAGCGAAGGAGACGACAGATAAGCAACGCGGAAAGAAACGCAGATTTCTCTCTCTCCAAATATATATTAAATATCCCTACTTTACTTTAATAAGATATATTAAGGATAAGTTTGGCCGTAGTTTAATTTTTTTCTCTTTCTTATTTGACCACTAAATTAATTTCTTTTTATTTTTCCTATTTTTTAAATTTATAATTAGTGTTTCTATTCTCTGTTTTTAAAAAAGAAAGAAATGAAAGTACTAATGAAAAAGGTTGGAATAAATAAATAAATAAATCTGCTAGGGCCTATGTTTTGACGAAAAATATTAAAAAATGCACACTAAGGGGGGAATTCTGAGGAGCGTAAGATACATTGGGTGTCTTGGGAAAAGTTCTGTAGGTCGAAGGACGTGGGAGGATTGGGATTTCGGAAGGTTAGGGAATTTAATCTTGCACCTCTAGCTAGGGGTGAGCGTTCGGATTTCGGATCGGAATCCGACAAGTTCGGATCGGATTTTTTCGGATCGGATTTTTTCGGATTTTTTCACGGGGAATCCGAAACCAATCCGACACTTTCGGTTTCGGATCGGTTCGGTCGGATTTTTCGGATTTTTCGGATTTTCGATCGTAATTGTAAATTTGTAATTCTATCTCACATTTCACAAACCATGATCTGCTTTCAAAGATAATTTCTCCAACAATTCTTCAAATTAAGCAACTATATCAATACTTCAATTATTAAAAGTTTGATAACCATACATTACAAGCAACTCAACTCAAGCAACAAATCCATCTAAAAAACCAAACATACCAGCAACTCAAAAGCAACAAATCAATCCATAAAACTAAACATTATTACAAATCTTCAAGTTGAAGTGAATGAAGATCCACCCTCCATCAACGCCTTTCTGTTCATCTGGCTCGTTTCTTCCACTAGTACTATCCATTCAAAGATCAATAGGCTCCAGCAACAACTTTTGGAACTCTAAACACCAAATAAAAAATCAAATGAGTTAACATTACAGAATACATGTGAGGATATTCAAAAATTACAGAAGTGAAGATTTGCATGAAATTACATAAGTGATGTGATAAAAAGTTACCTTCTGTAAGTTCTTCAGCTTCATCAAGTTCTTCCTCCACATCAGCCACCGGGGTAGAATTGAGCCAATTTTGTAAGCATACAAGTGTTTGGACCATTTTAGGAGTCAATGAGCTCCTATATGAGTCCAAAATTCTTCCACCAGTGCTAAATGCTGATTCAGAAGGAACAGTAGATATTGGAATTGCCAATACATCACGTGCCATGCTGCCGAGGATAGGGAATCTAAAAGAGTTAACTTTCCACCACAATAAAATGTCAAAACCCTTATCACATGTCACGGTTCCCTCACTAAGATATTGTTCTACTTCTGTTTTGTTATCCCAACATCCTAAGTCCAATTGATGTCTTTTAAACATGTTGTCAAGTAATGTAGATGCAGGTGCAGCAGCATTAGGATCATTAACCATACCAAAACATGCACTTGAAGAAGATAAAGAAGAGCTTGAAGCAGCAGAACTTGTTTTCCTTTGTCTATCAACCAAGGCAGCCCCTTCTCTCAACACTTTGTACTCCTCAAAAAGACCATCAAATACTTCTTTCACCTTTTCACTCATTTCCAAAGCAGCTTGCTCATAATGCACAATGCTTAAAGCAAACTTAACATAATCAAATTTACGACGAGGATCAAGAATAACAGCCACATATGTTAGCATGTTATGCCCATTCATGTCTGCCCAATACTTGTCATATTTTGCCTTCATACTAATTGCCATTCTCATCAACTCAACATCACCACTTTCCAACATTTCAGTCAAAATTACAGAAATTGTGGAAACCTCCCTAAAGTATGTATTTGATGTTACATATAGTGATCCAGACACACTCAAAGTAAGTTCATAAAACCTACGCAAAAACTTAACCAATTTCCTAGCATTGATCCAATCAACATAAGTAGGCACTCCATCATCCGCATCAAGATCAGATTTATAAAAAGAATCCACTTCCTCAAACTTATCAAATGCTTTCTCATAATTTTGGGCAACTTCTAGCATAACATATGTGGAATTCCACCTAGTCGACACATCAGTAACTAGCTTGAGCGTACATGTAATTCCCTCAATTTCAGCACACTCTTTAAACTTTGCAAGCCTTGCAGAGGAGTTTCTCACATACCTAACCGCTGATCTAATTCTTGAGACGGACAATCCTAACTCTTTCACACCATCCATAACAATTAGATTGACTATATGAGCAACGCATCTCATGTGAAGGTATTTTGAGTTGGAAATGGTATTGTTTTTGGCATTAAACTTCCTCTTCAAGTGTGAAATAGCTACATCATTACTAGATGCATTATCTACGGTGATTGTTAAAACCTTTTCTATTCCCCAATCCTTCAAACACCGCTCAATCATCCTAGCAATCCCCTCACCCTTATGACTAGAAATAGGACAAAAATTGATAATTCTTTTGTGTAGTTTCCAATCCTTATCAATAAAATGAGCCGTGAGGCACATGTAGTTGTTTCTTTGGATTGATGTCCATGTGTCCGTGGTCAAACACACTCGGTCACAAGATTTCTTAAGAGTCGCTTTCAAAAGGTTTTTTTGCTCAACATATTTCTCAAAAATATCCCTAGAAACTGTCCAACGCGAATTTATATGAAACCTAGGTTGGGCAACCTCCATAAATTGCCTAAATCCCTTACCATCAACAAACTTAAAAGCAAGCTCATCTATTACAACCATTCTAAATAAAGCTTTTCTAGTGGCAGCTTGATCAAACTTCCAAACACCTAGCTGGGTTTCATCATTTTCAGGGGTTGCATTAGATAAACGAGATTGCTCATCATCAACATCACAAGGAATACAAACAGATTTGCGTATGTGCTGTAACATTGGACCCGTACCTTGTTTTTTAGGGTCTGATTTGGTCTCAAATAGACAATGCTTGCACTTACTCCATTTCTCGTTGTCCCTCTGGAATTTGGTAAAGTGCTTCCATACGATTGATCTTCCACCACTGCTTTCCTTTTTTGAGGCCATAGACTCAGCTTCCTGGGTTTCTTCTGCTGGCTGTTGTTGCACTTGCTGTTGTTGTGCGGCTTGTGCCTCCTGTGATGGTTGAGATTGAGAAGCTTGTGGCGGCGGTGGCGGCATGCTTGAATTGCCTTCCTCCTATTTGACATCAACAAACAAAAATATAAGTGCAAATCCATCTCATCTCATTTCTTCTCCGAGCAGTTTTAAAAAAAAATGTCAAATTATTGGAGGTGAAAACAATCTGAAACAAGGATGCCTTGAATGCACAATTGCACATAACCAGAACCAGAATGAATTTCGTCACTTTCCTGCCCAACACGACAACACCCCACTTTCTACAGCAATTTCTTAACATTTATTGCAATAAAACCTATCTGCCAAAACGTCTGAGATTTTATTCTGACAACACACAACTTCAGACTTCAACAAATATTGTACACAAATTCATTTTGATAAGTAATTATCTCAAACTTAAAACAAAGATAAGATAGAAATTAGGGAATTAGAAATTAGGGATTTAGAAATTAGGGATTTAGGAATTAGAAAGAAATTACCATTTTGAAGGGAGGCAGCAACGGACGGCGATGAGATGAAGGGAGGCAGCAACGGCGATGGGATGAAGGGAGGCAGCAACGACGGCGACGGGATGGAGCGGCTGGGACGACGATAGGATCGGTGGTGACAGCTGGGAGGACGGCGACGGGAATCGGGATCGGTGACAGCAAGCAAGTCAGCAACGACGAGAGGAACGATTTGCGGGTTGGGTTGGGGACGGCGGTGACGGGATCGGTGACGGGATGGAATGGGTGGGACAGTGACGGGATGGAATGGGATTGGGTGGGACGGCGACGGGATCAGCAACGATGATTTGCGTGTTGGGTTGGGGAGTGAGGCAGTGAGCGGCTGCGTTTGGTTTTTGCGGGTTGGAAGTGAATGGATAAAATGAAATGAATTATTAGGGTTGGGTTGGGGTATGTAAGCATTCGGATTATCGGAATCCCGACGGATTCCCGATAATCCGACCGTCGGAATCCGAACTGATCGGATTCCGACACCCTCATCCGAACCGTCTCCGACAACTGATGCGGATCGGATCGGAGGGGTGAGTTCGGATCGGATCGGTCGGATCCTCCGATCCGTGCTCACCCCTACCTCTAGCCAACACAAGGGTGGCGGCTGCACAAAAACCCAAACTCTCTACTCTCCCAGATCTGGAAAGCGCGGTACTTTCCCCACTCGGACTTCCTAGAGGCTGGGATGGGCTCTCGCCCTAGTTACGTATGGCGTAGCACTCTGGTAGGAAGAACAGTGCTCCATAAAGGATGCTTATGGAGGGTAGGGAATGGCGAACGAATACGAATTTGGAAAGTTCTGTGGCTTCCGACAACTGTGAATGGGATGATCACAGCGCCGGTTACAGGCCTCGATGAGGAGGCAACAGTGGCTGAGCTTATTGATAGGGAACGGAGGTGCTGGAAGACAAACCTAGTGGAACAACTCTTTCTGCCATAGGAAATATCAGCAATACTAAGCCTACCTCTTAGTCAGAGTGAGGCGAGTGATACTCTTGTGTGGAAAGGAACTATAAATGGGAAGTATTCAGTCCGTAGTGGATACCACTGTCTTACATCGATAACTTCGCACGAGTGCCCGGATTCCAGTAGAGGTTGGTGGAAATTCTTGTGGGGGCTTCTATCCCTCCAAAGTTCAAAAACTTCATGTGGAGGCTGGGGAGTAACTCTCTCCCAACTAGGGTGAACCTAGCAAGGAGGGGTGTATCGGTGGACCCCGTGTGTCCCTGTTGCAACGAGGAGGTTGAATCGACTCCGCATTTGTTGTTGTCTTGCCCGTTTGCAAGGGGAGTGTGGGAAAAGTTTACTTTCTAGGATAGGATTTCGGGGCTGCAAGGAGATAGCTGGGTGGATTGGCTAGTAGGGCTATAGACATCTTTGGATGACTCAGATATAGAGAAGTTTATCTCCATCCTTAGGTGGACATTGAGGAACAACAGGATCTTCCGACAGTGTGATGAATCAATCCAAGAGGTTGTTATTAGAGGCGGGAAATTGTTGTCTGATTTCAAGGAGGCATGGTATCAGCAGCACAAGCCCGTTGCCCCGACTCCCCAACCTGTCAACCTGAAATTGAAGCCTCCTACTATAGGGGTGGTAAAGGTGAACACGGATGCAGCGGTAGGGACTACGAGCATTGGCTTGGGATTTATAGCTCGAGATGTAAGGAGTGAAACGGTGTTCTCAGGAGCAATTTACCTTCCGCATAGAGTTGAGTCGCGAACAGCAGAGGCTCTGGCACTAAGAGACGCTATAACACAGGCTCGCCAATAGGGGTGTGACAGGATTATAGTTGAGTCTGACTGCTTGCAGAACGTCCTCGCCCTGACCAATGGAGATTTCTCATTAAGCTATGCGGAATTGGTGTTGGAAGAGGTGGCACGCCTAGCTTCTACTTTCCATAGCTGCTCCTTTATGCATACAAGACGGTCCACGAATATCCCAACATATGAGTTAGGCCAATTGGCTTTGATTTCCGGTTTAGGAAATGTATGGATAGGGGAATGCCCCGAGGTGATCGCGCCTTTTGTACTTGCAGATATGAATTAATCCAATTATATCTTCCTTTCAAAAAAAAAAATTTAATCACATTACTAGTAAATATAATTTTTGTTCTATCCTTTTTAAGCTAAAATGTAACTAAAATTGGATTTTAAAATGAGATATACTTACATAAATAATTCTTAATTAACCACAGAAATGATCTTGAAGTAATCATTTTTTAAACTCCACAAAATGGATTCAAGACCTAAAAATAAGCTCATAAAATTTGAGTTAATAATAACATAATTTGTGAATTGTAATCATCAAAATTAAGATTAGTAAACCCCATAGTTCAACAATCTATTCATCCCCTAGGCTATTGTCACTCCCTGCGCAAGAGGGACCTATAAGTGTGTCGAGGGCGCACGCATGTGGCTCGGTGAAATGGGCCAAGGGACTCGCAGAAGGCACGTGGCGTAAAACATGGACGCCAAGGGAGATTTATCAAGCAGGTTTGAAAAGGCTCAAAGAATCCGAAAGCTTCTAGAAGAACCCAACACATTGTGGAAATATGTGTGAAGCTTTCCAGAAACATTCTATAAGGTGTCTAGAAGAGGAGAGTTCTAGAACTCCTAAATAGATCCTAGTCGTCCATCAAGAAGGTGAATATGTATATATAGGCTTGTTATTCATTTGTACATTCAGCCAAGTATTTGTATTCAAAGCATTAGTGCAATTGTTTATACCAAGCATTCTTCTCCAAGCCATCTTGTGTGTTTTCCTTTTTATGTTTTTCTTATGCTAATATTGTTTAAGCTTGTGGCTAAGTGTGTTTGTAGGCTGACTTAGCAAGCAAGAGGACGAGCTAGCTAGGTGCCGCACGAGATAATTGTTGCGCAAAATACTCATCTCGCGGGAGATTTGATGAGGAGAGAAGAGAGGTTCTTTTGTCTTACATGTATTTACTCTAGTATATGTGTGTTGCTCTGCTAAGAACAAAAAAAATCTCAAATATAAAAAAGAGCCAAATGAAATTTTGTACGTCTGAAAATCTAAATGAATTTCTTAAACAAAATACACGAAAATGAGAGAGAATTGAAATTTATCATAATTTGTTGGGTGATACTCCCTCCGGGGACAAACAAACGACATTTTAGCTTGTTGCACGTGGCTTAAGAAAATGATTGGTTCGGAGAAAATGAGGCACTTTTTGACCATAATACCTCCACCCTCCCTAACTATTTACAAATGTAAATAGCTCAATTCTGAAAGTTGCTGGCTTGAAGCTGGGCTTGCCAAGTTGGGCCAAGTGTGCAGTCAGCTGGGCTGGATTTGGTCTTGGCAGAAACGACAACATTTTATGAAGGAATGTAAGCCATCGACTCCAAATTTCCAATCTTCCCCCATTTCCAATCTTCCACAAATTCCCAAATCTTTAAACTATTCTCGCAAAAAATGGGAACGAAATTTGGGCATAATTTCAAATTCCCGCCATTGTGTTAGGATTGTATGTGGGGAAAGCAATTTCTGTTCATTCTTTTAAAGTCCTCAATCCCTACCTCTGTTTGCTCTCCCAAACCCTCACCCCTGTGGTAGAAAAACTTGCATAAATCAATGGAGGATGGTGATTTTAACTCTTTCTCTAACCTTGCCGGAGACCCTAACATACCTGGATATCTAGGAAAATTAATCCAGTACGGCGACAACCAAGCTTGCTCAGATGACGGAGAGGAGGAGTTCGTGGAGCTCCCAAATGACGAGGCCGGAGATGACGAGGACATTCCAGACTTAAACATTGAGCCCCAACCGTAAAGTGAAGATCAAGGTAATCCATATTTTAGTTGAAAATTGTATTTGCGTATGATCATAAAAAAAAAATTTATTTTCATTTTCCTAAGTATGTTTGTGTGTGTGAGTTGCAGGACAACATTTAGGCAACAATCGGTGCAAAGAATTGGCCGACGATGATAGGGTTGCGACATATGAGATGTTGTTGCAGAAGAGTAAGAATGGGAAGCTTCTGAGACGGACAACAACTGAGGTTTCTCTAGCCTTCAACATACCAATTCGATCTGTCCAGAGGTTGTGGAAATGGGGCCAAGAGTCTGGGAATCACAACGTTGGCCTCAGCAGAGTCAAGAATACTGGGAGGAAAAAGGTTGAGATTGATTGGCAGATAATCCGAAAGATTCCTCTGAGGAAGAGGACCACTATGAGGAATCTCTCCACAACACTGCGAGTGTCCAGGAAACGTTTGTCATCTGCCTTGAAGAGTGGAGAGATCAGGCGGCATTCTAATGCCATCAATCCTATTTTGACAGAGGCTAATCGACTAAAATGGATTGAGTTTTGCCTCTCAATGCTGGATCCACATTCACCTCCTACTGACTAGAGTTTCCAAGATATGACCAATGTGGTGCACATCGATGAGAAGTGGTTTCACATGACAAAGAAGACACAAACATACTACTTATTGGCAGGCGAGGATGATCTAGTAAGGAAACTTAAAAGCACTAACTTCATTCCAAAAATTATATTTCTAGCAGTTGTAGTTAGGCCTAGGTATGCGCCTGATGGTAGCTGCACATTTGATGGAAAATTAGGTATCTATCCTTTGGTAGAAGAAGTTTATATTGTCAGGTCTAGTGTAAATAGATTGGCAGGTCAAGTGGGGGTACCTTGGTAGGCTTGGCCGTTAGATTGCCCAATACTGAGTCCTCTACATCCTCAGTCAAATCTTCTATGTCAGCCTCGGGCTCGACATCTTTATGCTTCAGTGGCCGCTCTCTTTGTGATTTGGTGGAGGCTTTTGAACTTTGCCCTTTCTTGATAGCAACCTGCTTAACCCAGAGGATTTCGTCACTGAAGGAGTTCCTGTGGGCTCACCTTGTGATTTGGTGGAGGCTATAGAGCTTTGTCGTGTCGTGCGTTTATCGACCACCCCTGTTGTCTCCTCAATCTCTACCTTCGTCACAAGCTTCTTAGGGTTTTGCCTCACCACTTTCTTGGTAGCAACCTGCTTCACCCTAGAGGATTTATTCACTCGTAGGGGTACCTTGGCGGGCTTGGTCGTGGGCTTGGTTGAGAATACAGAATCAATGGCTACATTGCCACCGAAAACCCCACTTGATTTTCTTCTGGTCCTCTTCTCTGTTCTGTCATCCACTACTGGTAGTGGTCTCTTCACTTTCGTAGTTGTTCTGTCATCCGCGTCTATGCCACTCAATGAAATCGCCCTGTCTTTCCCCTTCACGCTCTCCTCCAACCTAGACTTTTCATTCCCTGGAACCTCAGCCTTATTCAGGTTGACCGCCTGTTCAGCATCTATTTCTCTGACGACTGCATCAATCATTTGTTTGTACAGTCCTTGTTCTGATGGACCGGCCAAAACTAGTGCGGTCACAGATGGCGGCGTGACATGAGGGTCGCTTGAGTTGTTGCCCATGGGAGATTGGTTTGATAGCCGAGGATAACAGAGTCGTGCTGGGTCGGGTCGGTTGAGTGGATTGTTTGAGAAGTGAGTGGTAAAAGTGGAAGTAATGGGAAGTCGCTGCGATTTAGAGTGGGTTTAGACCAACACATTTTGAATTTGAAGTTAAATCCAACAAATGTCCTTTATCCACTTAAATTTTGAATTTCAGTCCCTGTCCATTATTTAATTAATAAAATTGAGTGGGGTTTGGGATTAGTATTTGAAAAAACATAATTTATTTGAATTACAAATGAAGTAATGACATGAAATGACTGTATCACATCTGCCTAGGCCACAGCCTCTGCCTGGAAAATTCCATAATTTCACACATTGAAAATTCCATAGTGCTTTTATTTATTTTTAATAGCCCATGTACATACCACTTGGGTGTATTACAGAAACCCTAACTAGTCAGAGTCATTATCGATGGTTGGGATGCCTGGAATGACATTAGCAAAAAGATTCAATTCAGCATAAGCAGACCTTGCACTATTAAGAGCAGGTTGATTCCCTCTCTCTTTTGGTTCATATGAGCAATGGAGAGGTTAAGATGGTTGATAGCCTCGTTGTATGCCTTCACTGCAGTCATAGCTTGCCCCTCATAGTCATCATCTTCGCATATCTCATCCTTCCTAGCCTTCATGTCCTCCAGCAACTCATTCAAGTCTTCCAGGTCCTGGTTGGTCTAAAGCACCATATTTTCCATCTGCACGATATCCATGTCCAGATGAGATGAGAAGAGGCCTGCAGCATTGTGGATCTCTACCTTCCTCTCACGATCCATTATTCTCTACCTGCACAGAGAAAGCTTAAAAGAGCAAAGGAGATAAGCAGCAAACAACAGAAGAGAAGAGGCGGTTTAAGGATGAAGAAAATTAGGTGAAAGGAGGCTGGTATTTATGGGAGGTTCAGTTGGGTTACCAAAGGTTATGTGATAAGGTGCATTAAAGGAAAGGAGGCTGTCAAACGTCCCATTATGGGTGGGAACTCTAAACATCTTGGGAACTCTAAACTCTAAATAGTTGATATGGCCAAAGTGTAACGTAACACACAAACCAAAATATGTCTGGCAATAGGAAACATGCACAGACCATGTTTCCAAAGTGTAACGCAACACACAAACTGCATTATACCATTAATATATGTCAGAGTCATTATTGATTCGGAAGCCCAACAGATTCAGCTTTCCAACGAAACCACAATCACCCAAATCGGACTTCAGTTTCTATATATATAAATATAAATTCGCCAACGGATACTGAACAGAATTTTCTCTTGTATTTCGTGACCTTCTTGTGGGTAGAAAACGCAAGTAATTTAGCGAATTTCAACACAACAAACTGGAACGAAACACAACCAATTGTATTCAAGTAACTAACCAAGCACAGCAAAGAAATCGGTTTTAGAATGGAGTAGAAAGAGAATACCGATTTCAACAAAGAAAACTTGAAACAATTGAAGATACTTACCAATCTTTGAACGCCTTAAGCTCCGCTACCAACTGATACGATCCTGGTTCCTTAGGATGCGTAGCACCAATTTTGATCTTTGTTCAAAGACGGATTTCCTGCGGAAATAGATAACTCGACGAGTACGAGCTTAGACCACTTAGCTAACCTGTGCTAAGAGCCCTAATCGATTTCAAGTCAAGGGTCTTGAATCGGGTTCTTAGGACTAGACTCAACAATGTGAGAATCACACTAAGATAAACGACACAATAATACAATTCCAAGATTTACTTGTATACGACTCAAGTATTGCGGACTCAAGAAGAACAAGGTTCAACCAACTTGAACAAGGGGCGGAGATTGAAGAGAATATCTCAATTTATCAAATAACAGCCAACCTAATAAGGAGGCAAAGTAGTTCCTTATATAGGTTACAATCAAACCCTAAAAGCAAACCTAATAGGAATAGAAGTAGGACTTCTAAAATAGGAAGATAGCTTAACTAATTAAACTGTTTAATTACCTAATTAAGCTTAAAGTAATTTAAAGTCAACAACTTAAATCTTCAGTCAACGCGCCAGCTTCTGGACACGCGAAACGGGCAGGAGCCGTTTTGAACAATCGGCACGCGCGACAGATGAGTGAATCGGCAACGGCTGAGTGAAACGGGCAGATGCCGATTTCGTGAGAACGGTCTGAGCCGTTTTGAACGAATCGGACAAGAGCCGTTTTGTGACAAACGGTCAAGTGTCGTTTCTAGCAGAATCATCATCGGCTATTGTGAATGTAAGGAGATTCACAACTCTAGGGGTTTTCTCTCGAAGTGCAGCTTCCTCACTTGACATCTCACATTCCAGCTCCTTGTGAATGAGAGATGACAATCGGTCTTGAAGCTTTCTTGCTCTGGCTCGAGTCATTGGACCAGCTGGTGGTAACGGTAGTTGGATGCGTGGATTCGCATCAGGACACTTCGCGACCAAGAAAACTGCCATTAAAGTTCTAGAAGCCGGTCTCTACTGGCCCACCATTTTTAAGGACAGCTACATGTACTGCGCTTCGTGCCCCCGATGCCAAGCCACTGGAAATATCAGGGCTTGGAATCAGATGCCCTTAACGAATATTATCCCATGTGAGATCTTTGATATCTGGGGCATAGATTTCATGGGCCCGTTCCCCAATTACTTTGGTAACATCTATATCCTCCTCGCAGTCGATTATGTTTCCAAATGGGTCGAAGCCAAGGCAACTCGGACTGACGACTCCAAGGTGGTAGTAAACTTTCTACGCATCAATATTTTCAATCGGTTTGGTACACCTCGAGCTCTCATCAGCGATAGGGGTACACACTTCTGCAACCGTGTCGTGGCCTCGCTTTTGGCCAAGTATGACGTCCATCACAGGACATCTACATCCTATCATCCGCAGACAAATGGCCAAGCCGAAGTGTCAAGCCGTGAGATTAAGTCCATTCTTGAGAAAACAGTGAACTAATCCCGAAAGGATTGGAGTCTGAAGTTGGATGACGCACTCTGGGCTTATCAGATAGCTTTCAAGACCCCGATTGGTATGACGCCCTAGAGACTTGATTGATGGTTTATTTACTATGTTTTATTACCTTTTTCCCTATGAATTTAGGTAATATTATTGCTACTTTGAGCTTGTTTCCTTCCTATTTTGCTTTGCAGGCTTAATAATCGTTAAATGAGAAAAAGGAACAAAATGCTTGAAGATGAGAGCTAAATTAATCAGTCTTGGTTTGAAGTTTTCTGCTGGACGCATTTCCTCTTCATCCCTAGGCCTTGACATGAAGCGACCTGTCAGAGTTCCAGCCTGGACAGCACTGAGCGTACTTTTGTATTTTATTTGTTAGAGCTGGTTCACCCATCCTGGAACGTGGAGGACATGAGCGCGAGTGTTAGTACCTGGATTACTTCTTCCACCTTGCAGAAGCACCAAGGGGACAAAATAGAAGAATGTAAGAAGCACTTCCCTTACTTCCCATCAAGAATATTCTCTCCAAAAGTGATGTAGTGCCCAGCTCCAGCCTGGTTTGGCAGCATGTTCGTGAGTGCTGCAGCACTTGGTGAAGGCTGGACCTTTGAAGTTGATTATAGGAGAAGAAGAATGGCTATTAATAGAACAACGAAAGAGGGAGAAGACAGAGAGAACAAGGAGGAGAAATCAAAGGAGAAAGCTCAAAAACACTTCACACTCATTTCCCAGAATTTTGGGTTTTTCATTTAAGCATTTATTTTGTATTTTCATTATGAGCAGTAGCTAAACCTCTAGATTCCTGGTAGGGATCTAGAGGGAGACAATCTATGTTTGTTGAGAGACTTATTGATCTTTAAATATAAATGTGTTTTATATCTCTTTTTCTCTTGATTTAATGCCAATTTATTCTTGTTAAAATTAGGCTTGATCAACTTAATTCTTATCTTGAATGATTACTGTCATTTTCTAACAATTTTTGGATTGAATGATTTGAGTAGACACATACCAGCAGGGTTATGGGATCCTAGACCCGTTTTGCTGGAAGAGAAAAGAGTTAGATTGTTTTCCCATCCCTAGGCCTTGGGATGGACCTTCCTGGGTGGTAAGGCAGGAATGTTGTCACTAGACCAGCCTTTTGGGTTGAAGTATTCGTCCCATTTTCTAGAGGAATGTCTCATAGATTTTATCAATATCTCACGGTTCTTTAAGTATTTAGTTCCCTTGTTAGGATTGCTTGTGTGACAGCCAATGAATCTGACAAGGTGGTGGATTAAAACCTTATAGAATTAGTTGTAGATGATTAGGGTCATTAATTGTATTTTTGATGACTTTTTAAGTGAGATTTGGTACGGTGAATAGTTGTCCCCATGTTCCTCTATAAAACCATTTTGAAAATATTTTTGTCAATGATCAACAACATAAGATTGTCCCTTCGCAATGATCTCTACCGGGAGTTGCTCACTCTTTTGATTTTCTCTCATTCACAAACATTCTACTGCATGATTAATTTGTCTACTTGCTTACTTTCAGCCTTTTACTTTGATTTGTTTTGCAACCCCATCTCAAGACCTTGACTGTATCTGTTCATTTTCAGGAAGCTTGGAAATTAGTCTAGCTTGTCCCTGCGGATCGATCCTCTCTCCACTGTGCACATTATATTTTGTACCAGCATAGAGTTGTATTTCACATTATTTATGTAGGGCATGCGACGGCCTTGTCAAGACTCGTATATGGCAAGCCGTGCCATCTCCCAATTGAGATAAAACACAAGGATTTTTGGGCCATCAGAAAAGTGAATACGGATCTAGGGCCCGCTGGCCAAAACAGGCGTTTGCAAATTCAGGAGCTCGAAGAGCTGAGGGACGATGCTTATGAGAATGCCATGCTCTACAAGGGCAAGACCAAAGCTTATCATGACAGGCACCTCCGTCCCAAAACCTTTTCCATTGGACAAAGAGTATTATTGTATAACTCACGCTTGCGACTGTTTGCATTAAAACTCAAGTCCAAATGGTCCGAACCTTTCGTGGTCACGACAGTCTATGACCATGGAGCGGTCGAAATTCAGAACCCCCGAAATAGGAACAATCTTCAAAGTCAATGGCCACAGGCTGAAACCCTTTTATGAAGGATTCAAGCCCTCGACCGTTGAAGAGGCCATGGTGGAACCTCCACCTATCCAGGCCTAGATTGACATAGCACGTCGAGGTCCCGACGAGTAAACAGACCACCTTGGAGGCATTTGATGTGCCTTTCTCTCTCCCTTATCTTTTCCAAATCTTTTTGAATCCCTTGTTTATATCCCTTTTTATCTCCCTTAATCTCTGATCTTTCCCTTTTAAAGGAGATTTTACTCCCCTTATTTCTGTTAACCCTTTATTCTCTCTTTTTGTAATTATCCTACTCAACTGTCCCTTTTTGAAATTTGAAAAAGTTGTTTTCCTTTTTAGGTGGTTGGGATACGTACGGGCCGCTCTTCTCAAAGCCCAAGACGCCACATAGGCTGCTAGGAACAGAAAAGTAGCCTTAATTAAAGAAAAAGTTGCGCTATTAATTACAACCGTCAGCTACTTTTCTCTTTCCCACGCTCCTACTTCGTCCTCACCTTTCTCAAAGCCCAAAACACATCACTTTCATCTCTCTCCCAAAAACACAACCCTCATCTTCCACCTCCCAAAACATCTCCATCACCAGCTGTTCTCCCACATCACCATCAATGGCGCCGCGAGTAAAGAAACCCATCCGCAAAAACACCTCATGGCCCTACCTAGTGGACGACCCTGCCAGCCCGGTCCCTTCGCGGTCCAGATCTCAAACAACATCCCTCCACTCCGGCTCATTCAAAACTGCCACTCCACCCTTTGTCCAGCCACTCCCCATTCCTTCTCCTCCGGTGACCTCATCACCATCCGAAGGACAAGGACGAGAGTTCACTCCGGTCGAAGACAACCTGGAGATTACTGGGTCCCTCCCTCCTACCTCGACCACAACCAGATGTGGTCGTGTGGTTAAGCCCCCTCCAGGTTCTTCAACCGCAAAATCCAAGGCCGCATCCAAGCCCAAAAAGGTATCTCCCACCGCTAGAAAACTCCCAATCGATGCCGTTGTAGACCGGTTTCTGGCCCCAGAAGCAGCCCTTGAGGAGGAGCTGCTAGAAGATCAAGAGCAAGAGCAGGAGGAGGAGGCTGAGCCAGAGCAAGCAGATGAAGCCCTGGCGGAAGGTACTGGTGAGAGTGGAGAAGCTGAGGAGGAAGAAGAAGAAGCTGAGGATCTCGAAGCTGAAGAGGAAGTGGCGAGGGAAGCCACTGAGAAAGAGAAGAAATAGAGGGAAGTCACCGCTAAAAAGGCAACGGCAAAGAAGGGCAAATCGAAAGCTCCGGCTAGAGCGGAGCAGCCGGCAGAAGTTGAGACGCCGGTAGGATAGAAGCGGAAACTACCCCCCTCCAGCAAAGCCAAGGCCTCGACATCTAAGAAGTCTCGAGGCCTCGATGAGGTCTTAGATGCCGAGGCCCTGACGCCCGTTCCCCCTTCTGCATCTCGACCAATTTCGACCCAGGTCACTTCTAACCTTTCTGTGTTGCATGAATGGTTAATTTTTAATGATAAACCCTCACTTGATAAACTGCACCAATTGAATCACAAAGGCGTTAGCTCCTGTGCGCGCCTAGACATGAACGTTTTGGCCAAGATGGGCACAGAGTCTCGAGTCTGAGAGTTAGTGGCTAATATTGGTTGGGAAGCCCTATTCTTTCTAAAACACCCTACCTTTATTGAACTCCTGCTTGAGTTCTTTACTACCTTTTGGGTTGCCTCTGATAGTTTCAGGCCGAAAGGCAAAGTTGGCCCCAACCTCTCCATCCCTAGTCTGATAAACTTTAGGTTGGTAAACAAATGGACCCCACTGTCTCTTAATAAATTCAATTGTCTGCTTGGTTTTGTTAAACCTGATGAGTTAGATTCTGCTGCATATAAAAATGCTCTGACTGTTATACCCCATGTTTTTTATGCTTCTGTTGCGTTTCATGAGTTTACCAATAACCCTAATGCTGAATTTAACCCTAAGTTAAGTAAAGCCCATGAAATTGTTGACCCTGCATTGCGCATCCTGCATAGATATCTAGCCCTCACCTTCTCGGGTCAGTTTAGATCCTCGAGACAGTTATCTATGCAGGAACTTTTCTTTTTATGGTGCATGACGCATAAACGTAGGGTTAATCTCAATTTTTGGGTCGTCTCAGGTATCCTTCATGTTCTAAAATGGCACCCGATGTCCTATTTTAGGATCCCTTATCTCCTTGATTGCTGTAAAATTGCATAGTATTAACTTGTATGACAGCAACCTTTCTGAACCCCTTGCATTCAAAGATTTAGATGTCCGTACCTTAGATGTTATGGGTCATCTCTGTGTTTCACAAGGTGTGCTGAGTTTCTCTGCAGGTTATACACCACCAGGAGATAGGGTTTTCGAGACCAAGATCGGTGGACGCTTCGACTATCCAGGTCCTTCAAGACCCCGATCTTCTTCCGTTCCTCCAGCCCATGCCGAGATATCTCGCCAAGCCCAGAATGCATCTACAACAGTCCAGACCCCGACTCTAGCTCTTGTCTACGATCCCGCATAGACGCGACTCCTCAAGGCCATTCTCAGGGAACTTCAGGCTTTGACGGGTGAAGTTGCCCGGTGCAACCTCCCACCCCAATGATCCCGCCCTCGAACTATTTTAAACTTCTTGCCCTCGAGGAGGGTTCTGAATAATTTTTTTTATTACCGCTTTCATTTTTGGATGTATTGTACTTTTTTTTTAAAGTTGCTTGAACTCCTCTATGTGCCCTTCCCGCATTGAGGACAATGCGCTGCCTAAGTGCGGGGAGGGATTTATCATATTTTTATTGTTTGTTTGCATGTTTAAATTTCTGTTTGTTGCATGACTGTGTTTTTCGGATTTTTCAAACCTTTTCGGATTTTACTTTTAGTCCTTGCTAGGAAATTTTGCCACCGCCCGTTTTAAAACCCTCATAAGTTGGCATGTACTTTTGATTTCTGATGCATTGGAGAAACATGGCATTCATCGCATCTATGCCTGAGCATGCATTTCTAGACCTGCTAACCCTTATATCCAATCTTGCCCTAGACACTAGTAATCACTATTTGAACCCGTGAGCATTTTTTAGCTTCATGCCATTTATTCTTGTGATAAATGCTTGACTAGGCACTGTCTAGGTTTGCATAATATCCTTGGGTATAGGCACCATTAGATGAGGGAAAGCGGAAAAACGACGAGGAAACTTTGCAAAATTTTAATTTCTTTCTTTCTTTCTTCGCTCTCTGAATTTTCTCTCTCTTATCCCTTCTCATGCCCTCGACCCCCATTCCCCATTCTCTTCAAACCATTTGCTCCTTTTCTTTGTCCTTTCCTTGGTAGGTGAGCAGCACTCTTCATCACAAAGGCAAGGGCTAGATTCCGAAGAAGATAAGTGTGGGGAGGAAGAATATTATCAAGGGCACGAAAGAGTAAAAGCAGAAATCAAGATTCGAGGCCACAACAACATCTCAATGTTACTTCCTCACCACTCTAGAACTTAAGTGTGGGGAAGTAGAAGTCAATTCCCAAGGCCTCGAAATCAAGCGCCCCAAAGCAGTATTTAAAGCTCTACTCCAGTTCAGAAAAAGAGATAGAAATTAAATGCAGATGCAAGTTTCGAGCTGAAAAAGAAGAAAAGTGAATGCCTGGTCTGTCTGCTTTTATTTTGGTTTTAAAAAAAATATTAATTAATTTATTCCGAATAAAAGCAGATCAGGCATTCCAGAAGGCAGCTATTCGGGCCCCCGAAGCACGACAAACTCCTCCCTCACTAAAGAAAGTCGAAGCCATTGTCTAGCCCTCGCCATCAGCCTTCTTCAGCGAGTGTTGCTCACCGTCTCGCCTTCTTCTAAGCCAAGGAATTCTCCCCCAGATTTGTTTCCTTCTCTTTCCACTCTTTTCTCTCTTCTCCCTTCACCTCGGTTTCCTTCATCTCGCTCCACTCCTCTCTTCTTTCTGCCCCTCTTCTTTTTATTTTTATTATCTGCAAAGTTGCCTCTGATCGTTAGATTGCCCTCGCATGTGACCTACAGTACTCGGATTGACGTGCAAACTCTACCTTTGTTGTGTTATTTGTATTCTTGAGTGATAGCCTAAACACATATTTTGTTATGAGTGCGAGTGCAAACACATATCTAGGTGAGGATTGCTGGTGAATAGGCTTGGTTTGGGAAAGTCTGGTTGGTGGGGTCGTTATTCCATCAGCCAGATGCAGGTGCTTTTCTAGGTCTAGATTTGTTGATTGGGTGTAGTTTGTCGGATGTCATGTCTATTCTGTGTGTTGGGGGCTGAAGATGTATGTCGATGCATGAGGTAGTTTTCCAATTTTGTGAATGCTCGAGGGCGAGCATTGGGGCAGTGTGGGGGATGTTTGATAGCATATCTCATGGGCATGATTTTACCTTCTTTTCTAGCCCTTTCGGGGGCTTGATTCTGCCAATTGATCCTTATTTCTATCTTTATTGTAGATCAGAGTCAATAGAAGGAAAAGATCGAAAAGAAGCATTTTTTGAGTATTCTTGAGGATTTCCCGTTTCAAGGCATAGAAGTCCAGATTGTTGTCGAGGCCTCAACGCGAACCAGACTAGTGAGCAGTCCCTCGGCCGCGACAAATCTGCATCTTCTCTCAATCGAAACCAAAGAGAAGCATCTTCAAAGATCCGCAAGGGATTCCGTACGCTTCCAGAAGCTGTCAGGCGCGTCAGGATTCCAGGATATTCTCCTGAAGGACATGTGCTGTCACGCCCCCATTCATCCTCCTTCCCCTTAGCTGTTTTTGTCCCCTAGCTAGTTTTAGCCTATATAAGCTAAGTTTTAGGGTTTTGTGTAAGGACGGCTGACCTAGGACATTAATACATCACTCTCTTTTACCCTAATTTCTGGGGATCATCTCCTCTTAGCATTTTGGAGCAGTCGCCAACTTTGTAAAGAGGAAGCTTTTGATTAATACTACTTCATCTTTTCGGTTTCTTCTAACCCTTCTCTTTTATTTATTGTATGTTTATTATCATCCACTGTTCATATTCTATTATGAGTAGCTAAGTTCCATCTTCTTAGTAAAAGGTGTTTCGAGGGTTGTAGGGTTCGGTTAGGAGGCCTAATGCATGCTTAATATATTCTCTTGTGACATATGGTTGTTTACCGTTTTAATCCCATGCTCATTTAGTAATATTATGGGCCTGATCAACTGTTGATATTTCTGTATGAGTACTGTCATTCTCTTGGTTATAACTGACGCGAAGCCTTGAGTTAGAGTAGACACCTGGTGGAGGCAGCGCGAGAGGCCTCTATCTAGGGGTAAATAGTTATTTAGGGTATGCGATACGAGTCTGACAAGCTGAGCTATCGCGCCCTAGATCTGTCTTACCTCCCCTTCATTGGTGTTCTGAGTAGTGCCTCCTCGCATTCGTGCTTGGGAGGACGGCGGAACGTCAAGGCCACCTCATATGTGGAAACGGGGGGTGGCTTTTATCTAAGAAGGTAAGTAGGGGATGCGGTGTGGAAACGCGGTCCCTATAGCAGATCTGTACTTAAGTCTGGAATATTTTTGTGCCAATGATTGACCGACCTAGAAAGCAACCCGAGAACACCTTTTGCTAAGATTCCTTCCTATCTGATTTATATCTCTCTAATTACTTTTCTTGTTTTCTTGCCCCCGATTGTGTTTAGTTATCTAGCCCTGGATTGTGATTTCATTTCGTGTCCTAGATAAGAAGTTTTACTTATTTGTCTTGTTAGCTCTTGATCCTGAGTTGATTAGTTCACTGAACTAATCAACACAAACCCCTCCCCCTGTGTTACTTGTTCCTTCTTTGTCGCACTTTCTCCCTATTATACATTTTTAGTAACATATTAATCCTTCAATCTCTGTGGTTCGACCCTGTCTTGCCCTGTACATATTTATTTGTGCATTTAGGCATCAGGATAAATTTTAAGTATATTTGACTGACGATCACCGAGATGCCTATCTTCTTCACTGGCAAGAGAGCATGAAACCTCCTCAGCTTCCAAAACAGTCACACGGGTTGCAATTTCTTCCTCGGACACAGCCGTCATCTCTTCAAACATGACGTCGTCTTCACTTTCGTAGATATCTGGCATAATGACATCCATTTCACAAATTCCATCCGCCGCAACAGCCACCGTGCTGACATCATCTTCAACCCCCGCCTCCGTGACTGCATCACCCTCAACCTCCGCCACCGCGGCGACATCATCCTCAACCCCAGACACTCCAATTGAATCCAGTACGAACATACCCATAAGCGGATGAAATTGCACGCAACTATCATCTTGGGAATCATCCCAGAAATCAACACCCTCCATTTGGTAAAGTAGAAATTAAAAGTAGAGATTTGCAATGAAATTAAACACTGAAATTGAAGATGAAATTTTGTGATGTTTACCTCATTCGTGGTGGTATTAATAGGGAAAAGCTTTCGTTCTCACGCAAATTTCAGATTCAAACACAAGAGAGGGAATCGATGTCAGTGTTGAGCCAAGTCGAAGCCACCGTCGTCGTCACCAGCACAGGCAAGGGCACCCTCGTCTTCTCCAGCGTGGGAAACCGAGAAAATCATTTGTTTGGAACCTGCTTTTGGACGCTAAAACGTCATTTGTTTGGAAGCAGAGGCAGTAATAAAAACCATACCAATGAATCAAGAAGATAAAAAAGAAAACCATATCTAAAGGAAAGACAAAAACAATATTTTTTATCAATTTAGATTGAGCGTATTGGAGTTGTGAAAATGGGTTGTTTTTTTTATATTTCTTTTAGTAAAGAGGGTGTTGCTGACATGGTAAGATTTTGGTGATTCCCAGTCCCAACATTCTAGACAACCGCCGATTGATGACCATTCTTTAATCTTGACTTGGTTCATCCACTCTTCTCCAGCTTATTCGTCGGAAGTTTCAATTCCCAGAATTTGATTTCAAACCCAAAGGTAATTCCTCAACCCTAACTAATTCCAATACCAACGGCCTCGAAATTGATTTCATTCCCTTTACTGCTGGCTGTTTCTCCTCTCTTAGCTCCGATTTCGTAAATCCTGACACGTGTCGATCACAGATGGAGCGCTCCATATCTACGCTTACTTTCAAAGGCTCCATACCCGAAGCAATTCTTGAAGCCAAAACGCAGAAGAAGCTTCTCGTTGTGTACATTTCAGGTAATTATTATATGCGTCTACATTTAACCTAACTAGTTCTTAACGATTTTGTTTATGGCTTATGATTTTTATTTTCAGGCGAAGATGCAGAGTCAACTGAACAGGAAGAATCCACTTGGACCGATTCGAAAGTAACTCTCTTGTTTTTTTTTTCTTTCCCAATTTTCTTTATCCGTACCTAATTTATTTGAATTATTTAACCTAATTGTTCTATCTCTTCCCCGGATTTCGTTCTTGTGTTTTCAGGTGGCGGATTCCCTAGCAAAACACTGCATTTTATTGCATATTATCAGTGGAACTGTTGATGCTACAAATTTTTCTGCAATATGTATCCTTTGTTCAATGTGTGCTTCGTTTTAGTTTGTAATTTATATAGTTTGGAGTTAGTTTTTTTTTCTCCGGAGGTGAGAAGGGATCCTTTCATTGGTTTGCTACAGACCCATATAAGTCTGTTCCCTGCATAACGGCTGTTGGGTACAATGGGGTGCAGCTCTGGCAAAGTGGTATGATATTTGTGTTGATAATTTTGGCCTATATTATCTTATTACGCCAAACATAATGGTGAGTGCCAATTTTAATTGGTTCTTTGTTTTGTTTAGAAGGATTTGTTAGTGCTGAAGTTCTGGCATCTAGTTTGGAGAAGGCATGGCTGAAACTTCACATCCAGGTCTGCTGCTTGGTCCTGCTATTGATTGTTCTTGTTCTTGTTCTTGATCAGCTTTGAACACTACATTTTTATTTTTATTTTTTATAAGCAACACTACATGCTTGAAGTGATGAACCGTCTGTCAACCTTTGGTCTCTCATGTGGAGATATGCCTATAGTTTTTTTTTTAAAACAGAAGATGAGTCTTCATTGAAGTCATAGTGAATTGAGGTTTTTGTCTGTATTTACAGAGTAAAAGTAAAGAGATGAACTCTCTTTGAACCTTTGGTCTCTCAAGTGGTTGATTTGTTCATAGCCTTCTCTTTTCGCCGCCTTCCTGTATGCACATCACAGAGCACAAGCAAGTGCTTTGTAACTTTGTCGTTTAGGGATTTGATGATATAGTATCCTGCAGGTCTTCGTGATTTATTTACAATTATTTATTGCAGGAGACAACTGCAACTGTCTTGACAGCAGCTCTTAGTTCACAGCAAGTTCAACCATCTACGTCTGGATCTTCTAGTATTGGTCCCTCTGGGCTAGGAAGTCCTTCAGGTACAGATGCTTCTGCTGATTCAGTGGATAAGGACACCAAATCCTCGGAGAACAGACCAGCTGAACCTCCTCAGATCACAGGAAATGACTATTGTGTGGCTGAGACTGGGGCTGAGAAAGCGGTGGAGATTGAGGTAAAACTAGTTCAAGTGCTTTGATGTGTTTGCAACTGCCTTTTCTGTTCATTGCGTGACTTGGTCTAGTGGTTATAAAACAGGATGTGAATACTAAGTTGGATCATAAGACATCTAGAGAGTCATTCAAGGCTGATACATCACACGTTTTCGATGATGAGTTGTCCACTAATGTTACTGAAAGTTCCAAGGGCTTACCTAGTACTCTGGAAGTTGATCCAGACAGTTCTGTAGCTGATCATTTGCCTTCTGGTGTTGAAGGTCGTCTTGCTCTAAAAAATAGTGTTGCGTCTGACTCTGGTGTGCTAGAACAAGCTTCAGAACCAACTTTAATTGAAAGAGACGAGAGTGTAGAAGGTGGAAAAGTTGAATGCATTACTAATGAAAAAGCTGATGCATTGAATAATAACACAAGAGTGACTGCACCAACTGATGTTCATTTACATATTCGATTGCCTGGTGGTACTAGCTTACAGGAAAAGTTCTCTGTGACAAATACTTTGAGTACAGTCAAAGACTATGTCGACAGAAACCAAGCAAGTAGCGTGGGCTCCTATGATCTTGCTATTCCTTATCCTCGCAAGGTATTCGATGGTCAAGGTATAATGCAAATAACCATGTCTTATAAATGCTTTGTGCATGTTTGACCCCCACTTTACTACTTAGCTTAAAAGTTGATTAGATAAAAGCAAGACCTGTGGTATTTGTTTAAGTTAACTTCTTTCACTCTTAACTTCAAAAAGAAATCGGCTGCTCTTTTATAGTTATAATTGGACTCTACTTCCATAGCAGGGAGATGCATGTTTTTTGAGTGAAAGACTGCTTAAATTAGTACTAAAAGACCAAAATATATTTATTTTTCACAAAGAATGAAATATGTGAACCGCTTATATTTTATTTTAGTAAATTGATATAAATAATACAAATATGAACAGAGTTTTGTGTCTCCATTTTAGAAAACATACAAATACAAGTTTTAGCTTCTTCTTTTTCGCTAAGCATAAAAGTTTTAGCTTATATAATAATTTAAATACTAATGAAAAGCTAGTTCCTTAATTAATTTTATTTATTCTTTGTAACTTGTTATAAATAATAGTTCATATCCTCTTTTTTCCTAAAAAAATAACCATATATATTCGCAAGTTATTCCATTAGAATCTAAGAACAAGAATTTATATAACCAAAATACATTATAATTCATTTTGTTATTTTCTTTTTTGACAAACTCATGTCCTTAAAGGTCATTTTATTTTAGTTAAAACACAACACTAGGTAAACAAACAATTTATTTGCTTAATTTTTCAGCACCACACGCACCACACAGCACCACACAACAGGGCGAAACACATTCTTTAGCTTGTCCATAATTTCTTATATAATGTTGGTTTGATGTTGACTTCACCAACTTCTGTTATAGTGAAATTACTGCATCATTTTTCCTTAAATTCTTTGGAATATTCTTTTGGCCAGTAATATTGGTTAGCACTTATCAAACCATGCACATGATTTCTACCCTGTTGCACTAAACTAGCACAACATTTGTGTACATGTGTTTGATGCTATGGCAATATTTCATTTATAATTTATATCAATTTGAATATTGAACGTATTGCAGATATGGGAAAATCATTATCAGATTTGGGTCTGTTTAATAGACAAGCATTGATAGTGGTTCCTCGTCAGAGAGGCACAACTTACCATCGGGGAGGTGCTTCCTCTGGTCAAGCAGCATCTACCAACCAGACTGATTCTTCAGATGCAAATGACGGGGGATATTTTTCCTTTTTCAGAAGTATGCTTTCTTACATAAATCCCCTCTCCTATCTTGGTGGTAGAGCAAGCTCATCTAATTTGGGACAGGCCCAGACTGGCACGTGGGAATATAGTGAGTTTTCCTGCCATTTTAATGCATGTTTATTTATTGATATCTTAACAAAATTAAATTTATGGACGTACTGTGATTGCAATCATTGTATCTGATGTCCGAAATAAGAATCTCCTTCAAGATCACTTTTTTTGTGAGGTGTTATGGTGCACTTGGGCTTGTAGCCCAAATGGTTGTGTACCTCCCAATTTAGCGGGAAGTCCCTAGTTCGATCCAGCGCATAAGGCGCGGGGTGAGGTTTGGGTTAATGAGAAAAAGGAACTGATGGCTTATTAAAAAAAATGAGGCATTATGGCCTGAGCATCCTCGTTTTCACTCAGAGAAGCTTTTAAACTGGCTTGAACATTTTAGTGTCATTCCTTTGATTGATTGTTTATTTAGCTTCACAGCCTTTAACTGTTCTTTTTACTAAAGCAATGTCTGGAACTCTATTGGGAACAAGTAACTGTATCCCCTTTTTTCATGTTTCTAGGTCCCAATCCAGTTCTGCAGGGTAACTCTGCTGCAGCTGGAGATGATGGCAGGAGCAGGCGAAGAACAACATCCGGTTTCGGAAGTAATATTCATACACTGAAACGTGATGAAGATGATGAACGATTCAAGGACCGAAATTCCTTTTGGAATGGAAATTCGACTCAATATGGCGGTGCTGGTGACAATGATGATAAATAGGGCTTACAGCTGGCTTCAGAGCTCTAGTAGGTGGTCCAATTTGTATGCTTTATAGATACTACTGTTAGAACATTATATGCTTCCTTCCTCTACACATTTTCATCATGTGTTGCCCTGAAATATCAACAATAATTTCCTGCGAGGAAAATTTAGCTCCTCAAAATAATTGGTTTTATAGTTTCATCATACATTTTCATTGTTTCTTGCATTCATGAATGACGGAAGAAAGCAGCAGGGGAGCAAATGGAAAGTATTCCCACTTTGGTGTGGGTTTGCCATCCCTATCTATGACTATGCCTGTGTTGTACAGTATGATCTTTAACCTTCCATTCTAACAATTCATACTTTGTACGACCTTGATAAAAATTTCTTGCTGCCAGGCACATGGCAGCAGTTTAGTGGTTGATACTTTAATACTGATTAACTTTCCAAAATTAATTGATTTGCTTTTTATTATGGCCATTAACAGCTAAGGCAAGCTACGGTTCTTTGTTCTTTCTCCTTTTTCTTATTTTCAAAATTGGCAAATGTTCGCGTTTTTATTCTTTACTAATAATTAATAAAACTATTTTTTTTTTCAAAAAGATAACCTAATTCATCCTCACTTGCATGCAGATTATTTCTAAATAATATTGTAATTATTTGTTTTGAAATCAAAATTTTAGCTTTTCTTTTGTTAGGAAACTTTCAATCTATTTATTTCTGTTAGGCTGGTTGCTTTACTTCCAAAGCCATAAGCTATTATCCAAAACAATAAAAAAAAAAAATATTCGAAGAGCGACGAAAAACTCCCATCTGTTTTGAGAACCACTACAACAGTCAGTAACGGTCTCACAAGCTCGAATCCGGATTAGTTCACCCAGTGAGGATACATACCAAATGATATACATAACAAAAAAAATTTAAAAAATTAAAAAAGGAAAAAATCTATCTATGCATAAAAAATAAAGGACAGAATAAAGAGGTGAGAAGGATGGGTCAGCTGAAGGGTATATAAGTTCTAAAAAAATTATATTAGTGCCAACTCATTTGTTAACGGTAGAAATCGTAACAGAAGGATTAATGTGTGAAGTATGATTAGTTGGCATACCACACTAAAATTTGGGGTCAAAAGACTCGGGGGACTAATATTTTGAATGCCGGAGAGGGACCCTAGAACATTTTCCGCAATAATTAAATATCAAGAACCAGCAACTGCAACCTCTTTTATCTCTTGAATCAATTAGTTGTACAGAATCAGATTCAACGGTAATATGGACAAAGCCAAGCTCCACAGCCAAAGATACACACACCATAAAGCATGGCTGTATATTCAGTATTTAGCAACCAAGGCATTGAGTTGCTCCCCAACATGCTTATAGGCTGATAACAACACCTCTCAGCTCGGTCATTGCGAATCGCCACTCCAAGGCTGCATTTTCCCCCTTTCTTGAACGAAGCATCCGAACTGAACTTGAACAGGCGAGGAGGGGGAAAGGGGAATCAATCTTTTGAGCTGCTGAGGACGTAACTACAGCGAATGACCCACACAGCAGCAATTTCAGACATCATTCACGGATAGCCTGACACTTTATTCAAGTAATAAGAAAGTTCACAGCTGCAGAAGTCGTTCCAGTCACTGTAACACCTACTTTGGATTTTCCCAGCAAGTATTCCCCGCTGGTTCATTTTAGCTGCTAGCTGCATCTGGAGAAGCTACTTTAGCTACAAAAAGTGAAGTCATCAAGAACAACCAAGGCAGTATTAAGAATTTCAACAAAGCCTATTTCCTTTTCCTGCAAATGCTGAATTACATTTCATGCATGCCACAAAGACCACATTTTTTATTTTTAAACTGTGATAATGATAACTTTATAAATCCTAAATAAATAAATAAAATCTAATTGTATTAATTGGTCAAAATTAAACTGAATGAACCCCTACCAAAAATCAAGCTGCTTTCAGGTCCTAAATGGGGGAGCTATTCCAAGAACTAAAAGGTTACAATGTTGTTACTACTCAATAAATGGTACTGCAGCAGGCAATCAGTTAGCATAACTCTATATTTTGAACATAAACCATATGTACAATCCTGTTCTGTATAGAACAGGAAAAGAGAGAAAAAACATACCAACTCGTTCTATTGGATACTTGGGAGTAAAAGTTTCTTCAAGCTCAGCACGCTAGACAAATGGGAACCGGGTCTTTTGGTTCAGAGCAACTTCACACCTTCACTTTTGAGAGTTTTACAATCAGCACATCGATTTTGATATTGTTACTCATCCCTTCAGCCTTTCAGGAACTCTGAGGTGAGTCAGTCTCTGCCAAAAAGAATTGGCCATGCATCATTGCACGCTGGCATTTGTCAATATTATAGTTCAATCTACAGGAAAAGTGCTTAAATGAAGCACCACTGAGCTATATAAGCCAAAATGATTGTCGAACTCCAAGTAGAACACTGACGATCCATCCTCTAATCATACACGAATGTGCAACGAAGACTAACTTGTATCGGCCGTCTCTTCATGGACCCAGTCAATATCCTGCTCAGCAAGAGAAAAACAAATGGTTCCAGGTAAGGACAACCAAAAATAAATGATTGCAACTCACAATATAGCAATTCAAACTCCTCAAAATTACTATATAAAGCAGTGTCTGCTCCAGTTTGACTACACAGGCCTGAAACAACACATAATGTCCTGAAATTTCACCTACCAGATGGAATGATATGAATTGATCAATCTACTCAACAAATAACCTCACCTAGCTGTTCAACTCACAAAAAGAGGTAGCTCTTCATCAACTCAAATAACTAAATACAACTACTTCTTCCACAATATTCAGTTTCATGATCTATATCATTGATACATGAACTTGGCCAAAGCATGATGGCAATTTATGTATTTTTCCTTAGAATAGAAAAGGAAAAACGAAAGAGCAGGACCCACATAAAACGGTAGGAAAAAAATAATTGAAGAAACATACCATCTGACATATGCTATCCATCAATTCCAGTGCTTCTTCCCACTTATTTATTCTACAGAGTCCTGTAATAAGATGAACTAATACACTTAGCTCTGGAACACTCCCCTTCCTGATCAAGTCTGTGTACAACTCGAAAGCCTTATCCACCTTACATGCAAATGAAAGGCTCTCAATCAAAGAGAGAGATAATTTTTTGTTGGCAGGTGAAAAACATGAAAATGGCAAGAGCTCTTTATTCAGGTCAAAAGCCATTTCTAGTCTTCCAGCCTTCATCAAATTATCAATCAAAACTCTATAAGCTGGGAAAATCGGCATTGCTTCATTATTACTCATCTCAACTAATAGACCAAGAGAAGCTAGGAATTCACGGTTGAAACCCTCAATGACCTTACAGTAACCTGCTCTGTGCCTTGGCCAGTATGTCTGTTTCATCTCTTCTAAAAGCTTCTGGGCCTCATCTAAAAGGCCAGCAGAACAACAATGGTTTATCAGGACCCTATATGTCACAAAATTTGGAGCACAGCCCTTGGAACCCATTTGTTTTAACAACTCAAGGCACTTATCAACCCTCCCCACTTTCCCAAAGCCATCAATCATTGCAGTGTAAGTCACAACATTGGGATGGCACCCCTTTTCTTCCATCATAAGCATAAGTTTATAGGCTTCATCTGTTTTACCAACTTTACATAGGCCATCAATCATCTCTGTGTAAATAACAACATTCGGAGCACATGAATTTTCCAACATTTTGTACAACACTTTCAAGGCAAGATCCAGCCTTTTATCCTTAAACAATCTGTCAATCAAAGAGCTATAAGTGTATACATTTGGACTATACCCGCACTCCAACATCTTGGTAAACACTTCTTGTGCTTCATCTAGCTTCCCAACCTTGCAACATCCGTCTATAAGAGCGTCATATATGATATGGTTTGGCTCAAGACCTTCCACAGACATAGATTCTAGTAAGTCCCGTGCGTCTTTTACCTTGTGAGCTTTGCACAAACCGTCAACCAAAGCTCCATATGTAAAAACATTGGGTTCTTTGGAGTTACTATCAGTGGTCCTAAAATACATGGCTACTTCAGGGATCTCAAGATTATCCTTCTTCATTCCTGCATAAATCTGGCAAGCCTTGTCTATCAACCCAGCTTTACAATAACCATCAATTAAAGCTGTATAAGTGACTACATTAGGACTACAACCTCTGGACAGCATCATCTCAAAAATTTCATTGGCATTGGCCACCTTCCTTGATTTAAGGTAAGCATGTATAAGAGCAGTATATGTCACTACATTTGGGGCACAACCATCTGCTTCCATTTCATCAAACCATTTGCGAGCTTGTTCTGTCAAGCCAGCTTTACAAAAACTATCAATTAATGTAGTATATGTATATACGTCAGGAATGATACAGTTCCTTTTCATTTCAAGGAACAATTGAAAAGCCTTCTCCACTTTGGATGCATTACACAGATATGAAATTACTTTGGAATATGTGGTAGTATCAGGTACAAAACCCTTGGTCATCATTTCACGGATAACATTATATGCCTTCTCAAATTTACCAATGTCACAGAGACAGCGTGCGAAATTGCTGACATTTACCTTGTTCAGTACAACCCCCACATCAAGCATTTCACTGTAAGCTTTCTCAGCCAGCTCTAGTGCATCTGTGCTTGGCAACTCCTCGTTACCACAAATGCCACCAATTAAAATATTGTATACAACATAACCTGGGTGGCACCCACAGTCTATCATTTTCTTAATCAACTTATATGCATAAGAGTAATCTCCGGATCTGCAAAAAGCATGGACAAGGGAATTAAAAATCCTAGGACTCGGATAACAACCTTCTGTGATCATGATACTTAGAATCCTCTTACACCTTCCAAGTTTTCTCTTTCTCAAACAACCACACAGCAAAATCCTATATGTCACAACATTAGGGAGACAAGAATTAGCTCGCATCCTATTCAAAAAGTCCATAGCTTCTTCAAAGAGCGAAGCCTCACACAACCCAGATATCATCTTAGTATAAAGCACTGTATCAGGCACAAATTCTTCTCTCTCAATCAACGACAATGCTTCCCTCCATTTCCCTACTTTACAAAGAGAATGCACAAAACAACCCAGAGTAAACTGATCCATCCTATACCCCAAAGCTGACATCTCCCTATGAACCAAAGTAGCACTCTCTAAACGTTCCAATCTCAAAAATACTAAAACTAAAGCATTATAGGTCGCCTGTAATGGCTTATACCCTAAATCCTTAAGCCTACCTAACTCCTCCAATGCAACATTCCACAACCCATTTCGACAATACTTACGAATCAACACATTAAGCAACTTCCCTAACACCTGCTGATCATCATCTTTTAGTTCGTGCAAGAAATGCTCTGGTACCCTTTCAATAGCATCAACAGTATTATTAGTATTATTTTCAAGTAGTTCTAACAACGCATTATACACAAACAAATTATGGCTATACCCAATTTGGCGACCTGCCCATATAAAAAATTTGACACCCAACTCAGGATTTTTGAGTATGTTCAAAACCTCAATTACCAAACTTGGATTCAGCTTCTCCCTATACTGCCTAAGCAACTTCTGAGTTTGATTCCCAAATGTATCATCATTACCCAAAATAACATTTGCAATCAAAACAGCTACATTTGAGAACTTACCACTATCCAAATTCGGACTATTAGAATCGGGATTCAACAAAGAATCCTGCAACATGGAGAATTCTTCATTTGAAATGGACTCTATACGCGAAGAAGAATCATCAAATGGGTAGTGAAATTCTGGGTCCACTAAACCTTGTAGTGTCTGCTCCTCCTCTGAAGAAGAAGAATAAGAAAGGAATCTAGCGATTAGGAAGAAGGGATTTTCCTGGCGGGAGAGTGTACGAGGGGAAATGGGTATAAGAGGATGAGAGAGAAGAGTTTTTATCAGTGTTCTTCTCATCCTGGGTCTCAGTGATTTGGAAGAATCTGAAGTTAGTTTCAGGAGATTTGTGTCTTTTTTCTTCAAGGGTTTAAGGATGTGGGTTTAAAGGAAGGGTTTGAGGATGTGGATTATTAGTTACTAGCGAGAGAAACTTCAAACTTGTGTCGCATGATTTTAAGTTGTCATTTTCCATCTCAGGTTTGCAGCTTAGAATCATCAGTTGGGCGGCTGTCTTGGGCTGGACTGGAGTTGGTTCTCTTTTCCGTTCAAAAAAAGAGAGAGTAGGGGTGGCACAAAAAAAACAATAATGAGTGACTGTGACGATACGAAGGGTAATGTTACCTCACACATTCTCATCTGAAAAATTACTACATTAATTTTTATTATATTTTATAATTTTAATTTTAATTTTAATACTTAAATTGGGTGGTAAAATAATAATTTTGGGTGGGTATATAAGAATAACATCAATAATAAATGAAACTAAATAATTGCTCGCGAGATTATCTATTCTTTTTTAAATATTATTTACTTTTAGAGTGAGTTTCACATACTTAACAAAGACTAAAAACATTATAATGCTTAAACTTGATTTTCATTTAAAATATATATATATATATATTATATATACTTATTTTTTTATCGCTTCGAAAAAAAAATACGCAAAAAAATAACATATAATAGAATAAAAAGTAATAAAATATAAAATGAAACCATATAATAAAAAGAGGATAATAATAACATAAAAGTACCATAAAATAAAAGTAACTAATCTTGAAGATGAAATTATTAGCAATGAAAGCTAACAAAATAATACTATATAGATGAGAGTGAAAAAAGACAAAAAAAAAAATTATATATATGATCAGGTAGCGAGCTTTGTGTCATACCAATACTTATATAGGAATTGAGTGTCACTTGAACTTATGATAATTTATCATGATCAATTAACATAAATTTAATAGGTAATAAATTATTAAATAAGGTAATAAAATGTATTTTTTGTTATAGGTAATTGAAATTAATTAGATCATGTATTAAAAGAAAATATTAATATATTTACTAATATTTTTTAAAAATAAAAGTAAAACCACGTGGCATACTCATAATCAACTTAAAAGTTGATGTGCATGCTTAAACTTATACAAAAGCAATCTTATGTAATAGCTTGATAGAACTTAATAACTGTCCCGTTGATTTTAAGCACGCATATTAAGAAGGCCGGATGACTCACTATTTGAGACAATTTTGTCTCGAATTTTTTCTCGGACGTACGTTAAGAATTAACATACGTTTGAAAAAAGTACAGAATTTTTTAGGGTCAAATAGTGAGTCATCCGGTTCTCTTAATATGCGTGCCCAAAGTTAACGGGACAATTATTAAGTTCCGGAGGGCGTATTATATTATGTATAGATATGGATAAAATATGAGTTATGCATTTAAAATAGAAAAATATGGATGTTAAATAGGTGTTTACATGGGTGTTACCCATATATCCCAATAAATATAAAATGGCAAAGTAAAATTAAATTAAATTTCAAGTTTGACAAAAAATGTCAACGTTGTTTTGAGCATTTAGTTTCAGTTTTGACTATGCATCTCGTTTTTTACAATGTAGATTCATTTCTTATCGTTTAGGCATAATTTTTATCAATATAGGCTCGGTTTTTATTGTTTAGATTCACTTTTTACCATTCAAGTTTTTTTTTACCATTTAAGCTTGGTTTTGTTACTTAGTTTATGTTTTGACCACCTAGAAAATAATTTTACCATTTAGCCTCGGTTATTACTTTGTAGGCTTAGTTTTTACTCCCTCCGTCCCGCAAATAATGTCGTTTTAGGGACGGACACGCATATTAAGAAAATACTATTTGCTCTGTTCAATGACCAGCAGATCCTTCTGTCCTTAACTTATTTACCATATTGTCCACCCATTTCTTTTCTTTCTCCTCCCCTGCTTCCTTCCCAGAACTGATTTGGATTGGAAAAATTCTCGGCCAAATTCAATTAATTTAAATCTAATCCTCCCAAATTCAATCCTCCCAAATTTTTTTTATAATCCCTCAACTCCATCGTCATCTTCCTCAAACCCTCAACTACAAATCCCACAACCATGGCCGCCCCACTTGTAATTCCGCAGTTCAACCCAGACCGACGTGGAAGCTCCGTCGTTGGCACCACCATCAATCATCATCCTCATTCCCAACCAAAATCATCTCTCCCAAACCACTCAATCAGACAACCAACACCAAATCGTCACCACGCAAAAATCAATTACCACCTTTGCACCAAATCAAAATACCCAATCTACAAAATCAAATACCCAATCTGCAAAATTAAATTTGAAGTCATCCTCTTCCAAATTAAATTCAACCCTCCTGCAAATTAAATACAATCCTAACCCATCTGCAAAATCAAATACCCAATCTGTAAATTAAATCCAAAAATTGGTCAATAGAAAATTTAGTGGCTGCCGATCTCCTCTGCCAAATTAAATCACAACTGCATCACTCCCTCTCCAAACTCATCCACCGATCCCGACCCATCTGCCGACCATCTCACCCGATCTGCCATCACACCATCAACAAATCGATTTGCCATCACACCGCCTCCAAACCCAGCCGGGAAGAAGAAGAGAGGAAGAAAGAAAAAACAGAAAAGAGTAGAAGAGGGAAATGGGACTCGCGGGTTGTAGCTGATTTCAAGGGCAATAGAGTCAAATTTATGCAAGAAATGTGTGGGAAGGTGAGAACGACATTTTTTTCCCACACAGAACAAAACCGTAGAACGACATTGTTTGCGGGACGGAGGGAGTATCATCTAGGAATGAGTTTTACCATTTAAGGCCAATTTTTATGATTTAAATTCAATTTTTATGATTTTATGCTTCGAACAAACTTTCTAGGTTCGATTTTTACCATTTTAACCTTTTTCGGTTTAACGATTATCTCACTTTTTTACCATGAAGGTCCATTTTTTTTTCATTTAGAGTTGAATTTCACCGGTTAAGATGTAACGCCCATACTTATCTACCTGCTAGTGTTACACTACAACTTGTTTCGAACTCTTACACTCGAAGTTAGTAGAAAGTCGAGTACAACAAATAATCATTTGAATCATATTGCTACCGCAAAACATTTTAATTATTATGTCAACAAATTCTTTCAATCATTTTTTGTCAACTCAAATATTAATCACGGCTAAAATACTTTACAGCAACACAATAATTAAAGAAAATAAGCATGCAAAGGACTTTAATATTTTAATATTTTGAAATGAAAGAAGTAAAAATATTGCAGTTGAATCTGAAGGCTTCTTACGTACTTTCTCTAAAAAAGATCAAATCTCACGTAGTTCTAATATAATTTAAATTTGGTAAACAATCAACGTGCTCTATTATTTCTAGCCCTTGACTGAAAAAAATTAACTTGATTAATAAGCTCACTCAACTCATTTGTAAATCAAACTATAATAAAATAAAAAATAAAAAAGTTTTGATAATCCATGCTGTAGCTAAGTTTGATTTTTTACTTCTATATAAAAAATTATTACCATCACACGATAATATATATAATAAAAATATTTATAAAAATAACAATAATATTTTATACCCTTATCATTTTACAATTTAACATTACTTTCTTACGCACAATACTTTTATAAACCGCACAACAACGCAACGCAATTATCACAATAAAGTAGTTCTTTAAAGGCAGAGGCTATACATTACGCGACATATAAAGGCCTTAAACAACTACTCTAGGAAAATGCCTCTTCATCAATTAAAATTTTAATTTATTCGTAAGTTTGCAAAATGCATGGAGGCCTCATGCCCAGTCATTCTCTTTCTCGTTCAAATGAGATTGGGGGATTTGGAGGCCTCATGTCCAACTAACTAATATATTTAGTTTATTATTGGCCAAACAGGCAATTAAGGAAGTACAGGAGGTTTTCAGGTAACAGGAACTGAAAACTAAAGGGAAAGTATACCTCAAAAATCGACAAAATTATTACAACCAAGCCACAAAATCACTCCCTGTCGTTGCTTAGCTAGAGCTTCTGCAACTGCATTGGCTTTGCGAAGGATGTGGATTACTTGTACCTTCTCAAAGCAGTCCAAGAGGGTGTCAATCGTTCTAAATTCATGGGTGAGGAGCCAGGGTCTATCAACCTTACTGTTCAACCATTATACCGAATTTGCAGTCAGATTCGATGATTACATTGTCAAAAATTATTCCTGGATTAGGGTTGATGATCTCCAAAGCTTTTCTTACTACCATATGAACACCCCACCAGTCAAAAATCTTAGCACAAATATTCCAAGTTTTGTGACACTATAGAAGAAGATGGTCTGTAGTTTCAGAAGTGACAGAGCAAAGAGGGCAAGAATCTACAGAAGCAAAGAGAATTGACCTTCTTACTAGGTCCTAGTAGAACTATAAATGTGAAGTAAGGTTGTGTTTACCTGAAATTCTCCAGTTTTTAGAAAAATGGAAAATTTTTCAGAAAACGTATTTATTTGGTATAGTTTTCGTTTTCTGTTTCAAAATGAAAATTCTCTGTTGGAAGAACGATAAACAAATTTGGAGAACGAAAAAAAGGTGTTCTCCAGTTTTCCAACCGTTAGCAAGGTAAATTGGAAAACTCGGTTTTCCATTGTAAAACTTGCTTTTCCAGTTTTCCACTTTAATGATATTTTTTTAATACCATTTTGCCCGTGAGGCCATTTCCGGGGTCAGCTGCTTGTGGGCTTTTTGGATTTGGGCTTACTGGTGGTAGATTTCTTTGGCCCAAACAATACCCACCCTCAACTAACTAGAGTACTTTTTAAGTTTTTATTGAAGGAAAAAATGTATATTTTTTTTCTTCTTTTGTTGATTCTCTACGACCCAAATGATCGGGTTAATGCGTAAATATTACATCTTTTAATTAGAGAGTATATTTTGTAGCATAGTTATTAAAGCAAGTAGATTTCAAAATATCAACACGTTGGTTAAATCTCAACTACTAATGTAAAATGAATAATTAAAATTGATTAGATTTTATAAATAAATAAAAACTAAATCAATGCCTTATTTTATAAGGAAGTACTACTTTTCTTCTTTTCTTTTTATAAAAATATCCATAATTAATTTCAAACCGTAATATTTACTAACGTCAACCAACTAATAAGTAATAATTACCAATAAAAATCTAACAATAATTCCATATAATTTTTGATTTCTTAATTCTTCAATCGTATTAATTTCTTATTCTTCTTTTAACTATTTCATTATCTTATCACCATGGCTTGAAATAATATTTTCGTAATTGATAGTAAAAAATAAAAAATAAAAAGTTTAGAAAATTGGTAATCAATCATATATATAACTTTTGAAAATTTTTTATCCCACACGCTCGATTTTTTTAATTTAAAAGGTAGGAAAAAGAAGAGATTCTTTTTATTAGAAATTATAGCAAAAAGCTTTGAACATGTTTTTAAAAAAAAAATATTAAAGTGGAAAACCACCCTCAAGGCTAGATTTTCAATTTTGAAGTCTATTCCAAATTACCCTTTTCGACGTCAAAAATTGATACCAGTTTGTTGTGCAGTGCACAATTTTATTCGAATCGAAGATAGAGCTGAGTGATTATTCACAGAATATGAGGAATTTACAAGCCTAATGGGGTATGTTTTTTATGTAATTTTTATAACTATTTATGCAATGAACAATAAGTCAAGTGGTGATATGTATTTTATTTTAATGTAGCAACGTGAATTAGTATATTTATATATAATGGAATATTAGTAGATTGATAATATATTTTAGTTTTTTTAATTATAATAAATGTAAATTTTTTCCAAGGAAAATATTTATTAGTTTATTAATCTTCACAAACCGAAGAAAATAATAACATTATATTTTCATTAAAAAAATAATAACATTATGTTTTCATTAAAAAAATAATGTTGGAACAAAAATGTTTTTTGGTTTTCAAAAATTTGGAAAATAGTGTTAAGTAAACACGTTTTTCAGTTTTCAGATCAAGAAAATTAGGGAAATAGTGCAAAGTAAACAGGTTTTCCAGTTTTCCACATTAAGAATTTTTTTTCACTTAGTGGGAAGTAAACACGTTTTCTAATTTTCTGTTGGAAAAAAAATTCTCTAATTTCAGAAAAATAGTAAATTGAAAATTGAAAATTCTCCGAAGTAAACGCACCAACCCTCTCCAAACTTTAGCAACATTCCTGACCTGTAGAGGTGTTCTAGATCGTACAAGTGCTCCATAGAAGGTTTTATACATCTGTATTCCTAACATTTTGGAGTCGTAGAGCTCAAACTGAATTATTTTAAGGCTGTTATGAGTTTTTCATGATATCCTGTCTGGGTCTGTTTGGCGTTCCGGTTCTGGTTCGAAAAGTACTGTGAATAAAAGTGCTGTGGAAAAAACACTTTTGCGCAAAGCAGTGTGTTGTTTGGTAAACATTTTTTAAAAGTATTGTGGGAAACGAGAAATTGTTTTTGGTGTTTGGTAAAACTATAAAAGTGAAAGAATTGGAGTATAAAATCCATTTTTAAAAAATTAATAAAAATAGGAAAAGTGAGTCTAAAATTACTTATCTCAAGATAGAGATTTTATTGTGATAGTTTTTAATTTATTTTGTGTATTATATAAAGTAAAAAAATGTAATAAAAAAGGAAAAAAAAATATGAGAGGGTGCAAACGCAGTTGCCTGCACTAGGGGTGAGATCGGATAAGTGGATCCGACCGATCCGATCCGATCTCACCCATCCGCTCCGATCCGAAGGCATGTCGGACGCTAATCGGATCAGGCTGTCGGAATCCGAACATTTTCGGATTCCGAAATGTTCGGATTCCGACAGTCGGATACATCCCCTATTTATTATGTTTGTTTACCCAACCCAACCGGCCAACCCTAATGTCCCCAACCCAATTAATTCCAACCAAACCTTGCTGCTGCCTCCCGATTCGCTGCCTCTCCCCCGTCGCCGTCGGAAATTAGCCAAAATCAAGAAAACCTATCATTAACATCAGTAGGAATTACGATAAAAGGAGAATACTTTACAGGAAAATGGCAACCAAGAATGATAAAAGTGTAAAAAAATCATTTTACCTGGAGTCGGCGTGGCAATAAGTGAAGTGGGTTTTGCTTAGAACAGTGGCCTCAAACATCAGAGACAGACATGGATATAAGAGAATAGGAGAAGAAAGAAAGGTAAGGAAAGTGATAGACTTGGTTGACACCTAGCAGTGAAAATTATTTACATGATTGAAGGAAAGGAAGTTCAAAGAATAAAAAAAGCGAAAAGTGGAACAAGAAAAAAGAAGCAAAACGATAATAATTCAATGGAAGATGAAACGGGTCGAGTCCATCTATTCTTGATGGACATGGGCTTATGGCTAAATATTAGATACCAAATAATATGCTTTCATACTGCTAATTTTTTTTTGGGTATGTACATAGAAAATAAATTATACATTAAATTTTCTTTCTGATAAATTCGAAAAATATCTAAAAACTCGACCGAACCGATCCGATTCCGAACTCGTCGGATAAGTTTCGGATTCCCTAACAAAAAATCCGAAAAAATTCGATCATAAATTATCCGAATCCGAACTTATCCAATCCGAACTAGTCAGATTCCGATCCGAAATCCGAATTCTCACCCCTAACCTGCACAGCTGCGTTGCCCACTGCACCATTTTTGTGCAGTGGGATAAGGAGGGTGAGGCAAGAAAATATGTGAAGGGAAAGGAAAGTGCTTTTGGGAAGCACTTTTGGAAAGGTGTTCCTAGCTTTGGGGTTGGGCAAAGCACTTTTCCCAAACTCAACCCCAACCCCAAACGCTACCAGAATCGGTAGTATCTGCTCAGATAAGTACCCCCTCAGTATTGTAAAGACTAATTTTCAAACTCGAAATCGGCTACAAGAGGTTCCTAAGACAGGTAGTCAACAGCATGGCAAAAGCAAAGAAGCTGACACCTACCTTGAAATTTGTAGGTGAGTTTTCATTTAATTTAACTCCACAAACTAGTCCTATCATCCATGTTTAGTGTACCCCAAAATGGCATTTCGCACCATAAAATGATCTAAAACGTGACATAGCCTCAGCTCAACGTGAGGTAAGATCAATTCACCCAGCTACAAGTTGCTTCCATTGTCAAACACGTAACAGCAGAGCAATTTCTCATGATCTACCTAGACTTGGCAACTCAGTATCCATCTCACCTGGTTTACATACCAGACAACTTGCAAAGCGACCTGTAAATACCCAAATCTCTTCTGCTTCAGCATGCGTGTGACCAACATCATGTAGTTTTCTCACTCTATCACCAAGCATCATTTTGCAACTTGATCGATCCAGATAGATAAGCTTCTGTTGGCCTTTTATTTTCGATAAGTGGCTTCTGTTGGCCTAATTGAAAGCACTTATGCCTTCTCTCCAAGTACAACGACCCAAGCTGAATCCAAGCATCATTCTGGTAACATTATATTGGGTCTCAGTTGAAAGCACATACACCCTCAAAACAAAACAATCAAAACTGAACGCAAGCTTCTTGTAGCACTAATAGGACAACCCAACAGGTGGACAAAACAAACCAGTCTTCAAACTGCGAAAAGATTCTCATGACAATCTAGCCATTTTCTCTCTCTCTTCTGTCTATTGGAGCCTACCAGCACATAGTCAGTGACCAGAAGAGTAATCACTACTACTAGACCTTCTCCTTTTGTGTTTATTAGACAGAGTAACATGTGTGTGATGCTTGTGAGAGCCTTCGTGCCTATCCCTCGAACTCCTTTGACGAGAGTAATCATCCTTGTTAGACGTTCTGCGCAAACGATAATCCCTTTCCAAAGAGCTCCTCTCCTCTTTGTGTTTTCTGCTGTTTAAAGAACTCCTTCTGTAATGTTGACTGTCCCTCTCCAATGAGATCATTTTATGGGATGGATCCATGGAGCTGCCCCTACTGTTGTGTTCTTCCCTCTCCCCACTGTAAGTCTTGCAAAAGTGCTCTTCCTTTTCCATAGACCTTTGTTGGTTATACTTATAGTAATCTTCTCTCTCCGCGGAGCTACTTCTATGTCTATGCTCCTCCTTAGAACTCCTTCTGTGAGAACTTTCTTCCCTTTCTATGGAGCTTCGTGTTCTTCTAGGGGGTGATGGGACCTAACAAGAAATGCGAAAACATTATTCACTAGATAAGTAATCCATTGATGTGGAGCATGTCAAAGGATGGACAGAGCTACTGTAAATGAAACTATGGCCAATAGTGAGATACAATTAGCATGTCCTTAACTTCTTGTATGCACAACTTCAATGCCAGAAGCCAAGTTTTAAGGAGTTGCAAGTCACAACTCTTAAAAGGAAGAAATACCTGAAAGCGCCACATGTATCTTCCTTCTGGTGGAGGAGGAATGCCAAGCCTCTTTAATTCATCATATGGAATTGGTTGCCTGCTCCATGGAAATGGACGATCACAAAATGTAGCTAGAAAAAGTAAGTATTCAAGAAAGCATGCTGCACACACACACACACACACACACACACACACATATATATATACACACACACATATATTTGTATATATATATGAATAGGGAAACAGGACGTACAAAGGTGCTCGAAATGGTCTTTCTCGTCCACCAAACCGAAGCTGCCCAGACTCTTTCCTACCACCAAGGCCTCCTCCTGTTTTACAAAAAAAAAAAGTTACACATGATAGTTCATCAGCAACAAGACTTTTTTCTCTTTTTTTTCTATAAATAAAACAAAAAGGCAGATCAAACTAACCTAACCTTCGCGGAATCCATCCTGGCATCAGCTGCTGCCTGCTATAATCAACTATGATTTCAGAGTCATCAACCAAGGAATGATGTGCATCCTTCATGAAACAAAAGAAACAAGAATGCCCCAATTATTTTGATCCTTCCAAGACAGACTTATGCACTATAATATTACATTTGCAACAGCATGATAAAACACAATAAAGCATAACAGGGTATAGCCATATTCCATTTTATTCATTCTACCAACATATAGATAACAATGCAAACCTTGTATGCACGGCGCATTTCTCTCTCAGTTTCAAACTCTACGAAAGCATACCCTCTCGAGGCACCAGTCACTAGAACAACAACAAAAACATCCAAAAAGCTTAAAAACTAATACAATGATAAGGAAAATTATTGTAACTCTTATAGTTTCTTGAAATTAGAGACACTAGCCTAGATGAACTTAAGATGCCTTATTTAAAATCCTAAGGCTTTGAAAGACTCTGCCATATTGACACAAAACATTGTTTCATATAGCCATACCGATCAGTGATTAAATGCAGCTTTATGTCATCAAATAAAAAAGAGAGAAGTAGGGATTTTAACAAAAGAAAATAACAATAATAATTAAGAATCAAGATGATTACCGATGTGCCTGACCAGGCGTAAGTTCTTGACGTTACCGTACTTGCTCATAGCCTAAACAAGGCGATGTTGTGTCTTATAGAACAGATAATAATCTACAACAGTGGAAATGAAGAAAAAAAGAAGTGGGAATGAAGTTACCTTACGAAGAGTGTGTTCTGTGGTGAGATGAGACAGGTGGGCGACAAAGAGGGTGCAGTAAGGGTCTCCGATGAGGTTGGGATCGCCGGAGGGGTCATCTGAAGAAGGACAGGGAAATTGGAGAAGCTGCGAAACTGGAAACAGTGAGAGATTTGAGACACAAGAAGTAGAGACTTACAGAGGCCAGCAGAAGAGCAGAGTAAAGCGCGGTATACGCCGTTGTCGTGAGGGGCGGTGTCGGTTCCGTCGATGCTGCCGGCTTGGACGGGATGGTAGGCATCGGCGTAGAATACTGAGTTTATGGTGTTGCTCCCGCCCATCGTCAACCTGTTTGTGGAAAGGCCCAACTGACGATTACATAAGCTAAGAAAACACCTTCTTTCGTGTCCTAAGAAAACATCTTCTATTCTTCTATTTGGTGTGCTTTTTATTTGCTTTTTATTTTTAATCACAAGAATAAATCATGAATCCTTCAACATCAGAGTTTCTCAAAAAAAAACATCAAATAAAAGTGTTTTATTTTTTTAATCAGGAAAAAAAAATGGAAAGAAAGTATGAGCTCCAATTTATTTATTTATTTATCTTAAATAAACTAATATTTATAAACATTTTTTTTAACACCCCCTTCCCCTCTCTCATTTTCTTGTTAATAATATTTTTTTAAAAAAAAAAACTAAATATATTAAAAATCAATGAGACGTGCCAAAATGAATCTAACTCCAACTTTAAAAAAGCTAGAGGACTTTAAAAAAAAAAAAAAAACTCCAACTTAAAAAAAAAGAAGCTAGAGACTAGAAGGAGCAAAAGTTGCCCTGAGCTAGCTCAAGGCTGACCTTTAAAGAGAGAAATCTTAGGGAGTTCTCACCCCACTTCAAGAAAAAAAATAATATCAATTAGAGTCAAGAATAATTATCGAGTTCCAATAACGTAGCCACTCAAAATATTTATCTGATTCAACAATCAAGTATGAGAATGATGAATCATGAGATTTAATGCAAGAAAATAGAAGAGATAAATACTTATGACGAACCCGGATCTAATCGAACGACTACTGTTGGAAGACCATTAAGTTTCTTTCCAACCAAATTGACCAAAGCACTGCAAAGAAGATTCAATGCCAAATTTTCAATTGATCATCGTTGCTTGCACCTAGATGATTCAACCTGTTAAAGAACAACGCAGCTAAAGTGTGTGGCATACAAACAACAACGTCGCACCAACTCCACAACTAATTCCAAATTGGCGAAACTACTGCATAGTACAAAAATAAAAGTCTGGTGATATGAGCATGGACCTAGTGTTTGAAGACCTTTCACCATCATTTCTGCATCATGGCCATTTTACTAGGTCCAAGGGGAAACTCACCCTAACAATGGGAAATGCCATTCTAAGAGAGGAAGCCAAGGTGGAGACTTACCACAAGTGGGTCATGTGCATTCGGGTAGTAGAAGACCAAGACTCGGCCGAAACTCCAAGATCATGCCCTAGAGTCTCCGCGAGTCAAGACTTTGGCCAGCCAAACCCTAATGTGGTCTAGCCTTATGCGGCCGAGACACATGGTTGGGCGACTCTAAGGCTTGGCCAAACCGAGTGTACTGACCTGCAAGCCCAACCCTAGGCCGAGCGAGCCACCAAGAGCCAAAGCAAGGTCATTCCAATCTTCAAGGCTCATCCAACCATATGAGGGTATTTTTTTAAGGACACTTTGTAATAGATTTAGTATAAATAGCTTTAGTTGTTTTTTTAGGTTTTCTTGCCTTTGTTTTTGATCAATTGTGAGAATACTCTCTCTTTCAAGGGTCACCTCACCTTAGGTGATTTATATTAGGTTTTGCTAGATTTAATACTTTTATCTTTTTTTAAGCTAGGTTGATCAAGGTTCATGCTTGACAGGGGTTAGCTTGGAGTAGAGATCCTTGTTTCTTGTCTAGTAAGGTTGATCCAAGCAAGTCTTGGAGAGGGATTACTAAGGAACAAGTTCCATTATTGTATCTCTTTCTTATTCAATCAAAAAGTGTTCTTCTTTGCTTCATCTTCGTGTTCATCAATTGCTTGTGCTTGTTTTTGCATACAACCTCCCAAAGAGGCTAGATCTTACCCGAATAGCATCATAAGGTTTGGCCATTCCATCTCCAAAGGAACCGAAACCTTATTACCTGGTACCCTCAATCACGATCGAACACAAAGGACACAAATTACTTTGGATCAATCCGCGTTGGTGAAGGAAAAAGTCCAGCATATAGAGCCCAAATCCAATTGCCTGCTCAGACACTACCTTACGACATAAGCTGAACTCTGTTAGTTCTTCAAAACGAGTAACATATTTGGATACAAACATCTTACCCTCTCCCAAGTCCATGAATTCTCTCAATTTCTATTTGTTGATACCCGAATTTTGACGCTAGCACGTTCAATCACCCGCAAAGTAGCGTACCCGCATTTTAACGCGCTTAATCAACTATAGTCGCTTTATTTTCACTTTTTTTTCACTAACCGTTAATGATCTCTTGGCCCAGCTCGAGTCCTTTCGTATTCTTTCATTTTTATCTATCATTTTGGTTTTTTTCACTTTTTTAGTCTTATTAGGTCCCGGACGAGCTTTTTCAACACTTTGTCAAAATAAATGCGTTTAGAGAGTTGAGTTTGAATTTTTGTTCGCATCATCTAGTTCCTTATATTTTTCTGCACATTTTGGTCATCTTCGTTCAGATTTATATTCGGTTTGGTAAAAACTCTTTTAAGTCCCAAACGAACATTTTCGACACTTTGTCAAAATAATTGCGTTTAGAGAGTTGAGCTCGCGTTTTCGTTCGCATCATCTTGATCGACATATTTTTCTCATCAACGCAATTACCTTCGTTCGAATTTTTCACCAGTTTCATCGCGCTAATAGATCGAGCCCATATTAATTACTAAAGATTTTTCCTTCTTTCCTTTTGATCAACCGTTGGATTGGTTGACTGCTCACTTAGTCAACCATCCAACGGTCACCTAATTAAAAGCCTACATCCCTTCTCTTTTCTTTTCCCGCAAGCACCATCTCCAATTCAAAGCCTCATCGTTTGCTTCGAGAACAAGCTCTGTCACTACTTCTAGAAGGCGCCAGTCATTCTTTCCTGTTGCTTCCATCCATTTCCAACCACACAAATCAAACGAGCCGCGTCACCTTGCCCAAACCGACTTACTTCCCTCCTTCGTGATCCCCACTCTCGCTCAGGCGCACCGTGCTCGCCAAGTCCACTCGCGGATGATTGCCTATAAATAGCAAGCGTTTTCAACGAAGTAAAGGGGGGCCAATTCCATGCTTTAATCCCCCCTTCTATCCATTCTCTCATTTAATTACTTGCATTTTGATTAATTAATGGCCACTGTTTTCAAGTTAAATCAATTGTTCTTGTTTTATTTTCAATTAACTGTTGTTACCTCTGCTAATCAATTTCTGCCTCTATGTCAAGATAATCTTGCGGTTTGTTTTGTCCAATTACCTCCTGTTTTGATTCAATTTAAAAACTCTGTTTTTATTAATTTGTTTCTATTTCGTTTAATTGCTTGACTTGGAGAAATTAATTATCGTTGTTTCAATTCAATTAATTGCTTGCTTGATGATTTAATTGCTGCTGTTTTAAATTTAATTGATTTGCTTGATTTGGATTTATTATTGTTTGGTTTTGAAATTGCTTGTTGCAGGTTCGGTTTGAGGAAGAAGAAGGTGAATAGTGGAGAAGGAAAGGAAATAAAAAAGGTTGGCTTGGTTTGAAATTTTGGTTGATGGGATGAGCATTTTGCTCAAGCCCACATGGGAAGGAGAAAGGAAAGAAAGGTGATGGGCTTGGCCATTAAATTTTTTGGCTGATGGGCCTTGGCTAGGCCAAGCCCATCTGTTTTAATTTTTAGTCATGCACCAGGAATAGTCCTTGGCCCAATTTGTTTAATTTTCAGCATGCGGGCCCAACCTAATAAATTTTCGTCAATTATTCGAGTCACATTATTTTCACGTCATTTTTATCGCATGCTCGTATGCCATATTTAATTCGTATGCCATGTTTAATTAATTATTTGTTTACTTGTTTAAAGTCAAAAATGCATGTTTATTTGCTTATCTTTTATTTATCGTTTTAATTATCTTCGAATGATTACTAACATCGATTTCGCAGGTACCAAAAATCATTAAATCTTCGCTCGTAAGTTTTCCTGGAGGAAGAAGAAGAACAATAGAAGGAGGAGGGAAAAGTGAAGAGCTTGGCCCACCAGATCTGATGCTGGGCTATTTTGAGTCCAACTGCTGGGCCCATTTTTTGGCCCACCGTAAGTATTTCGTATCCCTTGCTCATTTGTAATATTTAATTAATTTACTTATTTTTAATTGTTAATTAATCATTTGCATGTAATTATCAATTAATTAATTTAATTGCTTTTAATTAACTAATTAATTGTTTTAATTGTTTTACTTGTTCTTAATTGTTAAATCATTTTATTTAATTGCTTGATATTTGTTTTACTCGTACTAATGATCTCAATTTGTAGGTAATCTTTAAGTCTTCACTCGCAAGTACGCCCTTCTAAGTCTCTTTTATTTATTCAAGGTTTTCCGCAAATATTACTTATATGCATGTTGTTTAGAAATGTTAAAAAACCCATATCATAATTGTATGCATGATATTTAGAATTGTTAGAAAATAAAATCAACACACATGCTTACGTGTTTACATCACTTGCTTTTATGCCATGAAATTAATTGTACATTTGCATTGATACATGAGCATGGTGGCTTCGATCCCACACGGTTACTTGCATTTATTAAAATGGTACGATGTTAGTTTTATCCATGATAGGATCACGTAGTAATTAATTAATCATGCATGGCCCGATGATGATAAAGAGGGCTCTCGCTTTAGTAAAAAAACCAATGATTAATCAGTCCCGACCACAAATGATTAATCAGTCCCTACAGTCCCGATCAGAAATAACAAAACACTAAAGCAATGAATACCTCTAAGGGCCCATGGACAACTGGAAGGTGGCCCAATCTTCGTAACAGGATTTCGGTTGACACTTTACGATCATTTATTCCGTAAATGAACAGGATTTCGGTTGACACTTTGCGATCATTTATTCCGTAAATGATTGAAAAGTGGCGCGAGATCGGACGACACTTTCCGGTTACTTACTCGTTTTCATGTCAAAAATATTTTCCAAATACCTTTTTAACCGGTAACCTTTTTAAAGATGTGACTCGGGTGCCTAACACCTTCCCGAGTCCATAATACGACCTCGAACCTTCGTTCTTTGGTTTAGACCATATGTGCCTTAGTTTTTACTTTTTATGCCATGACGCTTAGGTTCCCTAAACCTTAGAAAATAGGGTGGTGACTTCATTGTATTATGCGAAGCATCCATCTATGCTTAGCATCTGTCCCGAACCTTAAACTCGTCTTTCGACGAAAAAGGGGGTGCGACACTATTCACGGTAAATTTTTGGATAAAAGGCATCGAATAATTCTTCTTTAAATCTTCCCAGGTTGGAAAATTTTGATAATTTCTCAATTTAAATTTCCACCACACTATGCCGTTTTCACCCAACAAATATCAAACACATTCTACGCTGTGTTGATCTGTAATTCCCATCATCTCAAATATTTCTTCTATCTTTGTAATCTAAGTATGAGCTTCCGCTACATTTATGTTACCCTAAAAATTTTGCATCCCTAATTTCTGAGCTCTTGTTACATCTCCATCAATAGTCTTCTACAGTGGTATAGGTCTTTGTTCTAAATTTTGCACAAGTCTTTCTAACAAACATTGTTCGATATTATATCCTTTGGGTGGTCCATGTATTTGGGTTTCAATCGCGGATATCTCACTATCAACATGGCCCCTTGCATCAAAGTGCACATCTTTCATTCTTGATCTAAGCTTTGATATATCATTCTTTCCTCCCTTAAGTTTCAGTCAAACCACCATTCAAGAACACTTGTTTTTCTCCATTCTGCTATCCAACCGAGAGTGGAGATGAAAGGAACATTCAGATGCTTCTTTTGATATTGCAAAAGGGTTAGTCCCATCGAAAGAAACGTGCATTGTCTTTTCCACAACTAGTGTTTTTGTTGTTGTTATAAACTCTATAAGCTATGTTCATTTAAAAACGTACTTGCCTACCTTTCACAAGTCCCTTTCGGACATAACAAAAGCATATTAAATGACTACGTCTTTGAAAATAGTTGCATACATAATGGTTTTAGGGTTTTAGGATTAGCCTTATCATTGGATGAGCTTTCTTTAACAAAAGAGTTAACAAAGTCACTCTTATAATTAGTGATATCAAAACCTTGTCCACAAGTCTTACCACCACTCCGTTGGAAACCAAGAAGAATGTTTAGATTATGTTTCCTTTATGTAAATTTAGCCAAGTCCAATTGTACGCTTGAATCTTTGACCTTATGCTTCTATTGACCTTAGACAACCTTACACAAGATTCACATTCAATCAACTTGCCTTTAAGATCATTATTTACAAGAAAAAAACTTACATTCTCATCCATGATCCTATTATTAAACGTTTTAAGCTCATTTATTTCTGATTTAAGCTCATTCATTTTCATAGCGAGGTTTTTATTTCTCATGCTCAATTCATCAAAATAAGTAGCAAGTTCATCATAAGCATCTTGCAATTCATCAAAAGAATAATTGGCATTATTGGATGTAAAGCAAGATGTTACCATATCATTGCCACTTTTTACATATTTTGATCCATAAGGATAAAATTTTCTTCCTTAAGAGATGAGGATGCCTTTGGTTTAGGAGATGTTTTTCAAGAAGCTTCACTTTCAATATCTGCAATGAGGCATAGATTGGAGACTTGGAGATGCTCTCACTTTTGTTGCTCTAAGTATCTTTCATGGAAATTTTCTTTTACCCACTCTCTCCTTTCTTGGCTTGTAGTTTCTTCTCTCATGTTGTTCTATTTGCAAGAAAAGGCACTCACTTCTTACATGACTTGGCTTGACACTTCATTGGAAACTAGGAAGAGTGTTTAGATTATACTTCCCTTGTGTAAATTTGGACAAGTCCAATTGTAGGCTCTAATCTTTAACCTCAAGCTTCCAATGACCTTGGACAAGCTTAAACAAGGTTCACATTTAGTCAACTTACATTTAAGAAGAAAACTTACATTCTCATCCATGATCCTATTGTTAAACTTCTTAAACTCATTTATTTTCTTAGTGAAGTTTTTATTTCTCATGCTCAATTCATCAAAATAGCTAGCAAGTTCATCATAAGCATCTTGCAATTCATCAAAAGAATAATTGACATTATTGGATGTAAAGCAAGATGTTACCTTATCATTGCCGCTTTTTACATCCTTTTAAGCCATAAGGATAAACTCTTCTTCCTTAAGAGATAAGGATGTCTTTGGTGTAAAAGGTGTACTTTAATAAGCTTCGCTTTCAATAACCACAACGAGGTAAAAATTGAAGACTTCAACGTCAGAATATGATGTTGATGAAGTTGTGTTGGAGGTGCTTCACTTTCGTTGCTCTAAATATCTTTCATGGCAATGTTCCTTTCGCATACTCTCTCCTTTCTTGGCTTGTAGTTTTTTCTTCTTTTCAAGCAAGGGGCACTCACTCCTTACATGGCTCGGCTTGTTGCACTTATAGCAAACATAAGCCTCATTTTTTCCTTTTTGGCCTAGTAGAGTTTTCCTTTTCACCTCTACGACTATTTCTCTTCATGTCACATTTCATAAATTTATGAAAACTTTTGGTGAAAAGAGCCAAGATGTAACTCCCGAAACTAGATGTTAGACAACCAGATACATATAATTTCAACCAAAACTATAATATATGAGAAAGTAAAGAAACAATTAATATCGTAGTTGAACCTCAAGGCTTTCTACGTACTTCCTTACGGAGAATCAAACCGCACGTAGTTCTCACCATCATCTAAATAAAAATATATCACATTAATTATTCAAAATAGAAGCTAGAAACGAGTTCTCTATTCTAGTCTTAACTCAAGGACTAAAGTACAAATGCATAAAGTTTAGGGGCGAAACTTCATCATTTTCGTAATTTAAGACTAAACTGTATTTATATTTTTCTGTATTTTTTTAGAATTTCCAGAATCAATAAATGTTTCAAAATTCAGTTTTTCTACTAAAAAAATTCCACTTTACCGTAATTGTTGTTTAATCAACACTTGATTGATTATTAATTCACTTATAACTCAATTATATAATCATCTATACACTATTTGTCATAAGGAAAAGCCTGACATGTTACAATCTATCTAAATTTTCTTAGTTTCCTTTTCAATTTCTACACAAGTCAACCTGCATGCACCAAATTTTCCATAAATCTTAAGTTTTATTTAGATCCAATCACATGCATGTTGATTATGCCAATTTATAGTTCACATCTAACAATTTTTGTCTCTACACAACAATTACCAACAATTTCATTAACACAAGAAGGGGTAGATGATTAGATGATAAACTCAAGAATTTTGGTGAAGATTCTAACCTTGAAATTGACACCCAATGATCCCCTTTCTCCCCCTTCAGATTCGGTCTCACCGCCCAAAAAAAATGCAAGAACAACCATAAGGATGGAGAGGAGAAAATGGGTGCCTCTTAATACTAGGGGTGAACATTTGACCCGCCCAACCCGCCGACCCGAACTGGCCCGACCCGCCAAAAACACAAAAAACTACATAACCGCCCATATACAGATACATAACCGACCCGTTCATTTAGTGGCAGGTCGGTTCGCGGGTCAACATTTCATAAATCGCAAAGTAACCGACCCTACCCGACCCTAACCCTAACCCTAACCCTAACCCTAAGTATATAAGCATCTCTTTCTCCTTTCTTTCATTCTAGCCGCTCCCTATTTTTCTTTTCTTTCTTCTCTCTTTCCTTCCTTCTGTCTTCTTCCTCGCTCTCCCCCTTCAAACAAACAATCACAAACCCATCTCTCTTTAGTGACATACCAATACTTACCTCGGCCATGGAAATAGAGAGGAAAGCACTCACTTCAGCTACATCTTCCTTCATGCGGTGTCGTATCTCTGCTCCGTTGATGATCTTGTAATTCTTTTCTCGCAGATTCTTCGAAACGCTGCCATCGTCGTCGTTTTCTGCCAGAAAACCATGGTCGTCGTAGTCTTCAGCTGCGGTTTCATCTAGCAAATCTGGGTCATTGCCATCATCAAGGTCGCCGTCGCTGTAGTACAAGTCCATGGCCGTCTGTTTCCCCTCTGCACAGTGTATTCTCTAATTAGTAGAGTGTTAAAGCCCTGACCTTTTTTATTTGATTTTTTCTTTTAAAAGTTAGATCTAAATTTAAGAAAAGTTAATCATGGTGGAGGTTTATAGATCTGATAAAAAGATCTATTTTTTTTTGGTACGGGTTGTATTTGGTTTTGATTTTGATTTGGATTTGGATGGCTGACGGATAGGTGGAGAAGATGATATTTTTGTTTCTATTTTAGGATTTAGGGTTTGTTGGAGGAAGAAAAAGATGAGATGTTAGTTTTTGTTTTAGGTTTGTTAGGCTTGCTTGATGGGCTCAGCCCAATTGGAGGAAAAAAAGGAAGGTTGAGTTTTTTTTTTGTTAAATTTGGCCCATTATTTTAGGCCTAGAAATATACCCGCCAACTCGCGGATAACGGATCTGACCCGCTACACCCGCGGTTATATGTACCTATAACCGTCCCGAACCGACCCGCTAAATTTTAGACGGATCGGTGGCGAGTTGGATCTATAACCGATCCGATCCGACCCGTGTACACTCCTACTTAATAGATATAGGCTAACCATAAGTGCTTGTTTGGCTAGTAACTAATTTAGCTGACTCTATTATTTTGACAAGTGTAGTGTTGAATAGTATAGTCCTCATTCCACTAGTTAATTAAATTGATAAATGTTTTTATGCTTGGTACTTTGTTAGGTATGATTCGAGCCAAACACTCGAGCAATGAATTACACGGTCACTTATTCGTTTGTTATATTACACGAAAGAATTTTATTCATATAAATTCTTATTTATTCTTCCATAACTTAACATATAACTTTTTCTGCAAGTTAAGTTTGATTATTCGTGTTGTATATGGAAAAATGAATGGAGATGGAACAAGGGGAAAAGAAAAAAGGAAAGGAAATGAATGTTTAAATTAGTACACAGTTATATATATTTATTTCGTTTGCCTTCTATTTATTTACACCATTTTAATCATAACCATTCATTTATTTTAATGATTAAGATTGACCCAAATGCTGAAATTGAGAGGAGCCAAATTCATAGTTAACAAACTTAAATGAAGTGAATAACTAACACCACATAATCTATAATTTAAATGAGATATCGTAGAATAGGCTAGCCAAAGTAGAATATATTAATTATTTTTTTGTTTATACAACAACAAGTAGTGGATTTTTCTTTATTTTGATTTTAAAAAAATAGTAAAACTTAAGTAAAAGTATAATATTAGTGTATTTTTGTTTTACCAATATTTTTTTAAAAAATATTAAACTTTAGTTAATTATGATATTTTAACATGTTGAGTAAAGATGATGGGTTATTTTTTTTTTAAGGCGGATGTAAAATTTGAACCTGAATTTGAATCTCTACTACTAATTTGTTTTTAATAGACAACTAATGAGCTACGTACCTATTGACTTGATGAACCAATTTTTCTTTAGTAAAAAAGCTAAAGTTTCTTATAAAAAGAAGTACCAAACAAGATGATAGAAAATTGAGTATTAATAACTTATACCCTTATTTAACAGCTTATTTAAAATTGAATTTCTTTATTGTTAAGAAACATATACCCTTATTTAAAACGTTTTAAAAATATGTTTTCATTAATAGCTTTTATGCCATACGCGGAAAATTTTAACTAATTGATCTGGATTTAATGGAAGACAACTTATATATTTAATTTTTTTTCAATTTGCACAACATTTTTTAACAAGTGTTAGATTTAAAATTAAAAATAAATATAGGATTGAGTATTTGAGTTTCCTTTAAATTTTAATTATAGAAGAATGGGTGATGGGACCCAACCAAATAAGAAGATCGATTGGAAGCATAAGTTTTGTAACTTGTGGGGGTTGGAGTGAATAGTTGTTTAGCCTCACCATCCAACCTCCTCTCCTCTCCTTCACAAAACACTAAAACTCCTCTCTGCCCTTTTCTTCCCTCCCCCCTAGATTATAACGAACGAAACAAAGAGATGCTGTCAATTAGATCAGCCTTTCGACCCCAACAGCTAAAACTGATAGCACCTTCTCTTTGGTCATTGCAGCAATTTTCTTTTTCATCTTCTTCTGCTTCAGCTGCTGCAGTTCAAGCTGAAAGGACCATCAATGAAGGTCCAAGAAATGATTGGACCCATCAAGAAATCAAAGACATCTACGACTCTCCTGTTCTTGATCTTCTTTTCCATGGAGTCAGTCTCTCTTTTACTCTCTACAACCCTTTTAATTTTTCTGCAATGCTACCTCACTTTTTGCCTTGAATGGGAACTCTTAATTCGATATCTGTGTTTTTATATGTTTTTTTTTTGCTGTTAATAATTAGGCTCAAGTTCATAGACATGCTCAGAAATTTAGAGAAGTGCAGCAATGTACTCTGCTCTCTATAAAGACTGGTGGGTGTAGTGAGGATTGTTCATATTGTCCTCAATCCTCTAGATATGACACTGGGCTTAAATCCCAGAGGCTTATGACAAAGGAAGCTGTTGTTGAGGCTGCCAAAAAGGTTGGTTCTTTTCGGTTCCTATGTACTTTTTTTTGTCCTTACAGCCAGTTGCTTCCAAGCACTTGAGATTCACTTCAGACATTTCTTCTTTAGATACCTTGTAAATGGGTTTTTTTGTGTGAAGATTATATGGTGTCTGAAAACTAGGTTTCTACAATTAACTTGGCTAGATTTATTCTTAGTGATTGCGACAGAAATATTGAGGGAAGTCGTGTATAACAAGTTGAAGTAAGCTAGCTTAACAAAACAGTAATTAGGTGAGCAATACTGCTCCGTGGTTTGTCATTAGAAGATTTGATCAATGCTGCTACTGACCTAACTTGATAATCTGAGGATCATTTCTGTTTGTTTTCTTCTCGCCTGACTGGAAACTGCTTGATGCTTTGGCAGGCGAAAGAGGCAGGGAGTACGCGTTTTTGCATGGGTGCTGCCTGGAGAGAGACTGTTGGAAGGAAGACCAACTTTAATCAGATCCTAGATTATGTAAAAGAAATAAGGTAGTGGATAAACGATTCATGGCATGAATTTATGAACAATTTTGGTGGCAAGGATGTGCATGCTATTTTCTAAGTATAGTTCTACCAAATTGTGTATTCACCTGCTCACATTAGTATGTACATTGTGCTTAGGGAAATGGGGATGGAGGTTTGCTGCACCTTGGGCATGCTTGAGAAGCAGCAGGCTCTAGAACTCAAGAAGGCGGGGCTTACAGCTTACAACCATAATCTCGATACCTCAAGAGAATATTACCCAAATATCATCACTACAAGAAGTTATGATGAACGCTTGCAGACACTGGAATACGTCCGTGATGCTGGAATTAATGTTTGCTCAGGTGATTTGGTTGGCCTATGGAAGATTGGAGTTTCTTTTCTTTTTTTTTGTTCTGCACCGGTGATCTGAACGATAATGCTGGGCACTGTCTATTCTCCTGTTAACAGGAGGCATAATAGGGCTTGGAGAAGCAGAGGAGGATCGGGTTGGTCTATTGCATACTTTGGCAACACTCCCTACCCACCCTGAAAGTGTTCCAATCAATGCACTCGTGGCAGTAAAAGGCACACCTTTACAAGATCAGAAGGTGATGATTCAATGAGCATTCTTGCTGCTCTGGCCCCTGAAGATTGATTTATCATCTCTGCACATAATGTCATACTGTAAAGATATCATTTGCGTAAAAAAGAAGCAAATGCACTGATATTGTAACTTGGTCAAAAGATTAGAGTCATTCAAATTGATGTTCGGTTGCATAACTGTTTCTAACTTATTTTGATCTGAACATAATTTATCACATGTATTATGCTTCCTTTTTCAGCCAGTTGAGATATGGGAGATGATTCGAATGATTGGTACTGCGCGTATAGTGATGCCAAAAGCAGTGGTGAGATTGTCAGCTGGAAGAGTTCGTTTCTCAATGTCTGAGCAAGCTTTGTGCTTCCTTGCTGGTGCGAATTCTATCTTCACAGGGGAGAAGCTACTGACAACTGCTAACAATGACTTCGATGCTGATCAACATATGTTCAAAATACTTGGGTTGATTCCAAAAGCGCCTAGTTTTCCAGAAGAAGAGAAGTTGTTTGAAGTAGAAAAACATTGCCAGGAAGCTGTTTCCAGTTCAGGTTAATTGTAACAGTTTGGAGGTATGTAATGCCATTCTACTCTTAGGGCTGCAGTTATAACTCTTGTTTTGTTTTTGGAATTAGTTGCAGTGAATGCATGCCCTGTGTAGTAATTATTGTTATTATTTTCTCGAGAATTGTCATGTAGAAAATAATAATGAAGTCGTACGTGCTCCTCTTTGGATATAATTCTTGAAGAGGGAAAAGCAGGAACCATCTGTATCGTTATCGCTGGGAATTAGGATTCAAACTCCAAGGCATCTGTATGTTTGAGAAAGGAAAATAAGGTACCAAAACAATTTGTTACGATTCTGTTTCAGGATCTGTAAAATGTTTGGTTGGTTGATCATTTGGGCAATGCATGTTCTATACCTTATGGATTTTCCCATTCTACTACTCTATTCGTGAGTTTATCAGTATTTATCATATTTGTTCCCATCTACCGGGAGGCTGTAGGATCAAATGAGGAAGATGTGCAATTCCAGACTCTTTCTGGATATTGAAACAACCCTTGACATTCAAATTTACCATCCATTAGCCCCAAAAGAAATACCATCAATTCAAAAGAGCCACTTCACATACTTTTACGACGAAACATGGGAGGAGGAAATACGCAAAGCAAAAGTCTACAACCCCACTTTCCATCAAAATATAATGATCATAAATGGTTTTTACAGGGTACAACACAACTACATGTCTACAACCCCACTTCAATACATCAAAACTGTACGTTTTTTTGCCACCCAAAAATTCTTTTGGTTTGTACTCTTATCCGGAAAGAAAGAAAGAAAAATGAAATCCTCAATCACAGGAAACAGAATCAGTCCTCCCTTGTCCTCAAAACATAGTCGCCGTAAGTCAAAAATACATGCTGTCCCAAAACCAAATCTACAGCAGCCTGCTTCTCTATGCAATCAACTGTTATCTGCAGATAAGAACGAAGAGAGAAAAGAAACCATGAGAGCAGCCATCAATATGTTCAGTGTGCCTAAAAAAACTTCAGGTTAAAATATGCCAGGTGGAAAAGAAACAAACCTTGCCATTTCCTTGTTGAAATTGTAATTTCAGATTGGAATGATCCCTTGACAACAAGTAAGTTTCCACATTTTTTGCATGCGTTGTATTCCCTGTACCCGATAAAAACCGTAAGACAAAGAAGCACCCAACATTCAACATTCAACAATTAACAATGGCTTGTCTCCTTATATGAATTGAAGCAACTGTAATAGGAGGGGAGAGATGAAAACCAACCAACCTGCATACAATTTCACAATCGCATCTAATTTGAACACAAGGGAAGGTCTTGCCAATGAGATAGTGAAAGACAACCCAGAAATGCCGTGGAATGTCTCCTCACCGATAACAACCTGCAAATAAGTCTTCAACATGAATGGGAGAATAAAACAAAAACAAATGCATAAAGCTGAAGCCTTCAAACATATAATCCACCTAATATACAAGAAAAGAAAAATCTCCATAGGTAATCAAATGCCCTGGCTCAGGACATGAGAGAAAAAAAAAACCACCCTGAATAGCTCTGTGTATGTTCATGGATTCAAAGGTAGCACTTGAACCCGCCCCCTCAACTTAACAAGAAAGTGCCAATTAACTACAAGCTCATCAGTCAACCCAGTCACTATTGGCACACAATAGCGTTACTAAGGGATAACATTTAATTCCAATATCAAACATGAGATGCTCTAATTTGGTGCCAATATTTTCGAAGAGATAACAACTTTATATTGTTTTGATAGTTCTTAAAAACTATTTGCTAACAACAATATTTGATGAAACTACTCAGGGGAATCAATTCTTCCAAGCATGAACAGAAGTTGGCCACTTAGAGATCCACATCAAACCACAAATTGTAGCTGGAAGTAAAATGTCGCATACCACGAAAATACATAAAGAAACTAGAAATTTAAAGAAGCCTGCATGCTGCAGTAAACCTGTATTGCTGATTCATGACAAGTATTTCAACTTTACTGAATCTAGATGTGACCAAGGCCGCACAGGTGTTTCATAAAGCAAATATGCGGATGAATTTGAAGTATGAAAGACCTAGATCACCCTCAAATGTGAAAATATTAATACTTCGCAAGGATACTTACTGCATGTCCTGGCATCATAGTAGAGGGGAGCAGCGGGGAACCAATTGCATCCCTAATATAAGAATCCTGTGCATTAAAAAATAAAGGATTCAATTACTAGATCCATGGGATTAAAACTGACAAGCACTTTGGAAATGTGTGAACACAGAGAGATGGTTGGCCACTACAAATCTGGAGTAAATAAGAATCACATGACCCTTATAAGGCTTATATATCCATACAAAAATAAAGGTCTACACACAGATATCTAGAATTACAGGATTACCTGTGAACTCAAAACTTGTAGTGAGGTTGATTTATCTTGATCCAGAGATTCAAAGTAAACCTCCACTAGATCTGTAGGTTCCAGGGCAACCTTTTTCCGCAACTTTTGAATTCTATTAACAATCTGAATTTGATCAAAGGTAAACAATCTGGTCATTGGGCAGAAAGCTCAACCTTTCCCAAACAAAGCTAGTAAGAGAAGATATAAGGCCTTTGTATCATCCATCAAATTGAAGACATTATGAAGCACTTATGTGAACTGTATAATAAGATTGGCTATCCCTAAAAGTATATAGCAAAGTTCTCCGTAAAGTGGGGAATACCTCACGAGCAACACCAGCTTCAAACAATGACTCATCCACGCGCAAATCCAGGACCACCAAAACATCACCTGAAACATTTGACATCAAAAGCTTCAGTCATGCAGATTTTCCTCTAATACATCAAACATTGCAGCATTTATCATCTACTAATCCCTACCATCTCCAGCAGCATCAATCTCCTTTTCTGTCAGACCATCTGGGCGTTTGAATTCACGGACAACCTAGAAGTTCACAAGAATTTAACAATTTAGTGAACTGGTATAACTATAATCTCAGCCAAATCCATTGAAATGAATCAAGATAATCCTATCAATGAACCAAAATGGACGTTCGGTTCGATTCTAAAAATTGCCGCATGTTTACAGCAAGATAAAGCTAGTGATGTCATCCATCATCCCAAATGCAGGAAAGACAACTGAGATGAAGTTAACGACCCCTAATTCTGCTGTTTTTTCCAAGAACAGCCAACGTGATATGGTTAACATTTAGGACCTTGATATCAGTCAGCTTTAGACTATGTGTAGCAATTGTAACTTGTCCAGCTTCCTCAAATGCTAAAATATCTTTCTGAGACATTGCTTTGACTTCTTTGGCAACCACTCCCATGGACTTTCCAAGCCGCTTTCCCAACACACTAAAGAGAAAAGGCAATCACACAACAATTAAGGTAAGCTCGTGACGTTGATACATAGCCTTATTAAGGTGATAAAAAATTGCATACCTAAAATCAGGCTCTGCACGCAAAGAAGCAAACTTCAGAGTATCATTGCATGGGAGGAGAGATCTTACATTGAGTTCCTCCAGGACATACTACCATACAAATGGAATCCACAAATCAGAAAATTACAGGAAAAAGTAAATGCCTAGCAAATAAACGAGAAGAAATTGCATACAAGAATGCCACCCATTATGGCAACTGTAAGAATACTAAGTGAAAGAGAATGACGAAAGCTACATCAACAACCTTCTAAAACACTGGTATTTATTCTAGTTGATACATGAAAGGTAGGTAAGTGTGTTTATCGAATAAACATAAGAAACCTCAAGACAACCTTACTTAAACTTTGTCATTGTTATGGCAGGGAAACACCTCAGATGGCCATCTGAGGACACTTTGTGGACACTAATAGGAAAGATGCCTAAAATGCTCCACAATCTCAATTATTGCAAAACTGAAAGACAAAGATATCAGACACAATTTCTAGAGGGTACCATGTAGAAGAAATTTCCTTAAGCCTACAAATAACACCAATACTCCCATCATAATCATTGGTTTATTTTGATTTATCCAAGAACATTTGACTAGTCCGAAAACGTGGAAGCTTTCCTTTTTTCATAATAGTCCAATAAAATTAACTTACTAAAATACTCTCAAAAGAGTTATTAATTTCAATGACAGTTGTGAAAAAAATGAAAAGTGAGGGTTGTTTGGTGTAATAGTTAAGTTTCTTAATATGCACACGTGCAAAATTAAACAGGACATCATATTTTACATAGAGAGTAATAATAATAATTCATAGGGCAGGGAGAAAAATAGCATAAATAAAAATCAAAACTAGTCAAATGAAGATAAAATAGGGCTGATGAGTTCCACAATTCATAAAGCACAACAAACCTCTCTTAGTTTTCCAGCTATGTCATCAAGAAAGTCTGCATCAGGATGAACTACTATCATCTCCCTGCAGTTCACAAAGATAAAACAGAAATGCAGCAAAGCAATAATCAGAATTTTACAATGTATGAAACCCCCAAGAGAAAGCTACGAAGCAGACCTCAGTGGTGATTTAAGTGGCTTGTTGTGCCGCTCACGGATATTTCGAGCAAGATCAATTATGGTCGTCATCCTCGCAACGCTTTGTTCAATACGTTGATCCCTCTGCAACAGCATTCCAATCAATAAAAAGAAACCAGTGATAAGTTAAAACTTCAAAAATCTCATAATTTGGAGTCTCCACGTTTTTGAAAAGGAGTTAATGGCTATAACAATTCAAAGACGCACGTGCACATGTAGTACCACAGTTTGCAGTCTGAAATATTAAGTGGAAACAGTTGGTCGGGAGGAAAAAAAATGCATTGCTAAAGATCAAAAATACCTCCCCCTCTTCCTTAGGAAAACTGCAATAGTGAATGCATTCCTCAGAGCCTGGAGATATTTTCCGCATATTTTGGTAAAGCACCTCTGTGAAGAATGGGGTGAATGGTGCCATCACCTTACATGAAGTAAAGAGCACCTGAAAATCAGAAGCAAAAGTTATTAGTATTAGCTAAATGTCCCCAGGGAAACAATCATAGTTTTTAGGGGGGGAAAACAAGTGGGCAAGCATGCACAAGTTACAAAGGTATAGCAGGAAAGAGTTTAAGTCTGCTAACTTGGCCAGCAGTAGGAGATGAAGGAAAAAGGAAGGAATACAGCATAACTAGTGGCTAACAACCTTTTTTTCCCCCTTTTGACACTCTGGCTCTACAAATTCTAATAGCAAGTATGCAACAATGCAACCATTTTAAACCAATATTCTCCAGAAGATACCAACATACAATATGAGAAACATCCAATTGCTGCCATTTCAATTCACAATACAGAATATTCAAAATTGTAGTCATACATGGAAAAGAGTTGAGAGAGCAGTCCGGCAGTCTTCTTCACCAGTACGGCCTTTCAATCTCTTGCGATTGAATCGCACATATATATTTGTAAGATTGTCAAGAAACTTCAAAAGATATGGGACGACCTGCACAGGATGCACTAAGAATGTGTAAGCGGCTAACCCATTGCAAGAATCAAAGATAGTATCCGGCTACTCTTATTGACGGCTTGAAACCCAACCGTGTAAAGTCGGTATGCATCCATTTCCTGGCGCACAAAATGAACAAGACTCTGAGTGGCAGAGTTGATCCACTGATCAAGAACGTTGGATGAATTTTGAACGGTTGCTAAGTCAACAGGAATGAATGGCGCGAGGCCTTCAACCTCAAGTCGCTTTGCATTCTGTACAAGAAACCTATATGCATTGTACCAGGGAAGGAATACATCTTTAACCTGGACAGAAATGAAACAATGCATAAGAGGAACCTGACTTACATCAAACAAAATGCAAACTAAAATATCTAACTCAATGCAAGTAAACAAGGTAGGTAGGTACAAACGGATTATCCTAAAGCAAAGTTAAACTATAACAGATAGATAATACTTACAACACTATAAACACCCTCCTTTTTGAAACGCAAGGGTTCAGCACGTACAACTGGAGAGTTTATCAGATATAACCGTAACGCATCCTGGCAAATGTAGTGAAATCACAACCATTGAAATGAGACGAATAAGCAACTTGCTAATCACATAAAAAATAACTGTAATAAATATCTACATGGACTGCAGCACTTTTTTTGGAGAGGAGGATTAAAAAAAAACTTGTTGAAATAAAGGACTTACAGCTCCATATTCATCAATGACATCAACAGGATTTGGATAATTTTTCAACTTTTTACTCATTTTTTTGCCATCCTCTGCTAGGACAAGCCCGTTGCAAATGAGATTCCTAAATGTGGGTTTACCAAATATTGCAGTAGACAAAACCATGAGAGTATAAAACCTGCAAACCAACACATAAAACATCAAACTTACTTTACGATAATAAACAAGCTAAGTGATGAGACCAAAGGATCTGTTAGATACGTAAACAGTCCTCACAGTGTATTTGGATGGCTTGTGGACTTTGCTAGCAAAAAGGTCCTAATGGACAACTCAACATATAGAATTTAAAATTTTCTGCACAACTTAAAATGTAGAAATTGAGAAGTAGTTGTACATGACAACTCATTTCAAAACGTAGCACCTGTCTGTTTTAACAACAAAAAAGCAAAGTCCACCCTATTTATCTGAGTGCTTCTAAGGCAAAGATTCAAAAGTTAGGAACCAACCATCCACGAGTTTGATCTAGTCCTTCAGCCACAAAATGCCCAGGGAAATTTTTCTCAAAGAGTTCAACATTCTCAAATGGATAATGCACTTGAGCATATGGCATTGACCCGCTCTCAAACCAACAATCGAATACCTGCAGAAGATAAAACCTCCCATCAAAATTTACTAAAAAGGTGAACTGAAGTGAGGTCATTGAAACATGGCAAACACAACAAATCCTATTTTCTGTCTTCTTCTCAAATCAGATTATCCAACCTAAGAACAAGCTACATCATTGCAAAACTGATATATTTATGAGATGGACTTCCACATTTCACAATAAAATGGAACCTCATTCAAGAAAAATTGCCCAGTACCACAAGGTAGTATACTTTGAAAAAATCAATCAGTATCTTACATCCTCTATACGCCGAAGCACACCACATTCAGCACCACGACTAGATGGAATTGTGATGTGATCAATATTGTGTCGGTGCAGATCAAACACCTGTAACATGACAAATAAGCAGTAAAAAACACAAGTAAGATGAAAGAGAAGCAGCAGTGCAGCAATTATAGAAAACAGTCAAATACATGGTTCAGGCGAAGTAGCAGCGTAAAAATTGCTAGAAGACATACATAGGGGTAGGTTTATGGAGAGAGTGATCAAACCTTAACACCGGAAAGTTTTTCAAGCTTAGCAACAGAATCAATAACCACTAATTCTTCCCCGTCCTCACTACTCCATATGGGTAGAGGAGTACCCCAAAATCGACTTCGACTAATGGCCCAGTCTCTCGCATTCTCAAGCCAATTGTGAAACCGTTTTTCCTGCAATAACGCCAATGAGTCAGTACAATGCATCAAAGCACTTATAAATTCGAGGTCCAGCAACAAGAAAGAGAGGACGGTGACTCAGAACTGACCTTCACATAATCAGGAACCCAGTAGGTCTTCTTGTTATTTTCTAACAACTGCTCTTTCAGTTCTTCCACTCTAACAAACCTAGAATTTCACAGAACAGCTCAGTTAGAGCAAACAATTAAAACAAAAATTAACTAGAGCCACATAATCAAGGAAGAGGGGCCAAAAAATTCACGGCAGTGGAATCTTCCAGTTAATCAAACTCGTGTAACCAAAGAAAAAGACAAAAAGGTTTAAAGATTTCTTAGATCCTATACTTGTTTTCAGCTAGTACAAGTTACTTTTCGTATGAGCTTTTATAAAATATACTTAGCCTAATGTTGTAATGGAGAGTAAAAATGATGTAATGTCAGTCTATACTAAGTGAGACTGTGAGAGCTTAATCGTGGCCCTACATCTCCTTACTGTTATAGGCATAAAAGGATGCATGAGGAGCAGGTGACCTATTCACACAAACTATAAGAACATGATCTAAACATTTGTTTGTATAAGCATCCAAGAATATTTATTGCTGAATTATACTCATGTTTTAGGCAGTTAGATCACAGGTGATCTCCATTCTACCTCGTCCCAATCATTATTTGGGCTGGTTAAACAAAAATGATCTAACCAAGAGACAGAAGAATCTATGTGAAAGAAAACACGGCCAAACCCTCTGAAATAATTTTTTATCCATTGTCTTCATGCCAAATCAAAATTTAGCTAACAGCCAATAATGACCTGCTATTTCAAAATCTCTCTATAAAAAGGATATACTAATACTAATAATAACAGTAAGAGTAGAAATGGTCATACCAACTTGGAACAGCTCTGTATATAAGAGGAGTGTCAGATCTCCAACAGAAGGGATAAGAGTGTGTAATTGTCCCTGATTTAACAAGCCTTCCTTTTGCCTGAGAAATGCCAAGAAGTTTGGTAATCAATAAAAAAATGTACAGCTGATATTGGTATCAAGTACCAATGCCATCTATCAAATAGTCCATTCATGCAGCTTATCAAATAAATAAGGTGGACCATATACATATAAGAATATATAAGGTGAAAATAATGAAACCACACCTTCACAGCCTCAATAATATCTTTATCTGCATCCTTGACATGGCGACCACTAAAATCAGTAACTTTTTCAGTAAAGCAGCCATCATCATCAACGACTACAACCAAGTTCTCTCCCTGCAAGAGACAAAGACCAAACACACTCATACTGGATAAATGATGGAACAAACAACATTGGCAAAGATGATGACAAAAGACCAAATAAAACTCAGCTGAAAGAAGGCAATGAGCCAGATCTGTTCATTGCCAAACTCAAGACCTTACATAACCAAGCAAATAAATATGATCTTCATGTGCAAACCAATAGTTGAATTAATAGCGTGTAGCATACGAGCACGCACCTTTCTGATTATTCCATTCTCAACACACACACGGTAATCATCTTCACCAAATGCAGGAGCATTGTGGACAACTCCAGTACCGCTGTCATCAGTCACGTAGTTGTCCGCAGCAATTCTAAATGCCGAGTCGGACATCTCCATAAAGTAATTGAATAGAGGTTCATACCTGTAATACAAATTTGTCTCAAACAATCTCAACACTGACCAATACTTATTACCCACTAACTATCCAGCATCTACTTCAACTACAGGAGCAATAATACTTCGATCAATGAAAGAAGTAAGCATGTAACCATTACTAATAACAGCCTCAAAGTGATGCAGGCGATATCCACAAAATTCAGAAATATGTATCAGAAGAACTCACTTCTTATTCACCAGTTCACTGCCCTTCATTTTCTCCAATAGTTCATAGTGATCCATCAAATTTTCAGTTTTCCCACTCTTACTTTTTGAGCTCTTAGAATCACCAGCAGGTCCATTTGCCACAGCTGTTTTAGGTTTCTCAATTGGAAGAGTAGCCAACCTAGATTCAGCAACCACATATACTTTCCCAGTGTACTTGTTGCGGACCTAGATTCCATCATTAAACTCTGATCAAATTCATTGAAGAAACACTAACCAAGTACAATTTTCATTACTCACAACTAAAACTCAGATAAAGACAAACCAAACCTACTACCAACCTTAAGATAAACAAAATTTGCATTGACGCAAATGCAAAGGTTACTTGGAAGAGTCCATGGCGTTGTTGTCCATGCCACAACAGCAGCATTATGTGGATCATCAACAATTGGAAAAGCCACCATTACCTCAGGATCCGGCACATCCTACCCAGTCATCACAACATGAAAAACATCAATAGACTCGTAAAAAAAAAATACAAGTTTACAACAACAACAACAAAAGGTAACCATAAGCTCACAAGTCTTATATTTGAACTCCAAAATATCATTAAAAATAAATCAAAACAGAAATATGAACTTGCAAACTCACAAAAAACTCCAGCTCACAGATACTCCAGTTTGACTCTAGAAATGCTCTACTGAATCAATAATAAAGCAGCTCACAGATACTTACCAAGCTCAATGAAAATTTCAATAAACTCCTAATTTCACACCAAATTACGGTAAAATGAAATGATCTATAAAAAAAGAAGAGTTGACTCTTTCAATAGTAAAGGAACTACTTATAATCTCAATCCCAAGAGATCAAACCAATATAGCACTAATTATACTATCATTATTTCATCAACCAATTACTTGCAATGAAGCCCAAAACAAAAGCACCATAACATAACAAGGATGTAAAATCCCACACAAAAGAAGAAGAATTAAAAACCTAATAAGAATGCTCAAGAACCTTATAATTCAGGCCAGCTTCAAAATTGGACAAAACAGTCTTGCATCCGGTACTATAAGGCATAACTTTAAAGCCCTTGTACACCAATCCCTTCTCAAACAACTTGGAGAACCCCCACCAGACACTCTCCATGTAATTCATGTCCATAGTCTTATAATCGTTCCTGAAGTCAATCCATCTTCCAGTCCTCGTGACCACTTTCTCCCATTCCTCCACATACCTAGTCACAATCGCTCTGCATTCCTCGTTGTACACATCAATCCCCATTTGAAGCACTTCATCACGTCTCTTAATCCCTAGCTTCCGATCAATCTCGTTCTCCACAGGCAATCCGTGGCAATCCCAGCCGAAGCGTCGGGATACATGATGGCCAGTCATGGACTGATAGCGGGTCACAATGTCCTTGATGGTGCCGGCAAGGATGTGGCCGTAGTGAGGCAGGCCGGTGGCGAAGGGAGGGCCGTCGTAGAAGACGTATTCGGGGCTTGATTCGGTGCGTTTGAGCTGGGTGTGGAAAGCGTCAATTTGGGACCAGAAGGAGAGGACTGATTCCTCTTGGTTAGGGAATGAGAAGTCCTTTCCTTCGCATACTTCTTCCATCGTTGGAATTGAACGATGGTGAGAAGCGAAGCGGAGGAGGCGGAGAGGTGCTGCTTGCTCGCTTGCTGGGGTGGAGGTGACTGGTGTTGACAGTAAGGTCGGAGTGTAATGGAAAAAATGGACTGAATGAGTAACGCTGGTCACTGCCTTCATTCCTAGTACTGTTACTTTCCTAGGTCATGTTCAAACGCCGTCGTATTCTCAAGCTACGTACGTTACGTAAAACAAAACAGCTTTTAGCCGCTTTACCTAAATTTTCCACAAATACAATGACAAATTTTATTTTAACTAAATTAATTAAAATTTTGAAAAGTAATTTTTGAGTATTAGAAATTAGAATAATGCTGCATACTAACTGATGTGTCGAGATATGATAAAAAAAAATTCTAAGACCATCCACGCCTGACACCCGCCACATCAACTTAACACCCAACCAAATCATCACTTAACACCCATCATCCACACCAGGGTATTTTTCAGGGTGTCATTCACTTTCTCTCTCTTCCACATCACTTCCCACTAACTTTCATTTCTTTTTCTTATTAACATTTATAATTACTATAATTTATTTTTTATAATATAATAAATAATAAATAATATATTTTTAATATAAATTAATTAAATTTCATAAAAAAAATTCAGTTCCCAAAAAATCTATACTTTTTTAATACAATAAATAATATGATATTTTTTAAAAATAACATACGATATTATTTATCACTCAGTAAATTAAACATATATAGATTATTGCAAACAGAATTATTGAAATTAACATACACTTTCACAACCGACAAATTATTCAAAATAACACACAATTCGAAAATAAAACACACAATTTGAAAGTAAAACACACAATAACAAACTAGTTCTCAAACAACTCCTTCAGTAGCATCTTATACATATTTTCATCTATAACATCACGATTTTCTTTTGCCTTCAAGGACATCAACATCTCCATCTTCTTAACACGTGCATACTCCAACATAGCTGATGCAGTACTAGCCTTGGATTGTTCAATGTTTTCACGAGCACGGGCTAAATTAGATAACTCCTCCTCAATATCATCATTTGATTTTCTAGAAGTCGAATATCTGCTCGATGAAGCTCTAGCTTTCTTCTTTGTTGCATCCCTACCTTCTGGACGTACAATGGAAGGAGTTGAGGATTCAACGTCATCGCCACCACTTTTTCTCTTCGATCCACTACTTGTAGATTCATTTGCTCCTGGCATATATCTGGGTTGGTCTCGAACCAACTTCCACTCTTCCAGCAAGGAAAACCTATTACCTTCGCTCTCTTGATACAACTCTAGACCCTTGGCTATGTAGTTATCATCGGACCAACCACTACACTTCACTCTACATGCTCTACTCTAATAACCAATAAAACTACCTATCTTTTTATTGATCCTACGAAAATGACTTTTGCACTGTATCCCGGACCTCTGTTTTCCACCTTGGATGTTTTCATTCATATACTCTGCAACTTTACCCCAGAAAGTATCACCTTTTTGACTCATCCCCAATTCACTATCATTACTAACGTGGAAATAACCAGTTAATAAAGATTTGTTCTCTTCCGTGCTCCAAAAGCCGTAACCTGATGATCTCTTGGCTGATATTTTGGTTGGAGCAAGAAAACTAAGAGGGGTATCCCCATCAACATTTCCCATAGATATTTGTGTGGAAAATTCTGGGAAATCACTTGATCCACTACTGAAACAGGGTGTGTTTGGCCCATGAGTTTGTTCACTGTTTGGATAGTTCATAGGAGCGGGAACATAACTGTTTCCAGGAACAGGTTGATAGCCATAAGGCATATAAGGATGATTATACGGGTATTGCATGCCAAAATTTGGGGGCATCGCATATTGCGATCCAAAATTAGGTTGCATCCCCGTATTCTGAGGATTTTCTGGGCATTGAATGTTTGGGTTCGGAGGTCGCATATTTGGATTTTGAGCTTGGTTAGGGAAGTTGTAATTTGGAAAAAAAAGGATAATTTTGTGAAGGATCCATGAAAGAGCTTAAAGATTGTAAAAAGCTCAGATTTTTTTTTGGTGTCCAAATGACACAAACACAATCTCTATTTATAGATCTCAAAAAATAAAAAAAATGGTACATTTTTTAAAATTATTTTGAGTAATTATTATAGAAAGATGACAAATCACATGTGGTGTTTTGTCATGATTAAATTAGAAGGTAGTGGGGGTGGGGACGTTCTTATCTCTTCAGAATCTCGAGTGTTTTGTTTTGTCAATAATTCAATCTGAAGATAAGATACAGAAAGATGCCAAATCACGTGTGGTGTTTTATCATGATTAAAACAGAAGGTAGTAGGGGTGGGGACTTTCTTATCTCTTCAGAATCTCGAGTGTTGTGTTTTGTCAATAATTCGATCTGAAGATAAGATATAGAAAGATGACAAATCACGTGTGGTGTTTTATCATGATTAAATCAGAAGGTAGTGGGGGTGGGGACTTTCTTATCTCTTCAGAATCTCGAGTGTTGTATTTTGTCAATAATTCAATCTGAAGATAAGATACAGAAAGATGACAAATCACGTTTCGTGTTTTATCATGATTAAATCAGAAAGTAGTGGGGGTGGGGACTTTCTTATCTCTTCAGAATCTCGAGTGTTGTATTTTGTCAATAATTCAATCTGAAGATAAGATATAGAAAGATGACAAATCACGTGTGGTGTTTTATCATGATTAAATCAGAAGGTAGTGGGGGTGGGGACTTTCTTATCTCTTCAGAATCTCGAGTGTTGTGTTTTGTCAATAATTCGATCTGAAGATAAGATATAGAAAGATGACAAATCACGTGTGGTGTTTTATCATAATTAAATCAGAAGGTAGTGGGGGTGGGACTTTCTTATCTCTTCAGAATCTCGAGTGTTGTATTTTGTCAATAATTCAATCTGAAGATAAGATACATAAAGATGACAAATCACGTGTCGTGTTTTATCATGATTAAATCAGAAAGTAGTGGGGGTGGGGACTTTCTTATCTCTTCAGAATCTCGAGTGTTGTGTTTTGTCAATAATTCGATCTGAAGATAAGATACAGAAAGATGACAAATCACGTGTGGTGTTTTATCATGATTAAATCAGAAGGTAGTGGGGGTGGGGACTTTCTTATCTCTTCAGAATCTCGAGTGTTGTGTTTTGTCAATAATTCAATCTGAAGATAAGATACAGAAAGATGACAAATCACGTGTGGTGTTTTATCATGATTAAATCAGAAGGTAGTGGGGGCGGGGACTTTCTTATCTCTTCAGAATCTCGAGTGTTGTGTTTTGTCAATAATTCGATCTGACGATAAGATATAGAAAGATGACAAATCACGTGTGGTGTTTTATCATCATTAAATCAGAAGGTAGTGGGGGTGGGGACTTTCTTATCTCTTCAGAATCTCGAGTGTTGTATTTTGTCAATAATTCAATCTGAAGATAAGATACAGAAAGATGACAAATCACGTGTCGTGTTTTATCATGATTAAATCAGAAAGTAGTGGGGGTGGGGACTTTCTTATCTCTTCAGAATCTCGAGTGTTGTGTTTTGTCAATAATTCGATCTGAAGATAAGATATAGAAAGATGACAAATCACGTGTGGTGTTTTATCATGATTAAATCAGAAGGTAGTGGGGGTGGGGACTTTCTTATCTCTTCAGAATCTCGAGTGTTGTGTTTTGTCAATAATTCAATCTGAAGATAAGATACAGAAAGATGACAAATCACGTGTGGTGTTTTATCATGATTAAATCAGAAGGTAGTGGGGGTGGGAACTTTCTTATCTCTTCAGAATCTCGAGTGTTGTGTTTTTTCAATAATTCGATCTGAAGATAAGATATAGAAAGATGACAAATCACGTGTGGTGTTTTATCATGATTAAATCAGAAGGTAGTGGGGGTGGGGACTTTCTTATCTCTTCAGAATCTCGAGTGTTGTGTTTTGTCAATAATTCAATCTGAAGATAAGATACAGAAAGATGACAAATCACGTGTGGTGTTTTATCATGATTAAATCAGAAGGTAGTGGGGGTGGGAACTTTCTTATCTCTTCAGAATCTCGAGTGTTGTGTTTTGTCAATAATTCGATCTGAAGATAAGATATAGAAAGATGACAAATCACGTGTGGTATTTTATCATGATTAAATCAGAAGGTAGTGGGGGTGGGGACTTTCTTATCTCTTCAGAATCTCGAGTGTTGTGTTTTGTCAATAATTCAATCTGAAGATAAGATACAGAAAGATGACAAATCACGTGTGGTGTTTTATCATGATTAAATCAGAAGGTAGTGGGGGTGGGGACTTTCTTATCTCTTCAGAATCTCGAGTGTTGTGTTTTGTCAATAATTCGATCTGAAGATAAGATATAGAAAGATGACAAATCACGTGTGGTGTTTTATTATGATTAAATCAGAAGGTAGTGGGGGTGGGGACTTTCTTATCTCTTCAGAATCTCGAGTGTTGTGTTTTGTCAATAATTCAATCTGAAGATAAGATACAGAAAGATGACAAATCACGTGTGGTGTTTTATCATGATTAAATCAGAAGGTAGAAAGATGACAAATCACGTGTGGTGTTTTATTATGATTAAATCAGAAGGTAGTGGGGGTGGGGACTTTCTTATCTCTGCAGAATCTCGAGTGTTGTGTTTTGTCAATAATTCAATCTGAAGATAAGATACAGAAAGATGACAAATCACGTGTGGTGTTTTATCATGATTAAATCAGAAGGTAGTGGGGGTGGGGACTTTCTTATCTCTTCAGAATCTCGAGTGTTGTGTTTTGTCAATAATTCGATCTGAAGATAAGATATAGAAAGATGACAAATCACGTGTGGTGTTTTATTATGATTAAATCAGAAGGTAGTGGGGGTGGGGAGTTTCTTATCTCTTCAGAATCTCGAGTGTTGTGTTTTGTCAATAATTCAATCTGAAGATAAGATACAGAAAGATGACAAATCACGTGTGGTGTTTTATCATGATTAAATCAGAAGGTAGAAAGATGACAAATCACGTGTGGTGTTTTATTATGATTAAATCAGAAGGTAGTGGGGGTGGGGACTTTCTTATCTCTTCAGAATCTCGAGTGTTGTGTTTTGTCAATAATTCGATCTGAAGATAAGATATAGAAAGATGACAAATCACGTGTGGTATTTTATCATGATTAAATCAGAAGGTAGTGGGGGTGGGGACTTTCTTATCTCTTCAGAATCTCGAGTGTTGTGTTTTGTCAATAATTCAATCTGAAGATAAGATACAGAAAGATGACAAATCACGTGTGGTGTTTTATCATGATTAAATCAGAAGGTAGTGGGGGTGGGGACTTTCTTATCTCTTCAGAATCTCGAGTGTTGTGTTTTGTCAATAATTCGATCTGAAGATAAGATATAGAAAGATGACAAATCACGTGTGGTGTTTTATTATGATTAAATCAGAAGGTAGTGGGGGTGGGGACTTTCTTATCTCTTCAGAATCTCGAGTGTTGTGTTTTGTCAATAATTCAATCTGAAGATAAGATACAGAAAGATGACAAATCACGTGTGGTGTTTTATCATGATTAAATCAGAAGGTAGAAAGATGACAAATCACGTGTGGTGTTTTATTATGATTAAATCAGAAGGTAGTGGGGGTGGGGACTTTCTTATCTCTTCAGAATCTCGAGTGTTGTGTTTTGTCAATAATTCGATCTGAAGATAAGATATAGAAAGATGACAAATCACATGTGGTGTTTTGAGTAATTATAGATCTCAAAAAATAAAAATAATGATATATTTTTTATAATTATTTTGAGTAATTATTATGAAAAGAAGCATTTAAAAAAGAAAAAAAATGAAAAAAAATGTAAAAAACTCTAATTTTTTTTAGTGTCCAAATAATACAAACCTAGTGTCTATTTATAGATCTCAAAAAATTAAAAATAATGGTATATTTTTTATAATTTTATTTTGAGTATTTATTATAAAACAACTCATTACAAAAATGAGGGGGGAAAAAAAAGAAAATTGAGGTGGACCAATGACAGGCCGCCACGCGCACGCGTGGCGGGCTGTCATTGGTCCACCTTAATTTTTGTTTTAAAAACAAACTGACAGTGCGGGTGCATCTCACGACACCCTCTCTTTCCTTGTGGACCAATGACACTCCATCGATCCCCTGCTGCAACACTTGGTACCCAAATGACACCCACAATGATACATTGCTGTGGATGGTCAACACAATTAATCAAGACAAGATCTAGTTTATATTAGGATTGAATTTGAAATCTTGAAAAGAAAATTCTACTTTGAATATGAAAAGTGAAGGATAGTAAGATAGATGGTGATGTAAGATTTATTTGTTCCAACAAATGTTTCATCCATTTTAGCATAAAATAAGGTGAGTTAGTGAACTAGAAGGAATTGAATACTCTCTATATTCCTTATTTCACCTTAACTCTAGGGTATAGTATGGGATGAAAGATTAGGAGGGGAAGGAAAGGAAGGGAAAGGAAAATTTTAAACTTTCCCTTGTATGGGAAAAAATTGCTCAAGAGAATCAAAGGGAAAGAAAGGGAATAGGGAGTAAATAAATTATAAAAACTCTCCCCTGGCCCACAAAAAAGTTCCTCCCAAAAGTGGGAGGAAAAGGAAGGAAATTAGAAACTGAGCTTAAATTAGAAAAGAAAGTCATGGGCTTGGGCTTGGGTCATGGGATTTAAAGGGAATTTCCTTCCTTTTCCCTTGTGTATAAAAAATACAGCCATACAAGGGAATTTCTCTACAAGTTCCCTTCCTCTCTTTTCCTTTCCTTTCCCTAATTAAACTTCCCCTCTTTTCCTTCGTGCACTTTAGTTCCCATACTAAGCAGCTAAGATGAAATAAGAAGAAATATCATCTTTCTACAAATTTACAAAACCAAAACTAAATAAAAATATGACGTAAGATAGTTTACATACATGAAAGAACAAATAAGTTAGAAACACACCCAAAAGGAGAAAAACCCTAAGGTATAAATATTCCTTCAAGGATGTCGTACGACTAAGTTGAGAGCTTTTGTCTTATTGTATGAGGTGGCCGAGAGGTCATAGTCATGTGCGGTTGTGGGTACGCATTGGCTAAGCATCCGGTCAGGCTAGCCCTTGACACCTGACACTGTGTTGGCCAGTAAGTGTAGCCAGGCTGGGTTAGTGTGTTACCCCTGCGCGTGGCCACAATGATATGCTCGCAAGGTCTACTGCGTGCGGCGCTGGCTCAACTTGTGGGCTTCTACTGGGGCCAGGCTATGGTTGGTTGCAACATGGGCCAAGGAAAGGGCCACTAATGTAGGCGCGCAACCGTAGGCTAGGGATGGAGGCACTCAACCATGGCTTGGTCCCGATGAAGGTGTCCAGCCATCTTGCGTGGCTTTGGCCTCTCTTGGTCTAGGGATGTGTTTGGAGAGCAGGATGGTCGTATTCAAGCATGTATACTCGCATCCAAAGATTTCACCAAAACTAAGGTTCTATTCATTACTTATTTCTCAATTCAACAAATAAGAAGAGTAAATAAAGATGATAATGTAAATGATGACTTGCTAACCTTTTTCTCTAACACATACAACAACAATACAACAATGACAAGAACCATTTTAGCATAAACGAGAATGAAGAAGGGGAAAAAGGAAGCCTAATGGATAAGATTTGCTCTGAATATAATAAGAAGAAAGCTATTTACTTGTCCTAAATTTGGGACAAGTGTCCGGTTATTTGGTGGAATGGGATAAGTCACTATTCCACCAAACCAAAAATAGATCTTTTCAATCCCCTACTTTGTGTTCTATGCAAATTTTAGTATAATTTCATCTTTTCAGTAATTTGAATAATTTTAAGTTAACTAATTAGACAAATTGTTCAATTATTTTGACATTTAGAATGTAGGAATTTTAATCTAAATGAATCAAATTAGTATTCACAGACATGTGGCTGGTTGTCGAAGCCACAAAAATTATTAAGTAATTCTTGGCTAAACACAACACAAGTTTGTTATAGTGGTTAGTTGGGTTGTGTCAATAGAGATTGTGCAAGGGAGGTGCCCACGATGACTTGATAGAGGTGGAAGGGAACGTGTGAGTTGCAATTTTGATATTGGCTGGGAAGTTGTATCGTCTATGATTGTGGAACACAGGTGACTGCTCAACTATAAGTGGTAGTAAATTTGCAGTAGACACTCCGTAACTGTAGTTGGTTGATATTTGTGCATTGATTGGAGGGGAAATAGTAGTAGTGTTAGGCTAGGAACGTCTGTTGTGACATAATAGTAGAAGAGATGTTATCTTTTGTCAATGGGGAGAGGAAGAGATTGATTTGTTAGTTTGGGATTGATTGAAGGAAATGCAGTGAGCACATGTAGTTTATTAAGTGCATACATAAGGATTAATTTAGGCAAATTTGAAAGAGTATGTCCTATTGAAACCAAAACTTGCAATTGGTTTAAACATGACATGATGTCCCTCATTTTTAACATACATTCTATGAAGCACGAACACCGGATACGACACGGATATTGACACTGCAATATGGGAAAATTAAAAATTACAGGACACTGACACGACGTATGTCTATATATATACACATACGTTGTAGTGAACACAAGACTATTTTCATATAGTAGAACAAAATTTTATTTTGTATTATTTTTAGGGATTCAAACAAGTCACTAGGGTAATGTTCCTTAAAAAAATGTTATGCAGAAAGCCACTACGTCTTTATGCCCAAACAAGCGACATATGCGTAACTAAGAGAATACTAGTTTATTATATTGCAAAACCTGATATGCAAAATTACAACAAAAACAACACAGTAGATTACATCCAAGAGATTTTATGTCATAGATTTGATACCAAACAAAATTTTCAAATTCATCTTGATGAACCATCTTAGTTTTTCTCTACTATTTTGCATTCAACCCATTAGTTTGTCAAGTAAGATTTTGTTCGGAATAGAAGAAATTTTGTTCTGAATTTATTTTGCACTCAAAATTCAACCAAACCCAATTGCCAACATTGAAGGAAACAACCTTTCTTCCTTCGTTCCTCTTAAGCACCAATTTATCATTCATTCGTCGAATATTGCGCTTAGCTATTCCTCTTAAGCGCTATCTACACTAGCCAACTCACTAAAAGGATAAGTTATGCAATTTAGTTGGAGAGACATTTTTTTATATGTAAAACCTATGTCTCTGTAGGAACTAAGCAAAAGACAGTTTGACTAGGTCGGGATTAGATTGTAGGGTTGTTGCTTTAGGTAGTGTGGTTTTGATGTGTTCACGCCAAGCATAGCCTTGAACCATAGCGGAGACCAAGAGCTGCCCAAGCAACCTACCAGAAGTGACTCTCAATTAGGAGGATATCGAGAATCTATCGGAAGAAGCATGCAACCTATCGTGAATCTATCGGGAGACAGGCGAGGCCAATGCTAACACCAAGTCCTTTGTGCAAGATATCGAAAATCTATCGGGACACATGCAACCTATCGAGACCCTACCAGTAGAGACGATACCGGGAACCGATAATCAAGCAAGCACTTATCCAGAACCTTCAAGGGAGGGTTATTGGAAGGGATGTTACCCGGAACCGACCACCTAGCAAGTACATTAACGGTAGCAAAGTTACCGGGAGGCAATTTTTGAGCTAAGTTTTGCCGAGATTAACGACATATCGTTAAGGCCTTAACGGCATACCGTTAACCCCTGGACAGATTAACGAAAATGAGATTTTTAATTATTTAGAAGGGCAAACTTGTCATAAAATCCATTTTTATAGCTTAGTATAAATAGGACATACATGTACGTTTCTCAGTATCTTAGAATTGAATGTGAATTTGTTAAGTTGAGAATACTCCTTCTTGTTCACCTAAGCTCCTTTGGTGCTTGCCTTGGTTTTGGATTGTCATGACTTGAGTCAAGTAAAAACAATAAGAATCCAAATTTGTTTTATCATCCATAGAACCGAGTCTCAAACCTTTGGCCCTCGGCGAAATCTTGATAAAATACCCCATTTGTGTAATCCGTTGTTACCTCATCTTTGTGAGCGATTGAGTGAGTGTTTTAGTGTCCATTGAGTGGACGGTTTGTGATTGTTGAGTGTGAGAGCATTTTTCCCGTGTGTTCAAAGATTCAACAATCATATCTCAAGTGTTCAATCTATCGTTGTTCCAACTATCATCTCTAATCTCTTCTGCCATTCAATCTGGGTATTTATCTTTGTATTTTCCACTACGCGTCTCCGTCTTAGTTTCCTCCATATTTGTTGCTATTTTTATGTGTTTGTAAGTCGCAAACTCTAGATCTAGATCCTCCATTTGTCGCATACATTCGATCTTTATAAAAGAAGGTCGGATCGTATCAGGTTCACCAAGTAATGAATCTGTTATTGAACAAATTAGGGAGGAATAACAAGCTTAGGAATCTATTATTGAACAAATTGGGGAGGAATAGTAGGCTTAGGTAACCTAACATTGATATCTTCAGTAAATTAGGCTCGAATCCTTGCTGTAGAAGTTGCGCTGAGAGTGAAAGTTGATTGAGGTAGGAGCAATAGAACCTGTGTCAAGGGAAGTTTATGGGTGTTACGTGATACGATCATACCTAGCCTCGTCTTGGTGATGAATGAGCACACATTCGGAGGATGAAAGACATGCGTGGAACCCTCAAAAAGCCCAAACGAAGCCGCACAAGCCATTGGAAGACAATGGCTAACGACATGCCGCTAGCCACCTTGCATTTTAGGTATTTTGAGCCGTAGCTAATGGCATAGCGGCATGCCGCTAGCCACCGAGAAGGAATATTTAGCTTTCATTTTTAAAGGGTTTTTAAAGGGAAAACTTGTTATAAAATGTCCATTTTTGTAACTTAGTATAAATAGGACATACATGTACATTTCTCATTAGCTTTGAATTGATGAATAATTGTTAAGTGAGATTACTCCTTCTTACTCATCCGAGGTTCCTTGGTACTTGCCTTGGTTTTGGATTGTCGTGGCTTGAGTCAAGTAAAAAGACTAAGAATCCTTCACTTGTGTAGTTGGTTGCTACTTCCTTTCGTATGAATATTTGAATCCGAATATTGAGCGTTTCGTGTTCTTAAATATTCTACCCGTGTTCAAGACGATCTAACAAGTGGTGCTCAAGTTCAATCATTCATGTGTTCAATCGTTCCCTCTCAATCTACTTCCGCCTTCTCCAATCCGGGTATTTATCCTTGTGTCTTTTATTTCCGTTGCGCGTCTCCATCCTTTGTTTCCTCCATATTTATTGTGTTTGTGAGTCTCAAACTCTAGAGCTAGATCTTCCCTTTGTATCACGCTTTAGATCTCTGTAAAAGGAGGTTGGATCGCGTCATGTGATAGCGGAGCTTTTGGCGCTCTTGAGTTTGTTTGTGTTTTTATTTTTCTTGAGTTATTATGTTGGGTCACCCTGGAATGCCATCCGACCACAACGCGAACAAGACAGAATCGCCGACCGAGGCAGTCCGGTTTGTTTTGTGTTCTAAGTGTTCTTGTGTAGTTTTATCATCCATAGATCCGAGTCTCAATGCTTTGGCCCTCGGCGAAATCTTGATAAAACCCTATTTGTGTTGTTCATCTTGTATCTATTTTTCTTTCCAGAAAAATGTCAAGTTTTTGTCCGAAACCACCAAAAATCAAAAGTGTCAAAAGTTGTTCATCTTGTATTTGATTTTTCATCCAAAAATCAGCTTCCTTGTGTCTGTTTTCCATTCTGTTTTGTGTGATGAACTCAAAGCATACGTATCAAGTGGTATCATAGCTTTTGGCGCTCTTGAGTTTGTTGTTGTTGTGTCTGTGCCATTTGTGTTAGTTTTCCCACCCAGAAAATTCTGAAATTTTATGTCAATAAACTTCAGCTTGTGTGTGACATTTTTATTTCTTGAGTCTACTACAAATTATGTGAAAATTGTATGCTTTTCAGGCAAAACATAAAGGTGTGCAAATTTTCATTCGAGAAAAATAGTTGTGTGTTCTAGGTCTACTTTCTCTGTGTTCTAAACTAAATTTCCTTTTCCTTCCTTCATGAAAGTTGCAGATCCATGTCTTAGGAACTTCCATGTAAAATTTTGTGAATTTTAGTCATTGTATGCTATATGTTTGAGTCAAATTCCTAAGAATAGTCTAAGAACAGCTCAAGCAGACTGCTTGGTATTCTTCATGTTCTTTAGGTGTTCTTCATCTTGAGTCAGTTTGATCCATTTTCTCTGCTATTTTATCTTGTTTCTGTATTTCTATTTCAGTTTAAATTATTTAAAACTGAACAAAAGTCAGCTTCTCTCACCTACCACACTCCCTTGTTCCAAGCTTACCTCATTTGTGCTAAGCTAAAGGGAAGACTTCAAAAGTACTCCCTCTGTCCGTTTATTATTGACGTTCTAGGATAGTAACCAAAATTAAGGTAATAATTTTTTTACCAATTTTACCCCTTGTTTATTTCCAACTTTACAAGCATGTCATTCTCTCTCACATCCATCACCACAGCCATCCCAAACAGCCAAACCACCACTACCAAACACCATAAAGAAACAACCATTGCCAAACTCCCGACCTCCCAGCCCAAATCCAAATCGCCGCCACCCATCAAATCACCATCAAACCGCCGCGACAACCCAAGCAACACCACCAACCATCTCCGACCCAAACCGCCCAAACCCAACTCAACAAAACAGCCACACCATGAAAATGGATCTGTGATGTAGGAGCAGAGAAGAGAAAAGAAAAAGGAAAGAAAAGAGAGAGCAGAGAAAGGAAAGAAAGAAGAAAAGAAAATAAAGGAAAAACAGAGCAGATCCGAGCTTCTCAATGTCCAGATCTGAGCGGATCTGATCTGCACTGTATGGATTTTTTATATGGTTTAAATACTGTGAGCCCGGATCCGTGTGACTTGGGACGCGCGGATTTGATGATTTTCTTTTCTCAGCAGGGGAAGAAGATGAGGAAGAGGATGAAGAGAAAGGAAGAGAGTGAGCTTTTTTGCAGGGAGGAAGATGGGATGAGAGGAGGGGTAAAATTGTGAAGCCATTGCAATTGTTGCTTTGAAATGTGTAAAACGTTTATTAATTTGGGACTGGTTTTCAGTAGCAAAACGTCAAACATTTTCGGACGGAGGGAGTAGCTGACAACTTTCCGTTTTTGTTGAGGCAACCAAGCTTTTCATGAAATGCACCAGCTGGACTTCATATGCCAAACACAGCCACAAAAGTCAGCAGGAAAATACCCCCAAGTCCTAAGCTAAAAGCCCCAAACAGTAAAACAACAAATTGCAAACAAGTCCCTTACCGAAATTGACCAAACCATGAGGAGCAAAAAGCAAACATGTGGGAATTTTAAATATTTCAAGTGGAAGTTGTTGTTTTGTTCAAAATACAAGTTAAGTCTTCTTGTCTTAAGCCTCTAAGCTTTAGAATTAAAAGAACTAAGTTTCCTAAACACCTATCTCTTTAGTCTCTCTTTTGCAAATTCAATTCTAAATCCTTTGTCTTTGAGTCCTTGCTTTTGCATTTCTGTTTTCATTCCCCTTTCCTCGAGTTACTGTCTTGTACCTCTTTTCTCGATGAGTCTTGTGATTGATGGCTTGAGTTGGCTAGTTTGAATGCTTGTGAATGCATGGAGTTGATTGCAAAAGCTTGAGAGATTGGTGAGCATAATTTTTTCCGAGGGTTAAACACGAGCGCAAACACATGAGATGAGCATTGTTTTCACTAACATCTATACGTATCTAGGGCTAATTGTGTAGGAATTTGCCACCATGTCTCAAACGAGCCAACTACTCCCCATGATTTACACCCTTCAACTTCAACAACAAGAACTCAAGGACATGATGAAAGTCATGCTACTAGAGCAACGAATTCCTTTGCCGAAAATTCTCGCTCGCCCAACTCACCCTAAAAGTGAGCATGCATAGTGGGAATTGAGTGGAGTAAAAAATGAGAGTGATCTTGAGCGTGAAAGGAGAGATGAATTTCGAGAATAATGAGAGTGAGACAAACAACCCACCCTATGATGACGTTGTTTCCACCCCTCTTCCTTCTTTTAGTAACACAAATGAATCGGGTGTAAATAATAACCCGCATGTGTTTAGCGTTTTTATCAACCCTTTGTTTGAGTTTAGAAATGTTACTTTAGGGAGTGAAAGGAGTGAGGAAACATAAGAGAGGGCAACAATTTTGAGAGAAGTAATTAAGAAGAAGATTTGAAATAATGTTTTGTTTGCTAACGATCCAATAGCGTGCCTTTGAGCAATGAGGATCGTTTAGCTCAATCTAACATTGATAATTCTTGCTTTCCTATTTTTGAACCCCTTTTGCAGAAATTTTCTATGAGTTTTGTCAAGGATTTCAGAGCCTATGCGGACCCTTTCATTCAATTCCTAGCCAGGGCAACAAACTTAAAGTTATGGATTCGAGGACGAATCCTTTCAAAGGGAAAGGTGAAAATACGATCATACCTAGCCACATATTGGTGAGGAATGAGCACACATCCGAGGGTCGAGCGACATGCCCGAAGCCATCGAACATGGATGAGATCCGTGCTAACCTGAAGCCACCCGCGTGGCCTAGCTTTTCCCACACGCATGCCGAGCCAACCATCAAGACAACGCCTAGCGGCATGCCGCTAAACCCTTAGCACCATGCCTCCAACAAATGGCCATTTTGCTGCTTACTTTGCCGTAGCTAGCGGCTAGCCGCCAAGCCCAGTCTAGAAACACAAATTTGGCCAATTTGAGGGCTTTTGAGCTCATTTTATGTAATAGTATAAATAGCTAACTTCTTCCTTGTTTTCCTTATTTTATATTGAGTGTTTATTGCTTGAGTTAGAGATTACTCCTCCCTCTAAACACATGTAACCTCACCTTGTAAGAATTAGGTTTGAAGACACCTTGATTCTTTGCAAGTAAAATGATAAGTCTTCTTATTGTGTAGCTTGTTACTACTTCTTATTTGTGAGCGTTTGAGTGAGTGAATGAGTGTTTGTGTTTGTTGTAATATTAAGAATATTGTACCCGTATATCTCAAGCATTCAATCAATCGTTGTTCATCTTCTCCACCTTCATCCGGGTAAATTCATTTATTATTTCCGCTGCGTGTATCCATCCTTTCCTCCATATCTTCTTGTGTATTTGTCGTTGTATTTAGTGTGTTAAACTCAAGGCTAGATCCTCCCCGAGTGCTTCACGTTTCAGTTTGCAAACAACAAGTCGGATTGGAAGAGGTGTTGGGAGTGGCGAGGGCCGCAACTAATTCACTATTTCTTATGGTTGTATACCCATAAGAAACTCCTAACCAATATGGAACGATATCACCAGAAAATCGCTAACATGCCTACCTGTACAGTTTGTAATTGAGAAGAGGAGTCCCTTATCCATGTACTCTGAGACTGCCCTAGTGCATCAATGGTGTGGAAACAAATTCTTCAACCATCAAAGGTGGATAAATTCTTTGATCTTGTTGGTGCTTTTATGGTGGAGCAAAGCCTTTGAATGACCTCTTATTTTCGACTTTACATGCTGGTTCATTTAGAGGTAGAGGAACGATATGGTGTTCAATAGAAAGCATGTTCCATTACCATTCAAAGTGGTTGCTTTGTAGGCACAAATTAATTGCTATTTTAATACTGCACCAACTTTACAAGGGATGCAAGATAGTCTGCAAACAAAATTGATTGATGTGACATGGAAGTTCTCGCTGGATAGATGGGTGACAATCAACTCAGATGGTGCATTTCGTCGCAATTGCTTTCGATTAACTACTAGGGGATTTTTTCGAGACAGTCACAGTAAGTGGCTAGGGGGTTTCGCGGCTGTCCTTGATGTTTGCAACGCCTTTAAAGCAGAATTATGGGGTGTCTATTTAATCTTAGAAGAAGCCTGGACGCGTGGTTGGCACAAGTTGCTTCTTCAAATTTATAACAAACGTGTTGTTCAGGCTATTACAAGTGATGTAGTGCCTTATCTTTCCTAGAAGTTATTGATTAGATGCTTATCTTATACATTTTCATCATCTATTTTACCTCTTTTTATATGATGATACTGCTAAGTTGGGCGTGTTCTCTTCCTTTTTGCAGAAACCAGATAGAAGAACCAAAGAAGAAAGAAAGGAACAAAAATGTCAGAAAGAAAGCAAAAAGATGGCAATGGTGATAGAAGAGTTGAAACAGAAGGAACATGTCTCTTCCCTAGGCCTAGGGAAGAGCACATTTGCACTAGGCCTAGGAAGCTGTCAACGAGACCAATGGGCCAGTGAAGTGGGCCTGGCCCGCAAATAAGGGAAAAATGCGCCAACACTTCTGCACTCGAAAGAAGACTTCCAGAAGGTGTTTGAAAGCTGTAAACATCCTAAGGGACGAGAACAAACTATTTCTGCTTTTATCTTAAATTCTAGAAAAACAAGGATAGGGATATAGATGATTTTTATTCTTTCCGAGTTTATTTAGAGAGGGGAGTCGAATTTGAAAGGGGACTCTCTCTCTTCTTTTTTGGTTCTCTCTGAAACTAGACTTGGAACTCCATTGTTTTGCTCTCCTCACCTTCTTCCTTGAAACGAGGAGATTCGTAGTTTTATGTAATTGAATTTCGTATTTTATTTTATTATGTCTATTTCTAGCTAAGTAAATCATTCCTGGTAAAAACTCCAAGGTTCATGATTCCATATTGTGAGATCTAAACGTATTTAATAAATTATGAATTTTAAATTTCTTCTCTTTCTGATTTCTTGTCAATTTATTCCTGTTTGATTTAAGTATGATCAACTTAAGTTTTAAACCTGAATAAGTACAGTTTTTTCTAATAACTTTGGGTCTACATTGTTAGAAGGAATCCGTAGGCAACTAGCTCTTGGCCAGCCGGGACTCAGTTAGAGAAAGAGAAGAATTAGGTTTATAGAGGTGAGTGGACTGATCCCTAGGCCTAGGAATGGTCTCTCCTTGTTTTTATCAACCAACTAGTTAAATCCTATAAGTGAACCTTAGGATTGCTAAGGAGGTTAGGGTTCTTAATAGAGAGATTTCTTTAAAAAACTTGATTAGGAGGAGAGTAGGAAGTCAAAGTGAACCTTACTTTTATAACCACCCTATGAAACTCAATTTTAAACATCTTTGCATCAATGATCAATACATGTGAATTATAACCTTGGGTATGTCTTTACTGAGAATTTCTTATCATCTGATTCTATTCATTATTTGTTTGTTTATTGCTTTGATTGAATTTTATTTTATCAATTAGTTCTTACAAAACCCCCTTTTATTGGTTATTACCATTGTCACTATTGGTCATACTTGGAAACCAGAATTAGACCGTAAATTTCTGATGGACGAACCTCTTATTATTTGCTACAATATATATTTGTCTCTTTGTGATAAGTTGTATTCTTATTATTTTTGACGGATTCGGCACCCATCAGCTGTAGACAGATGCGATCAAGAATCTTTTACATCTTCCTTGGATAGTCCACGTCATGCACACCTATCGCGAGGCCAATTCGGTTGCAGATGAGTTTGCTAACTTGGCATTTGAGATTCCTTCTGCTTACACTTGGTTTGATTATGCACCCCTGATGTGTTTCTAAATCTCTTAGGAGATCGTACGGGTACTTCTTTCCCAAAAATCATGTTGGCATAGTTGTCTTGTTTTTTTCCTTCTTTTTGATATAAAAAAAACATAGGTTTTAACCAACTTTAAGACGAGAAATAATTTTGTTATTTAATACTTTTGGAGTTGTTAGATACAAGTAAAAAGAGCATTCTAAAAAATCGTCCTCTCTTGAGATTGAGCTCCGACAAGGGTATGAAACTATATTGAATCAAGAAGAACTCTTCTGGAAGCGGAAATCTAACGCATCAGCCAACTCCAGTTAAGTGACGGTAAGTGGTGTTCGATACAAACATCCTCTCTTTACATGTGCAAAACTTTTACAAGGACCTATACTCCGCCGATTCAGATGTTGCTCCTTTGTACGTATCCTATTTACTGTGGATTTTCTCTCCCTCCTGTGTTTGATCCTGCGTTGTTAATTCGTGAAGCTTTAGAGAGCGAGGTGCGGGCTTCCCTTTGGGAGATGAAACCTCTCAAGGCTCCTGGGGGAACGGCTACAACGCTGCTTTCTTCCAACTTAATTCATTGGGACGTTGTTACAAACTCCATTTTCACTTTCATGAACGAGAGCTTGCTGGGAAAAGATTTTGATGAGAATCTTTGCAAAGCTCTAATTACTATTATTCCCAAGAAGGAGGCTCCCACCTACATAGTGAATTCTCGTCTGATTAGTTTGTTATCTGGTTAATTTAATCAACCAATTGATTAATAAAATTAAATTAAAATACATAAACTTCACTTCTATCATTATTAAATATTTATTCTATCTATTTTCACATTTATAATCATAAATTAATTATTTCAATAAATTAAACTAAACATTAATAAAAAACTATATTCATATTAATTAATTAATAAATAAAAGTTTGGAAAAAATATGAAATGTGGACAAAAATGTAACTAATATGGAAAAATTAATTAATTTATTCAGAATTTATTTTTAATTTATTCCTTTTAATTTATTTTTTTCAATACAAAACTCTATATTTTTTATTTTTTAGTAGAGTGAACTCTCATTATTTGCTATCATATCCATTTCAATAAAATGAAAATAATATATTTGGCGTCTTATATTCATATAGGATAACATGTAATTTTTTGTCTTTTAAAATCTTATTTGTCATTTAATCTTCCTATTATCATTTTTTTTATTCTTTAGATTATATTATATACACTTACAATAATTGACAACACAGTAATAAGAATAATTGGGTAACAATCATATATTAAGATAATAAAACATAAACATTTAAAAAAAAGAAGACTTTGATCTTAATATACTAAGTTGAACGCATTACGAGCTTCACCATACTCCTCAATAAGAGTATCAACACATTGTCCAGATGTAGGCAAACCAAGTAGGTTGTTTACTAGCTCAAGAATTAATTTCAATCTACCACTGTGAACAGACAACTCTTGAGAATCAATATCAAAATTTAATACTAAATCCTCTAAAATTCTCATTCTTTTCCTACAAGCAAAAGGCCACCTAAATCCATATATGTAATAACTTTTTTCTGGGCAAGCATCCAACAAAACTACAAACTCAGAAAACTTGTCTAGCGAGGAGTGTGATTCTATTTGATAATCCGCTGAACGGGGTGAGGGCTCTTCCGTCAAATGGCATGCCGGAGTATTGTGATTGAAGCTCCTTGAGCGACCTACAAAACCGCCGGAGTAATCTCCGGCGGAGAGTCTCCGATGCCAAAGTCAGTGTTTGGATAATAGTGTCTAGAGAAAGTATGGGGCTGCTTAGCTTGTGTCCTTGAGATCAAAAAAGTCCCTTTTCAAGTACTTCCCCCTAGTCCATATGTAGGGTTAGAGTGGTTGAATCATTTGACTTTCCTCCCCCTTTTTTCAGAGGGTGGTTGAAAGGTAAGGTCTAATAATTGTAACGTGTAGCTACTATATGATGAGTTGGTGGGGGCAGGTAAGGCTGTTCCCCACACCAACTTTGACTAAATGTATAATGGGAGTTATATAAAATATACCTCTGTTTGGAGCTTACTGCTCGTGTCAAATCGGTCAGGTGCCGTTCTCGCCAATCGGCCTGGTGCCGTTTGGAGGCTGTTGACTTGGTCAACGTATGAAGCGGTGCCGATCCGTTTCCTCATGGCTTGAATGGATCGGCTTTGTGCCGTTTGGTGACAACGGGCCAGACTTGTCCTTTTGCCACTTATTCCCGTTGACTTGGTCAATCGGTCGTAATGCCGTTTTGACTGGTCAACGGTACTTGTGAAGGTACAATGTCCGTTATGCCCTTCTGATTATTTTATGTATTATCACTATTCCCTACAAAGAAAAATACCAAAAATCAAGTTTGGTTAAAATTAACATTACAATAAATAATTTATTTCTTAGTAAACAAGTCAACTGTTAGTATAGCTTTCTCGATTGTTTGTGTAACTCCACACGCTTTATATCACCTACATCTTCTTGTAGGACTTGCTTCTTTTTGTATTGTTTCTTCTCATCAGCTGTGAGAGAGTTCCAATAATTAGATACATCCTTTGCGGCCTGAATACAATACAAACAATCATTTAACATAATTAGTGTATAGCTAAAATCACAATGAAACATCATAATGATTTAAAAATAAAACTATAATTTCTCAAACCTTCATTTTTATAGTTGACCGTAACTATCAACCCATATCCCATGCACTGCACTATATATATAAAAAATACACGATCAAAACTAAAACACATGACAAAACCATACGAAAACATAAAAAAGAATACACACTAAAAGTTAATCCATGAGTTTTTGTGTATTAATTTATTTTCCAAATTAGTCTCGTTAGTTACGGAAACGTCCTTTTTTACAAGGTCATTGTGTTGGTCTTCCATGGCTGCATAATAAATATAGGTAAAAGTTAGCATCAATCTATAAAGTTGAGGCTCTGCTGTGAACAAATATCAGGAACACACCAGCTACAAAATCAGGAAAAAAATAGGCCAATGCAAGCATCAACACCATGCACAAACGTCAGTACTCCTATTGGCTCCCTATTTTGCTAGATTATCTGGAAATTAGTTGCTTGTCAGTATGACATAGTGAAAGGAAAAAGTTCCAATGTTCTAATAACCATGTGCATCAAAACTAAACTACTCCAATCATGAACAAGGTATTTCAAATTGTTGTCTAATGTGAGCTGCAAAAAATAAATCTATCACATTGACAACAAACAACAACGTTAAGAGGAAGTAAAAAACCTCTTGATTTTGATAGTATATTCATAGTTCCAAATAAATATTTTGATAGTTCTGCAAAATTAATATGAGTGGGTTGCTCAAATAAATATTAAATATGCAATTTAAAATAACTTACGAAATTAGACAAGTCAGACAAAAATATGCCTTAGTAAATTAAGTTCAATATGGAGTAATCTAGGAACCTTTTTTTTAAATAGACTAAAGTTGGGGCCTGCAAGAGTCAAGCAAGAGAACAGTGATACGGTTGAGTCTGCACACGTACATGCTATTTCCTGACTAATTAATTACTCATTGATTTGCAATTGCATAAAACCAATTACATACATACTTGTAATTAATAATGTGGAGAAAAAATACTTAATTAATTGCCTTGAGATGTTCTTGAATTACCTAAGGATTTAAAGGACAAGAAAACGACAGATTCAATTTTAAATTATATGACTCATCAATGGAAGCTAGATGGGAGGAAGGAGAACTTAGAAGAAAAACCCTAAAGAGATAGCTCCAAAATTAATTTCAACCAATTAAACTACTCATTTCAATTCTAACAATACTTCCAAGAATTCAAATAGAGGATTATAGGAGAACAAGTTGAAGGAAGAATAACAATGATTTGCCCAACTCCCTTCTCTTCACTCTTTTTCGGCCATACAATCCACTCAGACAAGAGTTTTTATCCCTGACATTAACGCAAAATAAAGGAAGGCAGCCAAATTCCATTGATATTGTGCAGGACTCAAAACGCTTCCATTGAAATAAAGAAAGGAAGCCAAATTCTATTGATATTGTGCTGAACTCAAAACGCTTCCATTAAGGGTCACGCTTGACAGAGGACAATCAAATTTAAGAGCATAGCAGGCACATACTGAAAAGAAAACACAGACTTAAAAAAATTGGATCATATAATGCCTTTTCAATATGCTTTAACTCTCTCCCGTTATCCAATTGCATATTAAAAATAAATAACAGTAAAAACACAATCAAACATATATAGTACTAAATTAAGATTATGCTGATTAGAATGCTTACCTGGTTTTTCAATAATAGAATCCAACAAACAAAATCGACTATCGGTATGTATTTAAAGGATGAGACTTGAAACCACTTCATATGTCATAAATATCATAGAAATGATGAATCGATACACCACACTTAAGTAACCAAGTTTGTCTTCAAACACCACAATTAAGAACGACAAATCATGTTGGCCACATCAAAAGGTTAAAATCGGAAAAAATTATTATCACAAGAGGACATTATAAGGGGCAAACACAAACGGGGATTCTGATCGTGAATACAACACAAGTAGCGCCAAACAAAATAGGAGAAACACAATTGAATTCAGATATAAAGGGCAAACGGGTAAAAAGAAGACGAGAAATTGATTATATAAAAGTCAAATTGAATGAGGGAAGGATTTGATAAAGTAAAATAATCTACCGGCCAGTTGATGATCTCCTTCCCCAACTTGTTAGCGTCACTGTGTTGGGAAGCGAAGAGAAGAGAAGTCGTGCAAGAAATCATTGGAAATGGAGTTACAAGATGAGACAAGTTCAAACTTTGATCAAAATCAAGAATTCATGGTTTTAGTATTCAAGATTGGAGTTGCTTGTTCTCTTGAAAATCCAAGGGAAAGGATGAGAATGGATGATGTTGCGGCCCAGTTGATTTCAATCAGAGACAAATTTCTTAGATCTGGAGGAATGAGGGTTGTTATAAGAACTTGATTGAAATACCATTTAGCATTTCCTTTGTTTTTTTCTATGCTTTTTTCAACGAATTCCAACTTTGTCATGTATGGATGACATTGGCAACTAAGGGGGCTAATAAAATTCCTCAAGCAAATGGAAATTGTGTTTATATAACATTTTTTTATATGCATTAAAAATTAAAACAATGTACTCCCTCCATTTATGTCGTATTTAAGAGGGAAAAAATATAACTCATTTATGTCTTTTTTTAAGAGAACAAATACACTAATTAGTTTTAGTTAAAATTATTATTTTTTTACCTTTTTTTCATTTTTAAAAATTGTGTCTTAAATATTCACTCAATCAACTATAACTTTCTTTACATCTATCCCTGTGACCATTATAATCACTTTCCCTCCCGAAAATAATTATTTTTTTGGTATGTGAAATTATAGTTAAAACAAATTTTAAACAAAAATGGATTAACTAAAAATATCAGCGCTTTACTATAATTAATTAATTATTAAGAATTCGAAGATTAGTATATATTCTACTTTTGAAAATAAATTACTAGTGTTATCCATTTTAATTATGGATTAGGTTAGATAAACTCTTATATAAACACAAATGTTGTGTAGTATATAGATTTTTTTTAGAGTATTTGTATCCGTCACTAAATAAAAGATATTTAGATAAACTTAACAAAAGGATAAATAAGAAGACAATATAGAAAAAAAATTAATTATACATTAAAATTCATACAATATACGTACTTTTTACAATTGTTCTCTAGGAGTTTTCATTTTTTTGATATCCTTGTATGATTCTCTCATTCTCTACACTATCAAAAATTTCTTTTTCAACAAAAGTAATCAAACAATCATTTAACATATCATCTCCCATACGGTTCCGTAGTCGATTCTTCACAATGCTCATATAAGAAAAAGTCATTTCCACTGTTGCAGTTGCAACCAGTAAAATCAAAGCTAGCTTTAAGAGTAAATACACCAATGGATAGATAATATGCTTTCTTCTTTCAACTAACTTTTCGGGAAGATCATTAATCCCTTTCAAATTTGAAAATTCAACATCCGACCGCATATCAAAAATATAATTCTGAAGTTGATTATCAAGAGCAAGAACATCAATTGTAGAAAACTCATTAGGATAAAATTGAGTCAATTGAAGCAATTTATCCTTATTTAAAGCAACAAAGGAGTCTCTTGGATTTAAACATGCCACACAAAAGAGTAATTCACTATTCCTCTCATCAAATCGATTATTGAGCTCATAAAATTGCATATCAATGACTTGATAAAATAAATCAACTTGATAATGATGTAGATTGGAAATTTGCTCACATTTTCGCCTTGGTTTACCTTGGACAACAAACATATCACTCATAGTTGGAAGATTTATATTATGTTTGCCACAAAATAAAGATACTCCATTAAGTAATAACATCCAACCTTCATCCCTCATTGACTGCAGTCTCAACTTGGATACTTTGAGTAAATCTAAAGCATTTACTATGTCTTGATCTTTTATTTGAAGTGCTTGAGAGAATTCATTAGTAATTCCTAATATATTGTTCATCAAATGCAAACAAAATATAAATTCAAAATATTATACCGTATTCAATGATGATGCTTCTCCTCTTTTATCTACATTCAAGATATCTTCCTCTATCATTTCAAGTACATCAATTATTAAAGAGAATAAACCGATTAAGCTGAGCATTGTACCATAATGTGAACCCCATTGAGTATCTCCTGCTCTTTTAATGGTCTTCTCTTGATTCAAACCTTTTCCACTACTTATTGCACCATTTTGTAATCCTTCAACCACATGATCTTTTTGCTTCTCTTGAAGGGCATCTTGCCTTTTGCATGAAGCTCCAACCACATTGCACACGTTAGCAACCATATTAAAAAAAGATAAAATTGTAACTTGTTTTTTTGCAACAATAACAAGTGCAAGTTGAAGTTGGTGTGCAAAACAATAAAATGCACATGAATTCTCCTTCAAGATCAAACTTTTAAGACCATTGAATTCTCCTTTCATGTTGCTCGCTCCATCATAACCTTGCCCACATACCTTTGACAAGCTCAAGTTATGTTTGGCAAATAAAAACTCCAAGGCTCTCTTAAGAGAGCAAGCACGTGTGTCAGTAACATGAACAAGACTAAGAAAATGTTCAATAATTTACCCCTTCTTATTCACATACCGCAAAACAACACCCATTTGCTCTTTAATTGATATGTCATGACATTCATTAATTAAAATAGCAAAAAAATCATCTCCAATATCCTCAAGAATAATATTAGTAGTCTCACTAGATGCAACACTAATAATTTCTTTTTGGATACTCGGTGCTACCAACTTAAGAGTTCCACGAGCATGACTCAAAATCTATCTAATGGTCTCATTGTGGTTAGCAAAGAATTGTAAAACCTCAAGAAAATTTCCTTTATTAATTGAATCTTAAGACTCATCATCACCACGAAAAGCTAGTCCCTGACGAAGTAGAAACCGAATACAATCAACTACTGCAGTCAACTGAATCCAATAATCTTGTTTTATTTGAGTAGATTGTTGAGAAAGAGCCACTCCAAGCATTATTATGACTACTATTAACACCACCAATATATTTCTGTAATCGTGGTTTCATGTCTTTCCAATTGTCAAAGCCAATAGAAATAAAAATACCACTCCCTCCTTGGTCTCCATTCTCTAAACCCATCAAATAACAACATAAACAAAAAACTGCATTTTTGGATGAACTATACTCCAACCAATTACCAAATTCATCATACAATTTAGGATTAAACCGTCGTTGAATACTTCCAATTAATATTTTAGGAAACTCTATGTCTCGTGGTTGACAAGGACCTTTCAACATATAAGCTCTACAAATTTGATCCCGATCATTAGGATGGTATGCTAAAATTTTAGGTTGCATACCTAGATCAGCAGGAAGATTTTTCAAATCAACTTCTAAAAATCTCTTCAACTTCTTCACAAGTCGTTCTTTACTTTTATTTAGACCAACATTTGATGATATCGATGGTGCTTGAGTAGATGGTTTAATCAAATATTTGTCCATATCTACAAAAAAAAAATATTAATACAATTAGCATATTAATTCTCAAGACATTAGTCATGTGGTGACGGAAATGAGAACTGGAGTTCTACATAGATTGAAACCCGAGCTAAGACCTGTAAAATAGAGAGTGAAGATGAACTTGACAAAATAAAATTTATTTATTTAGGAACTCGGGAGGCCCATTTTCTAGTATTGATAAGAAGTACAAATCATTTAAAAAAAATTGGACCATTTAACAACAAACAAAGAAATGAAATCATTGTTGACTATTATCAAACACTTGGAGTGCATACAAAATTCTTAAGTACACAAACGATATTTAGCATCCATAAGCTCCACAATTCAATCTACCAGCAATACATAGCAATCGTAAAGGAAAACAGTGAGACCAAAGAAAGCATGCAGAGAACACTGTAGTGTATTTATTTATATCAATTTGGTAGAGTAGAAATTACAGACCTTTCGATAGATAGGAAGGGTTATGATCGGCGGTGATAAGGAACCGGAGAGGAGATCGAACGATGGCTACGTAGTGCGAGGCTAGCGGAGCAGAGGGAGAGATAGGTGGAGAGGCGGCAGTGGCGTGGCTGGGTTGCGACGACGATGGCAACGGTGGCGGAGGCGTGGCTGGGCTTGGTGACTGTTGGGATTTGGTCGAGGAGAGGCATTTGGCAGAGGCTTTAGGATTTTTTTTCCCCCTGGCCTCACCCTGGATCCGTCCCTATGTGTTGGCAACGTGGGATACATGTAGTTTTAGGAGCCTAAAAATAAAATAAAATAATTTTCGGGGGTTAATATTTTTTCTTTAGTGGAGTAAATATGAATGATTAAAGAAAAAAAATTAATAAATGATTAGTATGGGAGAATTCAAATTTTTTTAGAAGCAAATATTAAGGATTAAAGTAAAAATAATAGAACTTTAAGGACTACTATGAGAGAATTCAAAATTTTAAGAATAAAATATGGAGTTTTAAAGCAAAAAAATACAACTTTAGTGATTTTTATAGGAAAATTTAGATTTTTTTGGCTTAATATGAATGATTAGTGTGAAAAGAACAAAGTTATAGGGAATATTATGGAGGAACTAAAAAATTAGGAGGGGCGATAACGTCCAAGCCCCTTAGAGGCTCCGCCCGTGAATATATGGGATTGTGATTCTGGTTCTACCCCTTGCTCAATTTCTGACCATCAATATCATGATAGATTGTTGCGCTTTATCCTCAATATGTCGCCATCTTTATACCATTATTTTACATCCAACTCAAGTTCCAAAAATAACTAATAAAACCTATAAAGCACGGACACCGGACAACATTATCATGTGAGAAAATTAATAGGATTTTGTTACGACATATACAGAATTAAACATATACAATATTTGGAAAAATATATTTTAAGTTACTATAAAAAAGTGTACCAACGATAAGAATTTGATAATCAATGTGACATTAACATTAGACTACTAATTAGGCACATAATCCTTATAATGGATGTATACTTATGGTGAAGGCTGTTAAAATCGAGAATTTAACTAAACTCGAAATGAGTAGGTGAAATTAGAAACGTAAAATGGTAAGAGTTTACATACTATGATAATTTAAATTATTGTTGTTATTATTATTGTATACATAGTAATTTTTCTAAATAATTCGACCAGTAAACATATATTTTAGAAAAACAATTATTTTTTGGACAAAAGACGTTGTTTTGAAAAAAAAATCGACGTCGCTTTCAATTTGAATTAAAACGGTGTCATTTTTGTTCAAAAGCAAACGCTTTCATTTTGACCAAAATGACGCCGTTTTGGTTTTTATTTAAAAAAACTGTCATGTTTTTTTAACTCGGTAAACTCTGACGATTTCACCTAATTTCGAGTTTGTACACAAGTTGAGTCATTTTGGGGGGTTTTACTACTCAAATTTTGACATTTTGACATTTTGTTATGGCATTTCCACATTTCGATCATTTATCCTATTATTAAACCTTTTAAATCGTATCTCTATTTATTTTCGTTCACTTACTATTTATTTTTCTGTTTTATTTTGTTTCATGTCATTTCATTTTTATTCTGTTTTTCCATATTTTACTTTTCTTTTTCGTTCGAACTTCTATTGGTTTCAAGCAAGGTTCCTCGGACCATAGATCGAACACTTTCGTTTATTTACTATTTATTGTTTATTATTATTTTGTTTTATGTCATTCATTTTATTTCACTTAGTTCGTATTTTAGTATTTTTTCCCGTTCAAGCTTCTATCTGTTCCAAGAAAGATTCCTCAAACCATAGATCGAACATTTCCATCTATTTACTACTTATTATTTATTTTGTATATTTATTGTTTATTATTTAATTTTTTTCGTGTCATTTTACCTTATCCCGTATTTTTAGCATTTTTCTGTTCGAAACCAATGACATTTCTCGTACCGTTAGCTCGATCCGAATAAATAAATAAAACCCTCATTCTCATCGTCCACTGTTGGATCTGTTTGAGGATGAGAGTCAAACATATCAAACGGCTCCCTCTCCTTTTTTTTTCCCTTTTAAACCCTTACCATCACATTAAATACAACCTCGATCAACATCGATCGCCATCGCCACAGTGCCTCTCCCATCGCCTGTCGTTCTCACTTTTGGCCACCATCATCACCACCTCCCATCACCGATCACTATTCATCGTCACTCGCCCTTCCTCACCACGTTTGTGACGACCACTCTCCCCTTGCTCACCACGCTCACCGCGGCCACACCGCCTATATAAACCCCTCAATTTCCAACCATGAAAACAACCAATTCACATTCTCTCCCTCTCAATTCTCACTCTCTGCAACTGCAATCAAGGTTTAATTCTATTTCTGCTTTTGATTTAATTAATTACTGCTTTTAATTTGATTAATTGACCGTTGCCCTTAGGTTTAATTGATTTAATTTAATTGCTGCACTTGGTTTAATCATTTGTTGCCTCTGATTTGATTTAGAGTAATGCTATTTAGGCAGAATTACAAAATTGTCATTAAGAAAAATACCAAACCCTAGCTTCATCATCCTCCCGACATTTCTCCTCTCTCCCTCCTTGCCTCCAAACCCTTAGAAACAGCCACCCTCCTCCCTCCTCGTCCTCCACCTCAAGCGACATCCACCGCCACCGCAAGCGACGACTTCTCCTCCTCCCGACATAGCTTCTCCTCTCTCCCTCCTTGCCTTCAAACCCGAGCGACAACCTCCTCATCCTCCACCTCAAGCGACAGCCACCGCCACCGCAAGCGACAACCTCTCCTCCTCCCGACATAGCTTTTCCTCTCTCTATATTTACGACTGCCACCGCAAGCGACAACCACCGCCACCGCCACCGAATCCGCTCTCTTCTCCTGGAATCGTTAACAACTCTACTAATTTCTTGCATTATTTCTTGCAATGATGGGTTTTATATGCTTCTGGTTTCTGGGTTTTTGAGGTTTTGTTGATTGGAGAATTGTTCTGTATGTTAATTTGGAAAATCTTATAGCTTTGATTGGTATTTAGTAGTTTTTGTCAGCTGATTTTTAATTTGGAATTTGTGGATTTGTGGCATGGCACGCAACTGCTAATTTGTGGATTTTTTGTTAGCTGATTTTTAATTTGGAATTGTTGTGTATGTTAATTTGGAATTTGTGGATTTGTTATCAAAGTGTGCGAATGAGGCAATGTTTGTTCTTGAGGCATACAAGACATTGTGTGACCGCGAGCCCTTCCCTGCTCATTAGGTTCTTCAAGATTTAGATAGCATCTCTGGTAAGCCCACCTTTTAATTTACTTAATTGGTTGAAACAGTTTTTGATGCAACGAGTCTGTATTGATTCAGAATAAAATAGTACAGTAGATCAACCAATCACATAGAATGGTGTGATCGATCTTTTGATGCTTCAGAATAATTAATGTCTCAACTAATCACACAAAAAGAGCTAATATGGTTGTTGATACCCGAATTTTGACGCCATTTTTAATTAATTTTAGCATTTCTGTTATTTAGTTAATTTACTGTCATTTTCAGTTGATTTACTGTCGCTAGCATTTTTAAGTGTTTCATCGCATTTTAGCATCATCGTTAGCATCGTCAGCTTTCGAAATCGCATTTTTAATTTTTCGTCACGTATTTTCATTATTATTATCATTATTATTTTTAGCCTTAAAAAATCACATTTTTTAATTATCCGGCAGTCGTTTGCTAGTTTTTTCTTCGTTTTAGGTCATCACATGAATTTTAGGTCTTTTAGTTTTTTAGTGCATTTTTTTAGTATTTTTATTATTTTATTATTATCTTCGTTCGAGCTTTTATTGGACCCGAGTAAGTTCGCTCGGACAATAGCTTGACTTTGAAATGTTTTCCATCAACTAGTTGCTAGCTTTTTTTCTACTCGCAACGGTCTACAGCGTTTCGTGTAATTTTCGACGTAACATTTCTATTTTTCCGTTCGCGCGTTTCACGCTTTTGAACGAGAAAATAATCGCGCTAAACGAAAAATTCTCGTCATTCGCTGTAGACGGTTAGACTCGTCGTATTTTTCTCTATGCGCAGGTACTGTCGGTTCGAAAAGTCTGAACGATTGCTCGCAGGACTCGACTCGAGGCCATTTAAATAAGACTAAAAGGGCCTTTGATCTCAACCGTTGATCTGGTCAACCATGAAAAGTCAACCAGATCAACGGTTGACTATTTAAGTGCATGGTGCACATGCACCGTACGCACGAACCAGCAGCGAAGCAGGCCACCAAGCAGCCTGCTCCCGTCGTGTCCTAACCGTTTCCTGTCCCGTCGATCATCATCACCCTCGACCTAGACCAGCCACCTCACGGCCGTAGCTCCTCCACCGCGACAAGAAGCCACCACGCGCAGCCACGCCCTCCAAAAGCCACGCGACTTCGGGCTATAAATACAAGCCCTCTCTCAACGTATTTCGGGCACCAAAATCGCAAGAAAACTTGCTCTCTCTCCCTCCTTGATCAGCTTGCTCATTTAGAGCGACAATCGCCCAGTTTAAAGCTTGAGAGTAAGCTTTCTCTCTCTAAGCATTTTCGGTTTTTAAGCATGTTTTTTTCTTTAAATTCGTTTGGCTTGATCTTGAGCAAATAAATTGTTTATTTTTATGCCATTAATTCACATGCATAATGTAGATTAAATACATATTTTTAATTTTGAAAATCGTTAGCTAGATTGTGCGAATTAATTAGTTTTTGATAATTAACGGTTTTGTCATTTTTTCAAAATTAAATTCTGTACGATTTAAACTAAAAATTGAGGTTCGTACGATCACGAAGTCGTCGAAGAGACGAGCGTCTCGGTATGAACGGTTTTTCAAACGGCCACCTGTGGCCGGAACTTGGCCGCCGGCGACCAAAGAAAGAGATGATGAACAGTGCCAGGCTTCGGCACTGTTCACGCGGGAAAGGTGATGGGTCAACCATTAAAATGCTTTCCTTGGGCCAGGCACTATTCCTGGCCCATTTCAATTTTTCCTTTCATTTTTAAATTGGGCCCAACCAATTTTCAATTCTTTCCATGATTTCGGATCACGTTTTTTCGTAAAAATAATTCGTATGCTTCTTATGATTATTTTTCGTACTATCAACTGTTTAATTTTCTGTACTTATCAACTGTTTAAATTATTCGCACTTTAAATTTCCGCAATTTACTTTCGGCAATTTAAATTCAATTATTCATTTTACCGCCTACATGGTCGGTCGCATTTTAATTCTCGTAAATATCAACTGCTTTAATTTTTTGCAAGCTGCTGGAAACTCTTCCGCAACATCAACTGTTTAATCTTCTGTACTATCAACTGTTTTAATTTTCTGCAAACATCAACTGCTTTAATTTTTCGCAAGCTGCTGGAAATTCTTCCGCAACATCAACTGTTTTAATTTTCTATACTATCAACTGTTTTAATTTTCTGCAAATATCAACTGCTTTAATTTTTCGCAAACTGCTGGAAATTCTTCCGCAATATCAATTGTTTTATTTTCTACAAATATCAAACTGTTTAGTTTCTGCAAATATCAAACTGTTTATTTTCTGCAAATATCAAATTGTTTATTTTCCGCAATATCAAACTGTTTATTTTTTTGCAAATATCAAACTGTTTATTTCCTGCAAAATATCAATTGTTTTAATTTCCATACTGCTGGAAATTCTTCCGCAAATATCAATTGTTTTATTTTCTGCAAATCCTCAACTGTTTTAAATCCCCTATGAATCGTCAACTACAATCAATTTTTCTGCACCAATCAACTCAGCATTTAATTTTCGTATGCGTTAAATAAATCATTTTTCACATGCAATCAACTCAGCATTTAATTTTCGTATGCGTCAAATCAATCATTTTTCGCATGCAATCAACTCAGCATTTAAATTTCGTATGCGTCAAATCAATCATTTTTCGCATGCAATCAACTCAGCATTTAATTATTCGTATGCGTAAAATTAATCATTTTTCGCATGCAATCAACTCAGCATTTAAATTTCGTATGCGTTAAATCCATCATTTCTCGCATGCGTTAAATCCATCATTTCTCGCATGCGTTAAATCCATCATTTCTCGCATACAATCAACTGTCATTTAAATTCTCGCACTCGTAAAATTGCTTATTTATTTCTCAAGCTATCGCTAACACTCTCACTTTGTAGGTTTTAATTTCAAGTTTCGCTCGAAAGTATGCCTTTCGATTCCTTTTTATTTATTCGACGCTTTTCGTAAATATCAATCATACACATGACATATAGAACTGCTAGAACAAAAATCAACCCACATGAACAACGTGTTTAAAGAGTTGCTTAAAATGCCATGCTTATGTGATTTTAAATTCTCGCATATATTGAGAGCATGTACATGGGGACTTTCGATCCCACATCAGTTTTTCCACTTCAAAATCTATCATTTAAATTTGTACTCTGTTAACAATCCATGATAGGATCACATAGTAATTAATCTAATCATGCATGGCCCGATGATGACATAGAGGGCGCTCATTCAGTCTTATGGAAAATCCAGTCCCATCACGTTACGGTCAGGAATAATCAATCGGTCTCGATAAACGGTAACCCCGTCCGAAAGACGTTCAAACGGTAACCCCGTTCAACGATTAATTATTTCTGAACGTCACGATCATAAAAAAAAAAGACTAAAGTGACGATTCCTCTGAGGGTCCCCCCTTTCAAAACAAAACGCATTTTATCAAACACCTTTTTAAAACATCTCTCTCATCAACCGGTGACCATTTTCGGATGTGACTCGGGTGCCTAACACCTTCCCGAGACCATAATACGACCCCGAACCTTTGTCTGGGGTCCAAACCCGTCTTTTGTGCCTTTAGTTTTTTTTACTTATTATATTTCCTATGCCATGACGATTAAGGTTCCCTAAACCTAGCAACCAAATTAGGGTGGTGACTTCATTGCATGTTGCGAGGCGTCTGTTTACGCTGAGCATTGTAAGGTCCCAAATTTTGTTGCACACAAGCGAATTTTTAATTTTCGGGGGCGCGACAGTTTGGCGACTCCACTGGGGAATTTTAGGGTCGGAGCCGGTTTTATCTTTTAGAGAGGTGTTTATTTGCTTTGATCAATTGTTGGTCTGTTCATTTATTTGCTTTATCAATTGCCATATGCATTTCATAGCGCCCTACACCCAGGGGACAATTACCAAAATAGGAGGGTAGTAGTGACGCCCTAGGACACGTGTCCTAGGTAGTGTTCACCAACCCCAACTCAGATGAACCCCTAAAGCCAGTCGAAAGGTTACTCGATTTAGCAAGGAATCGGGACACTGGACGACACTTTAGGGACCTTTTCATGGTATCATCCGGGAACTGTTCAAGCCAGTTAGAGGTGTCGGAATCAGAGCCCCAGCACGTGCATCATGATTATACCTGTTTGTCGTGGCTCTATTCATCTTGTTGCCATGATTTCCATTTTTTTCATAAATTTTCTGTTATACGAACTGTAAATTTTCTTACACGTGCAGGTTACTTTGCATTTAAAATTTTAGTTTTGTCCCACAGGACCCGTTTTGCTCATTCGATATGTCGGCACCTACACTACTTTCACTTGATATTTTCAGGAACGAAGTTTCAACGATCAGGCACTGCAAAGCCGGATTACAGCTTTAGGGGCCAAGATAGGAATGCAAAAAGGGGAGATGGCCTCGATGGAATACCTTTGGCATGAGCAAGAGAATTTCGACTTCCAAAGTTGACACCTTCACTAGAAGACTCAAATATCGACAAACCTTCATTTTTCTCATGTAACTAGGATCCCTGATTTCATCTATTCTAGCCATTTTTGATGAATTTAGGTAGTTGGCAAATTTACCATATTTTGTAAACACTTTTTAAATAAAGTCGCACTCTTTCGGATATTTATTAAAATGCCTCAACTTTCCATATCAATTGTCCATCCAACACAACTTAAAAGACCATCGCAAAAAGAAAAAGAGAAAATCCTTCCGGGATAAACACTATCGTTTCACCAAAATTTTGAAATTTTTTTCTACCAAATACTCAAAACATCCGAACATTACTCCTTGCTCATCACAAAACTTCAAATTCACGGTTTAGATCATCGTCCCTCCCCTCGGATGGGTTCGCCAGGCATCAGGCCCTGCATCGTTTGAAAGCATAGTGTAAAAGAGATCTTCCTAGCATGGCGACATTGGTTGCCCCTACTGATTTGGGTTTCGCAGATAGCATCTCCAATTGCTTCACATCGTTGGAATGAATAGAGGCTTCCTTCGCATCTTGTAAATAGCTGGGATACCTCGCCTCTCCGACCGCCCTGAAAATATCAAGTGAAAGTGTAGCCGGAAAAGCGAATGAGCAACGTGGAGGCCTCGGGATCGCCCATCACCTGCATATCCCCACTTGTACTTACTATTTTTTCGTATTTTCTTTTTTCAGGTTCACGATAGCTCCTCGCAAGCGAATTACTCCGCCAAGGCCCCCCATAACTAGACTTCAAGCGCAAAAAATGGCCGAACCAACCAAGACAGAAGAGGCATTGGCTGCTAGAATAAAAGAGTTAGAAGAGCAAGTAAGGGTTACTACAGAAAAGGCCACTCAGGCCGAAAAAGAGCGAGAGGAAGCAACCACTAAGTTCCCACCTGGTTTTGGTCCTAGTCAAATGATGGGACCCTCCTCATCTGCCATCATTGGATCTTTAGTCCCCCAATCACTCCCTGGTCCTAGGGGTCATTGGAAATGGGTTGGTCCCTTCACTGTACCCACCACGGCAAATCCTATGGTTAGTGTGGGTGAAGAAATCGCCACGTCACTTCAGCACCTTTCGACCAACCCTGTTGTGGACCCCAGCAAGAGCCAGGCCCACCTAGAGAACTTGTATCTCCCTCCTATTCCTCCGAGCACAGTTCCCGGATCTGTGGGAACTCAGCCTCTTACTTTCAACCCAACACAACCTCAGTTCTCGTCAGAACCTATGCTACCCTTCGGTTCTAACCCCATCAGGGCTGAGCAACCGAAAAGTGACCGACTGAATCTACTCGAAGAAAGACTCCGAGCAATTGAAGGGGCTGATCCATTTGACCCTACCGGCCTTGCCGATATGTGTATGGTCCCCGGGATCGTTATACCTCCGAAGTACAAGATCCCTGACTTCAAAAAGTATACTGGGGTAGAGTGCCCAAAGACCCACCTCAAAGCATACTGCAATAAGATGGCCGAGATGATCCACAACGGGCCGTTGTTGATACATCTATTCCGAGAAAGCTTGACCAAGCACGCCCTAACTTGGTATATGGGTCTAGATAGAGCCAGGATCAGGACATGGAGAGACCTGTCCGGTGCCTTCTACAGGCAATACAAATTCAACGGGCCGTTGTTCTGATCTACAGGATCTAGAGAAGAGGACCGACGAATCGGTGAAGACTTATGCTCAGAGGTGGAGAGGGTTAGCATCTAGAATTTCTCTTCCGCTAAATGACAAAGAACTCTCGTCAATTTTCATAAACACTTTCAAGGCTCCCTACTACACCTATCTTATATCCAATCCATCAAATAACTTTTCTGACATAGTCATGGTAGTTGAGAGAGTTGAACAAGGAATTAAGTCCGGGAGGATCACCGCTTCCACACCAGAAGAAACGCTTAAAGGAGCACCTATCATGAAGGAAGGTGTCATCTTTGTCTCCCCGGGACCTAGTAACCGGCAACCTTCCCCCTCGCCTCCACCACAAATCCCACAAAAGAACCAACACACCCATTGGAATAGGGAACCGCTACCACCTCTTCCCATTCCTTTAGAGGAAATTTATGAGCATCTCTTGGCAGCCGGGCAAATTGCGTCAATCCCGATTCAGCCTATACAACCTCCTTACCCGAAGTGGTACAACCCTATTGCTAGATGCACGTACCACGCCGGAGCTCAAGGCCACGCCATAGAAGACTGCTCTGCTCTTAGAGGAAAGGTTAATCACATGATCAAGAACAAATGCATATCTTTCGAAGGTTCTAGCATGACCATCAACCCTATTCCAAATCATGCTTTGGGTAGCGGAAGGATGATATAGGGCTCGGCCATTTGCGTGAAGAAGTCTGGGAGAGGGGGGCCTCTGCGTAATTAGACAGCCGCCACGCTTCCTGATGTCTCTTTGTAATATGTATGCATGTCTTGTCGTCTTTTATAGGAACTTGCGTTCCCCTTCGGTTTAAAAATAAATAAATATATTTAACCCCCTCTTCGAGTGTCTTGCACTATTCGCGTTTCAGGATGAACGTTGATTCAGTTGGTTTTGATAAACCCTATGTCTTTACCGATGAAGAAAGTATCACCACAACTAAGAATGAGGCTAGTATTCCACGCAAATCGGTCCATTTAAGAGAAAGGGCGGAAAAGGAGATAGTCTCTCATCAGGAGAAGTCTTGGGGGCAAGCAACGAAGTTCAAAAGAATGGTGATCCAAAAACACAAGACTCAAACGCACGCCATAGTCGAGCCTACGACTTTAAACAAGGGCGCTTCGTGGGAGGCAACCCACGCGTTCTTTTCAATTATTCTATCTTTCGTTAATTGTAAAATTCAACATCTCGGGATACCTTTTCCCTATCAATTTACTATTTAACACTCTCTTCGTTTCAGTGCAACGAGGCTTGTAAACTTGGGGGCAAGCGAATGAAGTGACGACGAAAAGAAGGCGTTGAAAAATGTCAAAGCTCATTTTTCAAGGAAGTTATCCTTTATGTTTACAATTTTCCCTTTCGTAAATTACGTTTCTGTAAATTATGGTCTCGCAATTTACGTTTCCGTAATTTTACATTTCAGGTGCAACGAGACTTGTAAACTTAGGGCCAAGCAAGTGAAGTGACGGCCAGAAGAAGGTGTCGAAAAATGTCAAAGCTCATTTTTCAGGGAAGTTGTCCTTTTACATTTTTGCAATTTCCGTTTCCGCAATTTACATTTCCGTAATTTATGTTTTCGCGAGTTACATTTCCACGATTTTTAAACTCCGACAATTTATGTTGTTGCAAGAGTGTGCGCGTCATGTTGGCTAAAATCCTTAGTTTTCGCAAAATTTTCTCTTTATACATGTGCAACTTGGGCTAAAAAAAAAAGGGGAAATAGTTTTTACCACCCCTGAACTATCGGCGAAAATCACAAACCTCCCCTGAACTTCATTTTTTAAAGTACGCCTCCCCTGAACTATTGTTTTCGAGCAAAAAGACCCTTCCGTTAACTTTTTCTGTTAAATCTAACAGGTTACCTGCTACAACAGGTTTTTTTTTTTTTTAACCTGTTATAGCAGGTAATTATATTTTAAATAATATAATTAATTTTAAAAATTCAAAAAAATAAATTAATCTAAAAATTCAAAAAAAATATTAATTAATGTAAAAAATCCAAAAAAATAAAAGAAATTCAAAAACAAATTGTAAGATGTCTTAAAAAATTGTAAAAATTATAAAAAATAATTAATTAATATAAAAATTCAGACAAAATCTAAAAAATCTAAAAAATGTAATAATTCTCTAAAAAATGTAATAATTCCAAAAAACATTAATTAATCTAAAAATTCAGAAAAAATGTAATCATTCCAAAAAATAATAATTAATCTAAAAATTCATAAAAAATGTAAAAATTCTAAAAGATTATAAAAATTCCAAAAAAAATTAATTAATCTAAAAATTCAGAAAAAATGTAATAATTCCAAAACAATGTACAAATTCCAAAACAAATGCAAAAAATCAAAAAAAAAATTAATTAATCTAAAAATTCAAGAAAATGTGATAATTCTCAAAAAAATGTAATAATTACAAAAAAAATTAATTAATCTAAAAATTCAGAAAAAATGTAATAATTCTCTAAAAAATATAATAATTCCAAAAAAGAATTAATTAATCTTTTACAATTGTAAAAAATGTAATCTGGAATGTGTACATTTTTCTTGGAATTATTACATTTTTTAGTGAATTATTACATTTTTTCTGAATTTTTAGGTTAATTAATTTTTTTTGGAATTATTACATTTTTTTAAAATTTTTACATTTTTTCTGAATTTTTAGATTAATTAAATTTTGTTTTGGAATTATTACAGTTTTTTGAATTTTTATATTAATTAATTTTTTTTTTGAATTTTTTCATTTGTTTTGGAATTATTACATTTTTTCTGAATTTTTATATTAATTAAATTTTTTTTGGAATTTTTATAATCTTTTTATAATTTTTTAGAATTTTTACATTTTTTATGAATTTTTAGATTAACTAATTTTTTTTGGAATTATTACATGTTTTATGAATTTTTAGATTAATAATTTTTTTTTGGAATTATTACATTTTTTCTGAATTTTTAGATTAACTAACTTGTTTTTAGAATTTTTACATTTGTTTTGGAATTTGCACATTTTTTAGAATTTTTACATTTTTTATGAATTTTTAGATTTTTTTGGAATTATTACATTTTTTATGAATTTTTAGGTTAATAATTTTTTTTGGAACTATTACATTTTTTCTGAATTTTTAGATTAATTAATTTTTTTTGAATGTTTACATTTGTTTTGGAATTTGTACATTTTTTAGAATTTTTACATTTTTTAAGAATTTTTAGATTAATTATTTTTTTTTGGAATTATTACATTTTTTATGAATTTTTAGATTAATTTTTTTTTTGGAATTATTCCATTTTTTCTGAATTTTTAGAATAATTAATTTGTTTTTTTTGAATTTTTACATTTGTTTTGGAATTATTACATTTTTTCTGAATTTTTAGATTAATTAAATTTTTTTTGGAATTTTTATAATTTTTTAGGAATTTTTACATTTGTTTTGGAATTTGTACATTTTTTTAGAATTTTTAGATTAAATATTTTTTTTGGAATTATTACATTTTTTCTGAATTTTTAGATTAATTAATTTTTTTTGGAATTATTACATTTTTTTGGAATTATTACATTTTTTAGAGAATTATTACATTTTTAAGATTTTATTCATTTTTTCTAAAATTTTATATTAATTAATTTGTTTTTATAAATTTTACAATTATTTAAGACATTTTACAAATTGTTTTTGAATTTCTTTCTTTTTTTTTGGAATTTTTACATTTTTTTTGGAATTTATACATTTTTTTTGGAATTATTACATTTGTTTTTGAATTTTTACATTTTTTTTTAATTTTTACATTAATTAATATTTTTTTGAATTTTACATTAATTAATATTTTTTTTGGAATTTTTAGATTAATTTATTTTTTTGAATTTCTTAAAATTAATTATATTATTTAAAATATAATTACCTCTATAACAGGTTAAAAAAAAAAATTCGGTTGTAGCAGGTAACCTATTAGATTTAACAGAAAAAGTTAACGGAAGAGTCTTTTTGCTCGAAAACAATAGTTCAGGGGAGGCGGACTTTAAAAAATGAAGTTCAGGGGAGGTTTGTGATTTTCGCGCATAGTTCAAGGGTGGTAAAAACTATTTCCCCAAAAAAAAAAGGGAAAATAAAAATCCCACGTTTTGAACGCTTTTTTTATCAAGCGTATTCATCACTTTATCACGACACAGATGACTTGTGCGTTCATTAGAAATTATATGAAATATACATGATCTTGTCTGTTAGCTCTTATATCCATGACATGTTTAGACGTAAGCAATCACAAAACATATCCCTGTGAGTATTTTGGGCCTTCACGCCTTGTTTCTTTCATGAGTGTAAGTGCTTAACTAGGTACTAGTTGAATTCGCATAATATCCAGGGTACATGTGCAATTAGACATGGGATAGCAATAAAATAACGTGGGACTTTTACGATCTTCTCCATTTTTTCCGTTTCTCCACCACATATGCCATCACTCTTACCAAAACCTTCACTATCACTCATACCCCGGGAGCCAAGGACCAGTCTCAGCTAAGATTGCCAGCTAGAAATAAAAGCACGCCAAGTTCAAGTTCACAACGAAGGAGACGGAAAAGGTCACCGAAAGATCGCTAAGAGCCATCACCGAAGAAAGACCAAAAACTCGAAGATGAAGGTCGAGGCCTTAAGCCAAAACGAGAAGAGATCAAGACAAAGGTTGTGCTTGCTCTGCTCTGTTGCATTTCAAATCAAATCAAAAAGGGGGAAATAGAGAAAAAAAAACAGGAGAGAAAAAAAAAAAAAGAGGGGAAAAGGGAAAAGAAAAGAAAAGAGAGAAATGCTCAGAGACATTCGAAGAATACAAACAATCGAAGAACCGAAGCAAGCACAGCCTGGGGACAACTAAACTCGAGAAAGCTCGAAGAAAACATTCCCCAGTAAAGACTCGAGAAAAGGGCCCAAGGCCAACTCGAGAAATCTTGAAGCAAGCATCCCAAGTGAGAACTTGAGAAGAAAAGGGCCCAAGGCCAACTCGATAAATCTCGAAGCAAGCATCCCAAGTGAGAACTTGAGAAGAAAAGGGCCCAAGGCCAACTCGATAAATCTCGAAGCAAGCATCCCAAGTGAGAACTCGAGAAGAAAAGGGCCCAAGGCCAACTCAAGTAGTAAGTCGCAGAAGGAATAGCGACGACACTCACTAGTAAAGACTAGAGAAAAAGGGCCCAAGGCTAACTCAAGTAGTAGATCTCGAAGCAAGCATCCCTAGTGAGAACTCAAGAAGAAAAGGGCCCAAGGCCAACTCAAGTAGTAAGTTGCAAAAAGAACAGCGACAACAATCCCCAGTGAAGACTCGAGAAGAGAAAGGGCCCAGAGCCAACTCAAGGAATCTCAAAGGAAACATTCTCTAGTGAAGACTTAAGAAAAGGGCCCCTGGTCGACCAGAAAATGACATTCCCAGTAATGATCTAAGAGCTCATGCATTCTGTCAAGAAAGCATCCCCGGCAAAAGGCGAAGGAACTCGCGCACCTTGCCCTCATCAGGGCCAATCAACAAAGCATCACTCGTCAAAAACTTTCAAACTCATCAGAAAAGCACATCTCCACCAAAACAAACTTCTTTCCGGACATTTCATGTCCTTTCGTTATTTTCCGTGAAAGTCCTATTGATTATTAGTAGACCCATGCATGTGCATCTTCATTTGAAGTCTATTCACTCGGATTGACATTGCGAATTGAAAATTGTGTATCATGTTAGGTGCATCTTTATGAGCGTAAAATACTTAACCTTGTTTCAGAGCGTGAGTGCAAACACTAATATCAGGTGAGGATTGCTTACGGCTGCAAATTGTGGGAAAGTCTTTTCCTTGAGGTCGTTATTTCTTGAACAAGACGTAGACGTTATCTAGACTTGAATCAATCATGTTCATATAACGAAAACTGAACGAACATTTTTATCCAAAAAAGAGAAAAAAGGCTTGAATTTATTTTCTTAAATAAAGAAATAATTTTCATTCCAAACAAAACAACTTGGGGGCAAGCCATGGGTTAAATGTAGGAATATCTGATATTTCTCACATAGGTCAATTGCTCTCTCCTTTTCCATCTGTCGTTGCTTTGTATTTGCTTCCTTTCAATTTGCAGGATACAGATATGCTCCAGTGAAACCTCAACCACGGGTCTTTGATGACAACATCGTTGTAAAACCCTCGCCTTGGATTTTCATCAAAATCCAATCAAACATCGAATGGAGAACATCACCACTCCTCAACCATGGGTCTTCGATGACAACATCGTTGTAAAGCCCTCGCCATCTTTGATTTTCATCAAAATCCAATGGAGTGCGTTACCACTCCCAAATCAACTTCGTGCGGTGGATCATGCTCCCTCACATTCAAAATCAACTTTGCGCGATGGATCACACTCTCTCACGTTCAAATCAACTTCGTATGGCAGATCACGTTCCCACACGGTCGACCACTCTCCATCTCAGTTCATACGGTAAGTTCAAGGTAAGACTTGCTTTCCCTTTTACACCATCTGTTAAGCGTTGTGAAAGGTCACGTCCCCACATCATGTTGTTAATGTCATGTCTGGTCACGTCCGCACATATTGTCTGTTAAGCGTTGTAAAGGATCACGTCCCCACATCGTGTTGATAATGTCATGTCTGGTCACGTCCGCACATGTCGTCTGATAATGTTGTGTCTGGTCACGTCCGCACATATTGTCTGTTAAGCGTTGTAAAGGGTCACGTCCCCACATCGTGTTAATGTCATGTCAGGTCACGTCCGCACATGTCGTCTGATAATGTTGTGTCTGGACACGTCCGCACATATTGTCTGTTAAGCGTTGTAAAGGGTCACGTCCCCACATCGTGTTGTTAATGTCATGTCTGGTCACGCCCGCACATGTCGTCTGATAATGTTATGTCTGGTCACGTTCGCACATATTGTCTGTTAAGCGTTGTAAAGGGTCATGTCCCCACATCGTGTTGTTAATGTCATGTCTGGTCACGTCCGCATATGTCGTCTGATAATGTTATGTCTGGTCACGTCCGCACATATTGTCTGTTAAGCGTTGTAAAGGGTCACGTCCCCACATCGTGTTGTTAATGTCATGTCTGGTCACGTCCGCACATGTCGTCTGATAATGTTGTGTCTGGCCACGTCCGCACATATTAACTGTTAAACGTTGTAAAGGGTCATGACCCCACATCGTGTTGTTAATGTCATGTCTGGTCACGTCCGCACATGTCGTCTGAAAATGTTGTGTCTGGTCACGTCCGCACATATTGTCTGTTAAGCGTTGTAAAGGGTCACGTCCTCACATCGTGTTATTAATGTCATGTCTGGTCACGTCCGCACATGTCGTCTTGTTAATGTCATGTCTGGTCACGTCCGCACATGTCGTCTGATAATGTTGTGTCTGGTCACGTCCGCACATATTGTCTGTTAAGTGTTGTAAAGGGTCACGTCCCCACATCGTGTTGTTAATGTCATGTCTGGTCGCGTCCGCACATGTCGTCTGATAATGTTGTGTCTGGTCACGTCCGCACATATTGTCTGTTAAGCGTTGTAAAGGGTCACGTCCCCACATCGTGTTGTTAATGTCATGTCTGGTCACGTGCACACATGTCATCTGATAAAGTTGTGTCTGGTCACGTCCGCACATATTGTCTGTTAAGCGTTGTAACGGGTCACGTCCCCACATCGTGTTGTTAATGTCATGTCTGGTCACGTCCGCACATGTCGTCTGATAATGTTGTGTCTGGTCACGTCCACACATATTGTCTGTTAAGCGTTGTAAAGGGTCACGTCCCCACATCGTGTTGTTAATGTCATGTCTGGTCACGTCCGCACATGTCGTCTGATAATGTTGTGTCTGGTCACGTCCGCACATATTGTCTGTTAAGTGTTGTAAAGAGTCACGTCCCCACATCGTGTTGTTAATGTCATGTCTGGTCACGTCCGCACATGTCGTCTGATAATGTTGTGTCTGGTCACGTCCCCACATATTGTCTGTTAAGCGTTGTAAAGGGTCACGTCCCCACATCGTGTTGTTAATGTCATGTCTGGTCACGTCCGCACATGTCGTCTGATAATGTTGTGTCCGGTCACGTCCGCACATATTGTCTGTTAAGCGTTGTAAAGGGTCACGTCCTCACATCGTGTTATTAATGTCATGTCTGGTCACGTCCGCACATGTCGTCTGATAATGTTGTGTCTGGTCACGTCCGCACATATTATATGTTAAGCGTTGTAAAGGGTCACGTCCCCACATCGTGTTGTTAATGTCATGTCTGGTCACGTCCGCACATGTCGTCTGATAATGTTGTGTCTTGTCACGTCCGCACATATTGTCTGTTAAGCGTTGTAAAGGGTCACGTCCCCACATCGTGTTGTTAATGTCATGTCTGGTCACGTGTACACATGTCGTCTGATAATGTTGTGTCTGGTCACGTCCGCACATATTGTCTGTTAAGCGTTGTAAAGGGTCACGTCCCCACATCGTGTTGTTAATGTCATGTCCGGTCACGTCTGTTAATGTTGTGTCTGGTCACGTCCGCACATATTGTCTGTTAAGCGTTGTAAAGGGTCACGTCCCCACATCGTGTTGTTAATGTCATGTCTGGTCACGTGCGCACATGTCGTCTGATAATGTTGTTTCTGGTCACGTCCGCACATATTGTCTGTTAAGCGTTGTAAAGGGTCACGTCCCTACATCGTGTTGTTAATGTCATGTCTGGTCACGTCCGCACATGTCGTCTGATAATGTTGTGTCTGGTCACATCCACACATATTGTCTGATAATGTTGTGTCTGGTCACGTCCACACATATTGTCTGTTAAGCGTTGTAAAGGGTCATGTCCCCACATCGTGCTGTTAATGTCATGTCTGGTCACGTCCGCACATGTCATCTGATAATGTTGTGTCTGGTCACGTCCGCACATGTCGTCTGATAATGTTGTGTCTGGTCACGTCCGCACATATTATCTGTTAAGAGTTGTAAAGGGTCACGTCCCCACATCGTGTTGTTAATGTCATGTCTGGTCACGTCCGCACATGTCGTCTGATAATGTTGTGTCTGGTCACGTCCGCACATATTGTCTGTTAAGCGTTGTAAAGGGTTAGGGTCACGTCCCCACATCGTGTTGTTAATGTCATGTCTGGTCACGTCCGCACATGTCGTCTGATAATATTGTGTCTGGTCACGTCCACACATATTGTCTGTTAAGCGTTGTAAAGGGTCACGTCCCCACATCGTGTTGTTAATGTCATGTGTGGTCACGTCCGCGCATGTCGTCTGATAATGTTGTGTCTGGTCACGTCCGCACATATTGTCTGTTAAGCGTTGTAAAGTGTCACGTCCCCATATCGTGTTGTTAATGTCATGTCTGGTCACGTCCGCACTTGTCATCTGATAATGTTGTGTCTGGTCACGTCCGCGCATGTTGTCTGTTAAGCGTTGTAAAGGGTCACGTCCCCACATCGTGTTGTTAATGTCATGTCTGGTCACGTCCGCACATGTCGTCTGATAATGTTGTGTCTGGTCACGTCCGCACATGTTGTCTGTTAAGCGTTGTGAAGGGTCACGTCCCCACATTGTGTTTTTAATGTTGTGTCTGGTCACGTCCGCACAGTCGTCTGATAAGGTTGTGTCTGGTCACGTCCGCGCATGTTGTCTGTTAAGCGTTGAAGGGTCACGTCCCCACATCGCGTTTGTTAATATTGTGTCTGGTCACGTCCGCACATGTCATCTGCTAATGTTGTGTCTGGTCACGTCCCCACACCTTATCTTGAAAATTCATAAAGAGTCACCCCAAATATCAAATCAACATCAGGGCAAAGGTATGTTACCGTCGATCAATATCCGAGCAAAGGTACGTTACAACTCTCATTTACATAATTCTACATTTCTGCATAATTATTACTCCCCCTTGAGCGACTACTTTTCTGTCTATCTAAAAATACTCCTCCTTGAGCGACTACTTTTCTGCATATCTAAATAACTCCTCCTTGAGTGGCTATACCTTCAGCACCAGCGTCCGGAGAGCGATAGCCTCGCACAGTCGTGTAACTACATTTCCAGCACCACCATCCGGAGAGCGATAGCCTCTCACGGACCTTCATCCACATTGCCACGTCAACATCCGGAGAGCGATAGCCTCACACAGACATTCATTTACATTGCCACGTCAACATCCGGAGAGCGATAGCCTCGCACGGACATTCATTCACATCACCACGTTGACATCCGGAGAGCGATAGCCTCGCATGGACCTTCATCCATATTGCCACGTCAATGTTCGGAGAGTGATAGCCTCGCACGGACCTTCCTTCGCATTTCCACATCATCGTCCGAAGAGCGATAGCCTCGCACGGACATGCAACCTCATTTTTCATACCAGCATCTAGCAATGCGATAGCCTCGCCCATACTAGAATTTAAAGCATACCTCCTCCCAGAGTGACATCAAAAGCATACCTCCTCCCAGAGTGACATCAACCAACCATCTCCTCCGAGAGTGACATCCACGAACAACATCATCAATTTTGTAAACACTTTTTTTTATCCCCAGTGCTAGCATCAATTCCCTCATCACCAAATAACACCATCAAAAGCATATCTCCTCCCAGAGTGACATCAACATACCTCCTCCCAGAGTGGCATTCAACAAACTACCTCCTCCCAGAGTGACAACAAAATATATATCTCCTCCCAGAGTGACATCAACGAATAACATCAACTAACTACCTCCTCCCAGAGTGACAACAAAATATATATCTCATCCCAGAGTGACATCAACTTACCTCCTCCTAGAGTGACATTCAACAAACCACCTCCTCCCGGAGTGGCAGCAACGAATGACATCAATCGACTATCTCCTCCTAGAGTGACATCCAAAATATACCTCCTCCTAGAGTGACGTCCACAACAATATCTCCTCCCAGAGTGACATTCAACAGATCATCTCCTCCAAGAGCAACATCAATCAATCTCCTCCTCCCAGAGCGACATCAATCAACTACCTCCTCCCAGAGCGACATCAATCAAGCTCCTCCTCCCGGAGCGACATCAATCAACTACCTCCTCCCAGAGCGACACCATCATTGTAAGCTTGAGGTAAGACCCGCTGTGTCGTCAAAATTCGGATATGTAGGGGCAACCGTCTTTACTACTTATCAAATACTTCGATAAGACAGTAAAGAGGGGGCAACTGTTGATACCCGAATTTTGACGCCATTTTTAATTAATTTTAGCATTTCTGTTATTTAGTTAATTTAATGTCATTTTCAGTTGATTTACTGTCGCTAGCATTTTTAAGTGTTTCATCGCATTTTAGCATCATCGTTAGCATCGTCAGCTTTCGAAATCGCATTTTTAATTTTTTGTCACGTATTTTCATTATTATTATCATTATTATTTTTAGCCTTAAAAAATCACATTTTTTAATTATCTGGCAATCGTTTGCTAGTTTTTTCTTCGTTTTAGGTCATCACATGAATTTTAGGACTTTTAGTTTTTTAGAGCATTTTTTTAGTATTTTTATTATTTTATTATTATTTTTGTTCGAGCTTTTATTGGACCCGAGTAAGTTCGCTCGGACAATAGCTTGACTTTGAAATGTTTTCCATCAACTAGTTGCTAGCTTTTTTTCTGCTCGCAACGGTCTACAGCGTTTCGTGTAATTTTCGACGTAACATTTTTATTTTTCCGTTCGCGCGTTTCGCGCTTTTGAACGAGAAAATAAACGCGCTAAATGAAAAATTCTCGTCATTCACTGTAGACGGTTAGACTCGTCGTATTTTTCTCTACCCGCAAGTACTGTCGGTTTGAAAAGTCTGAACGATTGCTCGCAGGACTCGCCTCGAGGCCATTTAAATAAGACTAAAAGGGCCTTTGATCTCAACCGTTGATCTGGTCAACCATGAAAAGTCAACCAGATCAACGATTGACTATTTAAGTGCATGGTGCACATGCACCGTACTCACGAACCAGCAGCGGAGCAGGCCACCAAGCAGCTTGCTCCCGTCGTGTCCTAACCGTTTCCTGTCCCGTCGATCATCATCACCCTCAACCTAGACCAGCCACCTCACGGCCGTAGCTCCTCCACCGCGACAAGCAGCCACCACGCGCAACCACGCCCTCCAAGAGCCACGCGACTTCGGGCTATAAATACAAGCCCTCTCTCAATGTATTTCGGGCACCAAAATCGCAAGAAAACTTGCTCTCTCTCCCTCCTTGATTAGCTTGCTCATTTAGAGCGAAAATCGCCCAGTTTAAAGCTTGAGAGTAAGCTTTCTCTCTCTAAGCATTTTCGGTTTTTAAGCATGTTTTTTCTTTAAATTCGTTTGGCTTGATCTTGAGCAAATAAATTGTTTATTTTTATGCCATTAATTCACATGCATAATGTAGATTAACTACATGTTTTCAATTTTGAAAATTGTTAGCTAGATTGTGCGAATTAATTAGTTTTCAATAATTAACAGTTTTGTCATTTTTTCAAAATTAAATTCTGTACGAGTCAAACTAAAAATTGAGGTTCGTACGGTCGCGAAGTCGTCGAAGAGACGAGCGTCTCGGTATGAACGGTTTTTGAAACGGCCACCTGTGGCCGGAGCTTGGCCGCCGGCAGTACACCGACGACCAAAGAAAGAGATGATGAACAGTGCCAGGCTTCGGCACTGTTCACGCGGGAAAGGTGATGGGCCAAGCCCATCACCATTAAAATGCTTTCCTTGGGCCAGGCACTATTCCTGGCCCATTTCAATTTTTCCTTTCATTTTTAAATTGGGCCCAGCCCATTTTCAATTCTTTCCGAGATTTCGGATCACGCTTTTTCATAAAAATAATTCGTATGCTTCGTATGATTATTTTTCGTACTATCAACTGTTTAATTTTCTGTACTTATCAACTGTTGAAATTATTTGCACTTTAAATTTCCGCAATTTACTTTCGACAATTTAAATTCAATTATTCATTTTACCGGCTACATGGTCGGTCGCATTTTAATTCTCGTAAATATCAACTGCTTTAATTTTTCGCAAGCTGCTGGAAATTCTTCCGCAACATCAACTGTTTAATCTTCTGTACTATCAACTGTTTTAATTTTCTGCAAACATCAACTGCTTTAATTTTTCGCAAGCTGCTGGAAATTCTTCCGCAACATCAACTGTTTTAATTTTCTGTACTATCAACTGTTTTAATTTTCTGCAAATATCAACTGCTTTAATTTTTCGCAAACTGCTGGAAATTCTTCCGCAATATCAATTGTTTTATTTTCTGCAAATATCAAACTGTTTAGTTTCTGCAAATATCAAACTGTTTATTTTCTGCAAATATCAAATTGTTTATTTTCCGCAATATCAAACTGTTTATTTTTTTTCAAATATCAAACTGTTTATTTCCTGCAAAATATCAATTGTTTTAATTTCCATACTGCTGGAAATTCTTCCGCAAATATCAATTGTTTTATTTTCTGCAAATCCTCAACTGTTTTAAATCCCCTGTGAATCGTCAACTACAATCAATTTTTCTGCACCAATCAACTCAGCATTTAATTTTCGTATGCGTTAAATAAATCTTTTTTCGCATGCAATCAACTCAACATTTAATTTTCGTATGCGTAAAATCAATCATTTTTCGCATGCAATCAACTCAGTATTTAAATTTTGTATGCGTCAAATCAATCATTTTTCGCATGCAATCAACTCAGCATTTAAATTTCGTATGCGTCAAATCAATCATTTTTCGCATGCAATCAACTCAGCATTTAATTATTCGTATGCGTAAAATTAATCATTTTTCGCATGCAATCAACTCAGCATTTAAATTTCGTATGCGTTAAATCCATCATTTTTCGCATGCAATCAACTCAGCATTTAAATTTCGTATGCGTTAAATCCATCATTTCTCGCATGCAATCAACTCTGCATTTAAAATTTCGTATGCGTTAAATCCATCATTTCTCGCATACAATCAACTGTCATTTAAATTCTCGCACTCATAAAATTGCTTATTTATTTCTCAAGCTATCGCTAACACTCTCACTTTGTAGGTTTTAATTTCAAGTTTCGCTCGAAAGTATGCCTTTCGATTCCTTTTTATTTATTCGACGATTTTCGTAAATATCAATCGTACACATGACATATAGAATTGCTAGAACAAAAATCAACCCACATGAACAACGTGTTTAAAGAGTTGCTTAAAATGCCATGCTTATGTGATTTTAAATTCTCGCATATATTGACTGTATGTACATGGGGACTTTCGATCCCACATCAGTTTTTCCACTTCAAAATCTATCATTTAAATTTGTACTATGTTAACAATCCATGATAGGATCACATAGTAATTAATCTAATCATGCATGGCCCGATGATGACATAGAGGGCGCTCATTCTGTCTTACGGAAAATCCAGTCCCATCACGTTACGGTCAGGAATAATCAATCGGTCTCGATAAACGGTAACCCCGTCCGAAAGATGTTCAAACAGTAACCCCGTTCAACGATTAATTATTTCTGAACGTCACGATCATAAAAAAAAGACTAAAGTGACGATTCCTCTGAGGGTCCCCCTTTTCAAAACAAAACGCATTTTATCAAACACCTTTTTAAAACATCTCTCTCATCAACCGGTGACCGTTTTCGGATGTGACTCGGGTGCCTAACACCGTCCCGAGACCATAATACGACCCTGAACCTTTGTCTGGGGTCCAGACCCCTCTTTTGTGCCTTTAGTTTTTTTTACTTATTATATTTCCTATGCCATGACGATTAAGGTTCCCTAAACCTAGCAATCAAATTAGGGTGGCGACTTCATTGCATGTTGCGAGGCGTCTGTTTACGCTGAGCATTGTAAGGTCCCAAATTTCGTTGCACACACGCGAATTTTTAATTTTCGGGGGCGCGGCAATGGTTAAAATGGTTATTTATGTTACTCAATTCGTCTGTATTGATTCAAAATAACTAATGCTTCATACCGATCATATATAGAATGTTGATTGTGTGTCTCGTGCATTGGATGTGAATCGAGAAAAGAATTGTTGCTTAATTTATGTACGTTGGGATGTGATGTGATGCAGGGTGCAAATGGGAATGTTGGGATGTTTTGGGGGGGATTGCAGCTGATGGAACTGTGGTGATTTCTGACAAATTGGAGGTTGTTAAAGGAGGGTGCGGCAAATCATATGCTCTAGAATCGCAATTCTGAACCAGAACCAACCTGGTAAAAACCAAAAAAATTAGAACCGAACCGAACCGAACCGAAAATTTCCGGTTCGATCCGATTCTAGCCCAACCAGAACCAAAAATTTTCAGCTCAATCCGGCTCTAGCCCAAAAACCAGTCAATTAATTCCTGCCATAAACAACAATTAATTCTGGCGATAAACAATCGATTAAATCAACCAAAAATATCAATTAATTCAGCCAAGCAATCAATTAATTAGCATAATCAATCAATTAATCCATACCGCAACCATTAATTAATCCATACATGATCATTAATTAATCCATCCCAAAATCTCAAAGAACAGATCTAAAGAAGAAACAAACGAACCTATGAACAAGATAGAACCGAGAAATGATGAGAGAGATGGTGATTCTTTGTTCTTCCGGCCTTTTTTGGGTTGCGGTGAATTGAAATCGGTAAAGACTGAAGAGATGAAGAGATGAAGAGGAAAATTTGCAGGAAAAAGTGATGGAGAAGACTGAAGAGATGAAGAGGAAAAGATGAGGGCAAATGTGGGTTTTTGAAAGTTTCATTAAAGTCTCCAATTGGAAAACCGAGTTTTCCAATTTACCTTGTCAATGGTTGGAAAACTGGAGAACACCTTTTTTTCGTTCTCCAAATTTGTTCATCGCTTTTCCAACGGAGAATTTTCGTTTTCAAACAAAAAACGAAAACTATACCAAGTAAACACGTTTTCTGGAAAATTCTCCCAGGTAAACACAACCTAATTCTCCCTTTAGTGCACAATAAATGACTTTTTTTTATGAATTCTTACTATTTATAATACTTATCATTTTATCTTTTCCGAATCATATATTTTTAAATGACAATTTTTTTTTATACATCAACCCAATTTGATGATGGTGTGGTAATTTGAGTAAAAATGAAACAATGTGGAATAAAATAAGATCAAAGATCATTGTTCTACGGATTTTTACTATCCCAGAATGTCATTTATTTTGCCCCGGAGGGAGTATTATTTAAGAATAATTCAGTCCGAAGGGTTCTCAACCTAATTTTTTTCATTTTATAAACTCAAATTTAAAATATTAGAAAATGATAAATAATTTTTTAACCGGACATGTCAGCTATCATATTTGTTAAACTCTTTACAAGATTTATAGAAATGTTGTTTAATTATATAAAATGAGTAAAAAGAATAATGAATAATATTGTTGTTTATTTGAAGAATTTAAGTACATTTCCAGATATTCAAGAAGGAAAAGAAACATTTTTGGACTCTTTTCTATCCTGGGGGTCCAAAGGCGCGATGCATTTGGAGGTAAACTGCACCCTCCTTACAATTTGGTGAAAAAAGAAATTTAAGCCTTAGCGTGGTCCATCGCTCGAAGGCTTAAACTAGTCTTACAATATTCTTTGTATTAAGCATCACCTGACGCTCTAAAAAATTATTTTCTTCCTCATTTTGAATTCCCTTTGTGCCCCACTTGTGTCAAACAGCCATAGACACTCTCTAAACTTTAAATACTAAGTTTTCAATCCTTTAGAGACTTAAGAAAGCAAACCCTAAAGTTTTATTCATCTTTTCAAAACTCTCTCAAGCAAAAGCTAAAGATTTCAAAAGTTTCTCTTGTTAAAAGAGTCATGCTTCACTTGATTGAATAAGCGCTTCTTCTTGAGACTTAGTTGAATTTGTTGGATTATAAATTTCTATATATTTTATTTAGATTCCTTGTAATCCACTTGTATTAAATATGTGTTTCAATATTTGTGAAGGTTTAAGAAGAACCATAATTCTTCTTGGGTAAAGGGTAGTGTCATCTTTGTAAGTGGACGTAGGGTTGAATCTAACCTTAAATTAGATTTGTGATTAAGTTATATAAGCTTGTGCGTAGTGTAAAAAGCTTGTGGTAGGTTTAAGCTTAAGCCTTGGTAAAAAAATTGTTGAGTTTCTAGTTAGTCTTGGTAAAACTAGCGTAAAGGTTGTTAGCTTTAACATTTGGAAAAAAGTTAGATTTTTTGGTGAATCATAAACACACGTAGTAGATGTTAGAAATTCTAAATAGAGTTACTTTAGGTAGTGAATGTAACTTACTGTTTGTATAATCTCCTTTTCAATTTTTTCTTACTCTTTGCGTTTAATTTATTGCTTTTGCCACATAGTGCCACCAAGAACTTGTGAATTTGTGTGTGAAAATAATTTATTTACTTGTGACTTATTAGTGACAACTTGGTAATAAAAAAAAAGTCACTAATTTCGTATCTAAAGTACAAGAATTAGCAAAAACTTTGAAAAAACCTAGAGTGATATAAAGACGTGACACTTTATAGTAACAAATAAATAGGCCGTTGAGAGGTGAGAAGCATTTCTCCAATCATAATGGTAATATTAGTCAGGATAACAGTAATCTTCAATCCCACGACCAGAATGTAGGGACTAACAAATCCCGTCGTCTACCTAACACCGATGCGGATGCTGTATCGGATGATGCTTTTCTCAGTAAGTTCAAACTTAGTCCTGAAACCTCCCAACCGAACCATCCATCTGCACCTGCTACCTGAAAATATACGAAATTGCAATGATGCCATGGGCCTGAAATCGCCTCTGGGTTAGCGTTAGGGTTAGGGATTGAAATTATGGTCTTTTTGCTCCCAACAAAAGGAGTGATGATGAGGGATGCATAAACTGCACAAGAGGATAGCTTGGTCTTTAACGAAACGAAAGTGAGGGCATTAACAATATCGCAGGTCCGTCTTCTATTTTCTTAGTTAAAATCTCTCTTCCTTTTATTTTTTCTCGGAGGAGAGGAGACTGTTATTCTTTTTTTAAATAACACTTTATTTTTTACACGAAAGGCTTTATAATTTATAAAATATTTTATAATTTAAAATTTGTAATGTAAATCATATTGTTCGTTAAATGTTACAATTTAAAGATTTGTAGTGATTAAAAAAATTAAAATAAATAGTAAAATTATTCAAAAAATTATGCAAATTTAAGGAAAAATGTACTCCCTTCGAATTTTTATAAGTCTTTTTAACTATAATTTAAGGAAAAATTAACGTGCTTTAAATTAATTGGGTTAAATTTTGTAACTTATGGAAAACTAAAAAATATAATTAAAAAATATCAACTAACCTTCTAGAAATTATAAATACGACAACTAATTATAAATATTTTTTTTGGCCAAAATGGATAAATATAAAAAGTCAGAGGAGTAACAAATATGGAAGAGTTCACTCCACTAAAAAAAATAAAAAAAAAATAAGTATGAGGTAACATAGTTTTAAAACCGACTCGGTTGACTCGTTGAACCGGATTCAACCGGGGTTCGACCGGATTGACCCGTTGGTACAATGTGAACCGTTCACTCAGCGAACCGTTCAAGCTTAGATGATTAAACCGGATTGAACCGGTGTCTATAATGGGCCGGCCCATGCTTGAAATGGGCCAGGCCATCAAAATTTACATGTTGAAAAAAATATAAAAAAAAAAAAAAAAATAATAATAATAAAAAAATAAAACGGCGTCGTTTTGGTTTGCTATCGACCCAGTCGCTGGTCGACCGGTTTGCCGGTTTGGTAAAAACCGGTCGGGTCGACCGGTTTTTTCCGGTTCGATTGCAGGTCCGGTCCAAATTCTGAACCGACCCGAAATCCTACTTGGGTCACCGGTTTACCGGTCCGACCGTCGGGTCGGTCCGGTTTTTAAAACACTGTAAGGTAGTATTAAGAAATATCATACTAGACTTACTAGTAATAAATATTAGTATTACCTTTAAATTAATCAAAATATTTCTTAGTTCTTTTATTAAGAAATATCACACTAGACTTACTAATAATAAATATTAGTATTATCTTTAAATTAATCAAAATACTTTTTATTTCTTTATATTAAGAAAAACTAAGAATTATATTGTTGTAGGAAAAAAAATCACAGTCAATTATTATAGAAGGAATAATTACTAATTAGATTACACTAAAATGATAATATTGCACAATAAACGTTTATGATTTAAATTTAGGATATCAATATTTTATTTTAATAATATAACTAAAAATTATTGTATTGTTTTATTTCAATTCAATTATAATTTTGAAGTTAAAAATCTTTAATGTATTACATAATACATACATATAAATAAATATCTAGTACGCATAAAAAAAATCGAGTTTGAGAAAGATTAATGCTTTGTAGTATCGATTCGTAAGATTAGATCACCATTTATATAGTTATAAACTTATAAATAGATAAATAAAAGCTTGAAATGGCATAAAACAGGAAGAAAAAAAACAGATTAAAAACGGCGTCACTGCACTTCCAAACACGCCGTTTTTGAGTCTCTAACTGAAGTCTCTGTTTTGTTCCACAACAGGAATCAAGGAAAAGGCATTCAAGGAAATCGATTGGATCAAAATCAAAATTCCTTTTCGAAGAACCCTAAAAACAGCAGCTCAGCTCCTCGTCCAGTCGTCCTCGAATCGAAATCTCCGGCGACGCAGCTGTGCCGCTCTCTCCCTCTCTCGCCAGAGACGCAGCTGTGCAGCGGACCGGAGCTCTCTCCCCCTCGTCTTCGTCTCTCTCACTCTCTCGAATTGATTCCTCTCCGGCGACACAAGAATGACCACAACTAGTGAATCCAATAACGTAAGAATAGTTGATTGGATACCTTTTCAATTCTGTGCTTTTCCAAATTGTTGATTGGATACCTTTTCAAGTTTGTGCTTGTTCGTATCAATTATCTGGTTTTTTCTATGAACGTGATTTGATCTTTTGGTGAATTCTGATGCTTGTTTACAGATAACTATGTAATGCCTCCTTTTGCTTTCCTATTGATTTTGTGTCCTCTGTTTGATTTGATAATGAATGTGGTCTTGCCTTCCTTTGCTTGTGTTTGATATGGCTGGATAGGAAATAGAAATAGAAATGTGATCCCAGAACAGCAAGTCCTCATAAAATTATTTGTGTACACATTATTGGTAGCAAAATAGAAATTCTGACTGAAGAAAACATAGTATTATTTTGGCAGTTTATAGTTCCCCCTTTGTTTTCATTTTGTAACAAACAAATCAGCTTTTCTAGAAATCAGAAACTACTCAGCTGCGTCCAAATAGTAGCTCTTGTTATCCAAAGGAATTCAGTTTCTTTCTTTCTTTATTTTTCTGGTTTGGACAAATCTTATACCTCTTTACAGTTCAGCAAATCTTATTTTTCTGGTTTGGCTTCACTGTTCTAGAGTGATGAACAGAATTTGACCTTTTCTTTCTTGTTGCCTCTGTATATATATGGGTTCACGTGTTCTTGTTTATTGAACCTGTGATTCCTTTTCAGCTTCAAAATTTTTGTTTTTTAGTCACTGTGTCAATTGAATGCGGTGCATTTCTTTGTTTTTCTTGTCTGGGTTTTAGTTAAAACAGTGTTTCAAAGCATAAAGCATGCTTCTTTCTTCGATTTGAAGGATTCAATCACACATCCATTTGTTGAATTCTTATGTCTCTGGGTTTTGTTTGGTTTGGTCTGTTTCTGCTTGTTTCTGTTATTAGATGACTGGATTTGCTAAGAGAAACTGGTCCGTATTTGGTTATGGTGAAGTCCATTTGTTGGATTTATTTGGTTATGGCAGTCGGTAGCTGTGTTAAAATAGAAAAAAATGGATTTTCGGTGATTTTTTGATGCATTGGGTCATGGGCTTGACAAAACTTCACTTCTCCACGAAAACCAGAATCATGATGGAGCTTGACAGATGTATTATTCTTTTTTCTGTTTCATGACTTCATTTTAACTCTTGTGACATTTTGTTGTCATAAACTCCCTGTTTCCTTATTCTTTTCGTGTTGCTTTACTCTTCACTACTATAAGTACCCTCTTTGCTTTCTCCTCTCCAGTTAATTTTTATTATAATGGAAATGCTGTGTACAATTGGTCCAGGTATCCTGACTTGTATGTGGTTTTGTGCCTAATGCTTATTTATACTTTCACATACATCAGCTCACATGAGAACTGAATGGTGCAAGCATGTCCATGCATCAAGTGAACTTTGCGAACCTCTGATTTTAGTTTCACGGGGAAATGGAAACAATTTTACCATGAGCTTTCAGATCAGTCATCAATTCTACCATGAGTCTGGTTAAAAATTTAGGGCTTTAGGGTTCTATTACTACTGTTGTTTGATAGTTGGTCTGGAAGTTTGCTGATTCAGTAATTGTTGCCATTTTTAAACTTGTGATGCAGGAATTGGAGGACAGACTGCTTTGAAGCTCATCCGTCAGCATGGTTCCATCGTATACCAGAGAACATTAAGAAAGAGAGGTGATTTAATATTCAGCCACTCGTTTCGTGAAAGACCAAGCTATCCTCTTGTGGAGTTTATGCATCCCTCATCATCACTCCTTTTGTTGGGAGCAAAAAGACCATAATTTCAATCCCTAACCCTAACGCTAACCCAGCGGTGATTTCAGGCCATGGCATCATCACAATTTCGTATATTTTCAGGCAGCCGGCCCATTTCGAAAATTCTGATGGTACGTCAATTCGGCAGCAGCATTAGAGAGGCAGCTGCAACTGGTGAAGCTTTTAATACCAGTCCCAAACATAAAGAAGATCATGACGTTAAAAGAAGTCAGGATGGGGATGGGGACTGGAATCAGAATCCGCCTCGGCCTTCACCAAACAGGCCGTTGAGAGGTGAGAAGCATTTCTCCAGTCATAATGGTAATATTAGTCAGGATAATAGTAATCTTCAATCCCGGGGCCGGAATGTAGGGACTAACAAATCCCGCCGTCTGCCCAACACCGATGCGGATGATGCTTTTCTCAGTAAGTTCAAACTTCATCCTGAAACCTCCCAACCGGACCGTCCATCTGCACCTGCTGCTCCTTCCCCTTCTAAACCCACCAACTTGGACCCTCGTCCCGAGGCCCATGACATCTTCAAGAAAATGAAAGAAACTGGTCTCATCCCCAATGCTGTCGCCATGCTTGATGGACTCTGCAAAGATGGCCTCGTCAATGATGCCATGAAACTCTTTGGATCCATGCGCGAGAAAGGCACCATTCCTGAAGTTGTTACTTACACTGCCGTTGTTGATGGCTTTTGCAAGGCCCACAAGCCTGATGATGCCAAGAGGATTTTCTCTAAAATGCAAGCCAATGCCATCACTCCTAATGCTTTCACTTATTCCATCCTCATTCAGGGCTTGTGCAAGTGTAACTGCCTCGATGATGCCATCGATTTCTCTCTCCAAATGCTGGAGGCTGGCCATTCTCTCAACCTTGTCACTTTTGTGGGTTTGGTCGATAGCTTATGCCGACAAAAGGGTGTTGGGGAAGCCCATACTGTTGTTGCAACATTGCGCCAGAAGGGGTTCCATGTTCAGGACAAAGCTGTCAGAGAGTTCCTGGATAGAAACGCACCTTTTTCTCCCTCAGTTTGGGAAGCTATCTTCGGAAAGAGATCCTCGTCCAAATCTATCTGAGGTTTCATGTTCTTCCTCTGCTCTGATTCTCCTCATTCACTTTATCTGCAAGTGTAGACCTCTTTCTTGCTTTCCATGCTTCTTTCTGGTTGGCAGAAATCCGGAAGTAGTTGTTGTCGTCCAACATTTTCTTGCAATATGTATTTCATCACTATTTTGTCACTGAAGGGCTATTGTTGTTTTACTTGTTCAAAATTCACATCTAGTCTTTTAGAATTTTGTGGCTCGGGTACTTTTTAGTTAGTTTAGCACCATAGATGTTGATTCTGGTCTTGTGTTGTTTTTAGGATTTTGGAACTCTTTTTAGGTTTATGTAGACAGAATTCAAGAGAAGAATGTTCTACCAGATGAAGAATGAAACAAGCTATATGATTTTTCTTTAGTTTACATATTGCATGTTTCACATTAGCATATTCTGAGGATATCCTATGCGTTTCTTATCTCTTTTTTTTTTTTTTTTTGGTGACTGGTATTTGTGCCATCTATTTGGGAGACAATATAAGCTTATATGCTTGGCTTGTTGTTTGACAAACAAACTGCTAATCTAACTTCATATCACTATTTTACTGAGTTTTTTTCTTCTGTTGTTGTTCATACTATTATGCTGAGTTTTTTCCTTTTGTTGTTGTTCATACGATTTTTCTGAGTTGTTCATGTTTGCTTATGCTGCAGCTAGTACAGACGTAGAATTGAGAGCAATACTGTATACGTTTGTGTTTTATTGCCTGGTGGTTGTATATGTTTGTTGATCTACAAATTGTTGCAAGAAATATGGTGTTACCATCTTAGGTAAATGTAGTGGTAGGTGGGTTGCAGTTGCAGAGCTTTAATGATTTATGTTGATAATTGGGTGGCATCACTGCTGTGGGATCATTTTAGTGCCTTGATTGATTGCCAGGACTATGATTATTTGGTTTTTTCTAGAGAGAATGGGACAAAGAAAGCCATGCTCGTTTTGCTTTTGATCTACATATGATGGGAAAAAGTAGGCATAGTGGGGAGGTAAGTAATACAATTGAGCACCGCTGTGATCTGAATGCATCGTGACCGCTGTTATAGGCTATTTTTTTATTCTATGAATTTCTATCAGGATAATAAAAGCCTTGAGGATGAGTGAATATCTGAATCCGCAGGTTGTGATGGTGATAAATTGATAATTGATGTCTCCATATCACAGTGGGACTGTTATGTAGAGGAATTCCTAAGTAGCGAAAAATTCCGAAAATTTTGTCCCTTAAATAAATGTTAAAGGTTAGATAATAATTTGGGTAAAATGTCAAACCACCGAGGGCGGCTAAGTGGGTGTTTGGCATTCTGGTTTGGTACCAGGAAGTTGATTTACCAAACCATAAAGTCAAAAAACCTGTCTGGTAACACCTTTTTTAAACCAACTTTCGAAAAAGTTGGGTTAAAAAACCAAAGAAAATGGGCCTTTTGCCACTGGATGGGAATGCTCCAGTGGCTGAAACCATTGGTTTCAAAGAAACACGGAACGAAGAAATGGTTTTAATGAATTTTTGGAAACCAAAAATACCTCTCATCTATTCCCACGATTGTATTTCATTTGAGCCCTAATTCTTCTTCGCCTCACGCAGCGGCTCCCGTGCCCGATCTTCTTCTTCTTGCCGTAGCAGCCTCACGCCGGCCTTCTTCTTCCAACCTCACGCCGGCCTTCATCCTCAGCTTCTCCTCTCCACTCGTTCTTGCTCCGACAAAGTTCACCTAATAACTAGACACAGAAAAGGGAGAAAAAGTGATTGAGGACTAACTCGCCGCGACTCAGACCCCGATGATGTCCCCAAGTCTACTCCCTCCTCCTCTGCTTCCTCCACTCGGCAGGTAAATTACAGTCAATCGATCATGTATTTTTGCTTCGTCTTTTGTCTCCTTCTATAACTATGAATTGATTTCATTTTTTTGTGTGGTATGATGAATGTGATGTGTGATTAGGCTTGCTATGCCGTTCTTCAGAGTTGGGTCTCAACCAAATTCATGACTGGATGGTAATTCAATTCTAATCACACATCACATTCATCATACCACATTTTTTTTATGTGTCAATCGATCACTCTAACATTTTTTTGTGTGGTATGATGAATGTGATGTGTGGTTTATTCAATTTTGGATGGTTTCTTCAGTCCAATATATGCCCAGCTTGGGATGGACATATTTGGTAAGACTTCATTTCCCTTGTCGCATCAACTTTGGATGCTCTTCGTCCGATAATCATTTTAGAATTGCTGAATTATGCTTTGTTTCTGGGCTGCGGGGAGCTATGGGAATATAAGGTGTAGATATAAAATTCATTAATGTGATGATTGTGCATATCAAATTGGGTCAACTTGGTTCTTGATGTGGTGTTTGGGAATACAGTTTGCAGATTGCCCGTTTTATGCTCTCTTTGGGTGAAGTAGTTTCTCTAACCTTTTATTAGTTTCTTTTTGTCCAGAGCTTGTGTATATATAGTTCAGTTTCTAGTATTAATCATTGTTCTGTTTTAACTTCCAATGACAATTTCTTCTTTTAGTGCCGGTAAGATTTTACTTTGAAGGTTTATCCATTTTCTGGGAATTTTACTAGCTATCAGTGAATTCTTCCATAAATTTGGAGGTTTCTATTGAATTTTTGATGCCTTACTTTAGAATCCTGTGCCAAATAGTGTCTTGAAACATCCATCTTGGCACATTGCTTTATTTCATTTATGACTAATTAAGCCCTTAAATTGAAATGTTCTGTTGGATTCTGGACTAAGCTCTTTGTAAACTTGGTGAAAGTTTCTTCCCGTTCGTTAGTATGGATTTTTGGGAGCAAAACTTTCTTGATATGATGCAGGGAATTACATGACATACATCATAACCCATCTTAAGCTATTTCCTTTCTTATTTTGTATTCCACATTTGTCAACTTATCTTGTCATTATGGATTGACAGGTCTTAGATTCGTGACATCAATACTTTTTATATTCTTTATATCATGGTTGGGTTCCACTGTTTTCTAGATCGGGGAATGGTTTATAAAGCGAATTGTCATTTGTAAAGCATATATACTCAGCCTCCAAGCAAATTAGTGCTGCTGTATCTCCTGGTAATTCTTTTCTAGTTTATCTATTGCATAGAAGTTTCCTCTTTTGTAAGCTATGAGAAAAAGAGAGTTATCAATCTTTCTTTTTTCCTGAAATCTTTTTTTACAGAAGAATTTGACGGTACAATTGTTCATTAGCAAAAAGCCAACTTGCTATTGTTCATATGCTGGCACTAGATTGTTGACTAATATAGAATGACCATATATTTGGTAAAACTCTGGACCCAACAGTAATGGTTCACAGTTCTTCATATGCACTGAGAGGACCTCATGGCTTGATGGTAAGCATGTTGTGTTCGGTAAGGTTGTAGATGGTTATAATGTTGTTAAGGAAATGGAGAATGTGGGATCTGAAAGCGGATCGACTAAGCAAGCTGTGGTGACTAAGAGTTGAATCAATCTATCTCTCACAACAAGACTTGTAAGGTTCAGTTTTTCCAGCCATGTAGTTTCTTGGTTTAAAGTGAGAATGCACTTGTATAGGATCTTGGCACATCTTTGAATAACTATGAACTACTGTCTTAATGCTTCTTGCAAATGTAAAAGATCATTAGGTCACCAAATACCAATTCTTTTTTGTCAATATCTTACAGCAAGGATTTTTTTTGACTGATTGCTTCATGTTCTATCATTCAATCGGACTTGGTAGCTGAAACAAAAAATTGAGATTTATAAGTGACTTATTTTGTAAATTATGTGCAATCGTAGGAATTGCACAAATGTTTTTTTGGAAAGTATTAGTGAAATGAAAAGTATTGCCTAAAAAAATTCTGAAAATAAAATGATTTTCTTGTTTTTTTAAAATTATTTAATTTTAGATAACATTCTTTCACATTTCATGAAAACACCATGAGGAAGAAAAACAAATAAATTTAATTTGTTGTTTTTAGGCCAATAAGGAATAAGGATCGATTACAACTATTTCTTGGAAGTGAATGCCAGATAATTTATTTTAATGGGGTTTTATATGCAAATGATGTTAATCATATAGCAAATAACTCAAAATTTTAATGGTATTAATCAATTTATATTTATTTATGATTAAAAAAAGTTTCATTTATTTATGATATTAGATAAATATTAGGTGGTAAATGTTACATTATAAATAAATTGATTAAAAATTTGAGCTCGACTATTAATTAGATAACTTTTTGGTCATTAGAATAAAAAATGTTTATTGATATAAGAATTAATAAGTATTATATATAATGAGTATTCAATTTTTCAATTCGGTTAATTTATATATATTGGTGGGATAATGGTACCAAAAAATAAGCATAGGTAACTCTTATCTAATACTCCATTTGTAACTGATTTAGAATAAAAGTTTGTTTTTAACAAACCGTTCAATATATTTTTTAAGCCAACATTTGAAAATTTGGAGTAATTAGCCATTAATAATAGTTTTTTTATTGGTTAATATGAGAAGTAATTATGGAGTAATTATAGTTTTTTCATTTTTTAAGACACCAATTAACTTTTTATTAGACTTTCATACGTATGGTATTAACCGATTTATTTTAATGGGGTTTTATATGCAAATGATGTTAATCATATAGCAAATAACTCAAAATTTTAATGGTATTAATAAATTTATATTTATTTATGCTTAAAAAAAGTTTAATTTATTTATGATATTAGATAAATATTAGGTGGTAGATGTTAGATTATAAATAAATTGATTAAAAACATATATAAAGATACTAAAAAAATTAATTCTAACACTTGAAATGAATTTATGCCCTTTATGGTCATTTTACATTCCAATCATAGTTTTAAAACAGTTTTTACCAAACACCAAAAACAACTTCTGGTTTCCCCACAGAACTTTTAACAAACATTTACCAAACAGCATACTCCGTTCTACAAAAGTTTGAAACTGACTTTTGCAGACTGAACTTTTTTCTACTGAACTTTTCCAGCTAGAACCGGAACGCCAAACAGGCCCTAACCCGACTTATGCAATGGCAGCGTCCCATTTATGGCAGTGTGAAGTTGAATATCGATGCATCAATCAAGAATGGTAGTGATGGTACCTTTGGTGGTCTGTTAAGGGTTGATCTGAAAATTTCCCGTGATTAAAATTTTCTTCCACTTCGAGTTAGTCGAATAACATGACTCCCTTCCGAAAAATTTGCAATGCCGTCGTTTTGATTTAATTAATTGAGAAGAAAAAAAACCAAAAAAGCAAGTACACAAAACAAAATAAATCATTCGTGAAGCCGCAAATAAATAAATAAATAAATATATATTTATATATAATACTGGAAAATAAATAAATATAATAAACAAATAAAATATTACTAAAAAAGAAAAAGAAAAGAAAAAGGCCTCATAATATTAATTGGGTCATCTCCGTTCACGCAATTCGCTCCCAGTTTCACCACCATCGTCTGCTTGCCCATTACCCACGCCGTTCCTTCTTAGTTCAATTTTAAATATTAGAAGAAAAAATTGAAAGAAAAGAATATTCATTACTGTTCAACTCCGTTCGAACACAATTCCTAATCCGAAGAAAATTAACAAAATCATCGATACTTCTCTCTATTCAGTAGTTATACTGCTGCGCCAAGTTAGAATTTGAGTGAGATCGAAACCCCAGCCATCTGCCATGTCTCTGAGGATAAAGGCGGTGGTGGACAAATTCGTGCAGGAGCTAAAGGAGGCACTAGATGCCGATATCCAAGACAGAATCATGAAGGAAAGGGAGATGCAGAGTTACATCGAAGAGCGCGAACGCGAAGTCGCCGAGCGCGAAGCTGCTTGGAAGGCCTAGCTATCTCGTCGTAAGGTACCTAATCAACCCCTATTTTCCACCTCCAAATTTGTACTTGTTCTCTTAGTTTATGTCTACTTTGTTACTTTTTGTCCGTCTCTCTTCCCGTTTATAGTTATTTTTACCCCTGGTGTAAGAACTTGCAACCCTATCATCATCATTTTTCTCCCAGGCAGAGATTGCCCGGCAAGAAGCAAGGCTCAAGATGGAGAAAGAAAATCTTGAGAAAGAGAAAAGTGTGCTTATGGGAACCACATCAAATCAGGATAATCAAGATGGAGCTCTTGAAATCACTGTAAGTGGTGAAAAGTATCGTTGCCTCAAATTTGCAAAGGCAAAGAAATGAGAAGTTGCAGGAAGGGAGGAGAAAACCAGATATTAATCTTTTGCCTCTTTGGTCCTCTCTTTCTCTCTGTCAGCCACCCTCTGGAAAGGGGGGGGGGGGGGGGGGGGGGGGGGGGGGGGGGGGGGGGGAAGAACCACACGTCATGATTGTAATATGAATTCTTGCCTTTCCAATTTAGTAATTGGGAACTTGATTTGATTCAAGTGTGTTAGATGCTTACATGTAGGCATACTGTGATTTTATTCAATGAAAATGGGCTTGCAACAACTGAGAGGTTACATGGAGTCAAATTCTTTATTACTTTCACTTCATTCTTTTTTGTCACATAATTTGTGTTCCTCTACTTACATTTTGGTTTATATTGATACTGATACTTTGTTAAATAAGTATCACTGGCTATAGACAATGTTGCTCCTCTTTTGTTGTCCTTGAGAGAAATCTAATGCGCCTACGAAAGGTATGGGAGCGCCAAATAATCAGTATGAGGTTGCAAGTAGTTTAAGAAGATTACAGTTAAATTAACAGAACCAATTTATTTTTATCATTATTATAATTCTGGAATTGAAGGCAACATAGTGAGTAGCGAGCCAGATTGTATCAATGGGGTGTTAGTAAGTACTGATGTGCTGGATGGGGAGTTGGCGAAGTCATGCAGGACAAAAGCCTGCCCTATCCACTAACTTCAAAATAACCATGCACTACATCATAGTGAATGCAGGATTTTTCCCTAAAGAAATGTATTACCAAATCATTCTCACCCTTGGAACTCTGAATTTGCAGAAGTCAAACATAAGAAATGCACTGAAATAACTAGAGGCCTGGGACAGATAAAAAACAAATCTCTTGTTGTTGTTTGTCATTTGCTTCACTTGTGATGTTTTCACAGGAACATGGGTGGTGGGCAGAACAACTTCTGGATCACAAGTGAAGTGGCTCTGTTTTAATGAATATGAAGAGCTTTGGTGCTTATGTTGTTTGCCTAAACTGATATACATTTTTTGGTTATTTCTTTCTCATCAAGAGTTGTATCATAGAATTCTTTGTTACTCTAGACCAGGTGAACCCAGGCATTTAGTAGCATATAAATTGTGTGGAGGGGGATTGAAAAGAAATCTGAATATGGTTCCCATCTAGGGATGGCAATTGGGCGGGTATGGGCGGGTATGGGTATGTTAAAATGGGTATGGGTAAATATCCAATTCATACCCAAAACTAAATATCCATTATTACCCATACCCAATATACCCCATACCCAATTGGGTATATAATGGATATCCAATTCACCAAATTATTTTATTTTTTATAATTAATAAAAAAATTATTATTTAGATCCGTTTTCACCAATTAGGCTCGTTTTTTATTATTTTGGTTTGTTTTTTACCGTTTTGACTCAGTTTTTACCATTTGGCTTGGTTTTTACCATTTTTCGCTCGTTTTTTACCATTTTGGCTCGTTTCTTTACCATCTTGATTTATTTTTTACCGTTTTGGCTCGGTTTTTACCATTTTGGCTCATTTTTTACCATCTTAACTAATTTTTTACCATTTTAACTCATTTTTTACCATCTTGGCTCGTTTATTTACCATTTTGGCTCATTTTTTACCATTTTGGCTTGTTGTTTTTACCATTTTGGCTCGTTTTGACTCATTTTTTACCCTTTATAATTTTCCAACTTCAAAATTCAAAAGGGTCAATGCTTTATCGAATAAAATAATCATCTCCATAAAAATTAAAAAAATAAAGATTTAATAGAATATTCAATAGGAAACACGTGCCCAAGAACGGGCAACCAGTAGTCCATGCATAATCCATGAGGGTGAAGTCATCCATTAACCAGCAAAGAATATGGAATATGGAATATAAAATACTAATATATTCAATCAATAAGAAATACTATAACAATACTAATATTCAAAGTTAATCTAAAATAATAATAATAATAATAATAATAATAATAATAATAATAATAATAATAATAATAATAATAATAATAATAATAATAATAATAATAATATTCAGAGTTGATATATATCAAAGTCAAAAACAAACAGTGAGGTTCAATAACACAAACTCAACGAGAGGTTGGACTTTCATAAATCAAAACTGCAAACTGTTGTGTTGCAAACAAACAACACAAATTGTAAGACATTCATAAACGTAGCAGCATCTAAACAACCTTAGCTATTGCATAATTTTCAACTCAAGAAAATCAAAACTTCAGCCTTCAATTCCAATCAAGAAATTCTGCCAAAGTAAAACAAGTTTCCAAGAACCAAAAATATACATATATATATACTTTAATTTCGCCCTAATAAATTAAAAGATAAATTCTGCCAAAGTAACACATTTTCAACAATTTCATCACAAAAACTACTGCTTACAAGCAAAAAAAGAGAGAGGGAATACCATCATTCAATTGAGGGCTCTACTCAAGTACTCATACAGCAGCAAGCTGAATATCACCCAAGTCAAGCTGCTCAACAATCTCATCTAGCTCAGCCTCACATCACATGTACTTGTATTTGGATCCCAATCCTTAAAAACAGTAGCATATTTTGTTGAAGACATTTTGCCACCATCTAATAGAAGAGAAAAATCAATTGTGTAAAGGATATAGTTACAAACTAAAATAATTAAAATAATTAATGTGTTAAAAATACCTGCCCAAAACCAGCTTTGAGAACACATCAATGCCTCCACTGTATCTTCATATAGTTAGTTTGTTGCGATTAGGACTCAGTAGTCTACCACCAACGCTGAAAGATGACTCAGAAGCTATGGTAGAAACATGAATAGCAAATATATATCTAGCAATCGCCTGAAGTGTCGGATAGACTATCCCATTCACTTTCCACCAAAGTAGGATATCAAAATCTGCAGTTCTTGGCAACACATCCATATCCAAATAGATATCTAGCTCATTCCTAACAATAAATAATCTGGGCCTCTTAGAAGCTCTCAATACAAAGGAATCATACTCAGACATACTATCTGCAGGAGGATCAAGATCTACATGAGTAGAAGACTCACCAAGAACTTCATTAGAAGTAACCATCTTGTGCCTATATTCATCCACCAAACTATAACAAATATCACAAATCTCTTTAGCTTTAGTTGAATATTCTTCCCCGTAGATCTTTAAAAAGAAAAATTCAAGCAATTTAAGCTTATATCTAGGGTCTAAAATAGTAGCTACCCCCATCAGCTTATGAATCTCATTCCAGTACTTGTTAAACTTTGACAACATGCACGGTGCCATCTTTTGCACTACTTCCACGGGTGAGCTTAACCACTCATGCAATGTTAACTTTAGCTCACAAATCTTTGAAAAATATATATTAGCAGTTGGATATATTAGCAGTACCAATTCACATACCATATATCATTTTCATGCATGAAGGAATGAAATCAGAAGCTATTCTTCAAAGAAACTAACAGAAAAGAATTTGAAAGGCATAGTTTGATCAACAATGGAAAAAAGGTAACTTAGAAAGTGATAGAGATTATAAAAAACACACTAACCCAACCAATAATTTAATTAATTAAATTATATATTATCCAAAATATGTAATATATAATTAATTAAATAATTAATAATCCAAAGTATATTATTATTATTATTATTATTATTATTATTATTATTATTATTATTATTCATAACCAATTAATCCAAAATAATCCAAAAACACACTAGCCCAACCAATAATTTCAACTCAATTAATTAGTTTTGGAAATGAGGTATTGTACTTGTACATCCAAAAATACAAGCAGCAACTAAGCATCTAAGCCCCTTTATCACATGGACAGTGTGCAAAACTCTCAAAAAATTACAAAAAATGTATATTCATCACCAAGGGAACATAGACATAATTAACATCAGGAGAGACAGTTGAACCATGAATAAAATGCAGAGGAAACAAAGTAAAATAAGGAGTACAAGAGGGAGGCTTAATTGAACCTCTTTCTGTTCTGCAGTTGAAGCAAATTCAGCAAGGTTCAATAATGTTGTTCTGTAGAAAAAGCAAATTCAGCAAAATCAACAAATCAATATCAATGCACAGAAAAATGCATCTAAAGGACAATAAGAATATACAAAAAGAGAAATTTGCCTGCACAAGTGCAGCTTTCCTCTATCAAATAGTTCACAGATTTTGTCAAATTGAGAAGAGATTTTAATATCGCGAGAAAGTAATCAAACTCGTTTAAGTTGGAGCTCAAATAAATGTATGGTATTTAATCAAACAGCAGGCACATGCCGATCATCTATCTCCTTCATTCATCCACCCAATAAAATTGATAAAGTATGCACTATTGTTTCATACTCCAATAATACAGTAAAAAATATAAAGCTATGTGTGTGGTGTGTTAATCATGTTGTTGTCTGTAAGTGTGTGGGCACACTAGAGAAGGTGCACTGCACCTTCTCCTTTCCTTTTTTCTTTCCAGCTAAAACGCTATTGACTCTCATCATTCCTCCACCTTGTCATGTCCGTGGTGGTCATGGGTGGAGTATTATATAATGTTGTTGACAGAGATGAGAATGTATCAAGCTCATTCTTTGTGACTTTAATATGATTGCTTGATCATCATCTTCCAACTCCCTCTCTGTAAAATTACAGAACACTAAAAACCAATAATTTCCAGAATTTCCACAATCTGCAGAATTTGCAGAATAATAAAAACAATCTCAAAACCAACAAAAATAACAAATAAATCCTCCATTTATGCATAATAATGGAAAACACATGCATTCATTGTATACGAAACCTCTCCCTGCCTCAAACATTCACAGTGAATAGACAGATGAAGTTACCTTCGGTGATTAAGTCTGTAACCGCTGCTTTTAAGTCTCTTGTTTCTACCGAAGCTTGAGGGGACTGGATGAAACAAAGCAGTTTCACTTTAAAAGGACCTAAAATTGTAACTGAAAGGAAAAAAACAAAACCCAATAAAGAGATTGAGTGATAAGGAGCTTACATTGAAGACAGTATGTCAAAATGATTAATATTAGAAAGTACATCATTTACAACGCCAACAAAAGCAGAGCAGGAGATGTACCTGGAGGTGTATTTTGCGGCGATTACTGGTGCTGACGATGAAAGAGAGGCAATGAGAGAGAGGAGCTCTTGTATATGGTCGGAGAAGAAGGAGAGGCGGCGAGGGTCCTGGTTGGAGAAGAAGGAGACGGCGAGGGTGAGGGTGAGGGGCTTCACACTGGTCGGAGAAGATGGAGACGACGAAATGGGGCACGAGAAGGTGTGGAAGTCGAAGTAGAAGCAGAAACTGGAAAAATCAACCAAAAAATACATATACCCGTTCGAGTATTTTCGGGTATTTTTGGGTATCATACCCGGTTATACCCGAACGGGTATGGGTAATACCCAAAATATACCCAGTCAAACCGAGTATGGTTTGGGTATTACCCAGTCAAACAACTATGGGTATGGGCGGGTATCCGGGTATGGATACCCATTGCCATCCCTATTCCCATCCCTTTCTTTGTATGCTCTGTGTGTTGTGGCTAATAGGATTCCCCTCCAACTCTTAATATCCAACTTAGGAATCTTAATTAATGCTTTGGGGCAAGTTGGGTTTGCTATACCACTACTTATTTTTGAACTTTTTAATTTTTTCAGCATAATTCAACTTTTTTGTGAGATGGCTTCATCACTTCCCTCCATTTATTTTTCTCAAATTCATTGTTCATTTATTATTATATTTTTTCTAGCATTTTTTTTTTAGTTCTTTAATTGATCACTTTCACTTTATCTTTTACTTATTATTTATACACAAAATTAAGGTACATTTAAAAATATTTAGTTACTTAGATTATGAAAATATAATTATCTAGATTTAAAAAAAATACCTAACTATTCAAATAACACTAACATATGTATGGAACTTTATTTTGAAACAAAATTACAAATTGTTCTTATAGCATGACTTTAATAGTAATATATATTTTCTCCCATATTTTATCGTATGTTCTATTTTTCCCTTTTTCTATTTCCTTAATTGTTATTTTTCTTTGTATTGTAGCTTTTTAATTGACTTTGTACATTCTAACATAATATATTCTATATTTTAATGTTATAAATCTTTAAATTCTAGTCATTTATATTCCAAAATATATTCATATCCACTCAATAATTGTAACATTAATTGTCTAATGATTATTAATTATTAAAAAAGAAGACAATGTGGGACTTTATCTGTCATCAAGTGAGGTTGCCTAAATGATGATATGTCATTACCACAAGAGTAATGCTATACAGGTTGAATTCCCAGCCTGAATTGCCACGTCATTCACAAATTATAAAAATGTCATCTCATAAGAATTACAAAACTGTCATCTGCCCTAGCTTCTCCTCCTCCCTCCTTGCCTCCAAACCCGACAACCATTACCATTCCTCCTCCTTCCTCATCCTCCAAAACCCGACAACCATTACCATTCCTCCTCCTTCCTCATCCTCCAAACCCGACAACCATTGCCATAGCTTCTCCTCCTCCCTCCTCGTCCTCCAAACCCGACAACCATTGCCATTCCTCCTCCCTCCCCGTCCTCCAAAACCAACAGCACACTTCACTTCTCTTCTTGTCGTCTCCGGCCACTTGGATTTGAAGAAATCGATTAGCCTTGAGGTTTTCTGAGCGTCTTAGAGAAAAGGCCGTTGAAGAGGTCATCTTGTTTTTTTCTCTCTTACATTGTTTTGATTTTTTAAAAAAAAAAAATATATATTACAATTTTTAAAAATAATTTTTTTGGCTTAAGAATGAATTTTGTTGATGGGTTTAGTGTTTGGGAATTATTTGATTGCTATGTTTTTAAGATAAATATTGATTGAACTGTATTTAGTAATTCGGTTATTGGTGTTAAAATTAGGGGAAATAGCATAAAACACCCCTTTACTAAGCGCGAAAACCAGAAACCACCCCTGACCTTCAAAACGTCAATTACACCTCCCCTGAGCTACGTTAACCGTGCAAAGTGTGGGCTCCGTCAACTTTGACTAACAAATCCGTCAGTGCCACTCACTACAACCAGTTTCCTTCTTTCTTTCTTTTTTTCTTTCCCGGTTGCTCATTTTTTTCCATTTTTTTCAACCTCTGACAACCATTTCTTTTCTTTCTTTCTTTTTTCAACCACGGACAACCATTTCTTTCTTTCATTTGCTTATTTTATTTTCCTTTTCTCTTTTTTCCTTCCCTTCATCATCCTCTCTTCTTTTCTTTCTCTGGTTTTTCTTTCTCTCTTATTTCTTTTCTTATCCTCAAGCACCTCAATTTCTTTCTCCTCTACTCCATCCAGCATTTCCATCATCATTTCTTAACCTTGTTTTAGATCTAGATCAAGATTCAAATTCAGATCTAGATCTAGATCAAGATTAAAATTTAGATCTAGATCTAGATCTAAATATATGGATCGATCTCGCCTGCCACCATGGTCATCGTCTCCGTTCGAGAAGGAAGAGGGAGATGATGAAGCCTTGCCGGCCATGCATTGCAGTCTCGAGTTCTTCGGTGAGGGACTCGGCTTCTGCTCCTCATTTTCTTTTTCCTTTTTTCTTTTTGAGTTATTTCCCTTCTCTTTTTCTTTTTTCATTTTTTATACGAATATTTCTTTATCGATAGTTGAGAATATACTAATGATGGATGGGTTTGAAATTCTGGTTGGAACCCATGTATTGTTTGTGTTATTGTAATTTTTAATTTAGAGTTATAGGAAATTGTGTTTTGCTGCATTTTGTTGTTGTTTGAATTGAATTTGGGATTAGGCTTTGTTTGGGCTTTTTAAGCATGTGGTGGGTTTTCTGGAGAATTGCAGGCAAAAATTACAGGAGACTAAATCAAGAAAAGAAAAATAAAGAAAGAAAAAAAATAAGGAATAAGAAAATAAGAAATAAGAAAACAAAAAATAAATGGAAAAAAAGGAGCAACCGGGATGGAGAATTGCAGGCAAAAATTATAGGAGATTAAATCAAGAAAAGAAAAAGAAAGAAAGAAAGAAATTAAGGAATAAGAAAATAAGAAATAAGAAAACAAAACAAATGGAAAAAAAAGGAGCAACCGGGAAGGAAAAAGAAGAAGAAGGAAACTGGTTGTAGTGAGTGGCACTGACGGATCTGTTAGTCAAAGTGGACGGAGCCCACACTTTGCACGGACAACGTAGCTCAGGGGAGGTGTAATTGACGTTTTGAAGGTCAGGGGTGGTTTCTGGTTTTCGCGCTTAGTACAGGGGTGCTTTATGCTATTTCCCCTTAAAATTTTAAAGTTGATGTCATGATGATAGTTGTTGATGATTTCATCACATTTGCGGGAAAATGTTGATTCTGGGCCTGTTATGCTGCATTGTTTTGTTTACTTAGTGCTCACAACAAATATGTGTTCATCCAGGTTGAACAATTCCTTCTAATTTACTGTCCATATCACCTTTGTTTAATTCACCTCGTCCATAGTTTTTTTATAATCGCTGCATAGCTATCTTGCAAGCCTAATAATGATGAGCTATTTCCAACTAATAGCTTTAAATTTCCCTTGATTCTATTTGATTGAAGAATGTCTAGTTCATTGTGGAATTGGTTATTGCTTTGCCATTAATTTTTTCAATCTTTTTAAAAATATAGGACCAAAAGTATTACTGTCTTTGATGTCTAGTTTAGTTTATTTTTCTTAATGTGATATATTGATAAGTGATCGCTTGTCGAGGGCATCAAATTTAGTTGTAAAAAGATATAGAAAATGGGTAGGAATACAACTTATCACTCGTCCACAAGGGACTCATAGATTGCGATAAGAGGTTCGTCCGCAGAGATCTTGGTGGTGTATCGTAGTCCTAACTCGACTTCCTCGTCATTGGAGTTGAGGGTATTTTTGTTCCTGATGATTAAGATAAGCAAAGCGTAAAAAGAGAATAAGCAATAATAGAATGAAGAAGCAATCTTGGGCAGAAGTGAATCTTAGCTAAGATTGTTGGCTGAGGTTGGGTGAAACTTTCGTGAGATTAATCCCTGGCAAGGGCGAATTCGTGAGCACTAGACTTGTTTCATCGATCATTGACTCTAGATTTTCTCCTTCTCCTTTGTAACTCTGCTATAGATTGGGAGGAACCCCTTTCCAATCCTACTTTCCTCCTATTCAAATCACTTGGAGGGTACCGCCTTTCCTAGTGATCCTGGCCAGTGGACACCTTGCTGGCTAAAGGGTTTATCCAATTGGTTGCTGGCTTGAGGCACATGCGTTATCTCAATGGCATAGGGAAAGACAGAGTCTAGGCCAAGCTACTCCAAACTCGGAGCCCTAGGTCGTCAATCTGGTTAGACCTATATCAATTCAAGTTCACTAACCCCCGCGAGGTTAGCTACCTACTTCGTCACTTCGGTTTCGCTCGTCCCTTTGGTGACTGGTTGCAAATTCATCGTCTTGCCTAAGATCGATCAAGTCTTAGTCTAGACGGGAACCGGTTTATTAAAACGGAACTTCAATTGAATACAAACGAGAGGATGATTAAGAACAACTCGGCCTCACGATTCACAAGTATGCTCACTCGGCCCTTACTAAGAATTAGGTGCTTTAGCTACTAAACATATTAATTAAAGAAATAAATGGAACAATTGAAGAACATGAAATATAATTAAGATGCGATATTTCCGAAGGAATTATCACAGCAGTTGTTTACAAAACCAGAAGAAAGGAAGATGGAAGACTCTCGTAATTGACAACCTTCCCTAACCTTAAATAAGGTTAGAGTCCCCATCAATCACGTTTCTTACCAAAACTCCTCACTTCAAATTAACAAAAAGATAGGGATAAGAATCCCAATTGTTTTCAAATACAAAAGAGATAATAATAATAACATAATAATAAAGTGTTTTTGTTCAAATAGGATTACATCCAAAAAGTCTTCAAGTGGATGCAACGGCCAGGTGGTCTCTGATCTGATCCCGCTTCCTATGAGTCCATGTTCAGCACGCTTCTATCCTGCAGTCTTAGCCAAGACATGCGGCTAAGACTGCCAGTCTTTGCTCCAGCACTAGATCCATCCAGAACCGGTCTTGCCCAAGATTCTTCCAAAAGAAGCCAAATTGACGTGAAAATGGGAGTTTCTGCCACAAATAAGGAACTTTGAAGTGGTAGAAACAAATAAAATATAACGTCAATCAAACCTCACCACACTTAAACAATTCTTGCCCCCAAGCATACTAGACTCTTGACTAAGAAAAAAAAGAAAGACTCAAAACAGATAAACTCAAACAGACAAACTCAAACAGACAAACTCAAACAGTGGCAAAATTTTCTAGACAGACTACCCTTAGCCCATTTCCTTAAATATCTTTGGCCTATGATAGTTAGCATACTTCTCTATGGAACCCAACCCTTATGAATACAGCCTAATCAGTACCCTAGACATCCGAATTCCACATGACCATAACATCTTTGCATTCCACAACAGACTCAACAAAGCAAGACCTCCACCTACTTGGATTTTCCCCCTTTAATTCAATTGCTCAATATCATCATCTAATTACCTTGCCTGAAGTTTTGTTTTACTATGCCTAAATTGCTAAAAGTTTCTTGATTGTTAATGCTTAGTGAGGCAGAAACATCGAGACATTTACTTTTATTATTTTTTTCTTTGCTCTTTTAAAAGTTTCTTGATTATTTCCACTTACTGAGGCAGAAATACCAAGACGTTTATTTCATATATATATATATATTTTAGAGCTGCAATTTACTAGGCATAGGAGTAGTTCTCTATATTAGAGCGATTCAGCATAATTACAAGGCATTAGACTCCATTGTCCACTAGCAATTTTCCTTAAGGGGGTATTAGGTATTTTTGGTGGAAGTTTGTCTATGTGTCAAGTCGGTTGCACAATGCTAGACCCTATGATTATGTACAATAAGGATGTCTCTAGGCTGAGGATGTTGTGTTCATAAGCTATGGGGTCACAAGGTGAAGGATGCTAAAGGTCAAGGTTAAGGTACTCGAGAAAACAGGCTTTAGGCGTAGTTTAGAAAATTTTGCTGACACAAACAAAATAGAGAACACACATCCCAAAAAAAAACACACATGTTGACAGAAAAAAAACATGCATCAGACTCTGTTTCAGACGATCTAGGCCAACTAACTTAGCCTAGATTCACAAAAAAAATGAAAAATTTCATGCGATAAGAGAAATCACACCAAAAACACTTCAGAACATGTATATACAGACAAACATCCTAAAAACACCCTCACCACACTTAGAGAACAAATTGTCCTCACTGTGTAAATGAGAGAAAAATTAAATAGACACAAAAATTTGAAAAAGAAAGAAAGAAAGACACGACCTGGGGGTATTCACTGAGATGTGGAAGGTGGAGGCTTCAGGTCTTGCACAGAAGGTGCTTGTTCTTCTTCTTCATCAGAGGCACCGCTGGAGTTGCTAGTGGTGCTGAAGTGGTCATTCACCTTGTTGCGAATGTGCGCAACAACTCTGTCTATGGCCTTGATGTAGGTGAAAGTCCCTTCTAAGTGTGCCTGGATGAACTTGTACTTGGCGTCCTGTTGCTCCATGAACTTGTCCAGCCGTTCCTTCTATGCTAACTCAACACTCGCAAATAGGGATTGTTGTTGATCCACAATCCGCTGCATCTGCTTTTGAGAGGAGTCTTGAAAGTCGTGAAACAACTTCTGATTTGCCGTGAAAGCGTCGAGCTGGATCTGCAAAAGCTCAAGGAATTTGTTGGCCCATTCTGGAAGTCTAGGGTGGTCAGGATCAATGCCGAGGCTATTGGTCTGCTCAGGCATCTGGTCATCTTGGCCAAGATTGGGCTCCTCTACTGCACCGTCGATCTGAATTGGCTTAACCTTGAAGTTCCCGTTGATCCTCTTCCCATAGAGGTGATCTGGTACTGGGGTAAATCCTGTATTAAAGCAGAGATAGCCTTTTTCCTCGTGGAAATGACCCATTTGGTCAAAAGCCCTAAGATCCATGATCTTAATGGCACAGGATTTATATAAATTCAAACCAGACAAATCTATACCCCTAGCAGTAGCAGTCAAATGGGAAATCACAATTCCTAGAATCATTCTAGGAAGAGAATCACATGCTTTTATCTGTCTAGCAATCCAATAGCCAAGATTAATTCTTTTTTCATGCAGCATGCACCAAAGCAAAAATGTCTCAAGTTTTGAAATAGTACCCGAGACTGTGGTCTTGGCCGAGAGATTGATTGAAAGGATCCTTTGGAGAATCCTCAAGGTAGGATCTCGGATCTGGTGAGCCTTAGAATTTTTATTTAGCTTAGCCGCATGGTCACCAATCAATTCTCCGTAGGCCGTTGCCTTATCCCAATCTGGGGGATAATCAGTCAGGGCATTTGTATATTCATCAGACTTGAGGCCATCCTCAGTCACAAAGCCAAGCAACAGATTAAAATCATCAATGGAAAAGTGACACCACTTATCAAGCAAACGGAAGTGCACAACATCAGTAGCACTCAGATCAGGAAAAGCTCTACCATTAGCATACAATCTCTCCTGATCTAACCAGAAAGAGGAATGAAACTTTAAACATAATTCAGCATAAGCAGGCATGCAAAGATAGAAAAAACAATCCCACCCAAGATTAGAAATAAACCGCCTAACTCTATTTCCTATCCCTAAGTCATCAAGAAAGGAAAAATCAAGGACAGCAAATTGAGTAATCTCACAGGCATGCTTTTCAATCAACTTAGCCCTAAAGTCAGGAGTATCAGGCCTCAAACAACCTTTCAAAGAGTTCAAGGGCGGAAGGGTGATTACCTTGGCAGTATTGGCCGCAGGCTTGGCCAAGACTGCAACCTCATCAACTTCAGAGTCCGGGCCAAGGTTGCCCTCATCAGCTTTCTTCTTGCCCTTGGCAGCCGCAGATCGCGTCCTCTTGGCTGGGACAGATTCAACAGTCAGTGCTGCCTTTCTCTTTCCCGATTTCTTTGATTTGGCCGAGCCTTCTTCACACTTAGGCTCAGAATCCGAAATCTCTTGAAGCTCGGAGTAAACCGGCTTGCTAACCCTAGATTGGGTTTTGGGCTCGGGGACTGAAGTAGGAGTGGAGAGAATTTGCTTCGAAGAATTAGAGTCGGCTGCTTCCATGGACATGATTGTCCTTGCGATATCTAGCGCTTCGTTGAGGTTTTGTGGCAAATCCTCCTCTAGATTCGTTAGAGAGAGAGATTGCGAAGGGGTAGGAGATCTTTGCTTAATCGGGGTGGATTTCACTTTCTTTGCAGATGATCGCTTTGATTTTCCCATGTTTTAATGTTGATTGATTGTGGGTTTGAAGTAGGAGAGTGGAAGAGTGGAGAGGATTTAGCTGAGGTGAACGCGAAAGATAAGAGAGAGAGGGCGAAATTTTAGGGATTTTGTGTTTGTGGGAGGTAAGGGGACTGATTCTTTGTAGATAATTATTAATTAAGATTTGGAAAAATTAATTTCCAAATCATGATTAGTAATTACAAAAAATGTGACCGTTATCCCTACTTTTTCTCCTCCCTAGAACACACTTCCTTTCTTTTTCTTCCTCTATCTCCGCGTGTCAATTAGCCCAAGGCTGAATAAAATGTGGCTAGGATCAAATATACTCCTCACCACACTTAGATCCTCAAAATCACTCCTGAAAATTATTTTTCTTCCATATGCTCCCTGAAAAATTCAGCAAAGGGAAATTAATCAGTAGCGCTGGCAAAATTTGAACGATAAGTTTATTCGAGATAACTAAAATTAAAAGGCATGGGTTGCCTCCCATGTAGCGCCCTAGTTATAGTCCTAGGCATGACTTTGCTGTGCTTTTAATGAATCTTAGGTGGGGCTTCAATCGCCTGATTTTCCTGAAACGTAGGAAATCCTTCTAGGAATGGTTTCAGTCGCTGTCCATTGACCTTGAACTCAATCCATGTTTTTTCATTCTTAATATCCACTGCACCATGAGGGTAGATATTAGTGATAACATATGGACCTTCCTATTTGGTTTTGAGCTTACCTGGGAAGAGCTTAAATCGTGAATTGTACAGAAGGACTTTTCCCCCAAGTTGGAGATTTTTCTCGACAATCTTACTGTCGTGATATGTTTTCATCCTGATCTTGGCTAAGAGCTGGTTATCATATGCTTGGTTCCTTAACTCTTCTATTTTGTGGATTTGGAGTTTCCTTTCCTCACCTGCTTGGTCGTACCTTAGATTGCATTTCCGAATTGCCCAATAAGCTCTGTGTTGCATACCTAATGGTAGGTGACAAGCTTTTCCGTACACCAGTTTGTAAGGAGTCGTTCCTATGGGGGATTTGTAAGCTGTCCTATACGCCCATAGTGCATCATCTAACCTTTGGCTCCAATCTCGTCGATCTAAGCCAACAGTCTTAGCTAAGATCGATTTGACTTCTCTGTTTGATACCTCCGCTTGGCCATTTGACTGAGGGTGGTATGCTGTGGAGACTTTGTGGGTTACTCTATACTTCCTGAAAAGGGAAACAATAATACTATTGCAAAAATGTATGCCTCGGTCGCTAATGATCCCCCTAGGCACGCCAAATCTGTTCAAAATGTTAGTTTTCAAAAATGAAACAACAGTTCTAGCATCATTGGTCCTAGTTGCCTTAGCTTCTATCCATTTAGACACATAATCTACAGCAAGCAATATATATTGCTTTCCATCCGACATAGGAAATGGCCCCATGAAATCAATGCCCCATAGATCAAAAATCTCACAATTTAATATAACATTCATGGGCATTTGGTTTCTAGCGCTTATGTTCCCTATCTTTTGGCATTCAGGACATGTCTTACAAAACATATAACTATCATGGAATAGAGAGGGCTAGTAAAATACTGATTCTAGGACTTTTAAGGCTATCCTCTTAGCTCCAAAATGTCCACCACATGCATAAGAATGACAAAATCTTAAGACCGATGGAATTTCAGTTTCAGGAATGCATCTTCTAATCAACTGATCTTCCAAAGGTAAGGATCATCCCAAACGAAATACTTGCTGTCATGCTTAATCTTAACCTTTTCTTGAGCCGTTAGGTCTCCATGGTGTTTTCCCGTGGCTAAGAAATTGACTAGGTCGGCAAACCATGGTCTAATTACCTGGACGACAAATAGATGTTCGTCTGGAAAATCATCCTTGATTGGTTCTGAATCGGCCTTCAAAAAACATCTACTTAGGTGGTCCGCAACTAAGTTCTTCTTTCCTGCTTTGTCTTTAATCTCCAAATTATGTTCCTGCAAAAGTAAAACCCAGCGGATCAGTCTTGGCTTAGATTCGGCTTTTGTCAGGAGATACCTTAAGGCTGCGTGGTCAGAAAAGATTATGACTTTTGTTCCCATCAAATACGATCTGAATTTGTCTAAGGCGAAGATTATTGCGAACAATTCTTTCTCCATTGTGGTATAGTTCTTTTGCGCATCGTCAAGCATCTTAGAGGCGTAGTAGATCACGTGTGGATCTCTACCGTTACTCTGCCCTAGAACCGCACCAACAGCCGAGTTGCTAGCATCACACATCAATTCAAATGGTAGGTTCCAATCTGGGGCTTGGATGATTGGGGATGATATGAGTTTCTCTTTGACCTTGTCGAACGCTTTTTGGCAAGACTTGTCAAAATCGAAGTCCACTTCTTTTTGCAAGAGTTTACACATTGGCTCCGCTATCTTCGAGAAGTCTTTGATAAACCTGCGATAAAACCCTGCATGGCCCAAAAAACTCCTAACCTCACGCACGCATGAGGGGTAAGGCAAGGTTTTGATAACGTCAATCTTAGCCTGGTCAACTTCTATACCTTTCTTAGAAACTACACGACCTAAGACAATACCTTGTTCAACCATGAAATGACATTTTTCATAGTTAAGAACAAGATCAGTGGCCACACATCTTTTTAAAATATGTTTCAGTGTAGTTAAGCATTTATCAAAATCGTCACCATAGACGGTGAAGTCATCCATAAACACTTCAATACCCTTTTCCACATAGTTTGAAAAGATACTAACCATACATCTTTGAAAGGTGGCCGGTGCATTGCACAATCCGAATGGCATCCTCCTATATGCAAAGGTTCCGAAGGGACATGTAAATGTCATCTTCTCTTGGTCTTCTAATGCCACTGGGATTTGATGAAATCCTGAATAACCGTCCAAGAAATAGTAATGGGACTTCCCAGTCAATCTTTCCACCATTTGGTCGATGAATGGCAATGGAAAGTGATCTTTCCTTGTGACTTGGTTAAGTTTATGGTAGTCTATGCAGACTCTCCATCCGTTCTGAATTCTCACGGTTCTCTTTACTCCATCCTCACCTTCAGTCACGGTAGTACCTGTCTTTTTGGGCACAACCTGCACAGGGGAAACCCATGAGCTATCAGAAATTGGGTATATAATTCCAGCATTAAGTAGTTTGATGATTTCTTTCTTGACAACTTCCATCATCGGAGGGTTAAGCCTCCTTTGGGGTTGTCTAATAGTTTTCTTATCCTCTTCCACGTGAATTTTGTGGGTACAAATGGTTGAGGATATGCCCTTGATGTCTGCTAGAGTCCACCCAATAGCCTCTTTATGTTCCTGCAGAACGCTTGTCAATCTTGTCTCTTCTTTGCCGGAAAGCTTAGCTGAGATTATTACTGGGAGAGTTTCGCCTTGGCCTAGATAGGCGTACTTAAGGTGTTCTGGTAACTCCTTAAGATCAAGCTCGGGTGCCTGCACAATGGATGGTATCATCTCAGAGTTAGATAGGCTAAACAATGGACAAAGTGTGGTTTCCTTCACTGGTTCAGTCTCATGAAAATCCGTTAAGATCTCTCTAAAATCCTCTCGGTTTCCTACTCGGTCTTCCATTTCTTCCAGCGTCTTAGCTGAGATGCTTCTGCTTAAGACAAAATCAAGTGGGTCAGTAGCATTTAAGTCTGCAGTTTCTTCCTCAATAGGGTATAAGATATCAATAAAATTAACACTATGTGTCTCATTATGATAATTTAATCCCTCCTTCATGTAGAACTTAATCGTGCTTCCAAAGAATTCCAAAATAATACTACCTTCATAAACGTCTATCTTTGCTCTAGCAGACCTAAGAAAAGGTCTACCTAAGAGCACATCAGTAGTACAAGAAGGTAAATCAGCATCCATTTCAACAATATAAAAGTCCACAGGGTATATAAAGTTATTGATTGGACAAGAACGTCCTCCACTAAACCCTTAGGGTGGATCACCGTTTGGTCAGCCAGTTGAATCACCACCTGTGTTTCCTTCATGGGTCGCATTTGCAATGCTTCATATTCCTTTAAGGACATCACGTTGATCCCAGCCCCTAAATCGCAAAGGGCCTTTTCCACCGTTTTGTTCCTAATCTTGCAAAGGATGGTGAAGGTTCCTTGATCTCTACATTTATCCGGTAGTTTACTCTGAAGCACTGAAGAAACATTCTGCATAAGATTCACTCTCTCAATACCTGCAAGTTTCCTTTTGTTAGTACAAAGTTCTTTCAAAAATCTTGCATAAGAAGGTACTTTTGAAATTAAGTCTAGTATAGGAATATTCACTGCCACTTTGCCAAAAATGTTCATGAAGTCCTTAGCCTCGTCTACTTTTGTTTAGAGGAATTCGGAGGATAGGGAGGTGGGATATCTGCTGTCTCCAGAGGTTTCATAACCTACTCATCAGCCTTGGCCTTAGTCTTAGCTAAGATCGGCTGTTCCGTTGGAACTGGAATATCAAGCTCGGCTTCACTCTGAGTTCCAGTCTTAGCCAAGATTGGCTCCGACTGAACTTCTGCTTGAATTTCTTCTTGTACTTCCTCATCTACGTCCACATCCTCGTCTTCGTACGATTGGTCGTGAATCCCTTGATCCGATTTCGCACCCTTTCGTTCAGGTAGGACACTTCCACTCCTTAGGTGGATTGTGCTTTGGGTTATCCTCAGTGGTGGAAGGTAATTTTCCACTTGTTCCTGTTTGCTGGATCTGTTGGGTGAGCTGACCTATTTGTTTTTGCATTTCGACAAGGCTGGATTGAGTTGCTTGCATGAATTTTTGCATAGTGTCTTCGATAGGTACTCCGATAATCTTTAGCGGTTGAGGTGTAGGAAGTGGGACAGGGGCATTGGATTGGTTTTCTCTTGGTGGTCTGGGTACGAAGTGTTAGAAAATTATGGGAGATTGTTGTGGCTGTTGTTGGTATTGGTGTTGAGATGGTTGTTGGTATTGGTGTTGAGATGGTTGACTAGGCTGAGTTTGGTATTGTTGGTGATTTGGTTGGCTAGGCTGAGGTGTATCTTGCCTCCACTTTAGATTGGGATGTTGTCTCCATGAGTATTGGTTGCTCTCGTGTGGGAATCTAGATTATCCATTAGATTGTCCTTGATTGTAGCCATATGCTGCATTCACTGGGATTGGGGCTGGATCTGCCGGCTGTTCCACTACATAACAACTATGGGTTGGATGATATAACTGTTGGCAAACCCCGCAAACCGAGGGCATGGGATTGGCTGCTGCGACTGTAGTTTATGCCTGAGATTGGGTACCTGTAGAAAGATTCATCAAAATGTCAGTAATCTTATCAAGCTTATTTTCCATATTTATTGCATTTAAAGAAGAAGGTGTAGAATTTCTCTCGGATGAGGCGTTGTTTTGGCTGTTGTCGGCCATCGTTTGGAGGAGTAATTTTGCTCTCGTTGGAGTAAGATCTTGAAGTGCTCCTCCAGCGGCTGAATCTAGCCTTTCCCTATCCTTTATACACATTCCATCATAGAAGTATTGGATTAGGAGATGATCTGCCACCCCATGGGTAGGGCAAATGTCTTGAAGGTCTCTAAACCTTTGATGATACTCGCTCAAACTTTCTCCTCCCCTCTGCTGAACGGAAACTAAGCTTTTCCTTGCTGCCCTTGCCTTAGTCGCATTCCAATATTTATTTAGGAAGGCAGCGGACATGTCTCCCCACGTTATTATTGTGTTATGGGGCAAGCTATAGAACCAATTCTTAGCTAAGTCTTCGAGAGACCACGGAAATGACTTCAGTTTGGCTCTCTCGATTGATACTCCTACTGGTTTGAGGGTATCGCATTGGAGGTGAAGATTCCTCAAATGGTTATACGGATTCTCGTTTGAGTGGCCATGGAATTTGGTTAAGTTGGCAATGATGTTTGTCTTGATGGACCAATCATTAGCCATCGGTGGTAGATTAATACAGGAGTAGGTCACTCGTTCTGCCCCCCTGTTTTGTTCTCTCATCGTCTGTTCTTCTTGGTTTTCTTCCATGTTTGGTATTGAATTCTCAGCTGGGCCCTGATCTTGGCCTAGACTGTTGCTGGAATCAGTTTCTGATTGAGTTCCTGAAAATTCACCAACGAATTTCCTTTTAGATTTCTTCCTGATTTGGGTTTCGGTCCTTGTGAGTTCTGGATTCAAAGGTAGTAGTTCTTCCTTTGAGGACTTGGTCATCAACTGGGAAAGACAAAAATAAAAAAACAAAACTACAAAATACACCGTCAGAAGATCCCCGGCAACGACGCCAAAATTTGATCGCTTGTCGAGGGCATCAAATTTAGTTGTAAAAAGATATAGAAAATGGGGTAGGAATACAACTTATCACTCGTCCACAAGGGACTCGTAGATTGCGATAAGAGGTTCGTCCGCAGAGATCTTGGTGGTGTATCGTAGTCCTGACTCGACTTCCTCGTCACTGGAGTTGAGGGTATTTTTGTTCCTGATGATTAAGATAAGCAAAGCGTAAAAAGAGAATAAGCAATAATAGAATGAAGAAGCAATCTTGGGCAGAAGTGAATCTTAGCTAAGATTGCTGGCTGAGGTTGGGTGAAACTTTCGTGAGATTAATCCCTGGCAAGGGCGAATTCGTGAGCACTAGACTTGTTTCATCGATCATTGACTCTAGATTTTCTCCTTCTCCTTTGTAACTCTGCTATAGATTGGGAGGAACCCCTTTCCAATCCTACTTTCCTCCTATTCAAATCACTTGGAGGGTACCGCCTTTCCTAGTGATCCTGGCCAGTGGACACCTTGCTGGCTAAAGGGTTTATCCAATTGGCTGCTGGCTTGAGGCACATGCGTTATCTCAATGGCATAGGGAAAGACAGAGTCTAGGCCAAGCTACTCCAAACTCGGAGCCCTAGGTCGTCAATCTGGTTAGACCTATATCAATTCAAGTTCACTAACCCCCGCGAGGTTAGCTACCTACTTCGTCACTTCGGTTTCGCTCGTCCCCTTGGTGACTGGTTGCAAATTCGTCGTCTTGCCTAAGATCGATCAAGTCTTAGTCTAGACGGGAACCGGTTTATTAAAACGGAACTTCAACTGAATACAAATGAGAGGATGATTAAGAACAACTCGGCCTCACGACTCACAAGTATGCTCACTCGGCCCTTACCAAGAATTAGGTGCTTTAGCTACTAAACATATTAATTAAAGAAATAAATGGAACAATTGAAGAACATGAAATATAATTAAGATGCGATATTTCTGAAGGAATTATCACAGCAGTTGTTTACAAAACCAGAAGAAAGGAAGATGGAAGACTCTCATAATTGACAGCCTTCCCTAACCTTAAATAAGGTTAGAGTCCCCATCAATCACATTTCTTACCAAAATTCCTCACTTCAAATTAACAAAAAGATAGGGATAAGAATCCCAATTGTTTTCAAATACTAAAGAGATAATAATAATAACATAATAATAAAGTGTTTTTGTTCAAATAGGATTACATCCAAAAAGTCTTCAAGTGGATGCAACGGCCAGGTGGTCTCTGATCTGATCCCGCTTCCCATGAGTCCATGTTCAGCACGCTTCTATCCTGCAGTCTTAGACAAGACATGCGGCTAAGACTGCCAGTCTTTGCTCTAGCACTAGATCCATCCAGAACCGGTCTTGCCCAAGATTCTTCCAAAAGAAGCCAAATTGACGTGAAAAGGGGAGTTTCTGCCACAAACAAGGAACTTTGAAGTGGTAGAAAGGAATGAAATATAACGTCAATCAATAAGCAAAGGTGTTTGAGTTTGTTGTTGGCAAATTAATCTGAGCTGAATCACCTGTGATTGTAATTAACTTGGTTATGTGATTTATGTTATCCTCTTAATAAAGAACCAGTTTTTGTTGCACGTTATGGTTCAGAAATTACAACAATCTTGTACCTTTTGTTACAGGTAATGGAGTCTTTGCCTCAAAGTGATGAGCCACGAAGCGATGAGCCTTAAAGTGATGAGCCTCAAAGTGATTTTATGGGCATCAGTCCTCCATTGTCGGAACCTGATGATAAATTCATTCCGAAGTTAGGTATGGTCTTTAAATCAAAAGAAGTTTACAATTTTTATCTTGAGTATGCTCGTGAAGTAGGATTCGGTATTAAGAGAAAAATTAGGAAGAAAGATGATGATGGGAAGCTGAACTATTATATTGTTACGTGTAGTAGAGAAGGTACGTGCAAATCCGTAGCAAAAAAAATACTTTTAATCCAAGTCCATCAAGAAAAACTAATTGTAAGACTAAAATCAATTGTATTGTTAATGTTGAAGGAGAGTTCACTATTTCATCTGTTAATCTTGAGCATAATCATGCGTTGAGTCCCACAAATGACATTTTTTTAAGTGTAATAAAAATATTGATGCGTATGTGAAGAGGAGGCTTGAAACAAATGACCAAGCAGACATACGTGTGAGTAATAACTTTCATTCTTTGCCTGTGGAATTAGGGGGATATGAGAACTCGACCTTTACTGAGAAAGATTGTAGAAATCATATTCTTAAAGTAAGATAAATTAGGCTTGGAGTTGGAGATGCAACATCACTTAGCATGTATTTTGCATGCATGCAAAAGAGGAATCCTAATTTCTTTTATATGTATGATATAGATGATGACGATCGATTAAAAAATATATTTTGGGAAGATGCACGATCTATAGCAGCATATGAATCTTTTGGTGATGTTATATCGTTTTATACAACGTACTTAACTAATAGATATGACATACTTTTTGCTTCATTTGTTGGTGTTAATCACCATGGGTAGACTGTACTATTTGGTTGTGGCTTACTCTCAAATGAAGAGGCAGATATATACATTTGGTTGTTTAAAGCTTCGTTGATGTGCATGTCAAAGGCTCCAAATGCAATAATTATTGACCAATGCAAGTCCATTCAAAAAACTGCTAAATTATGTTTTTCCTAATTCTCACCATCGTCTTTACCTGTGGCACATTATGAAGAAGTTGCCTGAAAAGCTTGGATCACGACATGATTACAAGCAAATTAAAAAAGTTCTAAAAAAAGTTGTCTATGAGTCCATTAAGGTTCAAGAATTTGAGGAGATTTGGTGTAACATGATTAGTGATTTTGATATCAGCACAAATTCATGGTTAAGTGGTTTATATGAAGATTGTCATCGTTGGGTTTCAGTGTTTGTAAAAGGAACTTTTTGGGCTGGAATGTCTACAACCCAAAGAAGTGAAAGTATAAATGCATTCTTTGATGGGTATGTTAGTCCCAAGACGTCTTTAAAGCAGTTTGTAGAGTAGTATGATAATGCATTGAAGAGTAAGATCGAGAAAGAAAATAAAGCAGATTTTGCTTCGATCAATTCCCGTATTCCTGTGATAACTGATTTTAACTTTGAGAAACAACTTCAAGATGCCTACACAAATGAAGTTTTCGGTTATTTCAGGATGAGTTGCGGGGTTTGGTGTACTACAATCTTGCCTTCCTTGATAGGTACGAATCATTTTTGACATTCTATTGATTTTAACTCCAATTAATATTTAGTATTCGATGCTAGTTTCCAAGTAGTGTTTGAGTTGATGCTAGTTTACAAGTAGTATTTGAGTTGATTATAGTATTCGTACCTTCCTTGATAGGTACGAATCATTTTTGACATTTCAAATAACTGACATCTTGAGAAATAAAGAGGGTGCATTAAGAAGACAAGTTACTTATGTTGTTTGTTATGATGGGGTGAATCTTGAATTTAAGTGTTCATGTCGTCTGTTTGAGTTTAAAGGAATAATTTGCACACATATTGTGAAGGTGTTTATGTAGGAAAATATATATTATGTTCCACCAAAATATATCTTGCATCGCTGGAGGAAGGATGTTAGACATAGACATTCATTTGTGAAGAATTTTTATGATAACGACAGGGATGATGAATGTAGAGTGAGGTACAATAATTTGAATTTACAATGGTCTAAGGCTATAGAGATTGAAGCTGAGTTTGTAGAGAATTATGAGTTTCTAATGAGATGCTTGGATGAGGCAACTACAAAACTCTCACTCAGTAATTCCCCTAATTGGAACAAGCAGTCCGCAGGAGCCTCCTCAATGATCATGACAGAAGACTGTCAAAATTTTTTGAGTCCTTTGAAGGTGCGAACAAAAGGGCGTCCTCCATCCAAAAGAAAAGTGTCAACAGTAGAGCAAAAAATGAACAAAAAAAATGTATAACTTCTTCAATAATGATTGTGATATTTGTATATGATGTTTAACTGAACAATAATATTTTTCTAATAGATTGCTCAATCAAGCAAAAACAAGAAAGATCAATCTGAGTCACAAAATCAATTTGGAACTCAAGAGAGTCAATTTGGTATATCTGAACCATCAACTGTGAATCAATTTGGAACTCAAGAGAGTCTGGTATGAATGTTTGTTTTGTTTCTTTGGTATTTTGTGTTCTACATGTTGTAGAATGAGAACTAAATTTTATTTTAGTGGAATTTGCAGCTGAATGATGATAATGATGATGAGGGTCACTTGGAAGAAGAAGACAATGATGAGCATGAAGAGACGTTATATGGTACTTGTGGGAAAAATTATGCATCTGATGAATTCTGGATTTGTTGTGATATATGTGAGAAGTGGTTCCATGGGAAGTGTGTCAAGATCACTCCAGCTAGGGCAGAGCATATGAAGCATTACAAATGCCCCGCTTGCAGCAACAAGAGAGCACAACCCCGCTTGCAATAATTCAATAAATAATGCAAGAAATTAGCAGAGTTGTTTTGTCCCTATGTTCCAATATGAGAAAAGACCAACAAAATGAGTCCGCTTGAGTGAAGGGTTGTTACCGATCAAGATGAGGCGTGAGATTCCAGGAGAAGAGAGCTTCTCGGTGGCGGTGGTTGCCGCTTGCGGAGAAGGTTGTCGCTTCGTTATGGTTGTCGGGTTTGGAGGACAAGGAGGGAGGAGGAATGGCAATGGCTATCGGGTTTGGAGGCAAGGAAGGAGGAGGAGAAGCTAGGGCAGATGGCATTTTTGTAATTCTTATGGGATGGTATTTTTGTAATTTGCGAATGACGTGGCAATGCCATGTCATTCAGGCTGGGAATTCAACCTGTATAGTATTACTCTTACCACAATGGTACATTATCTTACCTTTAGCTTTCATATATACTAGTCTAATGACGGGTTGCATTAGATCATTAATAAAATAAATATTTAAATATACATACTAATTTTATATAATAATATTATACTAGCTAAACATCTATAAGGTAAATAAAATAAATAAATAAATTTATTCAAATTAAAATTGAAAACTAAACTTAGCTTCCATTATTATCTATGAACACCATGTTCAATAAACATTTATGAACAAAATGAGAGATTTGTGAACACTTATGTATAAAATTACATTCATTTTCATGTGTATTACACAAACGATATTACACTATAAATAATTGTTCACAACTAAATATAGTTATAATGTAAATAAAATAAATAATTATACAATTTAATCAAATGAAAAATGAAACTAACATTAGCTTTCATTAGCATATATGAAAATTACCCAAAGAATATTTGTGAACAAAATGAACCACTTGTGACCACTTCTATAGAGAATTTTGAGGCTTTTCATATGCTTGAAATTCAATTCTTTTAAATTCCATAACTTATATCATATTTTATAATTAATTAAATAAAATTTATTTAATAGTGCAACATAAAATTTTTTAACTTAACCAATCATAAGTTTAATGGAAAATAATATCAAATTATGAAAAAAATATTAATTATGTGACATCAATTTCTAAGGCAGGCAACAGATGATACATAAGAATTCTAGATGACTTTCTCTCAAGCCTCCATCAGAGTTTCGCTACATCTTTTTTATATTTATTATATAGATAGATTATAGATATTTGACCACATTATATCTTATGAGATAATACACTCAACGGTACTTAACGTTTGTCTAAATATTTTAATCTCAAAAGCTATCCCGTTTGTCTATTTAATATCCGCCTTAACCGCTAACAGCGACTAACTTCACTAGTTTCAAGTTTTTATTATTATTTTTATTAAAATTTGGTCCCAAAAAATATAAATAGTAAAATGCACAAAATGTAGAAGAATGCAATTAATAAACGTTTTAAAAACATAAATAGAAGTTTAAAAATTATAAAATTTTCAGAAAATATAATAATTAAATATTTGAATGTGGAAAATTGTAAAAATAAGGAAACATCATAAAATAGATAAAAAAAATAAAACTAAAAAGTATAAAAATATAACAAAATGTAATAAATTAAAATCCAAAATTAAAATTCATACTCAACCCAAATATTCTCCTAGAAAATAGTAAAACTATCTTCGGTTATTTCAGAAAAAGATAGAAATACCTATGATTGGGAGAGAACTTTTTGTCCCAGCAAAGCCCAATATAAAGATTGGTCCATACTTTTAAAACCTACATATTAATACCAAAAAATGTTAAAAAATGCTTATAAAATAAAAAATAAGTAAATAATAGAAACTAGAAAAAAACGGGGAAAAGGGAACATTATCAAACAAATAAAAATAGTAGCATTATATCTAATGATATGGCATCCCAACTCCTTGAAGAACATCTATAACAGTCCCACTATGATATGGAGACAGCAATTATCAATTTATCACTATCACAACCTGCGGATTCAGATATTCACTCATCCTCAAGGCTTTTATTATCTTGATAGAAATTCATAGAATAAAAAAATAGCCTATAACAGCGGTCACGATGCATTCAGATCATAGCGGTGCTCAATTGCATCACTTACCTCCCCACTATGCCAACTTTTTCCCATCGTATGTAGACACGGACGGATTCAGCCCAGGGCCAATTTACTGAGCATCGTTAAATATCAATGTCAGGATGGCCGAGTGGCTTAGTACCAGACTTAAGTTCTTGTCCTCACAAGAGGGCGTGGGTTCAAATCCCACTTCTGGCATTACTTTTCATTTCTTTTCTCATATTTATTTATTACCCGCAATAGGCCATTTCTCCTCTGACCCCTCCATGTAAACTTTGAACCACAACAATAATATCCTCTAAACTACCTCATTTCTTCGATAACTATTACCCGGCAGTTTTTTTTTAAAAATAATTATTATCATATTTCTTTTACTTTTCTTCTTTTTTTCTCTCATATTTATTTATTAAAAACAATCACATAATTTTATTTTTTCTCTTTAAATAAGAATAACAATACCAATTATGTTAACATGACAATGCCTATTTCCCTTTAAAAAAAAGAAGAAGACAATGCCTATTTCAGTGGGTCGTCAAATAATAAAAAAATCTTAGTGTTTAAAAAAATAATTCATAATCGCTTCATTGCAAGAAGAATCTATGAAAATACGTACACATGCAGATGCAAGTGTATTATATAGGAAAAATCCATAGTAATCGTTGTATAATCAAGCTATTCGCTGGAATGGGTTGGGTTTTCTTAAAAAATCATAAACAGTTTGATCCAACTTAAGTACCATGATGAAACTAATAAAATGGAGTTTTTTATTAAAATATTGTATTTAAAAATCTTTATTCTTAAAATAGGGTAGTTTTAAACTTAATTATCAAAATAAGGTATTTTGTGACACGTAGGATTCATATTACTATTATACTAATACATGTCATCAATTTTTTTTAATGACGTGTCCGCACATTACTTGGTCTGCCATCTCCTCTCATCTCCTCTTCGTCCGTCACCAAAGGCTAGTAAGATTGCTAAAACTCTGTGGAATTTGACCAATCAAATTGGTCTACCTCATCCAAATATAACCCAACTTCTTCAACTAACTAAACTCCTCAGGAATTGGTGCAGGCAAAAACCCATTATACGCCATGACTAACGTCTCAAGATTGGCCAAATTGGCGATCTCCTTAGGAATAGCACCATTGAACTCATTCATATACAATTTCAAAACCTGCAACTCTGCTATACAATTTCTAAATAGCTCAATTTCGATAGATTACTTGCGAAGATGTGGGAAGAAATGGGGCTTTTTAATATTACTCTGCCAATAATCTAGGTAATATATTTGTTTCAGAAAAGAAATTGTAAAATAGTCCCTGCATCATTATAATATGTTCATGAAATTTGAGTACGTTTCACTTGGATATGGAAAATTCCCCAGTATGTCTTCAAAATAAAGAAAAATTGTAAAATAGTCTCTACATCATTATAATATAACTTAGTTTGTATGTCTTTTTCTTTCGGTATCGGCCAAGGGTAATCACTAAATCTTCTGTCTGTTACCACTTTTTTGACACTTGGTCTTCATTCGCTCGTTGCTAGCTAAGGTCCTGCAATACAAAAATATAATTTTAATTAATAGAAGGTGGTCATCGATGTTTGCATAGAAAACAACATATCATAACTAACTTACATGACAGTAGTCGAAATTATGAAGCTTAACGTCCAAATCTCAACGACGCCTTTACGAGGGTTTAGAGGGACATTTTCTTCGATCATGACCTGGTTCTTTACGTAATCCACAATGTATCATTGTTCGTCCCTCCTTCATATCCATTTCATTCTTAAGACGCGTGCTTCGCGGTCGACCATTCTTTGATCTCTTTGAATTTGGATCAGGAACCATGATAGCATGTTTTTATGCACGATTTTCTCCCCATTTTCTCACCCATTTTAGGCATGATTCTGCTAATTTACCCTTGTTTTCATTACTTTTGCAGATTTAGGCCTAAAATGGGAGTTTATGCGAAAAGATGCATTTTTTGGGCATTTTGTGCAGTTTTGAGCTTCAAGACTAAGAGTCGAGGTCCCGAGTCCAAAGCAGCGTTCAAGGTCCCGAATCGGATTCCCAATTCGGGCCCCCGACGGGCAAAGAATGGCATTTCCACGTCTCCTCTCGCCAAAGCTTCCACGTGATCCTCCTGACACTGTTCTGACGCTCTGCACTAACCACCAAATACCTACCGCTCTGACCAAGTCAGCCCTTGAGCCCAATCCAGACCTGCCAAAGCTGGGAAAATCAGATAGCTTTATGCTTTTTCAGCTTTGTGCTTTAAGGAGCATGGATCCACTTTTTTAGGCTTTCAATTAATGCATTTTGTCCCTAGTTTTAGGCTGAAGATATTTTGTGCTTAGAGCTCTAGTATATAAAGGGCATCTAAGAGTAGTTTAGGACATCTCTTACCTCTCTCATCACTTAGCATAATTTATTTAGTTCTAGTTTTCTTAGACTTCTCTCTAGTTTTCTCTCTCTAGTTCTTGTTAGCATCTTCAACCTTGCCGCCGGGCTTCAAACGGATTTTCAGTAACAAAGTCTTCTTCCCTTAATCTATTTACTTACTTGTTATGCTTACTTTAATTACTATTTGTTTAAATTCAAGTATGAGTAGCTAAACCTTTAATTCTTAGCAAGGGTAATTCAAGGGTTGCAAGGGCAGATTCGAGGCCTTGATGTGCTTAATATGTTCTTGATTCCATATTCAATTGCTTACCGTTTTAATTACATCTTTGCATGAAATAATTTGAGGCTTGATCATCTGATTATTATTTTGTGTGAGTATCGCCATTTATGTGATGAATACGGAAGGAAAATTACATGAAACAAGTAGGCATCTGTTTAGTCTTGACTGCATTGAAGTGGTCTCGAATAGATAGGGTGAGTAATTGATTAGAGCGAGGTCACGAGCCTGACAAACTGAGGGATCTTTAGCTCTAGATCTGTCTTTTCTTAGCGTCATGGGCAGTTTGAGTATGGCCCTCCCGCATTCGTGCCTGGAGGGATGGCGAACTGTCAAGACTACCTCATATGTGGAAACAGGGAGGTAGTTTCTCTTAAGAGAAAAGTAGGGGATATCCGAGGAATCTGGTCCCTATGTCATTTCTATGATGTCTCGAATGGAATATTTCAGTGCTGATGACGATTGAGCCCCCGAATGCAACCCAAGAATGCCTTTGCTGAGAATCCTTCTCCCTCTGATTGTTTGAGTTTATTATTTCCGTTTTGTTATTTCTGGACCGATTTATTAATTTACTTTACTTTACCATTCGGGACCTCGAACGTGACATTCGAGACCCCGAACCTTGCTTTCTTAGATAAAATTGTTAGCTCCCGAATCTTCCTTGGCTGACTTGTTCAGCCAAGCAAACCCCCCCCCCCCCCCCCTCTGATTGTTACTCTTTGTGCTTTGTCCCGTGAATTCATTCAAGACCTTAGACCAGTCTCTCACAATCCCTGTGTTCGACCCCGACTACCACTGTACACATTATCTCTTGTGCACACACGTATTTGGGCATTATAAATCTCTATTTGACTGACGATCAAATTGGCGCCGTTGCCGGGGATTGTTTCAAGACTGATTTATTTTTCTTGTTTGTATGACCAGGAGATCTGCACCCGATTTACTGCCCCTTGATCACGAGTTAGGAAGGACATAAAGAGGCCTTTGAAGACTTGCCCAAGGATCGAATTCCAATCCTTGTGTTCGGGACCTCGAACGTCTCTTTGCTCTCCAGGACAATCCGGATCCCGAAGAATTACCACCAGTTCCCCTAGAAGTACCCAACATGGAGCATCATGGCCCCGAAGGAAATGGTATTCCACCAGTTCCCTCATTACCTCCGCCGATCCAGACCATCGATGAATTCAATGCTGCTCCCGAGGCTCCAACCAGTTGTATCGTTTGGCCAGTGGTCCCGAATGACTGGGAACTCAAATTCGCAACCATGCACCACCTACCCCTCTACCGAGGGCTGGCTAAAGAAAACCCCCATCGACACCTCCAGCAACTACACTCCATTTGTGATGCTATGAAGCCCCACAACGTTACCGTTGAGCACGCTAAACTACGTGCCTTTATGTGGTCCCTCAAGGACGATGCTCTTGACTGGTTCTATGACTTGCAGCCACAATCCATCAACTCGTGGGCTAAAATGTCCAAAGCTTTTACGGACAAGTACTACCCGGTGTCCATCGCCATGGTGACCCGAAAGCAGCTCGTGTCCGTCCTCCAAAAAGACACGGAAGACCTTGAGCAATACTATGAGCGGTTTAAGAAGATGCAGGCTCTATGCCCCTCGCATAATCTGTCCGAACATGCTCTCATATAATATTTTTGCGAAGGACTCACGGGTCGAGACAAGGCCTTGTTAAACATTGCTGCTGGCGGATCCATCACTAGACTTACTCCTGCCGCCGCCAAGGACACTATTGAACTCATGGCCAAGAACAACCTCCAGCTCAACAATTCCACCAGCATTCAGGACGCCCGCTCCGCCGCTATGGAGAATCAATTAGCAGCCATCACGGGTATGCTGCAGAATATGGCCTCGGGACATCCAGTCCATGTCAAGGCCTGCCAAATTTGCCAGCTTTCCGACCATCCAACTGATGCTTGCCCATTCATCCCCGAAGAAATGCTGTAGGAGGATTCAATGCCCCGTATGGTCAGAATCAAAGTCAAGGCTGGAAGCAGCCTAACTATGGATGGAACAACAATCAGCAAGCCGGACCCAGCCATCAGTATGGCCAAAACCCATATGGAAATCACCCCCCCTCCTTTCAACATGCAAAACTACAAGCCAAGACCCAATTTTCAGAATTTCCAATACCAGAGGCAGCCACCCCCAGACAAAAACATCACCATGCCAGCACCCCCGAATGAGGAACCCTCTCCCGACAAGAAGAAAATTGCAGAAATGGATAAGTTGATTCGGACCTTTATGACCGAGATGAAGGAGATAAAAAATGGAGGAAGATTTCCAGGACAGACGGAACCTAACCCGAAGCATGAGGCGTGTGCCATGAACCTCCGCAGTGGTCTCGAGATCCCCTCTCGTGTACATCCAGACCCCGAGTCTGCGGGAAGCATTCCAGGTCCCGAAGCTGACTCTACTATTCCAGGTCCCGAATGTGAAAAGCCCACTGAACAGCCTAAGAAGTCTCAATTCGGCGACGCAGCTCTTGATCATTTCTTCTCCAGTAAGAAGTCTCGCTGTAAGAAGAAACAACCCGTTGAGGAAGAAGAATTCTCCCAAGAATTCATAAACAAAGTACTCGAACCCCCGTTCCCTCAACGGCTGATCAAAAAGAAGAAAGAAGAAGAAGATAAGGACATCTTTGATATGTTCAGTAAGATCATCATCAATATCCCCCTCCTCAAGGCCATCAAGAACATGCCTCGATATGCGAAGTTCTTGAAATAGCTGTGCACCAACAAGAACAAATTCACGGAGGTGAATAGGATCAGTGTGGGAGCAAATCTGTTCGCCCATATCCAGCGTAAAATTCCACCCAAGTGCACGGATCAAGGCATGTTCACGGTCCCTTGCAGAATAGGGACCATCGATATTGGGAAGGCAATGTGCGACTTGGGAGCTGGAATTAATGTTATGCCCTTGACCATTTACAACAGTCTTGGACTCGGGCCTTTGAAGGAGACCACACTTGTCATCCAACTTGCAGACTGCTCGGTCGTATATCCCAAAGGCATAATCACAGATGTTTGATCGTCAGTCAAATGAAGATTTATAGTGCCTGAAAATGTGTGTGCACAAGATATAAAGTGTACAGCGGTAGTCAGGGTCGAACACAGGGATTGTGAGAGACTGGTCTAAGGTCTTGAATGTATTCGGGGGAGAAGAGCACAGAAAGTAACAATCAGGGGGGGTTTTACTTGGCCAAACGAGTTGGCCAAGGCAGATTTTGGGAGCTAACAATTTCTATCTAGGAAAGCAGTATTTGGGGTCCCGAACGGTAAAATAATTCGATTAACAAATAAATCCAGAAATAGTAAAACAGATGGAGAAATACACACAAATAGTCAGTTAGAGAGGAATTCTTAGCAAAGGCATTCTTGGGTTGCATTCGGGACCAGATCGTCATCGGCTCGAGGGTATTCCATTCAAGACGTCATAGAAATGACATGGGGACCAGATTCCTCGGATATCCCCTACTTTTTTCTTTAGAGAAACTACCCCCCGTTTCCACTCATGAGGTAGTCTTGACAGTTTGCCATCCCTCCAGGCACGAATGCGGGAGGGCCATACTCAAACTGCCCATGAAGCTAAGAAAAGACAGATCTAGAGCTAAAAGTCCCTCAGTTTGTCAGGCTCGTGACCTCGCTCTAATCAGTTACTCACCCTATCTATTCGAGACCACTTCAGCGCAGTCAAGACTAAACAGATGCCTACTTGTTTCATGCAATTTTCCTTTCGTATTCATCACATAAATGGCAGCATTCACACAAGATAATTATCAGCTGATCAGACCTCAAATTAAATCATGCAAAGATGTAATTAAAATGATGAACAATTGAATATGGTATCAAGAATGTATTAAGCGCATTAAGACCTCGAATATGCCCTTACAACCCTTGAATCAGCCTTGCTAAGAACTAAAGATTTAGCTACTCATGCTCAAAGATAAATCAATAATAATTAAAGAAAGCATAACAAATAAGTAAATAGATTAAGGGAAGAAGACTTTGTTACTAAATTCCGTTTGAGGCCCGGCGGCAAGAGTTGAGGATGCTAACAAGACTAGAGAGAGAAACTAGAGAGAGGTCTAAGAAAAACTAATTCTATAAAATTATGCTAAGTGATCAAAAGATGAAGAAGATGATTCCTTTACTCTTAGATGCCCTTTATATAGTAGAGCTCCAAGCACAAAATATCTACAGCCCAAAAACTAGGGACAAAATGCATTAATTGAAAGCCTATAAAAATGGATCTATGTTCCTAAAAGCACAAAGCTGAAAAAGCATAAAGTTGTCTGATTTTTCCAGCTTTGGCAGGTCTGGACTGGGCTTGAGGGCTGACTTGGTTAGAGCGGTAGGTATTTGGTGGTCAGTGCAGACTGCAGGAACAGTGTCAGGGGAGGAACATGGAAGCTCTGGCGAGATGACACGTGGAAATGCCATTCTTCGCCCTTCGGGGTCCCGAATGGGGAATCCGATTCGGGACCTTGAACGCTGGTTCGGACTCGGGACCTCGACTCTGGGTCTTGAAGCTCAAAACTGCACAAAATGCCCCAAAAATGCATCTTTTCGCATAAACTCCCATTTTAGGCCTAAATCTGCAAAAGTAATGAAAACAGGGGTAAATTAGCAGAATCATGCCTTAAATGGGTGAGAAAATAGAGGGAAAATCATGCATAAAAACATGCTATCAATGTTCTTGATCAAGTGGGTGAATTTCTATTTCCAGCGGATTTCTATGTTCTCTCTATGGAAAATCCAACAAACACCAAGTCTTCGGATCTACTCTTGGGACGCCCTTTCTTGGCCACTGCCCGCCAAAGATCGACTGCTACGAGGCCTTTATCTCCCTCGAATTCGATGGAGAAATCATCCGTTTCAATATGCTGGACTCCATGAAATACCCCTCAGAATTCTTGAGTGTCAATTTTATTGACGTGATCGACCCTCTCGTGGAAAACATCGCTGAGCTGAACTCTATCGAGCCCCTGAAGCTGATTCTTGACCGAAGTCTTACCCTCGAATCCTTAAAAGAGATGACATCGTCCATTGAGGTTCCCACTGAACTAATCACGGTTGCAGCAGCTCTCGAAGCAAATGCTATCTTAACAGTCGAGCCCCCGAGTGAGTCCCCCGAAGGCGTAGATCATGAGCGACTCCCCTCTTCTCTGGTATAAGCTCCGGACCTTGAACTTAAGGCGCTGCCCTCCCACTTGAAGTATGCCTACCTCGGGGAGAAGGAATCCCTTCCAGTCATAATTTCCAACAAACTGGACGAGGATCAAGAGCTTGAATTAGTGCACCTCCTTAAAAGTTTTAAGAAGGCCATCGACTGGACGATCGCCGACATCAAGGGTCTGTCACCCTCTTTGTACACTCACCGCATACATCTCGAAGAAGACACCAAGACAATCAGACAGCCTCAAAGGCGGTTGAATCCCCCCATCATGGAGGTAGTTAAGAAAGAGGTCCTGAAGTTGCTCGATGTCGGAGTCATCTACCCCATCTCTTATTCCCCATGGGTCAGCCCCGTTCAGGTGGTCCTGAAAAAAACTGGCATCACCATCATTCCAGGTCCCGAGGGTCTGCCAATTCCCTCCCGAATCTAGAATGGATGGCGTGTATGCATTGACTACCGACGCTTGAATGAGGCCACCCGAAAAGATCACTTCCCATTACCCTTCATAGATCAAATGCTAGAGCGCCTTGTGGGCAAGACGCATTATTGCTGCCTGGATGGGTATTCGGGATTCCACCAGATTCTAGTAGCCCTTAAAGACCAGGAGAAGACCACTTTCACATGCCCATTTGGGACCTTTGCTTACAGACGCATGCCCTTTGGGTTGTGCAATGCCCCGGCTACATTCCAGAGGTGCATGGTTAGCATCTTTTTAGAATTTGTGGAAGAATGCATCGAGGTATTCATGGACGACTTCACGGTCTATGGTAATTCCTTTTCCGAATGCCTCTCGAACTTAAAGAAAATTCTGCAAAGATGTGTAGAAACTAACCTTGTTCTTAATTTTGAAAAATGTCATTTCATGGTTGACCAAGGGCTTATCTTGGGCCACAACGTGTCCCGAAAGGGTATCGAAGTGGACAAGGCTAAAATCCAAGCTATCGAGACCTTGCCTTACCCCTCGAATATTCGAGATGTGCGTTCTTTTCTTGGTCATGTAGGATTTTACAGAAGGTTCATCAAGGACTTCTCCAAGATAGCCCAGCCAATGTGTCAGCTGCTACATAAGGATGTGGACTTCATAATTGATGAAAAATGCAAGACAGCTTTCGAGACCTTGAAAGCCAAGCTCATTTCTGCTCCTATCATTCGGGCCCCCGACTGGACTCTCCCCTTCGAAATCATGTGTGATGCTAGCGATCAAGATTTGGGAGCTGTTCTGGGCCAGAAGAAAGACAAGGAGACATACGTCATCTACTATGCATCCAAGTTGCTAGATCCAGCGCAACAAAACTATACGACTACGGAGAAGGAGCTTTTGGCGATTGTCTATGCCCTTGACAAGTTTCGACAGTACCTCCTGGGTACAGAAGTGATTGTATACTCCGACCACTCCGCCCTTCGGTGCCTGCTCAAGAAGACCGATGCGAAACCTAGGCTTATCCGCTGGATCCTCCTACTTCAAGAGTTCAATCTTGCCATCAGGGACAAGAAAGGAACCGAGAATTGCGTAGCTGACCACTTGAGTAGACTCTCGACCCAAGAGGATGACTCCCAAGTAGCCATTCGGGAGACCTTCCCAGATGAGCATTTGTGCTTAGTTGACACCGCCAAGTTCCCGTGGTTCACGGACATAGTAAATTTTTGTGCCACTGGCGTGCTCCCAGTCGAGGCCTCGAGCGTGGAACACAACCGGATCCGAAGGCAGGCCAGGACCTATGTTTGGGACAGCTTCTATTTATGGAAGCATTATTCCGATCAGATTATCAGACGTTGTGTCACAATGGACGAGGTCCCGTCCATCCTCAAGTTCTGCCACTCGACCACCGAAGGAGGGCACTTTGCTGCGAAGAAGACAGCGCTCAAGGTCTTAGAAGCCGGTCTGTATTAGCCGTCAATCTTCAAGGACAGTTATTTGTTCTGCGCTACATGCCCTCGGTGCCAAGCTATGGGAAACATCGGGGCGAGAAACCAAATGCCCTTGACCAGCATCCTTGCGTGCAAATTTTTTGATATTTGGGGCATTGACTTCTTGGGACCGTTCCCAAATTCATTCGGGAACACGTACATCCTGCTTACGGTGGACTATGTTTCCAAATGGATTGAAGCCAAAGCCACCAAGACAGACGATTCAAGGGTAGTTGCTGATTTTCTCAGAACCCACATCTTCAACCGATTCGGGACCCCTTGCGCCCTCATCAGCGATCGGGGGACCCATTTCTGCAATCGAACAGTCGCCTCGTTACTCAGCAAGTACGGAGTGACCCATCGAGTATCTACAACCTACTACCCCCAAACCAATGGGCAAGCTGAAGTCTCGAATCGGGAGATTAAAGCTATCCTCGAGAAGACAGTCAACCAGTCAAGGAAAGATTGGAGTCTCAAACTGGGAGACGCGCTATGGGCCTACCGCACTGCATTCAAGGCCCCGATCAGTATGACACCGTATCGATTGGTCTATGGCAAGCCATGACACCTCCCGGTTGAAATTGAGCACAAGGCTTTCTGGGCTATCAAAAAAGTGAACATGGATCTGAACTTGGCGAGCAAAGACCGTTGTTTGCAAATTCAAGAGTTGGAAGAACTATGAGGGGATGCTTATGAAAATTCAATGATTTACAAGGGCAAAACCAAGGCCCAGCATGACAAGCACCTAGTGGTCAAAACCTTCGCGATTGGGCAGAAAGTTTTGCTCTACAACTCACAATTGCGGATCTTCTCGGGCAAGCTCAAGTCCAAATGGACGGGACCCTACAAAGTCACCACAGTGTTTGAACATGGAGCTGTTGAGATCCAGAATCTGGACGGGGGAGAACCATACAAAGTGAACGGGCACAGGCTGAAACCCTTCTATGAAGGATTCAAGCCCTCAACTGCTGAGGAAGTAAGGGTCGAGGACCCAGCAGACAACGCCCCCGAATGAAGAAACAACGTCTAGGCCTAGACGCTAATCAAGGCCAAGTGCGGGGACAACCCCCGAATTCTTAACTCTCTCCCTTTAAATTTTCCTGTCTTTAAATTCCGAGTCGAACATTCTTTTTCCCTTTCCCGCGCGCATTTCTTCTCTTCCCTAGATGGTCTTAATTAATTTCGTCTCTTCTTATTCCCTTTTGCCCTTTCTTTTTTTTTTTTTTTTGAGTCAACCTTACCTTTTCCACTTCTTTAGACACACTTTTTATGTTACCTAGGCAATTGTTTTAAATTTCTTTGTCTTCTCTCCCTTTTATTTAATTCCTTTGTCTCTCTCTCTCTCCAATTAAATGCCTTTGTCCCCTACTTTATTAACCCATATTTAATTCTTTTGGTTTTATTCCCCTCTCTCCTATTTTCAAAATCCTTAAAGCTGATTTGCTTTCTCCGTTTCCCGTGCAGGTGCAGGCGCACGGTGCCCTTGGCACTGCGCGTCCTCTCCTAGCGCGCCACGTGGCGAACGAATCTCAAGGCAATCAGCTCTCTCTCTCTCTCTCTCCACCCCTTCCTCTCCTCCAATCCACAAACCCACGCCACCTAACCGTCAGATCCTCATCCGCTACCCAACCAAAACCCCTTCATCTCTCTCCATCAAATTAAAACACCAATCCTCTTCTTTTCAAACTTCTCCTCTTTCCAAACAAAACCTTTCTTCCTCCTCATGGCACGCACAAGTCTCAACCTAAACAAACCCACCACCTCTCACTCATCTACTCCTACCCCTCTCTCCACTAAACCCCAGCCAAAAAACACCACCACCGATCAGTCACCCACCGCCACTAAACCACTCGGATCAGCCTCCTCCGGAGCCACCATCGACCTAGACGAGATCCTCTTCACTACCTCGCTCCTAAAAATGACTAGATCTGGGAAGGTGCACTGCGTTCCTCCCACCACGACCGCCGACAGCAAGAAGAAAAAGTCGGCGGCGACTCCTACCCCTCCTGGCAGCCCCGTGAACTCCGTCCCCCTCAATGTAAAACCCATTGGCTACGTCATCCCCTCTGATACCGAGGAGGAGGAAGCACAGACCAGCTCCAGCCTCCGTGAGGCCAGGAGGGTTGAGAAGGAGAACGAGGAGCAGTTCCCTTGGGATTCCGACGAGCAGCGAGCAGCCGAGGAAGAAGAAGAAGGCAAAGAAGGGGAAGAGGAGGTGGAGCAGAAGGATCTGCCTGATGAGCAAGACGCTCAAGACCTTGAGCATAACGCTCAAGGTCCCGAGGATGTTCAAGCAGGCAAGGGAGCAGAAGCCACCAACGAAGGAGAGGGTGAGATTGACCCACCCAAGCCACCCAACCCACCCCCGCAGAAGACCAAGAGCAAGGCCAAAGCCCAATTGACCTCTAAAGTGCCGGCCCGAGTGGCGAAGAGTGCCTCCAAAGCCCCTGCAGCTAAGGCCCCGACCTCTAAGACCCCGGCCAGCAAGAAAAGGAAGTTCCCGGCCACACCCAAGGGCAAGGCAGCCACAGTCGAGACCCCTAGCAAAGCCCCACGAATTGAAGACGAGGACGATTTCGAGACCTCATCGCCTGCTTCGGGATCCAGACCCAGTTACCTAGTAACAACTGACCTTGATACTTTCAATGAGTTGTTTATTTTCAATGATAAACCATCATTAGATAAGGTCAATTTGATGAACAACAAGGGGGTGGCCCCATGTGCTAAGTTAGATATGGATTTGTATGATAAGCTGGGTATTGGGTCCCGAATTCGGGAGTTGGTTAGTGGGATAGGTTGGGAGGGCTTATTTTTTATGGATCAGCCCACATATTTGGAACTCAGTCTCGAGTTCTTTGCTAGTTTCTGGTACAAAGCTGATCTGTTCAAACCCAAGGGTGGGGTAGGTCCCGATCTTTCTGCTAGGGAATGCATCAATTTTAGGCTGGCTAGCAAGTGGCACCCTATGTCCCTCAATGACTTCAATGTCTACCTCAGTTTCGTCAGTCGTGAGGGCATTCAAGAGGCTGAGTACCAGAACGTTGTGACCACAATCCCAGCCGACTTCAATAACCACAAGGCCCTTCGGGAGCTCACTGGAAATCCCGATGTCAAGTTCGACTCCCGCCTCACCAAGGCCCATGGCATTCGAGACCCTGCGCTCCGGATTCTGCAACGCTTCCTATCAATTGCCCTCGCGGGTAAATTCGGGACCTCAGGCCAGCTTGCTCAATTCGAGCTATTTTTCCTATGGGTCATGTACCACAAGAAGCGGGTCAACCTTGGATATTGGATCGCCACCTCTGCTCACAACGTTGCAAATGCCCCCTAGGGTCGCTCTCCTATTCTCGGATCCCTCGTCACTAGCTTGGCCTCGCAATTGTACACATGGAAGCTCTAAGAGCTGAACTTGTACCGGCACCCGAATTCCTTCAAGCTCCTTGGTCTCAAGACCTTGGAAACGATGGGATTCTTTTGTGTTACTAACGATATCTTGAGCTTTCATGTAGATAACAAAGGAAAGATAGAAGGCAAGTTTGAGTATCCGGATCTATCAAAGCCCCGAGGCCAGTCTAATGTTCCCGAGCCACCTTCTGCCAACACAGCCACGCCGACTACCCCCGAAGAGCATGCCTCAGGTCCCGAGCAGATACCGAACGATAACACTATCCTCAGCTTACTCACTGATATCAGGGACTCCAATCGCGTCATCCTGCAAGCAATCCGAGCCCTCACCGTTGCAATCGAGCAATTCGACCCCCCTACCTCTTGATCCCGAACAATTTCAAACCCCTTTGCCCCTGCGTGGGCTGATGTTGAAACAATTTATCTCCTGCTTAAACAATTTACATTTCTGCTTTAGTTTAAAAACTGCTATCTTTTTGTCTCCTTCTCGCATTGAGGACAATGCGATGCCTAAGTGTGGGGAGGAGTTTGAACTGCTAGTACATTTTATTTTATGCATGATTTATTCCCTACTTTATTTTTCCCTAAGTTTATGCATGATACTTTTAGTTATTCTTTTTATTTTTCGGATTTTTGCCTAGATTTTGAAAAACGCCCCAATGATGGACACACACCTAACTTATGCACATAGAATAAAAATGATGTCTATAGTCAAGGTCCCGAATGCCATATTCTTTGCCTGTTATGCCTTATATCTGCTTCAAGACCTAGACACCAGTAGTCACGAATTGACACCTTGTGAGCAGTTGAGCCCCCATGCCTATATTTATTGCTTGAGTGAAATGCATGACTAAGGTACTGACTGGGTTTGCACGATATACATGGGTATAGACACATTTAGACATAGGAAAGCAGCAAAAAGATCAAGTTCTCGCATCGAATTGTTCTCTCTCATTTTTTTTCTGTTCTGTTCTCCCTTCTTGACCCGGAATCCCTTCTTGACCTCTCCAATTCTAACCATTTGAATTTTCCTTGATCTTTCTCTTGGCAGGTGAAACAATGTTGTTGGGAGCACTATCGAGGGCTAGACTAGACAAATGAAGTAGCAAAGGCGAAGTGTGGGGATCCCCCAAATTCAAGACCCCGAATGCTGGCACCAATTCAAGACCTCGAAGCTAAAACAAAGAAATCAAGGGCAGACCAGAACGAAAAATCACGTCCCACCCACAGCAAAACACAAGTGTGGGGAAGTGAAATCAGAATATCCAGCCCCCGAAGAACAAGGTCTCGATCCTCAATTCAGATCTCTCTCTCTCTCTAAAAGAAAAAAAATGAAAATGAAAAAAAATAGAGAAAAATGAAAAAAAATAGAAAAACAGAAATATAAATAAAAGAGAGAGAGAAGAGACCAAATTTCATGAAGAAGAGGAAAATCAACAGCCAACGTTCATTCAAGGTCCCGAGTGGAGAAAGCAAGGATCCCCCTCGAAGAAGAAAAGCCTAGTCTAGCTTTCGCCCTCAGCAACATTGTCTCACCATCTTGATTCCTTCTGCTAAGGGAGCATTCCAGGTTTGAGTTGGTTTCACCACCTTCTCATTTCACTTCCTCATTCTCCCTCTTCTCCACTTTTTCTTCTCATTATTTTCTCTTATCATTTATTTTCTTTGCTCCCCCCTTCTTGCCCCCGATGCGAAGTCTTTTGATTGCTAGATTGCCTATGCATGTGTCTAATGTACTCGGATTGATATGCAAACTTGATTTTGTGCTGCGTTTTTGCATACTTGAGTGTCTAAACACCTAGCCTTGTTCATAAGCGTGAGTGCAAACACCAACCCATGTGAGGACTGCTAGTTAATAGGCTGATGTGGAAAAGTCTCTTCTTAAGGGTCGTTATCCTTCTGATTTGATGCAGGTGTATCAAGGCGGGGTCTGTTTTCATTCGGGGTCCCGAATCTTGAAATTAGCATGCTTATTCTCTGTGCTATGGTTTGGTGTGTCTGTTTTATTTTGGGGTTGTTTTAAAATTTTGTGAATGCTCGAGGGCGAGCATTGGGCAGTGCGGGGATTATTTGATAGCATATTTTTATGCACGATTTTCTCCCCATTTTCTCACCCATTTTAGGCATGATTCTGCTAATTTACCCTTGTTTTCATTACTTTTGCAGATTTAGGCCTAAAATGGGAGTTTATGCGAAAAAATGCATTTTTGGGGCATCTTGTGCAGTTTTGAGCTTCAAGACCAAGAGTCGAGGTCCCGAGTCCAAAGCAGCGTTCAAGGTCCCGAATCAGATTCCCCATTCGGGCCCCCGAAGGGCAAAGAACGGCATTTCCACGTCTCCTCTCGCCAAAGCTTCCACGTGATCCTCCTGACACTGTTCTGACGCTCTGCACTAACCACCAAATACCTACCGCTCTGACCAAGTCAGCCCTTGAGCCCAATCCAGACCTCCCAAAGCTGGGAAAATCAGACAGTTTTATGCTTTTTCAGCTTTGTGCTTTAAGGAGCATGGATCCACTTTTTCAGGCTTTCAATTAATGCATTTTGTCCCTAGTTTTAGGCTGAAGATATTTTGTGCTTAGAGCTCTAGTATATAAAGGGCATCTAAGAGTAGTTTAGGACATCTCTTACCTCTCTCATCACTTAGCATAATTTATTTAGTTCTAGTTTTCTTAGACTTCTCTCTAGTTTTCTCTCTCTAGTTCTTGTTAGCATCTTCAACCTTGCCGCCGGGCTTCAAACGGATTTTCAGTAACAAAGTCTTCTTCCCTTAATCTATTTACTTACTTGTTATGCTTCCTTTAATTACTATTTGTTTAAATTCAAGTATGAGTAGCTAAACCTTTAATTCTTAGCAAGGGTAATTCAAGGGTTGTAAGGGCAGATTCGAGGCCTTCATGTGCTTAATATATTCTTGATTCCATATTCAATTGCTTACCATTTTAATTACATCTTTGCATGAAATAATTTGAGGCTTGATCAACTGATTATTATTTTGTGTGAGTATCGCCATTTATGTGATGAATACGGAAGGAAAATTACATGAAACAAGTAGGCATCTGTTTAGTCTTGACTGCGCTGAAGTGGTCTCGAATAGATAGGGTGAGTAATTGATTAGAGCGAGGTCACGAGCCTGACAAACTGAGGGATCTTTAGCTCTAGATCTATCTTTTCTTAGCGTCATGGGCAGTTTGAGTATGGCCCTCCCGCATTCGTGCCTGGAGGGATGGCGAACTGTCAAGATTACCTCATATGTGGAAACGGGGGGTAGTTTCTCTTAAGAGAAAAGTAGTGGATATCTGAGGAATCTAGTCCCTATGTCATTTCTATGATGTCTCGGATGGAATATTTCAGTGCTGATGACGATCGAGCCCCCGAATGCAACCCAAGAATGCCTTTGCTGAGAATCCTTCTCCCTCTGATTGTTTGAGTTTATTATTTCCGTTTTGTTATTTCTGGACCGATTTATTAATTTGCTTTACTTTACCATTCGGGACCTCGAAAGTGACATTCGAGACCCCGAACCTTGCTTTCTTAGATAAAATTGTTAGCTCCCGAATCTTCCTTGGCTGACTTGTTCAGCCAAGCAAACCACCCCCCCCCCCCCGATTGTTACTCTTTGTGCTTTGTCCCGTGAATTCATTCAAGACCTTAGACCAGTCTCTCACAATCCCTGTGTTCGACCCCGACTACCACTGTACACATTATCTCTTGTGCATACACGTATTTGGGCATTATAAATCTCTATTTGACTGACGATCAAACCATTTCAAAGGATGCACAATACTTCTGATCCTTGCACAGTACTTCCATTCCAGTAGCAAAACACCGTAATCCATTTTTCAGCCATATACAACTTTGTTTATAATCAAAAGCAAAACACCGTATTAGATTAATCCTAATACTTTCCTAGCAACAAACGCAAGTACGGGTAGAGGAGAGAAATACACAAAAAAAACAAAAAAAACCAAATAATTATGCAATGCAAGTATCTTGCTTACAGGCATAAACTTGATGCATCTTACAAAAGTCAAATTCATGTCAAAATTCATACCCCTGCCACTTTCTCTGTTTCATCTATCAAGGCAGTCCATGAGTCGAAATCTAAGGAATTGCAGAACAGAAACCAACAAATACACCACACACAAAAATAACAATTCTTGTAACCGAGTAGGGAAGAGGTTGTTTGGTTTGTTGAGGCTTTTTTACAAACATTTGGATGGCGTCTTAGTCTAACCTTTCAGCTCTTGTAAAATGAGGTGCCAAACACAATTACAGGAATGTAAAGATCAAAACCCAGAGAATGAGATGTAGTTACAAGAAAGGGCATTCAATGTAGTTAATAGTGCATAAAGTTTTGAGCTTTAGTAACAATAAAAAGTATACCGAGAAGAAGAATGAAGACGAGAATGAGAACGAGGAGGAAGACGAGGATGACCCACCTGTCAAAAAGCATAAACAGCTCTCTTCTCTTCGTAGAAGACCAAGAAGAAGAACAATCATTTTGGAATAAGTGAAGAAGAAGCGAAGAAGAAGAAGAACAGTCATTTTGGAATAAGAAGAAGAAGCGCAGAAGAAAATAGATGAAGAGTTAATAATCAATTAGAATAATAATTAGAGAAAGAAAAGTGAAGCTGACATGGATAAAATTACCATTAGTTAGTAATTATGTTTAAAAGTACAAGACAATGGGAAATAAGTTTATAAAATACAATTTAATGGAAAAAAATTCAATAAAATGTACATCTTCAACGTGGCACGATCAAATGGCCATGGACTTATGCATATTTCTGATAATCAGAAAATTTCAAATTGATTAACTAGATTCTATTTTTCCACCCTGTAAAATAAATTAACACTTGTACAAATTTATTCATAATATAATATTTTGACATTAATTATATAAAATAATATTTTATTGATGTATAATAATCTATAATGAATCATGCAAGCTGAGTTTAAAACTGGAGAAATACAAATTAGTATTGTTTTCTCATTTTTGTATGCGTCGACGGGTTTGCAATTGCCCCAGGTAATGGCTATTGCAACCAATATCGTTTAGTTCTCTGGTTATTGCTTGAATGCAAGAACTCTAAGCTTGTTACTTTACTCTGTTTCTGTTTCTTCATTGACAGTAGTAGACTTCCAAGTTCTTAGATGGTTAGAGAAAAGAATTGGATTGCAGCTTGATAAGTTTTGCATGCGTATGTGTTGTAGTGCATTTGTTCCTTGTTGGAGCATATCTTGGCAACTTTCTTAATTGACTTGTATTTTTATTAAAATCAGAATGTTACACTGTGCCGTTTTGTGTATTATCTTCCAACGATTAATTTGTTATTTAGTGACGGATACAAATACTCTTAAACATTTTTCCAATTTTTCGTTCAGCTCGCTTGCTTTCCCTTTAAAATACTCAAAAAAAAAATCTGATTTGGAAATCCCCGCCCCCCTAAATTCAATTCCTAGATCCGTCCTTGTATGTAGATCAAAAGCAAAACGAGCATGGCTTTCTTTGTCCCATTCTCTCTAGAAAAAACCAAATAATCATAGTCCTGGCAATCAATCAAGGCACTAAAATGATCCCACAGCAGTGATGCCACCCAATTATCAACATAAATCATTAAAGCTCTGCAACTGCAACCCACCTACCACTACATTTACCTAATATGGTAACACCATATTTCTTGCAACAATTTGTAGATCAACAAACATATACAACCACCAGGCAATAAAACACAAACGTATACAGTAATGCTCTCAATTCTACGTTTGTACTAGCTGCAGCATAAGCAAACATGAACAACTCAGAAAAATCGTATGAACAACAACAAAAGGAAAAAACTCAGCATAATAGTATGAACAACATAAGAAAAAAACTCATTAAAATAGTGATATGAAGTTAGATTAGCAGTTTGTTTGTCAAACAACAAGCCAAGCATATAAGCTTATATTGTCTCCCAAATAGATGGCACAAATACCAGTCACCAAAAAAAAAAAAGAGATAAGAAATGCATAGGATATCCTCAGAATATGCTAATGTGAAACATGCAATGTGTAAACTAAAGGAAAATCATATAGCTTGTTTCATTCTTCACCTGGTAGAACATTCTTCTCTTGAATTCTATCTATATAAACCTAAAAAGAGTTCCAAAATCCTAAAAACAACGCAAGACCAGAATCAAAATCTATGGTGCTAAACTAACTAAAAAGTACCCGAGCCACAAAATTCTAAAAGACTAGATGTGAATTTTGAACAAGTAAAACAACAATAGCCCTTCAGTGACAAAATAGTGATGAAATACATATTGCAAGAAAATGTTGGAAGACAACAACTACTTCCGGATATCTGCCAACCAGAAAGAAGCATGGAAAGCAAGAAAGAGGTCTACACTTGCAGATAAAGTGAATGAGGATAATCAGAGCAGAGGAAGAACATGAAACCTCAAATAGGTTTGGACGAGGATCTCTTTCCGAAGATAGCTTCCCAAACTGAGGGAGAAAAAGGTGTGTTTCTATCCAGGAACTCTCTGACAGCTTTGTCCTGAACATGGAACCCCTCCTGGCACAATGTTGCAACAACAGTGTGGGCTTCCCCAACACCCTTTTGTCGGCATAAGCTATCGACCAAACCCACAAAAGTGACAAGGTTGAGAGAATGGCCAGCCTCCAGCATTTGGAGAGAGAAATCAATGGCATCATCGTGGCAGTTACACTTGCACAAGCCCTGAATGAGGATGGAATAAGTGAAAGCATTATGAGTGATAGCATTGGCTTGCATTTTAGAGAAAATCCTCTTGGCATCATCAGGCTTGTGGGCCTTGCAAAAGCCATCAACAACGGCAGTGTAAGTAACAACTTCAGGAATGGTGCCTTTCTCGCGTATGGATCCAAAGAGTTTCATGGCATCATTGACGAGGCCATCTTTGCAGAGTTTCATGGCATCATTGACGGTGCCTTTCTCGGTCCGGTTAGGAGGTTTTAGGATGAAGTTTGAACTTACTGAGAAAAGCATCATCCGCATCGGTGTTAGGCAGACAGCGGGATTTGTTAATCCCTATATTTCGGCCCCGGGATTGAAGATTACTGTTATCCTGACTAATATTACCATTATGACTGGAGAAATGCTTCTCATCTCTCAACGACCTATTTGGTGAAGGCCGAGGCAGATTCTGATTCCAGTCCCCATCCCCATCTTGACTTCTTTTTACGTCATGATCTTCTTCGTGTTTAGGACTGGTATTAAAAGCTTCACCTGTTGCAGCTGCCTCTCTAATGCTGCTGCCGAATTGACTAACCATCAGAATTTTTGAAATGGATCGGCTGCCTGAAAATATACGAAATTGCGATGATGCCATGGCCTGCAATCGCCACTGGGTTAGCGTTAGGGTTAGTGATTGAAATTAGGGTCTTTTTGCTCCCAACAAAAGGAGTGATGATGAGGGATGCATAAACTCCACAAGAGGATAGCTTGGTCTTTCATGAAACGAAAGTGCGGGCAATAACGGTATCGCATAACATGATTGAAATAATATGGGAAATTAGTTAGCAGAACAGAATCAAGCAATGAAAGAGAGAAGTGATAATCCAGAATTACCCCCTTGGGCATTTTAGTCTTTACATGGGGTACCGGATCTCACAGTTACTGTAGCACCTACCCGGTATCCTGCTCGTCCTACTTCCGGGATGTGGTCGACGTCAGTGAGTGCGCCCCACCTACCGAATGACGCTTATCCCACACCCGGAACATCCTACCATCCTGTATGTCCAAGCACCCACCTCAAGTGTCTATAAATACCCCTTTTAGGCAAAGGCTTGTCAGATAAGCCAACACAAGCCAGGTTCTATAGAACCACACCCACTCCATACTCTCTCTCTACTCTCTCCCTCTCAACTCCTGCTTACCCTCCTATTTACCATATACTGACTTAAGCATCGGAGTTCTTGCGCCGGGGACCCCCTCCGGCGTTGTGCCGGTACAGTAGCTGCTATGATGGTGGTGAAGATCTCACAATTATCCTCACCCCGGGTCCGAGGATTATCATTTTGGTGCTTTCATTGAGAGCATTTAGATCATCAAGTGAGTTCCTTGATATCTAAAGGCTCTCCTCTCCATATATATATATATATATATATATTCATCAATCAAAATAGTTGCTGCTAGTTCTCTGGTTATGGTTTTACCACATAATTCAAGTCTTGAAGAACAGATCTGGAAGGGGAGAAAAAGAGGGAGAGAGGCCAAGATCATCATCGTTTGATTTAGAAGGATCAGATCTGGAAAGGAAGAAAAGAGTTATAAACCAGCCATAATTTTTTATTCAATCCATCTTTGAGAGAAGAAGGACGCTTGATATTTGATTATGAACAATTGAGCTGATTTGAAATAAAGATGAAGAAGAAAAGCCACAAAACGTGTTGTTGGAAAAAGAACGGGATGAATAGTACTTTGCGCCAATTAATTATGATGGCAATTTCTAAACATCCAGGAATGCAAGAAGGTAGGGAAAGATAACGGGAAAGGAAAGGAAAGGAAAGGAAAGGAAAAGTACGGGGATTGCTGTTCAGATTCGGAATTAATATTCATATCCGTAATCAAAAGAAAAGAAAAGAAAAATCCAGATGAAAAAAGAAAGAAATCCGGAATTTAAAAAAAAGAAAAAAGAATCCGGAAAAGAGAAAAAAAAAATCCGGATGAAAAAAAAATTCCGGGATGAAGAAAAGAAAGAAATCCGGAATAAAAAAAAATTCTGGGAATGAAAAAAGGAAAGAAAATCCGGAAGAAAAAAGAGAAAGAAAATCCGGAATAAAAAAAAGAAATAAATCCGGGAATGAAAAAAGGAAAGAAAATCAGGAAGATAAAAGAGAAAGAAAATCCGGAAAAAAAAAAAGAAATCCGAAAATGAAAAAAATAAATAAATAAATAAAATCCGGATCGAAGACATCATGGTTTCTGCAAGTATCAAGTAGAGGAATTGATGGTGAATCCACTAGTTTGAAAAGTGGGGAGGCTGGTGATAACTATCGATACCACAGAAGTGGCATCTCCACTACCCCGCCGGGTGACCCGATCAATATACTGTACCCGCTGCGGGAGACGAGGCCCTGTTCTTACCGCCCTTAGCCTGGCGACCGACCCTGGGATGGTCGACATCAGCGGGGGGGCTCTCATGCGGCATCCGCACGGCGGCATCCCATCCCAGGTCATCCGTGACGTCATCCCGCATGATGTCACTCAAAGCCACCCCAGCGGCATATATCACCCCAGCGACACCTGCCAGGGATTATTCCTACCCCCTGTCGGTACACTCCTTCCTTTTCCTTATAAATACCCCCACCTTTTCAGACAAGGGGGTAAGCCTAAGATAGCGTACTGAACCCCTGTCATTTTGACTACCTGCACTGACTTTGGCATCGGAGTGTTTACGCCGGAGACCCCCTCCGGCGCTTTACAGGTGACGAAAACCCCAGTACAGTGTTCCCGACCAGCCCAGATCAAGCCGATCCTGCTCAGTATCCCCCGGACTCTTATCAAGTGGTGCTTTCATTGAGAGCTTTGGTTAATTAAGTGAGTTTTCCTTAGTGACCAAGCTCTGTTCTTTCTGAGAGTCGAAGGATTATGGCTTCAGATCCAGAATCCACACCCCCTCATACTCGTGGGGTTCACGCGCGTAGGGAACTTTTTGCCACGTCTTCGTCAAGTACATATGTCACATCACATGAAACTTCCTCTGTGCAGATAGATTTTCTTTTTGGACTGACAGCTGGCACTCCGTTTTCTCAAATGGGCACCCCGTTTTCGCAAACGGGTACCCCGTTTCCACAAATGGGTTCCTTTATTTCCTCAATGGGCACCCCGTTTTCTCACATGGGCGGATCCAGTCACTCCGTCCCTCCGCTTGTAAGCTCTAGGATGGATGGCCCTACTACTCCCTCGGTAAGCTCGATGTTAGCTCTCCGTGCCCACTTGGACTATTTAATTGGGATGGCCGCAGGCTCCACTTCTAGCGCAGCGACATCAGGCGTGTCTTCTCGAGTTATTTTCACTCCATCTATTGTCGCTGATCGACCAGTATCGCCTCGTCGCCGGGAGAGCGTTCCTCTGACCTCACCTACGATAAGTATGCCATTCAGCTTTGCGCAATTAGCAGACGGACAGGAGGAGCACTACATACCGCGGATTCCTGTCTCCCAAGTGGAGCGACCGGTAGATGAATACAGATAGCGTTGGGACGGCAGGAGAGAGGGAGCCGGTAGGGAGGTATCTATGGAGCGGAGTGAGAGATCATGCAGTGGGAGGTGACGATCCCGTTCGCCTAGAAGTCGTAGCCAGTCTCCCAGGCAGCAACGCACCCCAGAGCCTCGAGGGCACAGGCGACACTTAGACATATCTCCTCCTTGTCATGATCGTGAGATCTTGGACGACGCCGCTGGTCATCCTTTCACCCACCGTGTAAGGCACCACAGGGTCAGCCGACATGTTAAGCTCCCCACGGAGTCATACGATGGCACCAAAGACCCCATCTCGCATCTTAATAAGGTGAAGGATTTCGTCCAGTTTCAAACGCACAATAACGCGGCGTTGTGTCAAATATTCGTTATGACATTGTCAGGAGTAGCTCGCCTCTGGTTTGAAGGACTTCCTGCTCGATCAATTGATAATTTCCCGCAACTGGAGGCCAAGTTTAAGAGTTGCTTCAGCACAGCTATCCCCATTCGAAAGTCTGCAGCAGCCTTGTTTGATATATGTAGAAAACCAGAGGAGTCTTTGAATAGTTATCTTGGTCGTTTTGATATGGAAATGTCGTTAACTCCTGGTATTACTATTGATTTCGCCATAGAAGCTTTGAAGCGGAATTGTGGATATGGGAAGCTGAGAGATACGCTGATGGTGGATCCCCCAATGACTTTAGACGCGTTAAGGTTAAAGGCTCACAATTATGCGAGAATGGAAGAAGAGGAATACAGAAACAGGATACGGGATGCGCCCAGAACGCCCCTCCTGCTCCCACGGTTCAAGGTAGTATGACCCACGACACCCGTCCGGGTGACGAATACACCCAGCGGAAGGATTATATTCCCAAGGCATTGAATCGCCAGAAGGGTAATTACTCTAGAGGAAGGGGCGGCGGCATGAATGTTCAGCGACAAGGGGATCCCCCTAAGGGTCGAACGTACGATTCTGACCTTTCTCCCCTTACACTCCCACGAGCGAAAATCTTAGCAATCATTCAGCAGCGGAACCTGCCAATCCGCTATCCAGCCCCTGTAAAGCCAGGGGTGGTTATGGGAGGAAGGGAAAATGCTTTTTGTAAATTCCATAAGGTTAAGGGGCATTCTACAGAGGCATGCAGGGAATTGAAGTTAGCAATAAAGCGCCTGTTGGAAGAAGGCTATCTTGAGAGAAGAAACCAGGAGCGACCCTCCGCACGGGGCGTTAGGTGACCATCAATTGCCTCCTCCCCTTGGGGGAAGTGGAACTTCTGAGGCAAAGGGGAAAGAAGCGCTAATGATGTATGACGAGGACATCCCCATTATTAACATTATCGCTGGGGGCGCGTCGTTCCTGGATGAGATTACCCCAGCAACACTCGTGACAGGAGAGAAGCGGAAACGGGAAGGCAAGCCTGCAAAAAAATGAGTGATTGATGCACTAGACAGGATGGTAATATCTTTTTCGGAAGAAGATGAGAAGGGCGTTGTCTTTCCTCACAATGACGCGCTAGTAGTCACACCGGTTGTTGGGAGCCATGGCGTGCGAAGGACCCTTATTGATAACGGCAGTGCGGTGAACTTATTTTCTTTGGAAGTATATAATCTCATTAAATGCCCTGCCGGCGAACTGGCGCCTTGCAAGAAACCAATTATTGGAGTGGACGGCATCCCTATACCTGTAATTGGAGTCACAACGCTGCCTGTGTATTTTAGAGAAGACGCGTCGAGACGATCAGAAGAATTGATGTTCTTGGTTGTGGATCTCATCCTACCGTATAATGCCATTCTAGGGCGGCCATTCCTCAATCGTTTTGGGGCGGCGGTATCTCAGAAACACCTCAGGATGAAATACCCCTCTTGGGAAGGGGTAGTATCGATCAAGGGCGATCAAAAGCTAGCCGTCGAGTGCTATTCGCTCATGATTCAAAAAAGTTGTGATCAATATGTGTGTGTGGCAGCGGATCCCTATGAGCAAAGGGATGAAAGGCGAACCCAGCCAGTGGATGCGATGGTGTCCATCCCCATCCAAGGCAATGATAAGGCGAGCTTTCAGGCCAGTGACAAGTTGACCCTTGAGGAGAGAGCACAATTAGCCCGGCTGTTGAACAAGTGTAAAGGAGAGTTCACGTGGAAATCGACGGACATGCCTGGCGTGTCTAGGGAAGTGGCTGAGAACCGACTCAACGTTGACCCGCGTGCCACCCCAGTTCAACAGAAGCGGCGAGCATTCTCCACGGAAAAGTCAGTGGTGATTGATAAGGAGGTAGTAAAGCTGATGAACGCTGGATTCATCCGAGAAGTCCAATACCCCACTTGGTTGGCCAACCCCGTCTTAGTCCACAAGCCCAACGGAGACTGGCGCATGTGTATTGACTTCACTAACTTGAATGACGCTTGTCCTAAGGACTGTTATCCACTTCCCCGGATTGATCAGTTGGTCGATCAAGCGGCAGGGTACGCATATTTGAGTTCCCTGGACGTCAATTCTGGATATCATCAAATTCTTATGGCCAAGAAAGATGAGGAAAAGACGGCATTTATAACTCTGAAGGCCACCTACTACTACACGGCAATGTCGTTTGGCTTAAAGAATGCAGGGGCGACCTTCCAGCGTATGGCCAACAAAGTGTTTGAAAAGCAAATCGGGAGAAATGTAGAAGCATACGTAGATGATGTATTGGTCAAGAGCAGAAGTTTCAGTGACCATCTGGCCAATTTGCAGGAAGTGTTTGATACATTGAGGAAGTACCAGATAAAGTTGAACCCCCGCAAACGGGAAAATTCTTGGGGTACGTGGTAAGCCAAAAGGGCATCCAGCCGAACCCGTCAAAGATTAAGGCTATCCATGATATGGTATCGCCGCGAACCCTCCAGGAGGTTCAGAGGTTAACAGAACGCGTCATTGCTCTGGGGTGGTTCATCTCTAAGCAGGGCGAGAAGTGCTTGCCGTTCTTTAAAGTCATACGTAAGAAAGCTTCTTTCGGATGGACACAAGAGTGCGAAGAGGCGTTCGTGGGTTTGAAAATGTACTTGTCGTCCGACTTGGTACTAACACGACCGGAACCGGGCAACACCCTATTCTTATACCTCGGTGTCGCGGATGAAGTGGTCAGTGCCGTTTTGGTACGGGAGGATAATCATGCCCACCGCCCCGTCTTCTTTGTTAGCCATGTGTTAAAAGATGCCGAGGTGCGATACACTCACATTGAAAAGGTGGCATTCGCCCTGCTATAGTCCACGCGGAAGATGGACAGGTACTTCCACGCTCATCCAGTCATCGTGCTCACGGATCATCCTTTGAGAAGAATTCTTAGGAAACCAGAATCCTCGGGGAGGATGTTGATATGGTCAATTGAGCTGGAACAATATGGATTACAGTATAAAGCCCGACCATCCGTAAAAGCTCAGGTTTTGGCAGATTTTATCGCTGAATGTACATTTACTGGGGACAAGGCGGCGGAGCCGCTCGAAAAGAAAGAAAGTGATGCAAAGGTCACACCCCAGAAGCCCCCGTGGACATATGGGTCATCTATGTAGATGGCGCCAAAAATCAGGAGCTGGCATATACATGATCGGGCCACATAATGTGCAGGTGCGGCACGCCATTAGGATCCTGCAACCATTGTCCAACAACGCAGCAGAGTATGAAGCGTTATTAGCGGGGCTTAGAGTAGGAAGGAGCCTCTTCACTAAAACTGAAAATGACCTGGTAGCAGGAGCCCCGCGGTTGAGAATACGAGGGGACTCTAAATTGATAATTGATCAAGTCTTGGGACATTCCCAAGCTAGAGAACCGATCATGGCGCAATACCTCTCGAAAGTGAAAAGGGAATTGGCAGAAATGGAACAAAGCGGCGTGTGTGTTACTCTCGAACACAGTCCGCGGGAGGACAATACAGAGGCGGATAATCTTGCCAAGGCGGCAGCTAATCAGGAGGTTGTCATGCCAGAAGGCGTGTACTATGAGGAAAGGTCATTACCGTCCTTCATGGAGGAACAGCTGTCGCTATGTGTGGAGGAGATTGAAAAGGACTGGAGGGTCCCTGTGATAAAAATTTTGAAGCACGACGAGTTGCCCAGCGACAGTACAAAGAAGAAAAAAGTGCTGAAGCAAGCGGCAAGGTGCACTTATTATGATGGGGAGTTAATTTGGAGATGTTTCTCGCACCCGGCCGCAAAATGTATAACGGAGCAAGAAGGCCTCCATACCCTGTGCGAAATTCATGAAGGCATCTGCGGCATGCACGTGTCGGGCGGTACCATGGCCGCGCAGGAGTTTCGGTCAGGATTCTATTGGCCCACTATTCGCAGGGATTCTAACAACTTTGTGCAATCATGCCATAAGTGTCAAGAATTTGCCAAAATCCCTCGACGACCCGCCACTGAAATATCTCAGATCGTGGTGCTTTGTCCTTTTGCCAAGTGGGGAATTGATATTTTAGGCCCTTTCCCTAAGACCAGGTCTCAACTGAAATTTGTAATTGTGGCAGTGGACTACTTTACCAAATAGGCAGAAGCGGAAGCGGTAGCCAGTATTACGACGGAGAAGGTATGGCACTTCTTTAAACACCAAGTGATCATGCATTTCGGGGTACCTCGCGTGCTAGTTAGCGACAACGGGGCACAGTTTACCAGCCGCTTCTTCAAAGAGCAATGTGAAGAATTCCAGATCGAGCAGAGGTTTTCCTCTGTGGCGCATCCTCAGACTAATGGCCAGGCGGAGGTAACCAACAGAAGCATACGGAGCGGCATTAAGAAAAATCTTGAGGGGTCGAAAAAGAAGTTGCCAGACGAGCTACCTTATGTAATGTGGGCTTACCGCATGACCGTCAAAACTAGTACGGGGGAAACGCCCTTTGCGATGGCCTTTGGTACCGAAGCGGTAACGCCTATCGAAATTGGCACCCTAAGCTTAAGGAGGAGTTAAACGAGGAAAGGTTACGTGCTAACCTTGATATGTTGCCTGAGGCGCGCGAGGAAGCCCTCTTGAAAATAATGCACTACAAAAGAAGAATGGCGCAGTATCACAACAGACATGTTAAGAAGCGGTTGCACAAGGCGGGAGACCTCGTGCTCAGGGACAAGCGAGCAGCGGGCCAACGAATGTGGAAACTCAGCTCAAACTGGGAGGGCCCATACCGCGTCACTCGTGTTATCGGAAAGGGAGCGTATCACCTCGAAATGATTGACGGTACTCCCATACTTAACTCTTGGAATATTGCTCGATTAAAATTATATCATGCTAGAATTTGACATGCTGTTGAGTTGGTCTAGAAAAATAAAAGTGACATGCTGGTCGGCATGGTCTTGAAATAGAAATTGAATTTGTCTTGAAATAGAAATTGAAAAGTGACATGCCGTTGGGCATGGTCTTGAAATAGAAATTGAATTTGTCTTGAAATAGAAATTGAAAAGTGACATGCCGTTGGGCATGGTCTTGAAATAGAAATTGAATTGAAATAGAAATTAAAATGTGACATGCCGGTGGGCAAGGTCTAGAAATTAAAAGTGACATGCCGTTGGGCATGGTCTTGAAATAGAAATTGAAATGTGACATGCCGTTGGGCATGGTCTAGAAAATAAAAGTGACATGCCGGTGCGCATGGTCTTGAATTAGAAATTGAATTGAAATAGAAATTTAAAGTGACAAGCCGTTGGGCATGGTCTTGAAATAGAAATTGAATTTGTCTTGAAATAGAAATTGAAAAGTGACATGCCGTTGGGCATGGTCTTGAAATAGAAATTGAATTGAAATAGAAAATAAAAGTGACATGCCGGTGGGCTTGGTCTTGAATTAGAAATTGAATTGAAATAGAAATTTAAAGTGACATGGCGTTGGGCATGGTCTTCAAATAGAAATTGAATTGAAATAGAAATTGAAATGTGACATGCCGGTGGGCATGGTCTAGAAATTAAAAGTGACATGCCGTTGGGCATGGTCTTGAAATAGAAATTGAATTTGTCTTGAAATAGAAATTGAAAAGTGAGATGCCGTTGGGCATGGTCTTGAAATAGAAATTGAATTGAAATACAAATTAAAATGTGACATGCCGGTGGGCATGGTCTAGAAATTAAAACTGACATGCTGTTGGGCATTGTCTTGAAATACAAATTGAATTGAAATAGAAATTCAAATGTGACATGCCGTTGGACATGGTCTAGAAAGTAAAAGTGACATGCCGATGGGCATGGTCTTGAATTAGAAATTGAATTGAAATAGAAAATAAAAGTGACATGCCGGTGGGCATGGTCTTGAATTAGAAATTGAATTGAAATAGAAATTTAGAGTGACATGCCGTTGGGCATGGTCTTGAAATAGAAATTGAATTGAAATAGAAATTGAAATGTGACATGCCGGAGGGCATAGTCTAGAAATTAAAAGTGACATGCCGTTAGGCATGGTCTTGAAATAGAAATTGAATTTGTCGTGAAATAGAAATTGAAAAGTGACATGCCGTTGGGCATGGTCTTGAAATGGAAATTGAATTGAAATAGAAAATAAAAGTGATATGCCGGTGGGCATGGTCTTGAATTCGAAATTGAATTGAAATAGAAATTTAAAGTGACATGCCGTTGGGCATGGTCTTGAAATAGAAATTGAATTGAAATAGAAATTGAAATGTGACATGCCGGTGGGCATTGTCTTGAAATTAAAAGTGACATGCCGTTGGGCATGGTCTTGAAATAGAAATTGAATTTGTCTTGAAATAGAAATTGAAAAGTGACATGCCATTGGGCATGGTCTTGAAATAGAAATTGAATTGAAATAGAAAATAAAAGTGATATGCCGGTGGGCATGGTCTTGAATTAGAAATTGAATTGAAATAGAAATTTAAAGTGACATGCCGTTGAGCATGGTCTTGAAATAGAAATTGAAATGTGACATGCCGGTGGGCATTGTCTAGAAATTAAAAGTGACATGTCGTTGGGCATGGTCTTGAAATAGAAATAGAAATTGTCTTGAAATTGAAATTGAAAAGTGACATGCCGGTGGGCATGGTCTAGAAATGAAATGTGGCATGCCGGTGGGCATGGTCTAGAAATTAAAAGTGACATGTCGTTGGGCATGGTCTTGAAATAGAAATTGAATTGAAATAGAAATTGAAATGTGACATGCCGGTGGGCATGGTCTAGAAATTAAAAGTGACATGCCGTTGGGCATGGTCTTGAAATAGAAATTGAATTTGTCTTGAAATAGAAATTGAAAAGTGACATGCCGTTGGGCATGGTCTTGAAATAGAAATTGAATTGAAATAGAAATTAAAATGTGACATACCGGTGGGCATGGTCTAGAAATTAAAAGTGACATGCCGTTGGGCATGGTCTTGAAATAGAAATTGAATTGAAATAGAAATTGAAATGTGACATGCCGTTGGGCATGGTCTAGAAAATAAAAGTGACATGCCGGTGGGCATGGTCTTGAATTAGAAATTGAATTGAAATAGAAATTTAAAGTGACATGGCGTTAAAGACCAGGAGAAGACCACTTTCACATGCCCATTTGGGACCTTTGCTTACAGACGCATGCCCTTTGGGTTGTGCAATGCCCCGGCTACATTCCAAAGGTGCATGGTTAGCATCTTTTTAGAATTTGTGGAAGAATGCATCGAGGTATTCATGGACGACTTCACGGTCTATGGTAATTCCTTTTCCGAATGCCTCTCGAACTTAAAGAAAATTCTGCAAAGATGTGTAGAAACTAACCTTGTTCTTAATTTTGAAAAATGTCATTTCATGGTTGACCAAGGGCTTATCTTGGGCCACAACGTGTCCCGAAAGGGTATCGAAGTGGACAAGGCTAAAATCCAAGCTATCGAGACCTTGCCTTACCCCTCGAATATTCGAGATGTGCGTTCTTTTCTTGGTCATGCAGGATTTTACAGGAGGTTCATCAAGGACTTCTCCAAGATAGCCCAGCCAATGTGTCAGCTGCTACATAAGGATGTGGACTTCATAATTGATGAAAAATGCAAGACAGCTTTCGAGACCTTGAAAGCCAAGCTCATTTCTGCTCCTATCATTCGGGCCCCCGACTGGACTCTCCCCTTCGAAATCATGTGTGATGCTAGCGATCAAGATTTGGGAGCTGTTCTGGGCCAGAAGAAAGATAAGGAGACATACGTCATCTACTATGCATCCAAGTTGCTAGATCCAGCGCAACAAAACTATACGACTACGGAGAAGGAGCTTTTGGCGATTGTCTATGCCCTTGACAAGTTTCGACAGTACCTCCTGGGTACAGAAGTGATTGTATACTCCGACCACTCTGCCCTTTGGTGCCTGCTCAAGAAGACCGATGCGAAACCTAGGCTTATCCGCTGGATCCTCCTACTTCAAGAGTTCAATCTTGCCATCAGGGACAAGAAAGGAACCGAGAATTGCGTAGCTGACCACTTGAGTAGACTCTCGACCCAAGAGGATGACTCCCAAGTAGCCATTCGGGAGACCTTCCCAGATGAGCATTTGTGCTTAGTTGACACCGCCAAGTTCCCGTGGTTCACGGACATAGTAAATTTTTGTGCCACTGGCGTGCTCCCAGTCGAGGCCTCGAGCGTGGAACACAACCGGATCCGAAGGCAGGCCAGGACCTATGTTTGGGACAGCCTCTATTTATGGAAGCATTATTCCGATCAGATTATTAGACGTTGTGTCACAATGGACGAGGTCCCGTCCATCCTCAAGTTCTGCCACTCGGCCACCGAAGGAGGGCACTTTGCTGCGAAGAAGACAGCGCTCAAGGTCTTAGAAGCCGGTCTGTATTAGCCGTCAATCTTCAAGGACAGTTATTTGTTCTGCGCTACATGCCCTCAGTGCCAAGCTATGGGAAACATCGGGGCGAGAAACCAAATGCCCTTGACCAGCATCCTTGCGTGCAAATTTTTTGATATTTGGGGCATTGACTTCTTGGGACCGTTCCCAAATTCATTCGGGAACACGTACATCCTGCTTACGGTGGACTATGTTTCCAAATGGATTGAAGCCAAAGCCACCAAGACAGACGATTCGAGGGTAGTTGCTGATTTTCTCAGAACCCACATCTTCAACCGATTCGGGACCCCTTGAGCCCTCATCAGCGATCGGGGGACCCATTTCTGCAATCGAACAGTCAGCAAGTACGGAGTGACCCATCGAGTATCTACAGCCTACTACCCCCAAACCAATGGGCAAGCTGAGGTCTAGAATCGGGAGATTAAAGCTATCCTCTAGAAGACAGTCAACCAGTCAAGGAAAGATTGGAGTCTCAAACTGGGAGACGTGCTATGGGCCTACCGCACTGCATTCAAGGCCCCGATCAGTATGACACCGTATCGATTGGTCTATGGCAAGCCATGACACCTCCCAGTTGAAATTGAGCACAAGGCTTTCTGGGCTATCAAAAAAGTGAACATGGATCTGAACTTGGCGAGCAAAGACCGTTGTTTGCAAATTCAAGAGTTGGAAGAACTATGAGGGGATGCTTATGAAAATTCAATGATTTACAAGGGCAAAACCAAGGCCCAGCATGACAAGCACCTAGTGGTCAAACCCTTCGCGATTGGGCAGAAAGTTTTGCTCTACAACTCACAATTGCGGATCTTCTCGGGCAAGCTCAAGTCCAAATGGACGGGACCCTACAAAGTCACCACAGTGTTTGAACATGGAGCTGTTGAGATCCAGAATCTGGACGGGGGAGAACCATACAAAGTGAACGGGCACAGGCTGAAACCCTTCTATGAACGATTCAAGCCCTCAACTGCTGAGGAAGTAAGGGTCGAGGACCCAGCAGACAACGCCCCCGAATGAAGAAACAACGTCTAGGCCTAGACGCTAATCAAGGCCAAGTGCGGGGACAACCCCCGAATTCCTAACTCTCTCCCTTTAAATTTTCCTGTCTTTAAATTCCGAGTCGAACATTCTTTTTCCCTTTCCCGCGCGCATTTCTTCTCTTCCCTAGATGGTCTTAATTAATTTCGTCTCTTCTTATTCCCTTTTGCCCTTTCTTTTTTTTTTTTTTAGTCAACCTTACCTTTTCCACTTCTTTAGACACACTTTTTATGTTACCTAGGCAATTGTTTTAAATTTCTTTGTCTTCTCTCCCTTTTATTTAATTCCTTTGTCTCTCTCTCTCTCCAATTAAATGCCTTTGTCCCCTACTTTATTAACCCATATTTAATTCTTTTGATTTTATTCCCCTCTCTCCTATTTTCAAAATCCTTAAAGCTGATTTGCTTTCTCCGTTTCCCGTGCAGGTGCAGGCGCACGGTGCCCTTGGCACTGCGCGTCCTCTCCTAGCGCGCCACGTGGCGAACGAATCTCAAGGCAATCAGCTCTCTCTCTCTCTCTCTCCACCCCTTCCTCTCCTCCAATCCACAAACCCACGCCACCTAACCGTCAGATCCTCATCCGCTACCCAACCAAAACCCCTTCATCTCTCTCCATCAAATTAAAACACCAATCCTGTTCTTTTCAAACTTCTCCTCTTTCCAAACAAAACCTTTCTTCCTCCTCATGGCACGCACAAGTCTCAACCTAAACAAACCCACCACCTCTCACTCATCTACTCCTACCCCTCTCTCCACTAAACCCCAGCCAAAAAACACCACCACCGATCAGTCACCCACCGCCACTGAACCACTCGGATCAGCCTCCTCCGGAGCCACCATCGACCTAGACGAGATCCTCTTCACTACCTCGCTCCTAAAAATGACTAGATCTGGGAAGGTGCACTGCGTTCCTCCCACCACGACCGCCGACAGCAAGAAGAAAAAGTCGGCGGCGACTCCTACCCCTCCTGGCAGCCCCGTGAACTCCGTCCCCCTCAATGTAAAACCCATTGGCTACGTCATCCCCTCTGATACCGAGGAGGAGGAAGCACAGACCAGCTCCAGCCTCCGTGAGGCCAGGAGGGTTGAGAAGGAGAACGAGGAGCAGTTCCCTTGGGATTCCGACGAGCAGCGAGCAGCCGAGGAAGAAGAAGAAGGCAAAGAAGGGGAAGAGGAGGTGGAGCAGAAGGATCTGCCTGATGAGCAAGACGCTCAAGACCTTGAGCATAACGCTCAAGGTCCCGAGGATGTTCAAGCAGGCAAGGGAGCAGAAGCCACCAACGAAGGAGAGGGTGAGATTGACCCACCCAAGCCACCCAGCCCACCCCCGCAGAAGACCAAGAGCAAGGCCAAAGCCCAATCGACCTCTAAAGCGCCGGCCCGAGTGGCGAAGAGTGCCTCCAAAGCCCCTGCAGCTAAGGCCCCGACCTCTAAGACCCCGGCCAGCAAGAAAAGGAAGCTCCTGGCCACACCCAAGGGCAAGGCAGCCGCAGTCGAGACCCCTAGCAAAGCCCCGCGAATTGAAGACGAGGACGATTTCGAGACCTCATCGCCTGCTTCGGGATCCAGACCCAGTTACCTAGTAACAACTGACCTTGATACTTTCAATGAGTTGTTTATTTTCAATGATAAACCATCATTAGATAAGGTCAATTTGATGAACAACAAGGGGGTGGCCCCATGTGCTATGTTAGATATGGATTTGTATGATAAGCTGGGTATTGGGTCCCGAATTCGGGAGTTGGTTAGTGGGATAGGTTGGGAGGGCTTATTTTTTATGGATCAGCCCACATATTTGGAACTCAGTCTCGAGTTCTTTGCTAGTTTCTGGTACAAAGCTGATCTGTTCAAACCCAAGGGTGGGGTAGGTCCCGATCTTTCTGCTAGGGAATGCATCAATTTTAGGCTGGCTAGCAAGTGGCACCCTATGTCCCTCAATGACTTCAATGTCTACCTCAGTTTCGTCAGTCGTGAAGGCATTCAAGAGGCTGAGTACCAGAACGTTGTGACCACAATCCCAGCCGACTTCAATAACCACAAGGCCCTTCGGGAGCTCACTGGAAATCCCGATGTCAAGTTCGACTCCCGCCTCACCAAGGCCCATGGCATTCGAGACCCTGCGCTCCGGATTCTGCAACGCTTCCTATCAATTACCCTCGCGGGTAAATTCGGGACCTCAGGCCAGCTTGCTCAATTCGAGCTATTTTTCCTATGGGCCATGTACCACAAGAAGCGGGTCAACCTTGGATATTGGATCGCCACCTCTGCTCACAACGTTGCAAATGCCCCCTAGGGTCGCTCTCCTATTCTCGGATCCCTCGTCACTAGCTTGGCCTCGCAATTGTACACATGGAAGCTCTAAGAGCTGAACTTGTACCGGCACCCGAATTCCTTCAAGCTCCTTGGTCTCAAGACCTTGGACACGATGGGATTCTTTTGTGTTACTAACGGTATCTTGAGCTTTCATGCAAATAACAAAGGAAAGATAGAAGGCAAGTTTGAGTATTCGGATCTATCAAAGCCCCGAGGCCAGTCTAATGTTCCCGAGCCACCTTCTGCCAACACAGCCACGCCGACTGCCCCCGAAGAGCATGCCTCAGGTCCCGAGCAGATACCGAACGATAACACTATCCTCAGCTTACTCACTGATATCAGGGACTCCAATCGCGTCATCCTGCAAGCAATCCGAGCCCTCACCGTTCCAATCGAGCAATTCGACCCCCCTACCTCTTGATCCCGAACAATTTCAAACCCCTTTGCCCCTGCGTGGGCTGATGTTGAAACAATTTATCTCCTGCTTAAACAATTTACATTTCTGCTTTAGTTTAAAAACTGCTATCTTTTTGTCTCCTTCTCGCATTGAGGACAATGCGATGCCTAAGTGTGGGGAGGAGTTTGAACTGCTAGTACATTTTATTTTATGCATGATTTATTCCCTAGTTTATTTTTTCCTAAGTTTATGCATGATACTTTTAGTTATTCTTTTTATTTTTCGGATTTTTGCCTAGATTTTGAAAAACGCCCCAATGATGGACACACACCTAACTTATGCACATAGAATAAAAATGATGTCTATAGTCAAGGTCCCGAATGCCATATTCTTTGCCTGTTATGCCTTATATCTGCTTCAAGACCTAGACACCAGTAGTCACGAATTGACACCTTGTGAGCAGTTGAGCCCCCATGCCTATATTTATTGCTTGAGTGAAATGCATGACTAAGGTACTGACTGGGTTTGCACGATATCCATGGGTATAGACACATTTAGACATAGGAAAGCAGCATAAAGATCAAGTTCTCGCATCGAATTGTTCTCTCTCATTTTTTTTCTGTTCTGTTCTCCCTTCTTGACCCCGAATCCCTTCTTGACCTCTCCAATTCTAACCATTTGAATTTTCCTTGATCTTTCTCTTGGCAGGTGAAACAATGTTGTTGGGAGCACTATCGAGGGCTAGACTAGACAAATGAAGTAGCAAAGGCGAAGTGTGGGGATCCCCCAAATTCAAGACCCCGAATGCTGGCACCAATTCAAGACCTCGAAGCTAAAACAAAGAAATCAAGGGCAGACCAGAACGAAAAATCACGTCCCACCCACAGCAAAACACAAGTGTGGGGAAGTGAAATCAGAATATCCAGCCCCCGAAGAACAAGGTCTCGATCCTCAATTCAGATCTCTCTCTCTCTCTAAAAGAAAAAAAATGAAAATGAAAAAAAATAGAGAAAAATGAAAAAAATTAGAAAAACAGAAATATAAATAAAAGAGAGAGAGAAGAGACCAAATTTCATGAAGAAGAGGAAAATCAACAGCCAGCATTCATTCAAGGTCCCGAGTGGAGAAAGCAAGGATCCCCCTCGAAGAAGAAAAGCCTAGTCTAGCTTTCGCCCTCAGCAACATTGTCTCACCATCTTGATTCCTTCTGCTAAGGGAGCATTCCAGGTTTGAGTTGGTTTCACCACCTTCTCATTTCACTTCCTCATTCTCCCTCTTCTCCACTTTTTCTTCTCATTATTTTCTCTTATCATTTATTTTCTTTGCTTCCCCCTTCTTGCCCCCGATGCGAAGTCTTTTGATTGCTAGATTGCCTATGCATGTGTCTAATGTACTCGGATTGATATGCAAACTTGATTTTGTGCTGCGTTTTTGCATACTTGAGTGTCTAAACACCTAGCCTTGTTCATAAGCGTCAGTGCAAACACCGACCCATGTGAGGACTGCTAGTTAATAGGCTGATGTGGAAAAGTCTCTTCTTAAGGATCGTTATCCTTCTGATTTGATGCAGGTGTATCAAGGCGGGGTCTGTTTTCATTCGGGGTCCCGAATCTTGAAAGTAGCATGCTTATTCTCTGTGCTATGGTTTGGTGTGTCTGTTTTATTTTGGGGTTGTTTTAAAATTTTGTGAATGCTCGAGGGCGAGCATTGGGCAGTGCGGGGATTATTTGATAGCATATTTTTATGCACGATTTTCTCCCCATTTTCTCATATGTGGAAACGGGGGGTAGTTTCTCTTAAGAGAAAGTAGTGGATATCCGAGGAATCTAGTCCCTATGTCATTTCTATGATGTCTCGGATGGAATATTTCAGTGCTGATGACGATCGAGCCCCCGAATGCAACCCAAGAATGCCTTTGCTGAGAATCCTTCTCCCTCTGATTGTTTGAGTTTATTATTTCCGTTTTGTTATTTCTGGACCGATTTATTAATTTGCTTTACTTTACCATTCGGGACCTCGAAAGTGACATTCGAGACCCCGAACCTTGCTTTCTTAGATAAAATTGTTAGCTCCCGAATCTTCCTTGGCTGACTTGTTCAGCCAAGCAAACCCCCCCCCCCCCCCCCCGATTGTTACTCTTTGTGCTTTGTCCCGTGAATTCATTCAAGACCTTAGACCAGTCTCTCACAATCCCTGTGTTCGACCCCGACTACCACTGTACACATTATCTCTTGTGCACACACGTATTTGGGCATTATAAATCTCTATTTGACTGACGATCAAACCATTTCAAAGGATGCACAATACTTCTGATCCTTGCACAGTACTTCCATTCCAGTAGCAAAACACCGTAATCCATTTTTCAGCCATATACAACTTTGTTTATAATCAAAAGCAAAACACCGTATTAGATTAATCCTAATACTTTCCTAGCAACAAACGCAAGTACGGGTAGAGGAGAGAAATACACAAAAAAAACAAAAAAAACCAAATAATTATGCAATGCAAGTATCTTGCTTACAGGCATAAACTTGATGCATCTTACAAAAGTCAAATTCATGTCAAAATTCATACCCCTGCCACTTTCTCTGTTTCATCTATCAAGGCAGTCCATGAGTCGAAATCTAAGGAATTGCAGAACAGAAACCAACAAATACACCACACACAAAAATAACAATTCTTGTAACCGAGTAGGGAAGAGGTTGTTTGGTTTGTTGAGGCTTTTTTACAAACATTTGGATGGCGTCTTAGTCTAACCTTTCAGCTCTTGTAAAATGAGGTGCCAAACACAATTACAGGAATGTAAAGATCAAAACCCAGAGAATGAGATGTAGTTACAAGAAAGGGCATTCAATGTAGTTAATAGTGCATAAAGTTTTGAGCTTTAGTAACAATAAAAAGTATACCGAGAAGAAGAATGAAGACGAGAATGAGAACGAGGAGGAAGACGAGGATGACCCACCTGTCAAAAAGCATAAACAGCTCTCTTCTCTTCGTAGAAGACCAAGAAGAAGAACAATCATTTTGGAATAAGTGAAGAAGAAGCGAAGAAGAAGAAGAACAGTCATTTTGGAATAAGAAGAAGAAGCGCAGAAGAAAATAGATGAAGAGTTAATAATCAATTAGAATAATAATTAGAGAAAGAAAAGTGAAGCTGACATGGATAAAATTACCATTAGTTAGTAATTATGTTTAAAAGTACAAGACAATGGGAAATAAGTTTATAAAATACAATTTAATGGAAAAAAATTCAATAAAATGTACATCTTCAACGTGGCACGATCAAATGGCCATGGACTTATGCATATTTCTGATAATCAGAAAATTTCAAATTGATTAACTAGATTCTATTTTTCCACCCTGTAAAATAAATTAACACTTGTACAAATTTATTCATAATATAATATTTTGACATTAATTATATAAAATAATATTTTATTGATGTATAATAATCTATAATGAATCATGCAAGCTGAGTTTAAAACTGGAGAAATACAAATTAGTATTGTTTTCTCATTTTTGTATACGTCGACGGGTTTGCAATTGCCCCAGGTAATGGCTATTGCAACCAATATCGTTTAGTTCTCTGGTTATTGCTTGAATGCAAGAACTCTAAGCTTGTTACTTTACTCTGTTTCTGTTTCTTCATTGACAGTAGTAGACTTCCAAGTTCTTAGATGGTTAGAGAAAAGAATTGGATTGCAGCTTGATAAGTTTTGCATGCGTATGTGTTGTAGTGCATTTGTTCCTTGTTGGAGCATATCTTGGCAACTTTCTTAATTGACTTGTATTTTTATTAAAATCAGAATGTTACACTGTGTCGTTTTGTGTATTATCTTCCAACGATTAATTTGTTATTTAGTGACGGATACAAATACTCTTAAACACTTTTCCAATTTTTCGTTCAGCTCGCTTGCTTTCCCTTTAAAATACTCAAAAAAAAAATCTGATTTGGAAATCCCCGCCCCCCTAAATTCAATTCCTAGATCCGTCCTTGTATGTAGATCAAAAGCAAAACGAGCATGGCTTTCTTTGTCCCATTCTCTCTAGAAAAAACCAAATAATCATAGTCCTGGCAATCAATCAAGGCACTAAAATGATCCCACAGCAGTGATGCCACCCAATTATCAACATAAATCATTAAAGCTCTGCAACTGCAACCCACCTACCACTACATTTACCTAATATGGTAACACCATATTTCTTGCAACAATTTGTAGATCAACAAACATATACAACCACCAGGCAATAAAACACAAACGTATACAGTAATGCTCTCAATTCTACGTTTGTACTAGCTGCAGCATAAGCAAACATGAACAACTCAGAAAAATCGTATGAACAACAACAAAAGGAAAAAACTCAGCATAATAGTATGAACAATATAAGAAAAAAACTCATTAAAATAGTGATATGAAGTTAGATTAGCAGTTTGTTTGTCAAACAACAAGCCAAGCATATAAGCTTATATTGTCTCCCAAATAGATGGCACAAATACCAGTCACCAAAAAAGAAAGAAAGATAAGAAACGCATAGGATATCCTCAGAATATGCTAATGTGAAACATGCAATGTGTAAACTAAAGGAAAATCATATAGCTTGTTTCATTCTTCACCTGGTAGAACATTCTTCTCTTGAATTCTATCTACATAAACCTAAAAAGAGTTCCAAAATCCTAAAAACAACGCAAGACCAGAATCAACATCTATGGTGCTAAACTAACTAAAAAGTACCCGAGCCACAAAATTCTAAAAGACTAGATGTGAATTTTGAACAAGTAAAACAACAATAGCCCTTCAGTGACAAAATAGTGATGAAATACATATTGCAAGAAAATGTTGGAAGACAACAACTACTTCCGGATATCTGCCAACCAGAAAGAAGCATGGAAAGCAAGAAAGAGGTCTACACTTGCAGATAAAGTGAATGAGGATAATCAGAGCAGAGGAAGAACATGAAACCTCAAATAGGTTTGGACGAGGATCTCTTTCCGAAGATAGCTTCCCAAACTGAGGGAGAAAAAGGTGTGTTTCTATCCAGGAACTCTCTGACAGCTTTGTCCTGAACATGGAACCCCTCCTGGCACAATGTTGCAACAACAGTGTGGGCTTCCCCAACACCCTTTTGTCGGCATAAGCTATCGACCAAACCCACAAAAGTGACAAGGTTGAGAGAATGGCCAGCCTCCAGCATTTGGAGAGAGAAATCAATGGCATCATCGTGGCAGTTACACTTGCACAAGCCCTGAATGAGGATGGAATAAGTGAAAGCATTATGAGTGATAGCATTGGCTTGCATTTTAGAGAAAATCCTCTTGGCATCATCAGGCTTGTGGGCCTTGCAAAAGCCATCAACAACGGCAGTGTAAGTAACAACTTCAGGAATGGTGCCTTTCTCGCGTATGGATCCAAAGAGTTTCATGGCATCATTGACGAGGCCATCTTTGCAGAGTTTCATGGCATCATTGACGGTGCCTTTCTCGGTCCGGTTAGGAGGTTTTAGGATGAAGTTTGAACTTACTGAGAAAAGCATCATCCGCATCGGTGTTAGGCAGACAGCGGGATTTGTTAATCCCTATATTTCGGCCCCGGGATTGAAGATTACTGTTATCCTGACTAATATTACCATTATGACTGGAGAAATGCTTCTCATCTCTCAACGACCTATTTGGTGAAGGCCGAGGCAGATTCTGATTCCAGTCCCCATCCCCATCTTGACTTCTTTTTACGTCATGATCTTCTTCGTGTTTAGGACTGGTATTAAAAGCTTCACCTGTTGCAGCTGCCTCTCTAATGCTGCTGCCGAATTGACTAACCATCAGAATTTTTGAAATGGATCGGCTGCCTGAAAATATACGAAATTGCGATGATGCCATGGCCTGCAATCGCCACTGGGTTAGCGTTAGGGTTAGTGATTGAAATTAGGGTCTTTTTGCTCCCAACTAAAGGAGTGATGATGAGGGATGCATAAACTCCACAAGAGGATAGCTTGGTCTTTCATGAAACGAAAGTGCGGGCAATAACGGTATCGCATAACATGATTGAAATAATATGGGAAATTAGTTAGCAGAACAGAATCAAGCAATGAAAGAGAGAAGTGATAATCCAGAATTACCCCCTTGGGCATTTTAGTCTTTACATGGGGTACCGGATCTCACAGTTACTGTAGCACCTACCCGGTATCCTGCTCGTCCTACTTCCGGGATGTGGTCGACGTCAGTGAGTGCGCCCCACCTACCGAATGACACTTATCCCACACCCGGAACATCCTACCATCCTGTATGTCCAAGCACCCACCTCAAGTGCCTATGAATACCCCTTTTAGGCAAAGGCTTGTCAGATAAGCCAACACAAGCCAGGTTCTGCAGAACCACACCCACTCCATACTCTCTCTCTACTCTCTCCCTCTCAACTCCTGCTTACCCTCCTATTTACCATATACTGACTTAAGCATCGGAGTTCTTGCGCCGGGGACCCCCTCCGGCGTTGTGCCGGTACAGTAGCTGCTATGATGGTGGTGAAGATCTCACAATTATCCTCACCCCGGGTCCGAGGATTATCATTTTGGTGCTTTCATTGAGAGCATTTAGATCATCAAGTGAGTTCCTTGATATCTAAAGGCTCTCCTCTCCATATATATATATATATATATATATATATTCATCAATCAAAATAGTTGCTGCTAGTTCTCTGGTTATGGTTTTACCACATAATTCAAGTCTTGAAGAACAGATCTGGAAGGGGAGAAAAAGAGGGAGAGAGGCCAAGACCATCATCGTTTGATTTAGAAGGATCAGATCTGGAAAGGAAGAAAAGAGTTATAAACCAGCCATAATTTTTTATTCAATCCATCTTTGAGAGAAGAAGGACGCTTGATATTTGATTATGAACAATTGAGCTTGAGATTTGAAATAAAGATGAAGAAGAAAAGCCACAAAACGTGTTGTTGGAAAAAGAACGGGATGAATAGTACTTTGCGCCAATTAATTATGATGGCAATTTCTAAACATCCAGGAATGCAAGAAGGTAGGGAAAGATAACGGGAAAGGAAAGGAAAGGAAAGGAAAGGAAAAGTACGGGGATTGCTGTTCAGATTCGGAATTAATATTCATATCCGTAATCAAAAGAAAAGAAAAGAAAAATCCAGATGAAAAAAGAAAGAAATCCGGAATTTAAAAAAAAGAAAAAAGAATTCGGAAAAGAGAAAAAAAAAATTCCGGATGAAAAAAAAATTCCGGGATGAAGAAAAGAAAGAAATCCGGAATAAAAAAAAATTCTGGGAATGAAAAAAGGAAAGAAAATCCGGAAGAAAAAAGAGAAAGAAAATCCGGAATAAAAAAAAGAAATAAATCCGGGAATGAAAAAAGGAAAGAAAATCCGGAAGATAAAAGAGAAAGAAAATCCGGAAAAAAAAAAAGAAATCCGAAAATGAAAAAAATAAATAAATAAATAAAATCCGGATCGAAGACATCATGGTTTCTGCAAGTATCAAGTAGAGGAATTGATGGTGAATCCACTAGATTGAAAAGTGGGGACGCTGGTGATAACTATCGATACCACAGAAGTGGCATCTCCACTATCCCGCCGGGTGACCCGGCCAACATACTGTACCCGCCGCGGGAGACGAGGCCCTGTTCTTACCGCCCTTAGCCTGGCGACCGACCCTGGGATGGTCGACATCAGCGGGGGGGCTCTCATGCGGCATCCGCACGGCGGCATCCCATCCCAGGTCATCCGTGACGTCATCCCGCATGACGTCACTCAAAGCCACCCCAGCGGCATATATCACCCCAGCGACACCTGCCAGGGATTATTCCTACCCCCTGTCGGTACACTCCTTTTCCTTATAAATATCCCCACCTTTTCAGACAAGGGGGTAAGCCTAAGATAGCGTACTGAACCCCTGTCATTTTGACTACCTGCACTGACTTTGGCATCGGAGTGTTTACGCCAGAGACCCCCTCCGGCGCTTTGCAGGTGACGAAAACCCCAGTACAGTGTTCCCGACCAGCCCAGATCAAGCCGATCCTGCTCAGTATCCCCCGGACTCTTATCAAGTGGTGCTTTCATTGAGAGCTTTGGTTAATTAAGTGAGTTTTCCTTAGTGACCAAGCTCTGTTCTTTCTGAGAGTCGAAGGATTATGGCTTCAGATCCAGAATCCACACCCCCTCATACTCGTGGGGTTCACGCGCGTAGGGAACTTTTTGCCACGTCTTCGTCAAGTACATATGTCACATCACATGAAACTTCCTCTGTGCAGATAGATTTTCTTTTTGGACTGACAGCTGGCACTCCGTTTTCTCAAATGGGCACCACGTTTTCGCAAACAGGTACCCCGTTTCCACAAATGAGTTCCTTTATTTCCTCAATGGGCACCCCATTTTCTCACACGGGCGGATCCAGTCACTCCGTCCCTCCGCTTGTAAGCTCTAGGATGGATGGCCCTACTACTCCCTCGGTAAGCTCGATGTTAGCTCTCCGTGCCCACTTGGACTATTTAATTGGGATGGCCGCAGGCTCCACTTCTAGCGCAGTGACATCAGGCGTGTCTTCTCGAGTTATTTTCACTCCATCTATTGTCGCTGATCGACCAGTATCGCCTCGTCGCCGGGAGAGCGTTCCTCTGACCTAACCTGCGATAAGTATGCCATTCAGCTTTGCGCAATTAGCAGACGGACAGGAGGAGCACTACATACCGGGGATTCCTGTCTCCCAAGTGGAGCGACCGGTAGATGAATACAGAGAGCGTTGGGACGGCAGGAGAGAGGGAGCCGGTAGGGAGGTATCTATGGAGCGGAGTGAGAGATCATGCAGTGGGAGGCGACGATCCCGTTCGCCTAGGAGTCGTAGCTAGTCTCCCAGGTAGCAACGCACCCCGGAGCCTCGAGGGCACAGGCGACACTTAGACATATCTCCTCCTTGCCATGATCGTGAGATCTTGGACGACACCGCTGGTCATCCTTTCACCCACCGTGTAAGGCACCACAGGGTCAGCCGACATGTTAAGCTCCCCACGGAGTCATACGATGGCACCAAAGACCCCATCTCGCATCTTAATAAGGTGAAGGATTTCGTCCAGTTTCAAACGCACAATAACGCGGCGTTGTGTCAAATATTCGTTATGACATTGTCAGGAGTAGCTCGCCTCTGGTTTGAAGGACTTCCTGCTCGATCAATTGATAATTTCCCGCAACTGGAGGCCAAGTTTAAGAGTCGCTTCAGCACAGCTATCCCCATTCGAAAGTCTGCAGCAGCCTTGTTTGATATATGTAGAAAACCAGAGGAGTCTTTGAATAGTTATCTTGGTCGTTTTGATATGGAAATGTCGTTAACTCCTGGTATTACTATTGATTTCGCCATAGAAGCTTTGAAGCGGAATTGTGGATATGGGAAGCTGAGAGATACGCTGATGGTGGATCCCCCAATGACTTTAGACGCGTTAAGGTTAAAGGCTCACAATTATGCGAGAATGGAAGAAGAGGAATACAGAAATAGGATACGGGATGCGTGATTGATGGTTTATTTTGGATGTTTTATTGTCTCCTTTATTATTAATTGAGATAATAATTATGCTACTTTAAGCCCTTTTGTTTCCTTTCTCTATAAACAGCCTTTGGAGCATCAATCTGAAGGAAAGGAGCAGAAAGCTTGAAGATTAGAGCTTAAAACAATCAATCGGTGATGGAGTTTCGTTTTCAGCTTTGCTGCCTTGAATTTGGTCCATTCGTCCCAAGGCCACTTCACCATTTTGCCGAAATCAGCTCTTCTCGAGGCCTTGACATGAAGCGACCTGTCAGAGTTCCAGCCTGGACAGCACTGGGCGTATTTTTGTATTTAATTTGTGAGTGCTGGTTCAGCCAGCCTGGAAGCTGGAGGACTTGAGCACGAGTGTTAGTGCTTGGATTCCCTCTTCCACCTTGCAGAAGCACCAAGGGGACATCAATGGAAGAATGATAGAAACATTCCCTTTGCATTATTCAAAGATTATTCTCTCCAAAAGTAAAGTAGTGCCCAGCACCAGCCTGGTATGGCAGCACATACTGCAATTATTTTATGGTGAAGGCTAGACCTTTGAAGTCTATCAGAGGAGAAGAAGAATGGCTATTAATAGAACAACGAAGCAAAGGAAAAAGGGGGGAACGAGTGGAGAAAATCAGCACTCCACATTTTCCAGCTTTTTGTATTTTTGGTTTTGCACTTCTTGTATCATTTTCCATTATGTTTTGTAACTAAGAACCTCCATTCCTGGTAGGGATCTTGTGGTTGATAATTCCAGTAGGTTGTGAGACTCTTTGATCTTCAATAAAAACGTTTTTCATTTTTCTCTCCTTCTTGTTTTAACTCCAATTTATTCATGTTTAAGTTTGAGTTTGGCCAACTTGGATTTTGATTTGAATGATTACAGTCAGTTCTCTTGTGATTAAATCACTCTTAGAGAACAGTAGTAGATGAATCAGCAGGGCATGAGGTGCATGTGCTTGGTCTAAGCTGATAGAAGGAACTGAACTAGACTACCCTCCCATGCCGAGGCCTTGAGAAGGGCCGACCTAGGTGACAGCTGGGTCAAGTGCCAGACTAGACCAGACTTGTGGATGACGAACAACTACCATGTCTAGAAGAGGGACCTCACTGTTTTTAATCAATCTCTTGAGATTTTCCATAAGTTTTCTGATTCCTTTGTTGAAGGCTCCGCATAGCCAAAGCAAAGTGGCGGGTTGGAATCTTAGGATGAGCTTAGGAAGATTAGGGTGTTTAAAATGAAGAGATTCTTTTAATTCACTTTTGTAGCAGGTTGGGAGTCTAGCGAGAGCTGGTTCCACAACTTCTTCTATGAAACCGTTTTGAAAATACTTTTGTCAATGATCAACTAGCATGGAATTGTCACCACATAAGGATCTCTACTAGGGATTTTCTTTCTCTTCTGTATTTCTTTATTTCACTTCTGTTTTCTGTTATGCAATCTCATTTTCGTGCTTATTGTTTCTCAACCCATCATACTCTCACCTCTTTGCTGATTATTGTCATTTGCAGGAGCAACAAAGATCAGACCGACTTGTCCCTGTGTTCGAACCTCTTGCCGCTATCTACATTCATTTGTAGTTTAGTGACCAGTTGTAATCTTTTTATTTATGCAGGGCACGCGACACCCTCGTCATAAATTGGCGCCGTTGCCGGGGACAACGGTGTACTGATTTTCATTTTTCTTGTTTCTGATAATTTTCAGTTTTCTTTTTGATGAGCAATTTCAATTATTTTTCTCAATCAGCCCCTATTCCTCAAAGTTTTGGTGTAGGAGATGTGTCCAGCCATGAAGGATATTTTGGTCCGCCACAGTGGGGATATGAGCCAAATTATAATCCATCCATATCTACTCCTTATCCCACTTGGTGGAACCAATAAAGTTCTGATTATGGAGTGCAATCAGTTCCTGATTATCAATATTTCCAGCCTCCGCAACCTAGCCAAGTACCTACTGTTTCTGAAATTTTAATGAAAACCTTAATTCCATTTATGCAGGAAACAGAGGAGAATTTAGCAAGGTTAGCGAAGCAAATGAGAGAACTTGCACTTGAGCAGGAAAGACAGAGATGCATACCTTCAAACTTCCAACCAGATGTGGAATCTGATGCTAGCACTGCCTCTTTTGTGAGCAACAAAAATCTGCCCGAGCAGGTCGCTTCATCTCAAGGCCTTGGGATGAACGACCCGGAACCAGAAACAAGCCCAGAAAATTCAGCAGAAGTTGCCACTCAGTCAAAGCAGTCCAATCAGACCCAAACTCATTCCAGCACGTCACTGGAGCAGAAGACGAAGTTTGTGGACACTTGTTGTAGCATCGAGCTAGAGGAGGATGAGAGGAAGATTGAGGAAGAAATCAAAGTGGTTGAGAATCCACAAACGGTTGTGTGTGAAAGGGAAGTTTTAAATTTCTTTGATTATATTGATCCCTTTATGGAATTACCCTCTATTCACAACCATTATTTTATTTTTATTGTGCATGAACCTGAACCAGAATTTGAATCATTTTATGGTTACATGCAGATTTCGTTGCTAGGGAACCATGCACTAAATGAAATCATTCTCATCAAACTTCGTGCATTCAAAGCATTATGTAGGATTGGTTGACAAAGTGACGCTCAATGTCTAGTCCAAGACTATAAAGAGGGACGCTGCATGGGAGGCAACCCATGTTCCTTCCGTTTTTGTTTTCATTTTGTTATTTTCATTTTTATTTCTAGTTAATCATTTTTTTCTGCATAATAATGGATTTCTGGAATTTTCCAGTGCAGGCCATCCGGTCCATGTCTAGGCCTTGAGACGAGCTGACCGAAATCCCCAGCTCTTCCCCTACCATGATCATTGCCCCGGGTTTTATCATTTCTTTCCCTCTCTTTTTCATTTTCTGTTCTGTTCCGTTTGTTTGTTTTCTTGTTTGTTGTGCGTGGTTTTTCTTTCACATTGAGGACAATGTGTCCAATAAGTGTGGGGGAGACACTTCCGTGGTTATTTTTGTGTGATTTTATGCATGTTTTTATTTTTTTCTGATTTTATCTCTTTGCTGCATGTTTATTTCAATTAATTGTGTATGCACAACTGCTTGTTTCTATTCTTGCATGAGTAATTTTTCATTTTTTTTGTTGTTTTCCACCCTTTTTGTATGGAATGAAATCCCAAAAACTGAACTCATGTAAATACTTGACTTATTAACTCCATCTTGCAATGCTAAATACTTCTGACCTTATAATTTTTCATTTATTCACGTGGTTGTATTATGAGTATTGCTGTCCTAGGAAATATTTTGCTAGAATTGTACTGTCTTCTCATCTCAAGACCTTGGGATGAAGCTCCCGTCCATAATATTGCTGCAAGTTTTTAATTTTTGTTTTTGCATGACTAACTTTTTTAAATTCTTTGCATGACTGCATGTTTGTATTTTCTGGGATTGTGGAAAGGTGTAAGAACCTGGAAAAGAAGGAAAGGAAAATAGAAGGAGGAGGAGAAGAAGAAAAAAAATAAAATAAAAAAAAATAAAAAAGGGGGTATAAGAGGCCGAAGGCCTAGGGCGGCCTAGGGGAGAAGAAGAAGAAAAAAAAAATATAGGAGGTATAAGAGGCCGAAGGCCTAAAACAATAAGGGGGTATAAGAGGCCGAAGGCCTAAATAAAAGAAAGAAAATGTGCAGAAGGAAAAGAGGGAAGCTTGGTGGTGTTCTTTAATTTTGTTGCTTGTATTTTTATTATTGTTGCATGACTGCTTGTGTATTTTTGTGTGTGTAGCAGCTGCGTTTGGATTGTGTCTTGGGAAGAGAAGTCAGAAGTTCTAGGCTTTTATTTCCTGGTTGAACAGCATGCTATCATACCACTATTTGAATATTTGCACATTTGTGATGTTTGGTGTGTTTGAGCATTGCTTGAAAGAGTTGGTTTTTGAAGTGTTCATATGAGTTCAGTCCAGGGGTTGATTTTCTATATTGGGGTGTATTTTGTTTTTTAGTTCATGCTTGAGGGCAAGCATGGTTTAAGTGTGGGGGAATATGATTGATGGTTTATTTTGGATGTTTTATTGTCTCCTTTATTATTAATTGAGATAATAATTATGCTACTTTAAGCCCTTTTGTTTCCTTTCTCTATAAACAGCCTTTGGAGCATCAATCTGAAGGAAAGGAGCAGAAAGCTTGAAGATTAGAGCTTAAAACAATCAATCGGTGATGGAGTTTCGTTTTCAGCTTTGCTGCCTTGAATTTGGTCCATTCGTCCCAAGGCCACTTCACCATTTTGCCGAAATCAGCTCTTCTCGAGGCCTTGACATGAAGCGACCTGTCAGAGTTCCAGCCTGGACAGCACTGGGCGTATTTTTGTATTTAATTTGTGAGTGCTGGTTCAGCCAGCCTGGAAGCTGGAGGACTTGAGCACGAGTGTTAGTGCTTGGATTCCCTCTTCCACCTTGCAGAAGCACCAAGGGGACATCAATGGAAGAATGATAGAAACATTCCCTTTGCATTATTCAAAGATTATTCTCTCCAAAAGTAAAGTAGTGCCCAGCACCAGCCTGGTATGGCAGCACATACTGCAATTATTTTATGGTGAAGGCTAGACCTTTGAAGTCTATCAGAGGAGAAGAAGAATGGCTATTAATAGAACAACGAAGCAAAGGAAAAAGGGGGGAACGAGTGGAGAAAATCAGCACTCCACATTTTCCAGATTTTCCAGCTTTTTGTATTTTTGGTTTTGCACTTCTTGTATCATTTTCCATTATGTTTTGTAACTAAGAACCTCCATTCCTGGTAGGGATCTTGTGGTTGATAATTCCAGTAGGTTGTGAGACTCTTTGATCTTCAATAAAAACGTTTTTCATATTTCTCTCCTTCTTGTTTTAACTCCAATTTATTCATGTTTAAGTTTGAGTTTGGCCAACTTGGATTTTGATTTGAATGATTACAGTCAGTTCTCTTGTGATTAAATCACTCTTAGAGAACAGTAGTAGATGAATCAGCAGGGCATGAGGTGCATGTGCTTGGTCTAAGCTGATAGAAGGAACTGAACTAGACTACCCTCCCATGCCGAGGCCTTGAGAAGGGCCGACCTAGGTGACAGCTGGGTCAAGTGCCAGACTAGACCAGACTTGTGGATGACGAACAACTACCATGTCTAGAAGAGGGACCTCACTGTTTTTAATCAATCTCTTGAGATTTTCCATAAGTTTTCTGATTCCTTTGTTGAAGGCTCCGCATAGCCAAAGCAAAGTGGCGGGTTGGAATCTTAGGATGAGCTTAGGAAGATTAGGGTGTTTAAAATGAAGAGATTCTTTTAATTCACTTTTGTAGCAGGTTGGGAATCTAGCGAGAGCTGGTTCCACAACTTCTTCTATGAAACCGTTTTGAAAATACTTTTGTCAATGATCAACTAGCATGGAATTGTCACCACATAAGGATCTCTACTAGGGATTTTCTTTCTCTTCTGTATTTCTTTATTTCACTTCTGTTTTCTGTTATGCAATCTCATTTTCGTGCTTATTGTTTCTCAACCCATCATACTCTCACCTCTTTGCTGATTATTGTCATTTGCAGGAGCAACAAAGATCAGACCGACTTGTCCCTGTGTTCGAACCTCTTGCCGCTATCTACATTCATTTGTAGTTTAGTGACCAGTTGTAATCTTTTTATTTATGCAGGGCACGCGACACCCTCGTCATAAATTGGCGCCGTTGCCGGGGACAACGGTGTACTGATTTTCATTTTTCTTGTTTCTGATAATTTTCAGTTTTCTTTTTGATGAGCAATTTCAATTATTTTTCTCAATCAGCCCCTATTCCTCAAAGTTTTGGTGTAGGAGATGTGTCCAGCCATGAAGGATATTTTGGTCCGCCACAGTGGGGATATGAGCCAAATTATAATCCATCCATATCTACTCCTTATCCCACTTGGTGGAACCAACAAAGTTCTGATTATGGAGTGCAATCAGTTCCTGATTATCAATATTTCCAGCCTCCGCAACCTAGCCAAGTACCTACTGTTTCTGAAATTTTAATGAAAACCTTAATTCCATTTATGCAGGAAACAGAGGAGAATTTAGCAAGGTTAGCGAAGCAAATGAGAGAACTTGCACTTGAGCAGGAAAGACAGAGATGCATACCTTCAAACTTCCAACCAGATGTGGAATCTGATGCTAGCACTGCCTCTTTTGTGAGCAACAAAAATCTGCCCGAGCAGGTCGCTTCATCTCAAGGCCTTGGGATGAACGACCCGGAACCAGAAACAAGCCCAGAAAATTCAGCAGAAGTTGCCACTCAGTCAAAGCAGTCCAATCAGACCCAAACTCATTCCAGCACGTCACTGGAGCAGAAGACGAAGTTTGTGGACACTTGTTGTAGCATCGAGCTAGAGGAGGATGAGAGGAAGATTGAGGAAGAAATCAAAGTGGTTGAGAATCCACAAACGGTTGTGTGTGAAAGGGAAGTTTTAAATTTCTTTGATTATATTGATCCCTTTATGGAATTACCCTCTATTCACAACCATTATTTTATTTTTATTGTGCATGAACCTGAACCAGAATTTGAATCATTTTATGGTTACATGCAGATTTCGTTGCTAGGGAACCATGCACGAAATGAAATCATTCTCATCAAACTTCGTGCATTCAAAGCATTATGTAGGATTGGTTGACAAAGTGACGCTCAATGTCTAGTCCAAGACTATAAAGAGGGACGCTGCATGGGAGGCAACCCATGTTCCTTCCGTTTCTGTTTTCATTTTTTTATTTTCATTTTTATTTCTAGTTAATCATTTTTTTCTGCATAATAATGGATTTCTGGAATTTTCCAGTGCAGGCCATCCGGTCCATGTCTAGGCCTTGAGACGAGCTGACCGAAATCCCCAGCTCTTCCCCTACCATGATCATTGCCCCGGGTTTTATCATTTCTTTCCCTCTCTTTTTCATTTTCTGTTCTGTTCCGTTTGTTTGTTTTCTTGTTTGTTGTGCGTGGTTTTTCTTTCACATTGAGGACAATGTGTCCAATAAGTGTGGGGGAGACACTTCCGTGGTTATTTTTGTGTGATTTTATGCATGTTTTTATTTTTTTCTGATTTTATCTCTTTGCTGCATGTTTATTTCAATTAATTGTGTATGCACAACTGCTTGTTTCTATTCTTGCATGAGTAATTTTTCATTTTTTTTGTTGTTTTCCACCCTTTTTGTATGGAATGAAATCCCAAAAACTGAACTCATGTAAATACTTGACTTATTAACTCCATCTTGCAATGCTAAATACTTCTGACCTTATAATTTTTCATTTATTCACGTGGTTGTATTATGAGTATTGCTGTCCTAGGAAATATTTTGCTAGAATTGTACTGTCTTCTCATCTCAAGACCTTGGGATGAAGCTCCCGTCCATAATATTGCTGCAAGTTTTTAATTTTTGTTTTTGCATGACTAACTTTTTTAAATTCTTTGCATGACTGCATGTTTGTATTTTCTGGGATTGTGGAAAGGTGTAAGAACCTGGAAAAGAAGGAAAGGAAAATAGAAGGAGGAGGAGAAGAAGAAAAAAAATAAAATAAAAAAAAATAAAAAAGGGGGTATAAGAGGCCGAAGGCCTAGGGCGGCCTAGGGGAGAAGAAGAAGAAAAAAAAAATATAGGAGGTATAAGAGGCCGAAGGCCTAAAACAATAAGGGGGTATAAGAGGCCGAAGGCCTAAATAAAAGAAAGAAAATGTGCAGAAGGAAAAGAGGGAAGCTTGGTGGTGTTCTTTAATTTTGTTGCTTGTATTTTTATTATTGTTGCATGACTGCTTGTGTATTTTTGTGTGTGTAGCAGCTGCGTTTGGATTGTGTCTTGGGAAGAGAAGTCAGAAGTTCTAGGCTTTTATTTCCTGGTTGAACAGCATGCTATCATACCACTATTTGAATATTTGCACATTTGTGATGTTTGGTGTGTTTGATCATTGCTTGAAAGAGTTGGTTTTTGAAGTGTTCATATGAGTTCAGTCCAGGGGTTGATTTTCTATATTGGGGTGTATTTTGTTTTTTAGTTCATGCTTGAGGGCAAGCATGGTTTAAGTGTGGGGGAATATGATTGATGGTTTATTTTGGATGTTTTATTGTCTCCTTTATTATTAATTGAGATAATAATTATGCTACTTTAAGCCCTTTTGTTTCCTTTCTCTATAAACAGCCTTTGGAGCATCAATCTGAAGGAAAGGAGCAGAAAGCTTGAAGATTAGAGCTTAAAACAATCAATCGGTGATGGAGTTTCGTTTTCAGCTTTGCTGCCTTGAATTTGGTCCATTCGTCCCAAGGCCACTTCACCATTTTGCCGAAATCAGCTCTTCTCGAGGCCTTGACATGAAGCGACCTGTCAGAGTTCCAGCCTGGACAGCACTGGGCGTATTTTTGTATTTAATTTGTGAGTGCTGGTTCAGCCAGCCTGGAAGCTGGAGGACTTGAGCACGAGTGTTAGTGCTTGGATTCCCTCTTCCACCTTGCAGAAGCACCAAGGGGACATCAATGGAAGAATGATAGAAACATTCCCTTTGCATTATTCAAAGATTATTCTCTCCAAAAGTAAAGTAGTGCCCAGCACCAGCCTGGTATGGCAGCACATACTGCAATTATTTTATGGTGAAGGCTAGACCTTTGAAGTCTATCAGAGGAGAAGAAGAATGGCTATTAATAGAACAACGAAGCAAAGGAAAAAGGGGGGAACGAGTGGAGAAAATCAGCACTCCACATTTTCCAGATTTTCCAGCTTTTTGTATTTTTGGTTTTGCACTTCTTGTATCATTTTCCATTATGTTTTGTAACTAAGAACCTCCATTCCTGGTAGGGATCTTGTGGTTGATAATTCCAGTAGGTTGTGAGACTCTTTGATCTTCAATAAAAACGTTTTTCATATTTCTCTCCTTCTTGTTTTAACTCCAATTTATTCATGTTTAAGTTTGAGTTTGGCCAACTTGGATTTTGATTTGAATGATTACAGTCAGTTCTCTTGTGATTAAATCACTCTTAGAGAACAGTAGTAGATGAATCAGCAGGGCATGAGGTGCATGTGCTTGGTCTAAGCTGATAGAAGGAACTGAACTAGACTACCCTCCCATGCCGAGGCCTTGAGAAGGGCCGACCTAGGTGACAGCTGGGTCAAGTGCCAGACTAGACCAGACTTGTGGATGACGAACAACTACCATGTCTAGAAGAGGGACCTCACTGTTTTTAATCAATCTCTTGAGATTTTCCATAAGTTTTCTGATTCCTTTGTTGAAGGCTCCGCATAGCCAAAGCAAAGTGGCGGGTTGGAATCTTAGGATGAGCTTAGGAAGATTAGGGTGTTTAAAATGAAGAGATTCTTTTAATTCACTTTTGTAGCAGGTTGGGAATCTAGCGAGAGCTAGTTCCACAACTTCTTCTATGAAACCGTTTTGAAAATACTTTTGTCAATGATCAACTAGCATGGAATTGTCACCACATAAGGATCTCTACTAGGGATTTTCTTTCTCTTCTGTATTTCTTTATTTCACTTCTATTTTCTGTTATGCAATCTCATTTTCGTGCTTATTGTTTCTCAACCCATCATACTCTCACCTCTTTGCTGATTATTGTCATTTGCAGGAGCAACAAAGATCAGACCGACTTGTCCCTGTGTTCGAACCTCTTGCCGCTATCTACATTCATTTGTAGTTTAGTGACCAGTTGTAATCTTTTTATTTATGCAGGGCACGCGACACCCTCGTCATAAATTGGCGCCGTTGCCGGGGACAACGGTGTACTGATTTTCATTTTTCTTGTTTCTGATAATTTTCAGTTTTCTTTTTGATGAGCAATTTCAATTATTTTTCTCAATCAGCCCCTATTCCTCAAAGTTTTGGTGTAGGAGATGTGTCCAGCCATGAAGGATATTTTGGTCCGCCACAGTGGGGATATGAGCCAAATTATAATCCATCCATATCTACTCCTTATCCCACTTGGTGGAACCAACAAAGTTCTGATTATGGAGTGCAATCAGTTCCTGATTATCAATATTTCCAGCCTCCGCAACCTAGCCAAGTACCTACTGTTTCTGAAATTTTAATGAAAACCTTAATTCCATTTATGCAGGAAACAGAGGAGAATTTAGCAAGGTTAGCGAAGCAAATGAGAGAACTTGCACTTGAGCAGGAAAGACAGAGATGCATACCTTCAAACTTCCAACCAGATGTGGAATCTGATGCTAGCACTGCCTCTTTTGTGAGCAACAAAAATCTGCCCGAGCAGGTCGCTTCATCTCAAGGCCTTGGGATGAACGACCCGGAACCAGAAACAAGCCCAGAAAATTCAGCAGAAGTTGCCACTCAGTCAAAGCAGTCCAATCAGACCCAAACTCATTCCAGCACGTCACTGGAGCAGAAGACGAAGTTTGTGGACACTTGTTGTAGCATCGAGCTAGAGGAGGATGAGAGGAAGATTGAGGAAGAAATCAAAGTGGTTGAGAATCCACAAACGGTTGTGTGTGAAAGGGAAGTTTTAAATTTCTTTGATTATATTGATCCCTTTATGGAATTACCCTCTATTCACAACCATTATTTTATTTTTATTGTGCATGAACCTGAACCAGAATTTGAATCATTTTATGGTTACATGCAGATTTCGTTGCTAGGGAACCATGCACGAAATGAAATCATTCTCATCAAACTTCGTGCATTCAAAGCATTATGTAGGATTGGTTGACAAAGTGACGCTCAATGTCTAGTCCAAGACTATAAAGAGGGACGCTGCATGGGAGGCAACCCATGTTCCTTCCGTTTCTGTTTTCATTTTTTTATTTTCATTTTTATTTCTAGTTAATCATTTTTTTCTGCATAATAATGGATTTCTGGAATTTTCCAGTGCAGGCCATCCGGTCCATGTCTAGGCCTTGAGACGAGCTGACCGAAATCCCCAGCTCTTCCCCTACCATGATCATTGCCCCGGGTTTTATCATTTCTTTCCCTCTCTTTTTCATTTTCTGTTCTGTTCCGTTTGTTTGTTTTCTTGTTTGTTGTGCGTGGTTTTTCTTTCACATTGAGGACAATGTGTCCAATAAGTGTGGGGGAGACACTTCCGTGGTTATTTTTGTGTGATTTTATGCATGTTTTTATTTTTTTCTGATTTTATCTCTTTGCTGCATGTTTATTTCAATTAATTGTGTATGCACAACTGCTTGTTTCTATTCTTGCATGAGTAATTTTTCATTTTTTTTGTTGTTTTCCACCCTTTTTGTATGGAATGAAATCCCAAAAACTGAACTCATGTAAATACTTGACTTATTAACTCCATCTTGCAATGCTAAATACTTCTGACCTTATAATTTTTCATTTATTCACGTGGTTGTATTATGAGTATTGCTGTCCTAGGAAATATTTTGCTAGAATTGTACTGTCTTCTCATCTCAAGACCTTGGGATGAAGCTCCCGTCCATAATATTGCTGCAAGTTTTTAATTTTTGTTTTTGCATGACTAACTTTTTTAAATTCTTTGCATGACTGCATGTTTGTATTTTCTGGGATTGTGGAAAGGTGTAAGAACCTGGAAAAGAAGGAAAGGAAAATAGAAGGAGGAGGAGAAGAAGAAAAAAAATAAAATAAAAAAAAATAAAAAAGGGGGTATAAGAGGCCGAAGGCCTAGGGCGGCCTAGGGGAGAAGAAGAAGAAAAAAAAAATATAGGAGGTATAAGAGGCCGAAGGCCTAAAACAATAAGGGGGTATAAGAGGCCGAAGGCCTAAATAAAAGAAAGAAAATGTGCAGAAGGAAAAGAGGGAAGCTTGGTGGTGTTCTTTAATTTTGTTGCTTGTATTTTTATTATTGTTGCATGACTGCTTGTGTATTTTTGTGTGTGTAGCAGCTGCGTTTGGATTGTGTCTTGGGAAGAGAAGTCAGAAGTTCTAGGCTTTTATTTCCTGGTTGAACAGCATGCTATCATACCACTATTTGAATATTTGCACATTTGTGATGTTTGGTGTGTTTGATCATTGCTTGAAAGAGTTGGTTTTTGAAGTGTTCATATGAGTTCAGTCCAGGGGTTGATTTTCTATATTGGGGTGTATTTTGTTTTTTAGTTCATGCTTGAGGGCAAGCATGGTTTAAGTGTGGGGGAATATGATTGATGGTTTATTTTGGATGTTTTATTGTCTCCTTTATTATTAATTGAGATAATAATTATGCTACTTTAAGCCCTTTTGTTTCCTTTCTCTATAAACAGCCTTTGGAGCATCAATCTGAAGGAAAGGAGCAGAAAGCTTGAAGATTAGAGCTTAAAACAATCAATCGGTGATGGAGTTTCGTTTTCAGCTTTGCTGCCTTGAATTTGGTCCATTCGTCCCAAGGCCACTTCACCATTTTGCCGAAATCAGCTCTTCTCGAGGCCTTGACATGAAGCGACCTGTCAGAGTTCCAGCCTGGACAGCACTGGGCGTATTTTTGTATTTAATTTGTGAGTGCTGGTTCAGCCAGCCTGGAAGCTGGAGGACTTGAGCACGAGTGTTAGTGCTTGGATTCCCTCTTCCACCTTGCAGAAGCACCAAGGGGACATCAATGGAAGAATGATAGAAACATTCCCTTTGCATTATTCAAAGATTATTCTCTCCAAAAGTAAAGTAGTGCCCAGCACCAGCCTGGTATGGCAGCACATACTGCAATTATTTTATGGTGAAGGCTAGACCTTTGAAGTCTATCAGAGGAGAAGAAGAATGGCTATTAATAGAACAACGAAGCAAAGGAAAAAGGGGGGAACGAGTGGAGAAAATCAGCACTCCACATTTTCCAGATTTTCCAGCTTTTTGTATTTTTGGTTTTGCACTTCTTGTATCATTTTCCATTATGTTTTGTAACTAAGAACCTCCATTCCTGGTAGGGATCTTGTGGTTGATAATTCCAGTAGGTTGTGAGACTCTTTGATCTTCAATAAAAACGTTTTTCATATTTCTCTCCTTCTTGTTTTAACTCCAATTTATTCATGTTTAAGTTTGAGTTTGGCCAACTTGGATTTTGATTTGAATGATTACAGTCAGTTCTCTTGTGATTAAATCACTCTTAGAGAACAGTAGTAGATGAATCAGCAGGGCATGAGGTGCATGTGCTTGGTCTAAGCTGATAGAAGGAACTGAACTAGACTACCCTCCCATGCCGAGGCCTTGAGAAGGGCCGACCTAGGTGACAGCTGGGTCAAGTGCCAGACTAGACCAGACTTGTGGATGACGAACAACTACCATGTCTAGAAGAGGGACCTCACTGTTTTTAATCAATCTCTTGAGATTTTCCATAAGTTTTCTGATTCCTTTGTTGAAGGCTCCGCATAGCCAAAGCAAAGTGGCGGGTTGGAATCTTAGGATGAGCTTAGGAAGATTAGGGTGTTTAAAATGAAGAGATTCTTTTAATTCACTTTTGTAGCAGGTTGGGAATCTAGCGAGAGCTAGTTCCACAACTTCTTCTATGAAACCGTTTTGAAAATACTTTTGTCAATGATCAACTAGCATGGAATTGTCACCACATAAGGATCTCTACTAGGGATTTTCTTTCTCTTCTGTATTTCTTTATTTCACTTCTGTTTTCTGTTATGCAATCTCATTTTCGTGCTTATTGTTTCTCAACCCATCATACTCTCACCTCTTTGCTGATTATTGTCATTTGCAGGAGCAACAAAGATCAGACCGACTTGTCCCTGTGTTCGAACCTCTTGCCGCTATCTACATTCATTTGTAGTTTAGTGACCAGTTGTAATCTTTTTATTTATGCAGGGCACGCGACACCCTCGTCATAAATTGGCGCCGTTGCCGGGGACAACGGTGTACTGATTTTCATTTTTCTTGTTTCTGATAATTTTCAGTTTTCTTTTTGATGAGCAATTTCAATTATTTTTCTCAATCAGCCCCTATTCCTCAAAGTTTTGGTGTAGGAGATGTGTCCAGCCATGAAGGATATTTTGGTCCGCCACAGTGGGGATATGAGCCAAATTATAATCCATCCATATCTACTCCTTATCCCACTTGGTGGAACCAACAAAGTTCTGATTATGGAGTGCAATCAGTTCCTGATTATCAATATTTCCAGCCTCCGCAACCTAGCCAAGTACCTACTGTTTCTGAAATTTTAATGAAAACCTTAATTCCATTTATGCAGGAAACAGAGGAGAATTTAGCAAGGTTAGCGAAGCAAATGAGAGAACTTGCACTTGAGCAGGAAAGACAGAGATGCATACCTTCAAACTTCCAACCAGATGTGGAATCTGATGCTAGCACTGCCTCTTTTGTGAGCAACAAAAATCTGCCCGAGCAGGTCGCTTCATCTCAAGGCCTTGGGATGAACGACCCGGAACCAGAAACAAGCCCAGAAAATTCAGCAGAAGTTGCCACTCAGTCAAAGCAGTCCAATCAGACCCAAACTCATTCCAGCACGTCACTGGAGCAGAAGACGAAGTTTGTGGACACTTGTTGTAGCATCGAGCTAGAGGAGGATGAGAGGAAGATTGAGGAAGAAATCAAAGTGGTTGAGAATCCACAAACGGTTGTGTGTGAAAGGGAAGTTTTAAATTTCTTTGATTATATTGATCCCTTTATGGAATTACCCTCTATTCACAACCATTATTTTATTTTTATTGTGCATGAACCTGAACCAGAATTTGAATCATTTTATGGTTACATGCAGATTTCGTTGCTAGGGAACCATGCACGAAATGAAATCATTCTCATCAAACTTCGTGCATTCAAAGCATTATGTAGGATTGGTTGACAAAGTGACGCTCAATGTCTAGTCCAAGACTATAAAGAGGGACGCTGCATGGGAGGCAACCCATGTTCCTTCCGTTTCTGTTTTCATTTTTTTATTTTCATTTTTATTTCTAGTTAATCATTTTTTTCTACATAATAATGGATTTCTGGAATTTTCCAGTGCAGGCCATCCGGTCCATGTCTAGGCCTTGAGACGAGCTGACCGAAATCCCCAGCTCTTCCCCTACCATGATCATTGCCCCGGGTTTTATCATTTCTTTCCCTCTCTTTTTCATTTTCTGTTCTGTTCCGTTTGTTTGTTTTCTTGTTTGTTGTGCGTGGTTTTTCTTTCACATTGAGGACAATGTGTCCAATAAGTGTGGGGGAGACACTTCCGTGGTTATTTTTGTGTGATTTTATGCATGTTTTTATTTTTTTCTGATTTTATCTCTTTGCTGCATGTTTATTTCAATTAATTGTGTATGCACAACTGCTTGTTTCTATTCTTGCATGAGTAATTTTTCATTTTTTTTGTTGTTTTCCACCCTTTTTGTATGGAATGAAATCCCAAAAACTGAACTCATGTAAATACTTGACTTATTAACTCCATCTTGCAATGCTAAATACTTCTGACCTTATAATTTTTCATTTATTCACGTGGTTGTATTATGAGTATTGCTGTCCTAGGAAATATTTTGCTAGAATTGTACTGTCTTCTCATCTCAAGACCTTGGGATGAAGCTCCCGTCCATAATATTGCTGCAAGTTTTTAATTTTTGTTTTTGCATGACTAACTTTTTTAAATTCTTTGCATGACTGCATGTTTGTATTTTCTGGGATTGTGGAAAGGTGTAAGAACCTGGAAAAGAAGGAAAGGAAAATAGAAGGAGGAGGAGAAGAAGAAAAAAAATAAAATAAAAAAAAATAAAAAAGGGGGTATAAGAGGCCGAAGGCCTAGGGCGGCCTAGGGGAGAAGAAGAAGAAAAAAAAAATATAGGAGGTATAAGAGGCCGAAGGCCTAAAACAATAAGGGGGTATAAGAGGCCGAAGGCCTAAATAAAAGAAAGAAAATGTGCAGAAGGAAAAGAGGGAAGCTTGGTGGTGTTCTTTAATTTTGTTGCTTGTATTTTTATTATTGTTGCATGACTGCTTGTGTATTTTTGTGTGTGTAGCAGCTGCGTTTGGATTGTGTCTTGGGAAGAGAAGTCAGAAGTTCTAGGCTTTTATTTCCTGGTTGAACAGCATGCTATCATACCACTATTTGAATATTTGCACATTTGTGATGTTTGGTGTGTTTGATCATTGCTTGAAAGAGTTGGTTTTTGAAGTGTTCATATGAGTTCAGTCCAGGGGTTGATTTTCTATATTGGGGTGTATTTTGTTTTTTAGTTCATGCTTGAGGGCAAGCATGGTTTAAGTGTGGGGGAATATGATTGATGGTTTATTTTGGATGTTTTATTGTCTCCTTTATTATTAATTGAGATAATAATTATGCTACTTTAAGCCCTTTTGTTTCCTTTCTCTATAAACAGCCTTTGGAGCATCAATCTGAAGGAAAGGAGCAGAAAGCTTGAAGATTAGAGCTTAAAACAATCAATCGGTGATGGAGTTTCGTTTTCAGCTTTGCTGCCTTGAATTTGGTCCATTCGTCCCAAGGCCACTTCACCATTTTGCCGAAATCAGCTCTTCTCGAGGCCTTGACATGAAGCGACCTGTCAGAGTTCCAGCCTGGACAGCACTGGGCGTATTTTTGTATTTAATTTGTGAGTGCTGGTTCAGCTAGCCTGGAAGCTGGAGGACTTGAGCACGAGTGTTAGTGCTTGGATTCCCTCTTCCACCTTGCAGAAGCACCAAGGGGACATCAATGGAAGAATGATAGAAACATTCCCTTTGCATTATTCAAAGATTATTCTCTCCAAAAGTAAAGTAGTGCCCAGCACCAGCCTGGTATGGCAGCACATACTGCAATTATTTTATGGTGAAGGCTAGACCTTTGAAGTCTATCAGAGGAGAAGAAGAATGGCTATTAATAGAACAACGAAGCAAAGGAAAAAGGGGGGAACGAGTGGAGAAAATCAGCACTCCACATTTTCCAGATTTTCCAGCTTTTTGTATTTTTGGTTTTGCACTTCTTGTATCATTTTCCATTATGTTTTGTAACTAAGAACCTCCATTCCTGGTAGGGATCTTGTGGTTGATAATTCCAGTAGGTTGTGAGACTCTTTGATCTTCAATAAAAACGTTTTTCATATTTCTCTCCTTCTTGTTTTAACTCCAATTTATTCATGTTTAAGTTTGAGTTTGGCCAACTTGGATTTTGATTTGAATGATTACAGTCAGTTCTCTTGTGATTAAATCACTCTTAGAGAACAGTAGTAGATGAATCAGCAGGGCATGAGGTGCATGTGCTTGGTCTAAGCTGATAGAAGGAACTGAACTAGACTACCCTCCCATGCCGAGGCCTTGAGAAGGGCCGACCTAGGTGACAGCTGGGTCAAGTGCCAGACTAGACCAGACTTGTGGATGACGAACAACTACCATGTCTAGAAGAGGGACCTCACTGTTTTTAATCAATCTCTTGAGATTTTCCATAAGTTTTCTGATTCCTTTGTTGAAGGCTCCGCATAGCCAAAGCAAAGTGGCGGGTTGGAATCTTAGGATGAGCTTAGGAAGATTAGGGTGTTTAAAATGAAGAGATTCTTTTAATTCACTTTTGTAGCAGGTTGGGAATCTAGCGAGAGCTAGTTCCACAACTTCTTCTATGAAACCGTTTTGAAAATACTTTTGTCAATGATCAACTAGCATGGAATTGTCACCACATAAGGATCTCTACTAGGGATTTTCTTTCTCTTCTGTATTTCTTTATTTCACTTCTGTTTTCTGTTATGCAATCTCATTTTCGTGCTTATTGTTTCTCAACCCATCATACTCTCACCTCTTTGCTGATTATTGTCATTTGCAGGAGCAACAAAGATCAGACCGACTTGTCCCTGTGTTCGAACCTCTTGCCGCTATCTACATTCATTTGTAGTTTAGTGACCAGTTGTAATCTTTTTATTTATGCAGGGCACGCGACACCCTCGTCATAAATTGGCGCCGTTGCCGGGGACAACGGTGTACTGATTTTCATTTTTCTTGTTTCTGATAATTTTCAGTTTTCTTTTTGATGAGCAATTTCAATTATTTTTCTCAATCAGCCCCTATTCCTCAAAGTTTTGGTGTAGGAGATGTGTCCAGCCATGAAGGATATTTTGGTCCGCCACAGTGGGGATATGAGCCAAATTATAATCCATCCATATCTACTCCTTATCCCACTTGGTGGAACCAACAAAGTTCTGATTATGGAGTGCAATTAGTTCCTGATTATCAATATTTCCAGCCTCCGCAACCTAGCCAAGTACCTACTGTTTCTGAAATTTTAATGAAAACCTTAATTCCATTTATGCAGGAAACAGAGGAGAATTTAGCAAGGTTAGCGAAGCAAATGAGAGAACTTGCACTTGAGCAGGAAAGACAGAGATGCATACCTTCAAACTTCCAACCAGATGTGGAATCTGATGCTAGCACTGCCTCTTTTGTGAGCAACAAAAATCTGCCCGAGCAGGTCGCTTCATCTCAAGGCCTTGGGATGAACGACCCGGAACCAGAAACAAGCCCAGAAAATTCAGCAGAAGTTGCCACTCAGTCAAAGCAGTCCAATCAGACCCAAACTTATTCCAGCACGTCACTGGAGCAGAAGACGAAGTTTGTGGACACTTGTTGTAGCATCGAGCTAGAGGAGGATGAGAGGAAGATTGAGGAAGAAATCAAAGTGGTTGAGAATCCACAAACGGTTGTGTGTGAAAGGGAAGTTTTAAATTTCTTTGATTATATTGATCCCTTTATGGAATTACCCTCTATTCACAACCATTATTTTATTTTTATTGTGCATGAACCTGAACCAGAATTTGAATCATTTTATGGTTACATGCAGATTTCGTTGCTAGGGAACCATGCACGAAATGAAATCATTCTCATCAAACTTCGTGCATTCAAAGCATTATGTAGGATTGGTTGACAAAGTGACGCTCAATGTCTAGTCCAAGACTATAAAGAGGGACGCTGCATGGGAGGCAACCCATGTTCCTTCCGTTTTTGTTTTCATTTTGTTATTTTCATTTTTATTTCTAGTTAATCATTTTTTTCTGCATAATAATGGATTTCTGGAATTTTCCAGTGCAGGCCATCCGGTCCATGTCTAGGCCTTGAGACGAGCTGACCGAAATCCCCAGCTCTTCCCCTACCATGATCATTGCCCCGGGTTTTATCATTTCTTTCCCTCTCTTTTTCATTTTCTGTTCTGTTCCGTTTGTTTGTTTTCTTGTTTGTTGTGCGTGGTTTTTCTTTCACATTGAGGACAATGTGTCCAATAAGTGTGGGGGAGACACTTTCGTGGTTATTTTTGTGTGATTTTATGCATGTTTTTATTTTTTTCTGATTTTATCTCTTTGCTGCATGTTTATTTCAATTAATTGTGTATGCACAACTGCTTGTTTTTATTCTTGCATGAGTAATTTTTCATTTTTTTTGTTGTTTTCCACCCTTTTTGTATGGAATGAAATCCCAAAAACTGAACTCATGTAAATACTTGACTTATTAACTCCATCTTGCAATGCTAAATACTTCTGACCTTATAATTTTTCATTTATTCACGTGGTTGTATTATGAGTATTGCTGTCCTAGGAAATATTTTGCTAGAATTGTACTGTCTTCTCATCTCAAGACCTTGGGATGAAGCTCCCGTCCATAATATTGCTGCAAGTTTTTAATTTTTGTTTTTGCATGACTAACTTTTTTAAATTCTTTGCATGACTGCATGTTTGTATTTTCTGGGATTGTGGAAAGGTGTAAGAACCTGGAAAAGAAGGAAAGGAAAATAGAAGGAGGAGGAGGAGAAGAAAAAAAATAAAATGAAAAAAAATAAAAAAGGGGGTATAAGAGGCCGAAGGCCTAGGGGAGAAGAAGAAGAAAAAAAAAATATAGGAGGTATAAGAGGCCGAAGGCCTAAAACAATAAGGGGGTATAAGAGGCCGAAGGCCTAAATAAAAGAAAGAAAATGTGCAGAAGGAAAAGAGGGAAGCTTGGTGGTGTTCTTTAATTTTGTTGCTTGTATTTTTATTATTGTTGCATGACTGCTTGTGTATTTTTGTGTGTGTAGCAGCTGCGTTTGGATTGTGTCTTGGGAAGAGAAGTCAGAAGTTCTAGGCTTTTATTTCCTGGTTGAACAGCATGCTATCATACCACTATTTGAATATTTGCACATTTGTGATGTTTGGTGTGTTTGAGCATTGCTTGAAAGAGTTGGTTTTTGAAGTGTTCATATGAGTTCAGTCCAGGGGTTGATTTTCTATATTGGGGTGTATTTTGTTTTTTAGTTCATGCTTGAGGGCAAGCATGGTTTAAGTGTGGGGGAATATGATTGATGGTTTATTTTGGATGTTTTATTGTCTCCTTTATTATTAATTGAGATAATAATTATGCTACTTTAAGCCCTTTTGTTTCCTTTCTCTATAAACAGCCTTTGGAGCATCAATCTGAAGGAAAGGAGCAGAAAGCTTGAAGATTAGAGCTTAAAACAATCAATCAGTGATGGAGTTTCGTTTTCAGCTTTGCTGCCTTGAATTTGGTCCATTCGTCCCAAGGCCACTTCACCATTTTGCCGAAATCAGCTCTTCTCGAGGCCTTGACATGAAGCGACCTGTCAGAGTTCCAGCCTGGACAGCACTGGGCGTATTTTTGTATTTAATTTGTGAGTGCTGGTTCAGCCAGCCTGGAAGCTGGAGGACTTGAGCACGAGTGTTAGTGCTTGGATTCCCTCTTCCACCTTGCAGAAGCACCAAGGGGACATCAATGGAAGAATGATAGAAACATTCCCTTTGCATTATTCAAAGATTATTCTCTCCAAAAGTAAAGTAGTGCCCAGCACCAGCCTGGTATGGCAGCACATACTGCAATTATTTTATGGTGAAGGCTGGACCTTTGAAGTCTATCAGAGGAGAAGAAGAATGGCTATTAATAGAACAACGAAGCAAAGGAAAAAGGGGGGAACGAGTGGAGAAAATCAGCACTCCACATTTTCCAGATTTTCCAGCTTTTTGTATTTTTGGTTTTGCACTTCTTGTATCATTTTCCATTATGTTTTGTAACTAAGAACCTCCATTCCTGGTAGGGATCTTGTGGTTGATAATTCCAGTAGGTTGTGAGACTCTTTGATCTTCAATAAAAACGTTTTTCATATTTCTCTCCTTCTTGTTTTAACTCCAATTTATTCATGTTTAAGTTTGAGTTTGGCCAACTTGGATTTTGATTTGAATGATTACAGTCAGTTCTCTTGTGATTAAATCACTCTTAGAGAACAGTAGTAGACGAATCAGCAGGGCATGAGGTGTATTTGCTTGGTCTAAGCTAATAGACGGAACTGAACTAGACTACCCTCCCATCCCAAGGCCTTGAGAAGGGCCGACCTAGGTGACAGCTGGGTCAAGTGCCAGACTAGACCAGACTTGTGGATGATGAACAGCTACCATGTCTAGAAGAGGGACCTCACTGTTTTTAATCAATCTCTTGAGCTTTTCCATAAGTTTTCTGATTCCTTTGTTGAAGGCTCCGCATAGCCAAAGCAAAGTGGCGGGTTGGAATCTTAGGATGAGCTTAGGAAGATTAGGTGTTTAAAATGAAGAGATTCTTTTAATTCACTTTTGTAGCAGGTTGGGAATCTAGCGAGAGCTGGTTCCACAACTTCTTCTATGAAACCGTTTTGAAAATACTTTTGTCAATGATCAACTAGCATGGAATTGTCACCACATAAGGATCTCTACTAGGGATTTTCTTTCTCTTCTGTATTTCTTTATTTCACTTCTGTTCTCTTTTATGCAATCTCATTTTCGTTCTTTTTGTTTCTCAACCCATCAAACTCTCACCTCTTTATTGATTATTGTCATTTGCAGGAGCAACAAAGATCAGACCGATTTGTCCCTGTGTTCGAACCTCTTGCCACTATGCACAAATCCTTTTTGCTGCTTGGTGATAAGTTGTAATCTTTTTATTTATGATCGGATTCGACACCCGTCAATGCGCCCCAGAATGCCCCTCCTGCTCCCACAGTTCAAGGTAGTATGACCCACGACACCCGTCCGGGTGACGAATACACCCAGCGGAAGGATTATATTCCCAAGGCGTTGAATCGCCAGAAGGGTAATTACTCTAGAGGAAGGGGCGGCGGCATGAATGTTCAGCGACAAGGGGATCCCCCTAAGGGTCGAACGTACGATTCTGACCTTTCTCCCCTTACACTCCCACGAGCGGAAATCTTAGCCATCATTCAGCAGCGGAACCTGCCAATCCGCTATCCAGCCCCTGTGAAGCCAGGGGTGGTTATGGGAGGAAGGGAAAATGCTTTTTGTAAATTCCATAAGGTTAAGGGGCATTCTACAGAGGCATGCAGGGAATTGAAGTTAGCAATAAAGCGCCTGTTGGAAGAAGGCTATCTTGAGAGAAGAAACCAGGAGCGACCCTCCGCACGGGGCGTTAGGTGACCATCAATTGCCTCCTCCCCTTGGGGGAAGTGGAACTTCTGAGGCAAAGGGGAAAGAAGCGCTAATGATGTATGACGAGGACATCCCCATTATTAACATTATCGCTGGGGGCGCGTCGTTCCTGGATGAGATTACCCCAGCAACACTCGTGACAGGAGGAAGCGGAAACGGGAAGGCAAGCCTGTAAAAAAGGGAGTGAATGATGCACTAGACAGGATGGTAATATCTTTTTCGGAAGAAGATGAGAAGGGCGTTGTCTTTCCTCACAATGACGCGCTAGTAGTCACACCGGTTGTTGGGAGCCATGGCGTGCGAAGGACCCTTATTGATAACGGCAGTGCGGTGAACTTATTTTCTTTGGAAGCATATAATCTCATTAAATGCCCTGCCGGCGAACTGGCGCCTTGCAAGAAACCAATTATTGGAGTGGACGGCATCCCTATACCTGTAATTGGAGTCACAACGCTGCCTGTGTATTTTAGAGAAGACGCGTCGAGACAATCAGAAGAATTGATGTTCTTGGTTGTGGATCTCATCCTACCCTATAATGCCATTCTAGGGCGGCCATTCCTCAATCGTTTTGGGGTGGCGGTATCTCAGAAACACCTCAGGATGAAATACCCCTCTTGGGAAGGGGTAGTATCGATCAAGGGCGATCAAAAGCTAGCCGTCGAGTGCTATTCGCTCATGATTCAAAAAAGTTGTGATCAATATGTGTGTGTGGCAGCAGATCCCTATGAGCAAAGGGATGAAAGGCGAACCCAGCCAGTGGATGCGATGGTGTCCATCCCCATCCAAGGCAATGATAAGGCGAGCTTTCAGGCCAGTGACAAGTTGACCCTTGAGGAGAGAGCACAATTAGCCCGGCTGTTGAACAAGTGCAAAGGAGAGTTCGCGTGGAAACCGGCGGACATGCCTGGCGTGTCTAGGGAAGTGGCTGAGAACCGACTCAACGTTGACCCGCGCGCCACCCCAGTTCAACAGAAGCATTCTCCACGAAAAAGTCGGTGGTGATTGATAAGGAGGTAGTAAAGCTGATGAACGCTGGATTCATCCGAGAAGTCCAATACCCCACTTGGTTGGCCAACCCCGTCTTAGTCCACAAGCCCAACGGAGACTGGCGCATGTGTATTGACTTCACTAACTTGAATGACGCTTGTCCTAAGGACTGTTATCCACTTCCCCGGATTGATCAGTTGGTCGATCAAGCGGCAGGGTACGCATATTTGAGTTCCCTGGACGTCAATTCTGGATATCATCAAATTCTTATGGCCAAGAAAGATGAGGAAACGATGGCATTTATAACTCTGAAGGCCACCTACTACTACACGGCAATGTCGTTTGGCTTAAAGAATGCAGGGGCGACCTTCCAGCGTATGGCCAACAAAGTGTTTGAAAAGCAAATCGGGAGAAATATAGAAGCATACGTAGATGATGTATTGGTCAAGAGCAGAAGTTTCAGTGACCATCTGGCCAATTTGCAGGAAGTGTTTGATACATTGAGGAAGTACCAGATAAAGTTGAACCCCCGCAAACGGGAAAATTCTTGGGGTACGTGGTAAGCCAAAAGGGCATCCAGCCGAACCCATCAAAGATTAAGGCTATCCATGATATGGTATCGCCGCGAACCCTCCAGGAGGTTCAGAGGTTAACAGAACGCGTCATTGCTCTGGGGCGGTTCATCTCTAAGCAGGGCGAGAAGTGCTTGCCGTTCTTTAAAGTCATACGTAAGAAAGCTTCTTTCGGATGGACACAAGAGTGCGAAGAGGCGTTCGTGGGTTTGAAAATGTACTTGTCGTCCGACTTGGTACTAACACGACCGGAACCGGGCAACACCCTATTCTTATACCTCGGTGTCGCGGATGAAGTGGTCAGTGCCGTTTTGGTACGGGAGGATAATCATGCCCACCGCCCCGTCTTCTTTGTTAGCCATGTGTTAAAAGATGCCGAGGTGCGATACACTCACATTGAAAAGGTGGCATTCGCCCTGCTACAGTCCACGCGGAAGATGGACAGGTACTTCCAGGCTCATCCAGTCATCGTGCTCACGGATCATCCTTTGAGAAGAATTCTTAGGAAACCAGAATCCTCGGGGAGGATGTTGATTTGGTCAATTGAGCTGGAACAATATGGATTACAGTATAAAGCCCGGCCATCCGTAAAAGCTCAGGTTTTGGCAGATTTTATCGCTGAATGTACATTTACTGGGGACAAGGCGGCGGAGCCGCTCGAAAAGAAAGAAAGTGATGCAAAGGTCACACCCCAGAAGCCCCCGCGGACATATGGGTCATCTATGTAGATGGCGCCAAAAATTAGGAGCTGGCGGGAGCTGGCATATACATGATCGGGCCACATAATGTGCAGGTGCGGCACGCCATTAGGATCCTGCAACCATTTTCCAACAACGCAGCAGAGTATGAAGCGTTATTAGCGGGGCTTAGAGTAGGAAGGAGCCTCTTCACTAAAACTGAAAATGATCTGGTAGCAGGAGCCCCGCGATTGAGAATATGAGGGGACTCTAAATTGATAATTGATCAAGTCTTGGGACATTCCCAAGCTAGAGAACCGATCATGGCGCAATACCTCTCGAAAGTGAAAAGGAAATTGGCAGAAATGGAACAAAGCGGCGTGTGTGTTACTCTCGAACACATTCCGCGGGAGGACAATACAGAGGCGGATAATCTTGCCAAGGTGGCAGCTAATCAGGAGGTTGTCATGCCAGAAGGCGTGTACTATGAGGAAAGGTCATTACCGTCCTTCATGGAGGAACAGCTGTCGCTATGTGTGGGGGAGATTGAAAAGGACTGGAGGGTCCCTGTGATAAAAATTTTGAAGCACGACGAGTTGCCTAACGACAGTACAAAGAAGAAAAAAGTGCTGAAGCAAGCGGCAAGGTGCACTTATTATGATGGGGAGTTAATTTGGAGATGTTTCTCGCACCCGGCCGCAAAATGTATAACGGAGCAAGAAGGCCTCCATACCCTGTGCGAAATTCATGAAGGCATCTATGGCATGCACGTGTCGGGCGGTACCATGGCCGCGCAGGAGTTTCGGTCAGGATTCTATTGGCCCACTATTCACAGGGATTGTAACAACTTTGTGCAATCATGCCATAAGTGTCAAGAATTTGCCAAAATCCCTCGACGACCCGCCACTGAAATATCTCAGATCGTGGTTCTTTGTCCTTTTGCCAAGTGGGGAATTGATATTTTAGGCCCTTTCCCTAAGACCAGGTCTCAACTGAAATTTGTAATTGTGGCAGTGGACTACTTTACCAAATGGGCAGAAGCGGAAGCGGTAGCCAGTATTACGATGGAGAAGGTATGGCACTTCTTTAAGCACCAAGTGATCATGCGTTTCGGGGTACCTCGCGTGCTAGTTAGCGACAACGGGGCACAGTTTACCAGCCGCTTCTTCAAAGAGCAATGTGAAGAATTCCAGATCGAGCAGAGGTTTTCCTCTGTGGCGCATCCTCAGACTAATGGCCAGGCGGAGGTAACCAACCGAATCATACGGAGCGGCATTAAGAAAAATCTTGAGGGGTCGAAAAAGAAGTTGCCAGACGAGCTACCTTATGTAATGTGGGCTTACCGCATGACCGTCAAAACTAGTACGGGGGAAACGCCCTTTGCGATGGCCTTTGGTACCGAAGTGGTAACGCCTGTCGAAATTGGCACCCTAAGCTTAAGGAGGAGTTAAACGAGGAAAGGTTACGTGCTAACCTTGATATGCTGCCTGAGGCGCGCGAGGAAGCCCTCTTGAAAATAATGCACTACAAAAGAAGAATGGCGCAGTATCACAACAGACATGTTAAGGAGCGGTTGCACAAGGCGGGAGACCTCGTGCTTAGGGACAAGCAAGCAGCGGGCCAACGAATGTGGAAACTCAGCTCAAACTGGGAGGGTCCATACCGCGTCACTCGTGTTATCGGAAAGGGAGCGTATCACCTCGAAATGATTGACGGTACTCCCATACTTAACTCTTGGAATATTGCTCGATTAAAATTATATCATGCTAGAATTTGACATGCTGTTGAGTTGGTCTAGAAAAATAAAAGTCACATGCTGGTCGGCATGGTCTTGAAATAGAAATTGAATTTGTCTTGACATAGAAATTGAAAAGTGACATGCCGTTGGGCATGGTCTTGAAATAGAAATTGAATTTGTCTTGAAATAGAAATTGAAAAGTGACATGCCGTTGGGCATGGTCTTGAAATAGAAATTGAATTGAAAGAGAAATTAAAATGTGACATGCCGGTGGGCATGGTCTAGAAATTAAAAGTGACATGCCGTTGGGCATGGTCTAGAAAATAAAAGTGACATGCCGGTGGGCATGGTCTTGAATTAGAAATTGAATTGAAATAGAAAATAAAAGTGACATGCCGGTGGGCATGGTCTTGCATTAGAAATTGAATTGAAATAGAAATTTAGAGTGACATGTCGTTGGGCATGGTCTTGAAATAGAAATTGAATTGAAATAGAAATTGAAATATGACATGCCGGAGGGCATAGTCTAGAAATTAAAAGTGACATGCCGTTAGGCATGGTCTTGAAATAGAAATTGAATTTGTCGTGAAATAGAAATTGAAAAGTGACATGCCGTTGGGCATGGTCTTGAAATAGAAATTGAATTGAAATAGAAATTGAATTGAAATAGAAAATAAAAGTGATATGCCGGTGGGCATGGTCTTGAATTAGAAATTGAATTGAAATAGAAATTTAAAGTGACATGCCGTTGGGCATGGTCTTGAAATAGAAATTGAAATGTGACATGCCGGTGGGCATTGTCTAGAAATTAAAAGTGACATGCCGTTGGACATGGTCTTGAAATAGAAATTGAATTTGTCTTGAAATAGAAATTGAAAAGTGACATGCCGTTGGGCATTCTCTTGAAATAGAAATTGAATTGAAATAGAAAATAAAAGTGATATGCCGGTGGGCATGGTCTTGAATTAGAAATTGAATTGAAATAGAAATTTAAAGTGACATGCCGTTGGGCATGGTCTTGAAATAGAAATTGAATTGAAATAGAAATTGAAATGTGACATGCCGGTGGGCATTGTCTAGAAATTAAAAGTGACATGTCGTTGGGCATGGTCTTGAAATAGAAATTTTTTTTTGTCTTGAAATAGAAATTGAAAAGTGACATGCCGGTGGGCATGGTCTAGAAATGAAATGTGGCATGCCGGTGGGCATGGTCTAGAAATTGAAAAGTGACATGGCGTTGGGCATGGTCTAGAAAATAAAAGTGACATGTCGTTGGGCATGGTCTTGAAATAGAAATTGAATTGAAATAGAAATTAAAAGTGACATGCCGTTGGGCATGGTCTTGAAATAGAAATTGAATTTGTCTTGAAATAGAAATTGAAAAGTGACATGCCGTTGGGCATGGTCTTGAAATAGAAATTGAATTGAAATAGAAATTAAAATGTGACATACCGGTGGGCATGGTCTTGAAATTAAAAGTGACATGCCGTTGGGCATGGTCTTGAAATAGAAATTGAATTGAAATAGAAATTGAAATGTGACATGCCGTTGGGCATGGTCTAGAAAATAAAAGTGACATGCCGGTGGGCATGGTCTTGAATTAGAAATTGAATTGAAATAGAAAATAAAAGTGACATGCCGGTGGGCATGGTCTTGAATTAGAAATTGAATTGAAATAGAAATTTAAAGTGACATGGCGTTGGGCATGGTCTTGAAATAGAAATTGAATTGAAATAGAAATTGAAATGTGACATGCCGGTGGGCATGGTCTAGAAATTAAAAGTGAGATGCCGTTGGGCATGGTCTTGAAATAGAAATTGAATTTGTCTTGAATTAGAAATTGAAAAGTGACATGCCGTTGGGCATGGTCTTGACATAGAAATTGAATTGAAATAGAAATTAAAATGTGACATGCCGGTGGGCATGGTCTAGAAATTAAAAGTGACTTGCCGTTGGGCATTGTCTTGAAATACAAATTGAATTGAAATAGAAATTCAAATGTGACATGCCGTTGGGCATGGTCTAGAAAATAAAAGTGACATGCCGGTGGGCATGGTCTTGAATTAGAAATTGAATTGAAATAGAAAATAAAAGTGACATGCCGGTGGGCATGGTCTTGAATTAGAAATTGAATTGAAATAGAAATTTAGAGTGACATGCCGTTGGGCATGGTCTTGAAATAGAAATTGAAATGTGACATGCCGGAGGGCATAGTCTAGAAATTAAAAGTGACATGCCGTTAGGCATGGTCTTGAAATAGAAGTTGAATTTGTCGTGAAATAGAAATTGAAAAGTGACATGCCGTTGGGCATGGTCTTGAAGTAGAAATTGAATTGAAATAGAAAATAAAAGTGATATGCCGGTGGGCATGGTCTTGAATTAGAAATTGAATTGAAATAGAAATTTAAAGTGACATGCCGTTGGGCATGGTCTTGAAATAGAAATTGAATTGAAATAGAAATTGAAATGTGATATGCCGGTGGGCATTTTCTAGAAATTAAAAGTGACATACCGTTGGGCATGGTCTTGAAATAGAAATTGGATTTGTCTTGAAATAGAAATTGAAAAGTGACATGCCGTTGGGCATGGTCTTGAAATAGAAATTGAATTGAAATAGAAAATAAAAGTGATATGCCGGTGGGCATGGTCTTGAATTAGAAATTGAATTGAAATAGAAATTTAAAGTGACATGCCGTTGGGCATGGTCTTGAAATAGAAATTGAATTGAAATAGAAATTGAAATGTGACATGCCGGTGGGCATTGTCTAGAAATTAAAAGTGACATGTCGTTGGGCATGGTCTTGAAATAGAAATTGAATTTGTCTTGAAATAGAAATTGAAAAGTGACATGCCGGTGGGCATGGTCTAGAAATGAAATGTGGCATGCCGGTGGGCATGGTCTAGAAATTGAAAAGTGACATGCCGTTGGGCATGGTCTAGAAAATAAAAGTGACATGTCGTTGGGCATGGTCTTGAAATAGAAATTCAATTGAAATAGAAATTGAAATGTGACATGCCGGTGGGCATGGTCTAGAAATTAAAAGTGACATGCCGTTGGGCATGGTCTTGAAATAGAAATTGAATTTGTCTTGAAATAGAAATTGAAAAGTGACATGCCGTTGGGCATGGTCTTGAAATAGAAATTGAATTGAAATAGAAATTAAAATGTGACATACCGGTGGGCATGGTCTAGAAATTAAAAGTGACATGCCGTTGGGCATGGTCTTGAAATAGAAATTGAATTGAAATAGAAATTGAAATGTGACATGCCGTTGGGCATGGCCTAGAAAATAAAAGTGACATGCCGGTGGGCATGGTCTTGAATTAGAAATTGAATTGAAATAGAAAATAAAAGTGACATGCCGGTGGGCATGGTCTTGAATTAGAAATTGAATTGAAATAGAAATTTAGAGTGACATGCCGTTGGGCATGGTCTTGAAATAGAAATTGAATTGAAATAGAAATTGAAATGTGACATGCCGGAGGGCATAGTCTAGAAATTAAAAGTGACATGCCGTTAGGCATGGTCTTGAAATAGAAATTGAATTTGTCGTGAAATAGAAATTGAAAAGTGACATGCCGTTGGGCATGGTCTTGAAATAGAAATTGAATTGAAATAGAAAATAAAAGTGATATACTGGTGGGCATGGTCTTGAATTAGAAATTGAATTGAAATAGAAATTTAAAGTGACATGCCGTTGGGCATGGTCTTGAAATAGAAATTGAATTGAAATAGAAATTGAATTGAAATAGAAATTGAAATGTGATATGCCGGTGGGCATTGTCTAGAAATTAAAAGTGACATACCGTTGGGCATGGTCTTGAAATAGAAATTGAATTTGTCTTGAAATAGAAATTGAAAAGTGACATGCCGTTGGGCATGGTCTTGAAATAGAAATTGAATTGAAATAGAAAATAAAAGTGATATGCCGGTGGGCATGGTCTTGAATTAGAAATTGAATTGAAATAGAAATTTAAAGTGACATGCCGTTGGGCATGGTCTTGAAATAGAAATTGAATTGAAATAGAAATTGAAATGTGACATGCCGGTGGGCATGGTCTAGAAATTAAAAGTGACATGCCGTTGGGCATGGTCTTGAAATAGAAATTGAATTTGTCTTGAAATAGAAATTGAAAAGTGACATGCCGTTGGGCATGGTCTTGAAATAGAAATTGAATTGAAATAGAAATTAAAATGTGACATGCCGGTGGGCATGGTCTAGAAATTAAAAGTGACATGCCGTTGGGCATGGTCTTGAAATAGAAATTGAATTTGTCTTGAAATAGAAATTGAAAAGTGACATGCCGTTGGGCATGGTCTTGAAATAGAAATTGAATTGAAATAGAAATTAAAATGTGACATGCCGGTGGGCATGGTCTAGAAATTAAAAGTGACATGCCGTTGGGCATTGTCTTGAAATACAAATTGAATTGAAATAGAAATTCAAATGTGACATGTCGTTGGGCATGGTCTAGAAAATAAAAGTGACATGCCGGTGGGCATGGTCTTGAATTAGAAATTGAATTGAAATAGAAATTTAGAGTGACATGCCGTTGGGCATGGTCTTGAAATAGAAATTGAATTGAAATAGAAATTGAAAAGTGACATGCCGTTGGGCATGGTCTTGAAATAGAAATTGAAATGAAATAGAAATTGAAATGTGACATGCCGGTGGGCATGCTCTAGAAATTAAAAGTGACATGTCGTTGGGCATGGTCTTGAAATAGAAATTGAATTTGTCTTGAAATAGCAATTGAAAAGTGACATGCCGTTGGGCATGGTCTTGAAATAGAAATTGAATTGAAATAGAAATTAAAATGTGACATACCGGTGGGCATGGTCTAGAAATTAAAAGTGACATGCCGTTGGGTATGGTCTTGAAATAAAAATTGAATTGAAATAGAAATTGAAATGTGACATGCCGTTGGGCATGGTCTAGAAAATAAAAGTGACATGCCGGTGGGCATGGTCTTGAATTAGAAATTGAATTGAAATAGAAAATAAAAGTGACATGCCGGTGGGCATGGTCTTGAATTAGAAATTGAATTGAAATTGAAATTTAGAGTGACATGCCGTTGGGCATGGTCTTGAAATAGAAATTGAATTGAAATAGAAATTGAAATGTGACATGCCGGAGGGCATAGTCTAGAAATTAAAAGTGACATGCCGTTAGGCATGGTCTTGAAATAGAAATTGAATTTGTCGTGAAATAGAAATTGAAAAGTGACATGCCGTTGGGCATGGTCTTGAAGTAGAAATTGAATTGAAATAGAAAATAAAAGTGATATGCCGGTCGGCATGGTCTTGAATTAGAAATTGAATTGAAATAGAAATTTAAAGTGACATGCCGTTGGGCATGGTCTTGAAATAGAAATTGAATTGAAATAGAAATTGAAATGTGATATGCCGGTGGGCATTGTCTAGAAATTAAAAGTGACATACCGTTGGGCATGGTCTTGAAATAGAAATTGGATTTGTCTTGAAATAGAAATTGAAAAGTGACATGCCGTTGGGCATGGTCTTGAAATAGAAATTGAATTGAAATAGAAAATAAAAGTGATATGCCGGTGGGCATGGTCTTGAATTAGAAATTGAATTGAAATAGAAATTTAAAGTGACATGCCGTTGGGCATGGTCTTGAAATAGAAATTGAATTGAAATAGAAATTGAAATGTGACATGCCGGTGGGCATTGTCTAGAAATTAAAAGTGACATGTCGTTGGGCATGGTCTTGAAATAGAAATTGAATTTGTCTTGAAATAGAAATTGAAAAGTGACATGCCGGTGGGCATGGTCTAGAAATTGAAAAGTGACATGCCGTTGGGCATGGTCTAGAAAATAAAAGTGACATGTCGTTGGGCATGGTCTTGAAATAGAAATTCAATTGAAATAGAAATTGAAATGTGACATGCCGGTGGGCATGGTCTAGAAATTAAAAGTGACATGCCGTTGGGCATGGTCTTGAAATAGAAATTGAATTTGTCTTGAAATAGAAATTGAAAAGTGACATGCCGTTGGTCATGGTCTTGAAATAGAAATTGAATTGAAATAGAAATTAAAATGTGACATGCCGGTGGGCATGGTCTAGAAATTAAAAGTGACATGCCGTTGGGCATGGTCTTGAAATAGAAATTGAATTTGTCTTGAAATAGAAATTGAAAAGTGACATGCCGTTGGGCATGGTCTTGAAATAGAAATTGAATTGAAATAGAAATTAAAATGTGACATACCGGTGGGCATGGTCTAGAAATTAAAAGTGACATGCCGTTGGGCATGGTCTTGAAATAGAAATTGAATTGAAATAGAAATTGAAATGTGACATGCCGTTGGGCATGGTCTAGAAAATAAAAGTGACATGCCGGTGGGCATGGTCTTGAATTAGAAATTGAATTGAAATAGAAAATAAAAGTGACATGCCGGTGGGCATGGTCTTGAATTAGAAATTGAATTGAAATAGAAATTTAAAGTGACATGGCGTTGTGCATGGTCTTGAAATAGAAATTGAATTGAAATAGAAATTGAAATGTGACATGCCGGTGGGCATGGTCTAGAAATTAAAAGTGACATGCCGTTGGGCATGGTCTTGAAATAGAAATTGAATTTGTCTTGAAATAGAAATTGAAAAGTGACATGCCGTTGGGCATGGTCTTGAAATAGAAATTGAATTGAAATAGAAATTAAAATGTGACATGCCGGTGGGCATGGTCTAGAAATTAAAAGTGACATGCCGTTGGGCATGGTCTTGAAATAGAAATTGAATTTGTCTTGAAATAGAAATTGAAAAGTGACATGCCGTTGGGCATGGTCTTGAAATAGAAATTGAATAGAAATAGAAATTAAAATGTGACATGCCGGTGGGCATGGTCTAGAAATTAAAAGTGACATGCCGTTGGGCATTGTCTTGAAATACAAATTGAATTGAAATAGAAATTCAAATGTGACATGTCGTTGGGCATGGTCTAGAAAATAAAAGTGACATGCCGGTGGGCATGGTCTTGAATTAGAAATTGAATTGAAATAGAAAATAAAAGTGACATGCCGATGGGCATGGTCTTGAATTAGAAATTGAATTGAAATAGAAATTTAGAGTGACATGCCGTTGGGCATGGTCTTGACATAGAAATTGAATTGAAATAGAAATTGAAATGTGACATGCCGGAAGGCATAGTCTAGAAATTAAAAGTGACATGCCGTTAGGCATGGTCTTGAAATAGAAATTGAATTTGTCGTGAAATAGAAATTGAAAAGTGACATGCCGTTGGGCATGATCTTGAAATAGAAATTGAATTGATATAGAAAATAAAAGTGATATGCCGGTGGGCATGGTCTTGAATTAGAAATTGAATTGAAATAGAAATTTAAAGTGACATGCCGTTGGGCATGGTCTTGAAATAGAAATTGAATTGAAATAGAAATTGAAATGTGATATGCCGGTGGGCATTGTCTAGAAATTAAAAGTGACATGTCGTTGGGCATGGTCTTGAAATAGAAATTGAATTGAAATAGAAAATAAAAGTGATATGCCGGTGGGCATGGTCTTGAATTAGAAATTGAATTGAAATAGAAATTTAAAGTGACATGCCGTTGGGCATGGTCTTGAAATAGAAATTGAATTGAAATAGAAATTGAAATGTGACATGCCGGTGGGCATTGTCTAGAAATTAAAAGTGACATGTCGTTGGGCATGGTCTTGAAATAGAAATTGAATTTGTCTTGAAATAGAAATTGAAAAGTGACATGCCGTTAGGCATGGTCTTGAAATAGAAATTGAATTGAAATAGAAAATAAAAGTGATATGCCGGTGGGCATGGTCTTGAATTAGAAATTGAATTGAAATAGAAATTTAAAGTGACATGCCGTTGGGCATGGTCTTGAAATAGAAATTGAATTGAAATAGAAATTGAAATGTGACATGCCGGTGGGCATTGTCTAGAAATTAAAAGTGACATGTCGTTGGGCATGGTCTTGAAATAGAAATTGAATTTGTCTTGAAATAGAAATTGAAAAGTGACATGCCGGTGGGCATGGTCTAGAAATGAAATGTGGCATGCCGGTGGGCATGGTCTAGAAATTGAAAAGTGACATGCCGTTGGGCATGGTCTAGAAAATAAAAGTGACATGTCGTTGGGCATGGTCTTGAAATAGAAATTCAATTGAAATAGAAATTGAAATGTGACATGCCGGTGGGCATGGTCTAGAAATTAAAAGTGACATACCGTTGGGCATGGTCTTGAAATAGAAATTGAATTGAAATAGAAATTGAAATGTGACATGCCGGTGGGCATGGTCTAGAAATTAAAAGTGACATGCCGTTGGGCATGGTCTTGAAATAGAAATTGAATTTGTCTTGAAATAGAAATTGAAAAGTGGCATGCCGTTGGGCATGGTCTTGAAATAGAAATTGAATTGAAATAGAAATTAAAATGTGACATGCCGGTGGGCATGGTCTAGAAATTAAAAGTGACATGCCGTTGGGCATTGTCTTGAAATACAAATTGAATTGAAATAGAAATTCAAATATGACATGCCGTTGGGCATGGACTAGAAAATAAAAGTGACATGCCGGTGGGCATGGTCTTGAATTAGAAATTGAATTGAAATAGAAATTGAAATGTGACATGCCGGAGGGCATATTCTAGAAATTAAAAGTGACATGCCGTTAGGCATGGTCTTGAAATAGAAATTGAATTGAAATAGAAATTGAAATGTGACATGCCGGTGGGCATGGTCTAGAAATTAAAAGTGACATACCGTTGGGCATGGTCTTGAAATAGAAATTGAATTGAAATAGAAATTGAAATGTGACATGCCGGTGGGCATGGTCTAGAAATTAAAAGTGACATACCGTTGGGCATGGTCTTGAAATAGAAATTGAATTGAAATAGAAATTGAAATGTGACATGCCGGTGGGCATGGTCTAGAAATTAAAAGTGACATGCCGTTGGGCATGGTCTTGAAATAGAAATTGAATTTGTCTTGAAATAGAAATTGAAAAGTGACATGCCGTTGGGCATGGTCTTGAAATAGAAATTGAATTGAAATAGAAATTAAAATGTGACATGCCGGTGGGCATGGTCTAGAAATTGAAAAGTGACATGCCGTTGGGCATGGTCTAGAAAATAAAAGTGACATGTCGTTGGGCATGGTCTTGAAATAGAAATTCAATTGAAATAGAAATTGAAATGTGACATGCCGGTGGGCATGGTCTAGAAATTAAAAGTGACATACCGTTGGGCATGGTCTTGAAATAGAAATTGAATTGAAATAGAAATTGAAATGTGACATGCCGGTGGGCATGGTCTTGAAATTAAAAGTGACATGCCGTTGGGCATGGTCTTGAAATAGAAATTGAATTTGTCTTGAAATAGAAATTGAAAAGTGACATGCCGTTGGGCATGGTCTTGAAATAGAAATTGAATTGAAATAGAAATTAAAATGTGACATGCCGGTGGGCATGGTCTAGAAATTAAAAGTGACATGCCGTTGGGCATTGTCTTGAAATACAAATTGAATTGAAATAGAAATTCAAATATGACATGCCGTTGGGCATGGACTAGAAAATAAAAGTGACATGCCGGTGGGCATGGTCTTGAATTAGAAATTGAATTGAAATAGAAATTGAAATGTGACATGCCGGAGGGCATATTCTAGAAATTAAAAGTGACATGCCGTTAGGCATGGTCTTGAAATAGAAATTGAATTGAAATAGAAATTGAAATGTGACATGCCGGTGGGCATGGTCTAGAAATTAAAAGTGACATGCCGTTGGGCATGGTCTTGAAATAGAAATTGAATTTGTCTTGAAATAGAAATTGAAAAGTGACATGCCGTTGGGCATGGTCTTGAAATAGAAATTGAATTGAAATAGAAATTAAAATGTGACATGCCGGTGGGCATGGTCTAGAAATTAAAAGTGACATGCCGTTGGGCATGGTCTTGAAATAGAAATTGAATTGGTCTTGAAATAGAAATTGAAAAGTGACATGCCGTTGGGCATGGTCTTGAAATAGAAATTGAATTGAAATAGAAATTAAAAGTGACATGCCGGTGGGCATTGTCTAGAAATTAAAAGTGACATGTCGTTGGGCATGGTCTTGAAATAGAAATTGAATTTGTCTTGAAATAGAAATTGAAAAGTGACATACCGGTGGGCATGGTCTAGAAATGAAATGTGGCATGCCGGTGGGCATGGTCTAGAAATTGAAAAGTGACATGTCGTTGGGCATGGTCTAGAAAATAAAAGTGACATGTCGTTGGGCATGGTCTTGAAATAGAAATTCAATTGAAATAGAAATTGAAATGTGACATGCCGGTGGGCATGGTCTAGAAATTAAAAGTGACATGCCGGTGGGCATGGTCTTGAATTAGAAATTGAATTGAAATAGAAATTTAAAGTGACATGGCGTTGGGCATGGTCTTGAAATAGAAATTGAATTGAAATAGAAATTAAAATGTGACATGCCGGTGGGCATGGTCTAGAAATTAAAAGTGACATGCCGTTGGGCATGGTCTTGAAATAGAAATTGAATTTGTCTTGAAATAGAAATTGAAAAGTGACATGCCGTTGGGCATGGTCTTGAAATAGAAATTGAATTGAAATAGAAATTAAAATGTGACATGCCGGTGGGCATGGTCTAGAAATTAAAAGTGACATGCCGTTGGGCATTGTCTTGAAAGACAAATTGAATTGAAATAGAAATTCAAATATGACATGCCGTTGGGCATGGACTAGAAAATAAAAGTGACATGCCGGTGGGCATGGTCTTGAATTAGAAATTGAATTGAAATAGAAATTGAAATGTGACATGCCGGAGGGCATATTCTAGAAATTAAAAGTGACATGCCGTTAGGCATGGTCTTGAAATAGAAATTGAATTGAAATAGAAATTGAAATGTGACATGCCGGTGGGCATGGTCTAGAAATTAAAAGTGACATACCGTTGGGCATGGTCTTGAAATAGAAATTGAATTGAAATAGAAATTGAAATGTGACATGCCGGTGGGCATGGTCTAGAAATTAAAAGTGACATACCGTTGGGCATGGTCTTGAAATAGAAATTGAATTGAAATAGAAATTGAAATGTGACATGCCGGTGGGCATGGTCTAGAAATTAAAAGTGACATGCCGTTGGGCATGGTCTTGAAATAGAAATTGAATTTGTCTTGAAATAGAAATTGAAAAGTGACATGCCGTTGGGCATGGTCTTGAAATAGAAATTGAATTGAAATAGAAATTAAAATGTGACATGCCGGTGGGCATGGTCTAGAAATTGAAAAGTGACATGCCGTTGGGCATGGTCTAGAAAATAAAAGTGACATGTCGTTGGGCATGGTCTTGAAATAGAAATTCAATTGAAATAGAAATTGAAATGTGACATGCCGGTGGGCATGGTCTAGAAATTAAAAGTGACATACCGTTGGGCATGGTCTTGAAATAGAAATTGAATTGAAATAGAAATTGAAATGTGACATGCCGGTGGGCATGGTCTTGAAATTAAAAGTGACATGCCGTTGGGCATGGTCTTGAAATAGAAATTGAATTTGTCTTGAAATAGAAATTGAAAAGTGACATGCCGTTGGGCATGGTCTTGAAATAGAAATTGAATTGAAATAGAAATTAAAATGTGACATGCCGGTGGGCATGGTCTAGAAATTAAAAGTGACATGCCGTTGGGCATTGTCTTGAAATACAAATTGAATTGAAATAGAAATTCAAATATGACATGCCGTTGGGCATGGACTAGAAAATAAAAGTGACATGCCGGTGGGCATGGTCTTGAATTAGAAATTGAATTGAAATAGAAATTGAAATGTGACATGCCGGAGGGCATATTCTAGAAATTAAAAGTGACATGCCGTTAGGCATGGTCTTGAAATAGAAATTGAATTGAAATAGAAATTGAAATGTGACATGCCGGTGGGCATGGTCTAGAAATTAAAAGTGACATGCCGTTGGGCATGGTCTTGAAATAGAAATTGAATTTGTCTTGAAATAGAAATTGAAAAGTGACATGCCGTTGGGCATGGTCTTGAAATAGAAATTGAATTGAAATAGAAATTAAAATGTGACATGCCGGTGGGCATGGTCTAGAAATTAAAAGTGACATGCCGTTGGGCATGGTCTTGAAATAGAAATTGAATTGGTCTTGAAATAGAAATTGAAAAGTGACATGCCGTTGGGCATGGTCTTGAAATAGAAATTGAATTGAAATAGAAATTAAAAGTGACATGCCGGTGGGCATTGTCTAGAAATTAAAAGTGACATGTCGTTGGGCATGGTCTTGAAATAGAAATTGAATTTGTCTTGAAATAGAAATTGAAAAGTGACATACCGGTGGGCATGGTCTAGAAATGAAATGTGGCATGCCGGTGGGCATGGTCTAGAAATTGAAAAGTGACATGTCGTTGGGCATGGTCTAGAAAATAAAAGTGACATGTCGTTGGGCATGGTCTTGAAATAGAAATTCAATTGAAATAGAAATTGAAATGTGACATGCCGGTGGGCATGGTCTAGAAATTAAAAGTGACATGCCGGTGGGCATGGTCTTGAATTAGAAATTGAATTGAAATAGAAATTTAAAGTGACATGGCGTTGGGCATGGTCTTGAAATAGAAATTGAATTGAAATAGAAATTAAAATGTGACATGCCGGTGGGCATGGTCTAGAAATTAAAAGTGACATGCCGTTGGGCATGGTCTTGAAATAGAAATTGAATTTGTCTTGAAATAGAAATTGAAAAGTGACATGCCGTTGGGCATGGTCTTGAAATAGAAATTGAATTGAAATAGAAATTAAAATGTGACATGCCGGTGGGCATGGTCTAGAAATTAAAAGTGACATGCCGTTGGGCATTGTCTTGAAATACAAATTGAATTGAAATAGAAATTCAAATGTGACATGCCGTTGGGCATGGTCTAGAAAATAAAAGTGACATGCCGGTGGGCATGGTCTTGAATTAGAAATTGAATTGAAATAGAAAATAAAAGTGACATGCCGGTGGGCATGGTCTTCAATTAGAAATTGAATTGAAATAGAAATTTAGAGTGACATGCCGTTGGGCATGGTCTTGAAATAGAAATTTAATTGAAATAGAAATTGAAATGTGACATGCCGGAGGGCATAGTCAAGAAATTAAAAGTGACATGCCGTTAGGCATGGTCTTGAAATAGAAATTGAATTTGTCGTGAAATAGAAATTGAAAAGTGACATGCCGTTGGGCATGGTCTTGAAATAGAAATTGAATTGAAATAGAAAATAAAAGTGATATGCCGGTGGGCATGGTCTTGAATTAGAAATTGAATTGAAATAGAAATTTAAAGTGACATGCCGTTGGGCATGGTCTTGAAATAGAAATTGAATTGAAATAGAAATTAAAATGTGACATGCCGGTGGGCATGAAATAGAAATTTAGAGTGACATGCCGTTGGGCATGGTCTTGAAATAGAAATTTAATTGAAATAGAAATTGAAATGTGACATGCCGGAGGGCATAGTCAAGAAATTAAAAGTGACATGCCGTTAGGCATGGTCTTGAAATAGAAATTGAATTTGTCGTGAAATAGAAATTGAAAAGTGACATGCCGTTGGGCATGGTCTTGAAATAGAAATTGAATTGAAATAGAAAATAAAAGTGATATGCCGGTGGGCATGGTCTTGAATTAGAAATTGAATTGAAATAGAAATTTAAAGTGACATGCCGTTGGGCATGGTCTTGAAATAGAAATTGAAATGTGACATGCCGGTGGGCATTGTCTAGAAATTAAAAGTGACATACCGTTAGGCATGGTCTTGAAATAGAAATTGAATTTGTCTTGAAATAGAAATTGAAAAGTGACATGCCGTTGGGCATGGCCTTGAAATAGAAATTGAATTGAAATAGAAAATAAAAGTGATATGCCGGTGGGCATGGTCTAGAAATTAAAAGTGACATGCCGTTGGGCATGGTCTTGAAATAGAAATTGAATTTGTCTTGAAATAGAAATTGAAAAGTGACATGCCGTTGGGCATGGTCTTGAATTAGAAATTGAATTGAAATAGAAAATAAAAGTGACATGCCGGTGAGCATGGTCTTGAATTAGAAATTGAATTGAAATAGAAATTTAAAGTGACATGGCGTTGGGCATGGTCTTGAAATAGAAATTGAATTGAAATAGAAATTGAAATGTGACATGCCGGTGGGCATGGTCTAGAAATTAAAAGTGACATGCCGTTGGGCATGGTCTTGATATGAAATTGAATTTGTCTTGAAATAGAAATTGAAAAGTGACATGCCGTTGGGCATGGTCTTGAAATAGAAATTGAATTGAAATAGAAATTAAAATGTGACATGCCGGTGGGCATGGTCTAGAAATTAAAAGTGACATGCCGTTGGGCATGGTCTTGAAATAGAAATTGAATTTGTCTTGAAATAGAAATTGAAAAGTGACATGCCGTTGGGCATGGTCTTGAAATAGAAATTGAATTGAAATAGAAATTAAAATGTGACATGCCGGTGGGCATGGTCTGGAAATTAAAAGTGACATGCCGTTGGGATTGTCTTGAAATACAAATTGAATTGAAATAGAAATTCAAATATGACATGCCGTTGGGCATGGACTAGAAAATAAAAGTGACATGCCGGTGGGCATGGTCTTGAATTAGAAATTGAATTGAAATAGAAATTGAAATGTGACATGCCGGAGGGCATATTCTAGAAATTAAAAGTGACATGCCGTTAGGCATGGTCTTGAAATAGAAATTGAATTTGTCGTGAAATAGAAATTGAAACGTGACATGCCGTTGGGCATGGTGTTGAAATAGAAATTGAATTGAAATAGAAAATAAAAGTGATATGCCGGTGGGCATGGTCTTGAATTAGAAATTGAATTGAAATAGAAATTTAAAGTGACATGCCGTTGGGCATGGTCTTGAATTAGAAATTGAATTGAAATAGAAATTTAGAGTGACATGTCGTTGGGCATGGTCTTGAAATAGAAATTGAATTGAAATAGAAATTGAAATGTGACATGCCGTTGGGCATGGTCTAGAAAATAAAAGTGACATGCCGTTGGGCATGGTCTTGATATGAAATTGAATTTGTCTTGAAATAGAAATTGAAAAGTGACATGCCGTTGGGCATGGTCTTGAAATAGAAATTGAATTGAAATAGAAATTAAAATGTGACATGCCGGTGGGCATGGTCTAGAAATTAAAAGTGACATGCCGTTGGGCATGGTCTTGAAATAGAAATTGAATTTGTCTTGAAATAGAAATTGAAAAGTGACATGCCGTTGGGCATGGTCTTGAATTAGAAATTGAATTGAAATAGAAAATAAAAGTGACATGCCGGTGGGCATGGTCTTGAATTAGAAATTGAATTGAAATAGAAATTTAAAGTGACATGGCGTTGGGCATGGTCTTGAAATAGAAATTGAATTGAAATAGAAATTGAAATGTGACATGCCGGTGGGCATGGTCTAGAAATTAAAAGTGACATGCCGTTGGGCATGGTCTTGATATGAAATTGAATTTGTCTTGAAATAGAAATTGAAAAGTGACATGCCGTTGGGCATGGTCTTGAAATAGAAATTGAATTGAAATAGAAATTAAAATGTGACATGCCGGTGGGCATGGTTTAGAAATTAAAAGTGACATGCCGTTGGGCATGGTCTTGAAATAGAAATTGAATTTGTCTTGAAATAGAAATTGAAAAGTGACATGCCGTTGGGCATGGTCTTGAAATAGAAATTGAATTGAAATAGAAATTAAAATGTGACATGCCGGTGGGCATGGTCTGGAAATTAAAAGTGACATGCCGTTGGGATTGTCTTGAAATACAAATTGAATTGAAATAGAAATTCAAATATGACATGCCGTTGGGCATGGACTAGATAATAAAAGTGACATGCCGGTGGGCATGGTCTTGAATTAGAAATTGAATTGAAATAGAAATTGAAATGTGACATGCCGGAGGGCATATTCTAGAAATTAAAAGTGACATGCCGTTAGGCATGGTCTTGAAATAGAAATTGAATTTGTCGTGAAATAGAAATTGAAACGTGACATGCCGTTGGGCATGGTGTTGAAATAGAAAATAAAAGTGATATGCCGGTGGGCATGGTCTTGAATTAGAAATTGAATTGAAATAGAAATTTAAAGTGACATGCCGTTGGGCATGGTCTTGAATTAGAAATTGAATTGAAATAGAAATTGAAATGTGACATGCCGGAGGGCATATTCTAGAAATTAAAAGTGACATGCCGTTAGGCATGGTCTTGAAATAGAAATTGAATTTGTCGTGAAATAGAAATTGAAAAGTGACATGCCGTTGGGCATGGTCTTGAAATAGAAATTGAATTGGAATAGAAAATAAAAGTGATATGCCGGTGGGCATGGTCTTGAATTAGAAATTGAATTGAAATAGAAATTTAAAGTGACATGCCGTTGGGCATGGTCTTGAAATAGAAATTGAATTGAAATAGAAATTGAAATGTGACATGCCGGTGGGCATTGTCTAGAAATTAAAAGTGACATACCGTTAGGCATGGTCTTGAAATAGAAATTGAATTTGTCTTGAAATAGAAATTGAAAAGTGACATGCCGTTGGGCATGGTCTTGAAATAGAAATTGAATTGAAATAGAAATTAAAATGTGACATGCCGGTGGGCATGGTCTAGAAATTAAAAGTGACATGCCGTTGGGCATGGTCTTGAAATAGAAATTGAATTTGTCTTGAAATAGAAATTGAAAAGTGACATGCCGTTGGGCATGGTCTTGAAATAGAAATTGAATTGAAATAGAAATTAAAATGTGACATGCCGGTGGGCATGGTCTGGAAATTAAAAGTGACATGCCGTTGGGCATTGTCTTGAAATAGAAATTGAATTGAAATAGAAAATAAAAGTGACATGCCGGTGGGCATGGTCTTGAATTAGAAATTGAATTGAAATAGAAATTTAGAGTGACATGCCGTTGGGCATGGTCTTGAAATAGAAATTTAATTGAAATAGAAATTGAAATGTGACATGCCGGAGGGCATAGTCTAGAAATTAAAAGTGACATGCCGTTAGGCATGGTCTTGAAATAGAAATTGAATTTGTCGTGAAATAGAAATTGAAAAGTGACATGCCGTTGGGCATGGTCTTGAAATAGAAATTGAATTGAAATAGAAAATAAAAGTGATATGCCGGTGGGCATGGTCTTGAATTAGAAATTGAATTGAAATAGAAATTTAAAGTGACATGCCGTTGGGCATGGTCTTGAAATAGAAATTGAATTGAAATAGAAAATAAAAGTGATATGCCGGTGGGCATGGTCTAGAAATTAAAAGTGACATGCCGTTGGGCATGGTCTTGAAATAGAAATTGAATTGAAATAGAAAATAAAATGTGACATGCCGGTGGGCATGGTCTAGAAAATAAAAGTGACATGCCGGTGGGCATGGTCTTGAATTAGAAATTGAATTGAAATAGAAAATAAAAGTGACATGCCGGTGGGCATGGTCTTGAATTAGAAATTGAATTGAAATAGAAATTTAGAGTGACATGCCGTTGGGCATGGTCTTGAAATAGAAATTTAATTGAAATAGAAATTGAAATGTGACATGCCGGAGGGCATAGTCTAGAAATTAAAAGTGACATGCCGTTAGGCATGGTCTTGAAATTGAAATTGAATTTGTCGTGAAATAGAAATTGAAAAGTGACATGCCGTTGGGCATAGTCTTGAAATAGAAATTGAATTGAAATAGAAAATAAAAGTGATATGCCGGTGGGCATGGTCTTGAATTAGAAATTGAATTGAAATAGAAATTTAAAGTGACATGCCGTTGGGCATGGTCTTGAAATAGAAATTGAATTGAAATAGAAATTGAAATGTGATATGCCGGTGGGCATTGTCTAGAAATTAAAAGTGACATACCGTTGGGCATGGTCTTGGAATAGAAATTGAATTGAAATAGAAATTTAAAGTGACATGCCGTTGGGCATGGTCTTGAAATAGAAATTGAATTGAAATAGAAATTGAAATGTGACATGCCGGTGGGCATTGTCTAGAAATTAATAGTGACTTACCGTTAGGCATGGTCTTGAAATAGAAATTGAATTTGTCTTGAAATAGAAATTGAAAAGTGACATGCCGTTGGGCATGGCCTTGAAATAGAAATTGAATTGAAATAGAAAATAAAAGTGATATGCCGGTGGGCATGGTCTAGAAATTAAAAGTGACATGTCGTTGGGCATGGTCTTGAAATAGAAATTGAATTGAAATAGAAATTGAAATGTGACATGCCGTTGGGCATGGTCTAGAAAATAAAAGTGACATGCCGGTGGGCATGGTCTTGAATTAGAAATTGAATTGAAATAGAAAATAAAAGTGACATGCCGGTGGGCATGGTCTTGAATTAGAAATTGAATTGAAATAGAAATTTAAAGTGACATGGCGTTGGGCATGGTCTTGAAATAGAAATTGAATTGAAATAGAAATTGAAATGTGACATGCCGGTGGGCATGGTCTAGAAATTAAAAGTGACTTGCCGTTGGGCATGGTCTTGAAATAGAAATTGAATTTGTCTTGAAATAGAAATTGAAAACTGACATGCCGTTGGGCATGGTCTTGAAATAGAAATTGAATTGAAACAGAAATTAAAATGTGACATGCCGGTGGGCATGGTCTAGAAATTAAAAGTGACATGCCGTTGGGCATGGTCTTGAAATAGAAATTGAATTTGTCTTGAAATAGAAATTGAAAAGTGACATGCCGTTGGGCATGGTCTTGAAATAGAAATTGAATTAAAATAGAAATTAAAATGTGACATGCCGGTGGGCATGGTCTAGAAATTAAAAGTGACATGCCGTTGGGCATTGTCTTGAAATACAAATTGAATTGAAATAGAAATTCAAATATGACATGCCGTTGGGCATGGTCTAGAAAATAAAAGTGACATGCCGGTGGGCATGGTCTTGAATTAGAAATTGAATTGAAATAGAAAATAAAAGTGACATGCCGGTGGGCATGGTCTTGAATTAGAAATTGAATTGAAATAGAAATTTAGAGTGACATGCCGTTGGGCATGGTCTTGAAATAGAAATTTAATTGAAATAGAAATTGAAATGTGACATGCCGGAGGGCATAGTCTAGAAATTAAAAGTGACATGCCGTTAGGCATGGTCTTGAAATTGAAATTGAATTTGTCGTGAAATAGAAATTGAAAAGTGACATGCCGTTGGGCATAGTCTTGAAATAGAAATTGAATTGAAATAGAAAATAAAAGTGATATGCCGGTGGGCATGGTCTTGAATTAGAAATTGAATTGAAATAGAAATTTAAAGTGACATGCCGTTGGGCATGGTCTTGAAATAGAAATTGAATTGAAATAGAAATTGAAATGTGATATGCCGGTGGGCATTGTCTAGAAATTAAAAGTGACATACCGTTGGGCATGGTCTTGGAATAGAAATTGAATTTGTCTTGAAATAGAAATTGAAAAGTGACATGCCGTTGGGCATGGTCTTGAAATAGAAATTGAATTGAAATAGAAAATATAAGTGATATGCCGGTGGGCATGGTCTTGAATTAGAAATTGAATTGAAATAGAAATTTAAAGTGACATGCCGTTGGGCATGGTCTTGAAATAGAAATTGAATTAAATAGAAATTGAAATGTGACATGCCGGTAGGCATTGTCTAGAAATTAAAAGTGACATGTCGTTGGGCATGGTCTTGAAATAGAAATTGAATTTGTCTTGAAATAGAAATTGAAAAGTGACATGCCGGTGGGCATGGTCTAGAAAAGAAATGTGGCATGCCGGTGGGCATGGTCTAGAAATTGAAAAGTGACATGCCGTTGGGCATGGTCTAGAAAATAAAAGTGACATGTCGTTGGGCATGGTCTTGGAATAGAAATTCAATTGAAATAGAAATTAAAATGTGACATGCCGGTGGGCATGGTCTAGAAATTAAAAGTGACATGCCGTTGGGCATGGTCTTGAAATAGAAATTGAATTTGTCTTGAAATAGAAATTGAAAAGTGACATGCCGTTGGGCATGGTCTTGAAATAGAAATTGAATTGAAATAGAAATTGAAATGTGACATGCCGTTGGGCATGGTCTAGAAAATAAAAGTGACATGCCGGTGGGCATGGTCTTGAATTAGAAATTGAATTGAAATAGAAAATAAAAGTGACATGCCGGTGGGCATGGTCTTGAATTAGCAATTGAATTGAAATAGAAATTTAAAGTGACATGGCGTTGGGCATGGCCTTGAAATAGAAATTGAATTGAAATAGAAATTGAAATGTGACATGCCGGTGGGCATGGTCTAGAAATTAAAAGTGACATGCCGTTGGGCATGGTCTTGAAATAGATATTGAATTTGTCTTGAAATAGAAATTGAAAAGTGACATGCCGTTGGGCATGGTCTTGAAATAGAAATTGAATTGAAATAGAAATTAAAATGTGACAAGCCGGTGGGCATGGTCTAGAAATTAAAAGTGACATGCCGTTGGGCATGGTCTTGAAATAGAAATTGAATTTGTCTTGAAATAGAAATTGAAAAGTGACATGCCGTTGGGCATGGTCTTGAAATAGAAATTGAATTGAAATAGAAATTAAAATGTGACATGCCGGTTGGCATGGTCTAGAAATTAAAAGTGACATGCCGTTGGGCATTGTCTTGAAATACAAATTGAATTGAAATAGAAATTCAAATGTGACATGCCGTTGGGCATGGTATTGAAAATAAAAGTGACATGCCGGTGGGCATGGTCTTGAATTAGAAATTGAATTGAAATAGAAATTTAGAGTGACATGTCGTTGGGCATGGTCTTGAAATAGAAATTCAATTGAAATAGAAATTGAAATATGACATGCCGGTGGGCATGGTCTAGAAATTAAAAGTGACATGCCGTTGGGCATGGTCTTGAAATAGAAATTGAATTTGTCTTGAAATAGAAATTGAAAAGTGACATGCCGTTGGGCATGGTCTTGAAATAGAAATTGAATTGAAATAGAAATTAAAATGTGACATGCCGGTGGGCATGGTCTAGAAATTAAAAGTGACATGCCGTTGGGCATGGTCTTGAAATAGAAATTGAATTTGTCTTGAAATAGAAATTGAAAAGTGACATGCCGTTGGGCATGGTCTTCAAATAGAAATTGAATTGAAATAGAAATTAAAATGTGACATACCGGTGTGCATAGTCTAGAAATTAAAAGTGACATGCCGTTGGGCATGGTCTTGAAATAGAAATTGAATTGAAATAGAAATTGAAATGTGACATGCCGTTGGGCATGGTCTAGAAAATAAAAGTGACATGCCGGTGGGCATGGTCTTGAATTAGAAATTGAATTGAAATAGAAAATAAAAGTGACATGCCGGTGGGCATGGTCTTGAATTAGAAATTGAATTGAAATAGAAATTTAAAGTGACATGGCGTTGGGCATGGTCTTGAAATAGAAATTGAATTGAAATAGAAATTGAAATGTGACATGCCGGTGGGCATGGTCTAGAAATTAAAAGTGACATGCCGTTGGGCATGGTCTTGAAATAGATATTGAATTTGTCTTGAAATAGAAATTGAAAAGTGACATGCCGTTGGGCATGGTCTTGAAATAGAAATTGAATTGAAATAGAAATTAAAATGTGACAAGCCGGTGGGCATGGTCTAGAAATTAAAAGGGACATGCCGTTGGGCATGGTCTTGAAATAGAAATTGAATTTGTCTTGAAATAGAAATTGAAAAGTGACATGCCGTTGGGCATGGTCTTGAAATAGAAATTGAATTGAAATAGAAATTAAAATGTGACATGCCGGTTGGCATGGTCTAGAAATTAAAAGTGACATGCCGTTGGGCATTGTCTTGAAATACAAATTGAATTGAAATAGAAATTCAAATGTGACATGCCGTTGGGCATGGTGTTGAAAATAAAAGTGACATGCCGGTGGGCATGGTCTTGAATTAGAAATTGAATTGAAATAGAAATTTAGAGTGACATGTCGTTGGGCATGGTCTTGAAATAGAAATTCAATTGAAATAGAAATTGAAATATGACATGCCGGTGGGCATGGTCTAGAAATTAAAAGTGACATGCCGTTGGGCATGGTCTTGAAATAGAAATTGAATTTGTCTTGAAATAGAAATTGAAAAGTGACATGCCGTTGGGCATGGTCTTGAAATAGAAATTGAATTGAAATAGAAATTAAAATGTGACATGCCGGTGGGCATGGTCTAGAAATTAAAAGTGACATGCCGTTGGGCATGGTCTTGAAATAGAAATTGAATTTGTCTTGAAATAGAAATTGAAAAGTGACATGCCGTTGGGCATGGTCTTGAAATAGAAATTGAATTGAAATAGAAATTAAAATGTGACATACCGGTGTGCATAGTCTAGAAATTAAAAGTGACATGCCGTTGGGCATGGTCTTGAAATAGAAATTGAATTGAAATAGAAATTGAAATGTGACATGCCGTTGGGCATGGTCTAGAAAATAAAAGTGACATGCCGGTGGGCATGGTCTTGAATTAGAAATTGAATTGAAATAGAAAATAAAAGTGACATGCCGGTGGGCATGGTCTTGAATTAGAAATTGAATTGAAATAGAAATTTAAAGTGACATGGCGTTGGGCATGGTCTTGAAATAGAAATTGAATTGAAATAGAAATTGAAATGTGACATGCCGGTGGGCATGGTCTAGAAATTAAAAGTGACATGCCGTTGGGCATGGTCTTGAAATAGATATTGAATTTGTCTTGAAATAGAAATTGAAAAGTGACATGCCGTTGGGCATGGTCTTGAAATAGAAATTGAATTGAAATAGAAATTAAAATGTGACAAGCCGGTGGGCATGGTCTAGAAATTAAAAGTGACATGCCGTTGGGCATGGTCTTGAAATAGAAATTGAATTTGTCTTGAAATAGAAATTGAAAAGTGACATGCCGTTGGGCATGGTCTTGAAATAGAAATTGAATTGAAATAGAAATTAAAATGTGACATGCCGGTGGGCATGGTCTAGAAATTAAAAGTGACATGCCGTTGGGCATTGTCTTGAAATACAAATTGAATTGAAATAGAAATTCAAATGTGACATGCCGTTGGGCATGGTCTAGAAAATAAAAGTGACATGCCGGTGGGCATGGTCTTGAATTAGAAATTGAATTGAAATAGAAAATAAAAGTGACATGCCGGTGGGCATGGTCTTGAATTAGAAATTGAATTGCAATAGAAATTTAGAGTGACATGCCGTTGGGCATGGTCTTGAAATAGAAATTTAATTGAAATAGAAATTGAAATGTGACATGCCGGAGGGCATAGTCTAGAAATTAAAAGTGACATGCCGTTAGGCATGGTCTTGAAATAGAAATTGAATTTGTCGTGAAATAGAAATTGAAAAGTGACATGCCGTTGGGCATGGTCTTGAAATAGAAATTGAATTGAAATAGAAAATAAAAGTGATATGCCGGTGGGCATGGTCTTGAATTAGAAATTGAATTGAAATAGAAATTTAAAGTGACATGCCGTTGGGCATGGTCTTGAAATAGAAATTGAATTGAAATAGAAATTGAAATGTGACATGCCGGTGGGCATTGTCTAGAAATTAAAAGTGACATACCGTTAGGCATGGTCTTGAAATAGAAATTGAATTTGTCTTGAAATAGAAATTGAAAAGTGACATGCCGTTGGGCATGGCCTTGAAATAGAAATTGAATTGAAATAGAAAAATAAAAGTGATATGCCGGTGGGCATGGTCTAGAAATTAAAAGTGACATGCCGTTGGGCATGGTCTTGAAATAGAAATTGAATTGAAATAGAAATTGAAATGTGACATGCCGTTGGGCATGGTCTAGAAAATAAAAGTGACATGCCGGTGGGCATGGTCTTGAATTAGAAATTGAATTGAAATAGAAAATAAAAGTGACATGCCGGTGGGCATGGTCTTGAATTAGAAATTGAATTGAAATAGAAATTTAAAGTGACATGGCGTTGGGCATGGTCTTGAAATAGAAATTGAATTGAAATAGAAATTGAAATGTGACATGCCGGTGGGCATGGTCTAGAAATTAAAAGTGACATGCCGTTGGGCATGGTCTTGAAATAGAAATTGAATTTGTCTTGAAATAGAAATTGAAAAGTGACATGCCGTTGGGCATGGTCTTGAAATAGAAATTGAATTGATATAGAAATTAAAATGTGACATGCCGGTGGGCATGGTCTAGAAATTAAAAGTGACATGCCGTTGGGCATGGTCTTGAAATAGAAATTGAATTTGTCTTGAAATAGAAATTGAAAAGTGACATGCCGTTGGGCATGGTCTTGAAATAGAAATTGAATTGAAATAGAAATTAAAATGTGACATGCCGGTGGGCATGGTCTAGAAATTAAAAGTGACATACCGTTGGGCATTGTCTTGAAATACAAATTGAATTGAAATAGAAATTCAAATATCACATGCCGTTGGGCATGGTCTAGAAAATAAAAGTGACATGCCGGTGGGCATGGTCTTGAAGTAGAAATTGAATTGAAATAGAAAATAAAAGTGACATGCCGGTGGGCATGGTCTTGAATTAGAAATTGAATTGAAATAGAAATTTAGAGTGACATGCCGTTGGGAATGGTCTTGAAATAGAAATTTAATTGAAATAGAATTTGAAATGTGACATGCCGGAGGGCATAGTCTAGAAATTAAAAGTGACATGCCGTTAGGCATGGTCTTGAAATAGAAATTGAATTTGTCGTGAAATAGAAATTGAAAAGTGACATGCCGTTGGGCATGGTCTTGAAATAGAAATTGAATTGAAATAGAAAATAAAAGTGATATGCCGGTGGGCATGGTCTTGAATTAGAAATTGAATTGAAATAGAAATTTAAAGTGACATGCCGTTGGGCATGGTCTTGAAATAGAAATTGAATTGAAATAGAAATTGAAATGTGACATGCCGGTGGGCATTGTCTAGAAATTAAAAGTGACATACCGTTAGGCATGGTCTTGAAATAGAAATTGAATTTGTCTTGAAATAGAAATTGAAAAGTGACATGCCGTTGGGCATGGCCTTGAAATAGAAATTGAATTGAAATAGAAAATAAAAGTGATATGCCGGTGGGCATGGTCTTGAATTAGAAATTGAATTGAAATTTAAATTTAAAGTGACATGCCGTTGGGCATGGTCTTGAAATAGAAATTGAATTGAAATAGAAATTGAAATGTGACATGCCGGTGCGCATTGTCTAGAAATTAAAAGTGACATGTCGTTGGGCATGGTCTTGAAATAGAAATTGAATTTGTCTTGAAATAGAAATTGAAAAGTGACATGCCGGTGGGCATGGTCTAGAAATGAATTGTGGCATGCCGGTGGGCATGGTCTAGAAATTGAAAAGTGACATGCCGTTGGGCATGGTCTAGAAAATAAAAGTGACATGTCGTTCGGCATGGTCTTAAAATAGAAATTGAATTGAAATAGAAATTAAAATGTGACATGCCGGTGGGCATGGTCTAGAAATTAAAAGTGACATGCCGTTAGGCATGGTCTTGAAATAGCAATTGAATTTGTCTTGAAATAGAAATTGAAAAGTGACATGCCGTTGGGCATGGTCTTGAAATAGAAATTGAATTGAAATAGAAATTAAAATGTGACATACCGGTGGGCATGGTCTAGAAATTAAAAGTGACATGCCGTTGGGCATGGTCTTGAAATAGAAATTGAAATGAAATAGAAATTGAAATGTGACATGCCGTTGGGCATGGTCTAGAAAATAAAAGTGACATGCCGGTGGGCATGGTCTTGAATTAGAAATTGAATTGAAATAGAAAATAAAAGTGACATGCCGGTGGGCATGGTCTTGAATTAGCAATTGAATTGAAATAGAAATTTAAAGTGACATGGCGTTGGGCATGGTCTTGAAATAGAAATTGAATTGAAATAGAAATTGAAATGTGACATGCCGGTGGGCATGGTCTAGAAATTAAAAGTGACATGCCGTTGGGCATGGTCTTGAAATAGATATTGAATTTGTCTTGAAATAGAAATTGAAAAGTGACATGCCGTTGGGCATGGTCTTGAAATAGAAATTGAATTGAAATAGAAATTAAAATGTGACAAGCCGGTGGGCATGGTCTAGAAATTAAAAGTGACATGCCGTTGGGCATGGTCTTGAAATAGAAATTGAATTTGTCTTGAAATAGAAATTGAAAAGTGACATGCCGTTGGGCATGGTCTTGAAATAGAAATTGAATTGAAATAGAAATTAAAATGTGACATGCCGGTTGGCATGGTCTAGAAATTAAAAGTGACATGCCGTTGGGCATTGTCTTGAAATACAAATTGAATTGAAATAGAAATTCAAATGTGACATGCCGTTGGGCATGGTATTGAAAATAAAAGTGACATGCCGGTGGGCATGGTCTTGAATTAGAAATTGAATTGAAATAGAAATTTAGAGTGACATGTCGTTGGGCATGGTCTTGAAATAGAAATTCAATTGAAATAGAAATTGAAATATGACATGCCGGTGGGCATGGTCTAGAAATTAAAAGTGACATGCCGTTGGGCATGGTCTTGAAATAGAAATTGAATTTGTCTTGAAATAGAAATTGAAAAGTGACATGCCGTTGGGCATGGTCTTGAAATAGAAATTGAATTGAAATAGAAATTAAAATGTGACATGCCGGTGGGCATGGTCTAGAAATTAAAAGTGACATGCCGTTGGGCATGGTCTTGAAATAGAAATTGAATTTGTCTTGAAATAGAAATTGAAAAGTGACATGCCGTTGGGCATGGTCTTGAAATAGAAATTGAATTGAAATAGAAATTAAAATGTGACATACCGGTGTGCATAGTCTAGAAATTAAAAGTGACATGCCGTTGGGCATGGTCTTGAAATAGAAATTGAATTGAAATAGAAATTGAAATGTGACATGCCGTTGGGCATGGTCTAGAAAATAAAAGTGACATGCCGGTGGGCATGGTCTTGAATTAGAAATTGAATTGAAATAGAAAATAAAAGTGACATGCCGGTGGGCATGGTCTTGAATTAGAAATTGAATTGAAATAGAAATTTAAAGTGACATGGCGTTGGGCATGGTCTTGAAATAGAAATTGAATTGAAATAGAAATTGAAATGTGACATGCCGGTGGGCATGGTCTAGAAATTAAAAGTGACATGCCGTTGGGCATGGTCTTGAAATAGATATTGAATTTGTCTTGAAATAGAAATTGAAAAGTGACATGCCGTTGGGCATGGTCTTGAAATAGAAATTGAATTGAAATAGAAATTAAAATGTGACAAGCCGGTGGGCATGGTCTAGAAATTAAAAGTGACATGCCGTTGGGCATGGTCTTGAAATAGAAATTGAATTTGTCTTGAAATAGAAATTGAAAAGTGACATGCCGTTGGGCATGGTCTTGAAATAGAAATTGAATTGAAATAGAAATTAAAATGTGACATGCCGGTGGGCATGGTCTAGAAATTAAAAGTGACATGCCGTTGGGCATTGTCTTGAAATACAAATTGAATTGAAATAGAAATTCAAATGTGACATGCCGTTGGGCATGGTCTAGAAAATAAAAGTGACATGCCGGTGGGCATGGTCTTGAATTAGAAATTGAATTGAAATAGAAAATAAAAGTGACATGCCGGTGGGCATGGTCTTGAATTAGAAATTGAATTGCAATAGAAATTTAGAGTGACATGCCGTTGGGCATGGTCTTGAAATAGAAATTTAATTGAAATAGAAATTGAAATGTGACATGCCGGAGGGCATAGTCTAGAAATTAAAAGTGACATGCCGTTAGGCATGGTCTTGAAATAGAAATTGAATTTGTCGTGAAATAGAAATTGAAAAGTGACATGCCGTTGGGCATGGTCTTGAAATAGAAATTGAATTGAAATAGAAAATAAAAGTGATATGCCGGTGGGCATGGTCTTGAATTAGAAATTGAATTGAAATAGAAATTTAAAGTGACATGCCGTTGGGCATGGTCTTGAAATAGAAATTGAATTGAAATAGAAATTGAAATGTGACATGCCGGTGGGCATTGTCTAGAAATTAAAAGTGACATACCGTTAGGCATGGTCTTGAAATAGAAATTGAATTTGTCTTGAAATAGAAATTGAAAAGTGACATGCCGTTGGGCATGGCCTTGAAATAGAAATTGAATTGAAATAGAAAAATAAAAGTGATATGCCGGTGGGCATGGTCTAGAAATTAAAAGTGACATGCCGTTGGGCATGGTCTTGAAATAGAAATTGAATTGAAATAGAAATTGAAATGTGACATGCCGTTGGGCATGGTCTAGAAAATAAAAGTGACATGCCGGTGGGCATGGTCTTGAATTAGAAATTGAATTGAAAAAGAAAATAAAAGTGACATGCCGGTGGGCATGGTCTTGAATTAGAAATTGAATTGAAATAGAAATTTAAAGTGACATGGCGTTGGGCATGGTCTTGAAATAGAAATTGAATTGAAATAGAAATTGAAATGTGACATGCCGGTGGGCATGGTCTAGAAATTAAAAGTGACATGCCGTTGGGCATGGTCTTGAAATAGAAATTGAATTTGTCTTGAAATAGAAATTGAAAAGTGACATGCCGTTGGGCATGGTCTTGAAATAGAAATTGAATTGATATAGAAATTAAAATGTGACATGCCGGTGGGCATGGTCTAGAAATTAAAAGTGACATGCCGTTGGGCATGGCTTGAAATAGAAATTGAATTTGTCTTGAAATAGAAATTGAAAAGTGACATGCCGTTGGGCATGGTCTTGAAATAGAAATTGAATTGAAATAGAAATTAAAATGTGACATGCCGGTGAGCATGGTCTAGAAATTAAAAGTGACATGCCGTTGGGCATTGTCTTGAAATACAAATTGAATTGAAATAGAAATTCAAATATCACATGCCGTTGGGCATGGTCTAGAAAATAAAAGTGACATGCCGGTGGGCATGGTCTTGAATTAGAAATTGAATTGAAATAGAAAATAAAAGTGACATGCCGGTGGGCATGGTCTTGAATTAGAAATTGAATTGAAATAGAAATTTAGAGTGACATGCCGTTGGGAATGGTCTTGAAATAGAAATTTAATTGAAATAGAATTTGAAATGTGACATGCCGGAGGGCATAGTCTAGAAATTAAAAGTGACATGCCGTTAGGCATGGTCTTGAAATAGAAATTGAATTTGTCGTGAAATAGAAATTGAAAAGTGACATGCCGTTGGGCATGGTCTTGAAATAGAAATTGAATTGAAATAGAAAATAAAAGTGATATGCCGGTGGGCATGGTCTTGAATTAGAAATTGAATTGAAATAGAAATTTAAAGTGACATGCCGTTGGGCATGGTCTTGAAATAGAAATTGAATTGAAATAGAAATTGAAATGTGACATGCCGGTGGGCATTGTCTAGAAATTAAAAGTGACATACCGTTAGGCATGGTCTTGAAATAGAAATTGAATTTGTCTTGAAATAGAAATTGAAAAGTGACATGCCGTTGGGCATGGCCTTGAAATAGAAATTGAATTGAAATAGAAAATAAAAGTGATATGCCGGTGGGCATGGTCTTGAATTAGAAATTGAATTGAAATTGAAATTTAAAGTGACATGCCGTTGGGCATGGTCTTGAAATAGAAATTGAATTGAAATAGAAATTGAAATGTGACATGCCGGTGCGCATTGTCTAGAAATTAAAAGTGACATGTCGTTGGGCATGGTCTTGAAATAGAAATTGAATTTGTCTTGAAATAGAAATTGAAAAGTGACATGCCGGTGGGCATGGTCTAGAAATGAAATGTGGCATGCCGGTGGGCATGGTCTAGAAATTGAAAAGTGACATGCCGTTGGGCATGGTCTAGAAAATAAAAGTGACATGTCGTTCGGCATGGTCTTAAAATAGAAATTGAATTGAAATAGAAATTGAAATGTGACATGCCGGTGGGCATGGTCTAGAAATTAAAAGTGACATGCCGTTAGGCATGGGCTTGAAATAGCAATTGAATTTGTCTTGAAATAGAAATTGAAAAGTGACATGCCGTTGGGCATGGTCTTGAAATAGAAATTGAATTGAAATAGAAATTAAAATGTGACATACCGGTGGGCATGGTCTAGAAATTAAAAGTGACATGCCGTTGGGCATGGTCTTGAAATAGAAATTGAAATGAAATAGAAATTGAAATGTGACATGCCGTTGGGCATGGTCTAGAAAATAAAAGTGACATGCCGGTGGGCATGGTCTTGAATTAGAAATTGAATTGAAATAGAAAATAAAAGTGACATGCCGGTGGGCATGGTCTTGAATTAGAAATTGAATTGAAATAGAAATTTAAAGTGACATGCCGTTGGGCATGGTCTTGAAATAGAAATTGAATTGAAATAGAAATTGAAATGTCACATGCCGGTGGGCATGGTCTAGAAATTAAAAGTGACATGCCGTTGGGCATGGTCTTGAAATAGATATTGAATTTGTCTTGAAATAGAAATTGAAAAGTGACATGCCGTTGGGCATGGTCTTGAAATAGAAATTGAATTGAAATAGAAATTAAAATGTGACATGCCGGTGGGCATGGTCTAGAAATTAAAAGTGACATGCCGTTGGGCATGGTCTTGAAATAGAAATTGAATTGAAATAGAAATTAAAATGTGACATGCCGGTGGGCATGGTCTAGAAATTAAAAGTGACATGCCGTTGGGCATGGTCTTGAAATAGAAATTGAAAAGTGACATGCCGTTGGGCATGGTCTTGAAATAGAAATTGAATTGAAATAGAAATTAAAATGTGACATGCCGGTGGGCATGGTCTAGAAATTAAAAGTGACATGCCGTTGGGCATTGTCTTGAAATACAAATTGAATTGAAATAGAAATTCAAATATCACATGCCGTTGGGCATGGTCTAGAAAATAAAAGTGGCATGCCGGTGGGCATGGTCTTGAATTAGAAATTGAATTGAAATAGAAAATAAAAGTGACATGCCGGTGGGCATGGTCTTGAATTAGAAATTGAATTGAAATAGAAATTTAGAGTGACATGCCGTTGGGAATGGTCTTGAAATAGAAATTGAAATGTGACATGCCGGAGGGCATAGTCTAGAAATTAAAAGTGACATGCCGTTAGGCATGGTCTTGAAATAGAAATTGAATTTGTCGTGAAATAGAAATTGAAAAGTGACATGCCGTTGGGCATGGTCTTGAAATAGAAATTGAATTGAAATAGAAAATAAAAGTGATATGCCGGTGGGCATGGTCTTGAATTAGAAATTGAATTGAAATAGAAAATAAAAGTGACATGCCGTTGGGCATGGTCTTGAAATAGAAATTGAATTGAAATAGAAATTGAAATGTGACATGCCGGTGGGCATTGTCTAGAAATTAAAAGTGACATACCGTTAGGCATGGTCTTGAAATAGAAATTGAATTTGTCTTGAAATAGAAATTGAAAAGTGACATGCCGGTGGGCATGGTCTAGAAATGAAATGTGGCATGCCGGTGGGCATGGTCTAGAAATTGAAAAGTGACATGCCGTTGGGCATGGTCTAGAAAATAAAAGTGACATGTCGTTCGGCATGGTCTTGAAATAGAAATTGAATTGAAATAGAAATTGAAATGTGACATGCCGGTGGGCATGGTCTAGAAATTAAAAGTGACATGCCGTTAGGCATGGTCTTGAAATAGAAATTGAATTTGTCTTGAAATAGAAATTGAAAAGTGACATGCCGTTGGGCATGGTCTTGAAATAGAAATTGAATTGAAATAGAAATTAAAATGTGACATACCGGTGGGCATGGTCTAGAAATTAAAAGTGACATGCCGTTGGGCATTGCCTTGAAATAGAAATTGAAGAGTGACATGCCGTTGGGCATGGTCTTGAAATAGAAATTGAATTGAAATAGAAATTAAAATGTGACATACCGGTGGGCATGGTCTAGAAATTGAAAAGTGACATGCCGTTGGGCATTGCCTTGAAATAGAAATTGAATTGAAATAGAAAATAAAAGTGATATGCCGGTGGGCATGGTCTTGAATTAGAAATTGAATTGAAATAGAAATTTAAAGTGACATGCCGTTGGGCATGGTCTTGAAATAGAAATTGAATTGAAATAGAAATTGAAATGTGACATGCCGGTGCGCATTGTCTAGAAATTAAAAGTGACATGTCGTTGGGCATGGTCTTGAAATAGAAATTGAATTTGTCTTGAAATAGAAATTGAAAAGTGACATGCCGGTGGGCATGGTCTAGAAATGAAATGTGGCATGCCGGTGGGCATGGTCTAGAAATTGAAAAGTGACATGCCGTTGGGCATGGTCTAGAAAATAAAAGTGACATGTCGTTCGGCATGGTCTTGAAATAGAAATTGAATTGAAATAGAAATTGAAATGTGACATGCCGGTGGGCATGGTCTAGAAATTAAAAGTGACATGCCGTTAGGCATGGTCTTGAAATAGAAATTGAATTTGTCTTGAAATAGAAATTGAAAAGTGACATGCCGTTGGGCATGGTCTTGAAATAGAAATTGAATTGAAATAGAAATTAAAATGTGACATACCGGTGGGCATGGTCTAGAAATTAAAAGTGACATGCCGTTGGGCATGGTCTTGAAATAGAAATTGAAATGAAATAGAAATTGAAATGTGACATGCCGTTGGGCATGGTCTAGAAAATAAAAGTGACATGCCGGTGGGCATGGTCTTGAATTAGAAATTGAATTGAAATAGAAAATAAAAGTGACATGCCGGTGGGCATGGTCTTGAATTAGAAATTGAATTGAAATAGAAATTTAAAGTGACATGCCGTTGGGCATGGTCTTGAAATAGAAATTTAATTGAAATAGAAATTGAAATGTGACATGCCGGAGGGCATAGTCTAGAAATTAAAAGTGACATGCCGTTAGGCATGGTCTTGAAATAGAAATTGAATTTGTCGTGAAATAGAAATTGAAAAGTGACATGCCGTTGGGCATGGTCTTGAAATAGAAATTGAATTGAAATAGAAAATAAAAGTGATATGCCGGTGGGCATGGTCTTGAATTAGAAATTGAATTGAAATAGAAATTTAAAGTGACATGCCGTTGGGCATGGTCTTGAAATAGAAATTGAATTGAAATAGAAATTGAAATGTGACATGCCGGTGGGCATTGTCTAGAAATTAAAAGTGACATACCGTTAGGCATGGTCTAGAAATAGAAATTGAATTTGTCTTGAAATAGAAATTGAAAAGTGACATGCCGTTGGGCATGGCCTTGAAATAGAAATTGAATTGAAATAGAAAAATAAAAGTGATATGCCGGTGGGCATGGTCTAGAAATTAAAAGTGACATGCCGTTGGGCATGGTCTTGAAATAGAAATTGAATTGAAATAGAAATTGAAATGTGACATGCCGTTGGGCATGGTCTAGAAAATAAAAGTGACATGCCGGTGGGCATGGTCTTGAATTAGAAATTGAATTGAAATAGAAAATAAAAGTGACATGCCGGTGGGCATGGTCTTGAATTAGAAATTGAATTGAAATAGAAATTTAAAGTGACATGGCGTTGGGCATGGTCTTGAAATAGAAATTGAATTGAAATAGAAATTGAAATGTGACATGCCGGTGGGCATGGTCTAGAAATTAAAAGTGACATGCCGTTGGGCATGGTCTTGAAATAGAAATTGAATTTGTCTTGAAATAGAAATTGAAAAGTGACATGCCGTTGGGCATGGTCTTGAAATAGAAATTGAATTGATATAGAAATTAAAATGTGACATGCCGGTGGGCATGGTCTAGAAATTAAAAGTGACATGCCGTTGGGCATGGTCTTGAAATAGAAATTGAATTTGTCTTGAAATAGAAATTGAAAAGTGACATGCCGTTGGGCATGGTCTTGAAATAGAAATTGAATTGAAATAGAAATTAAAATGTGACATGCCGGTGGGCATGGTCTAGAAATTAAAAGTGACATGCCGTTGGGCATTGTCTTGAAATACAAATTGAATTGAAATAGAAATTCAAATATCACATGCCGTTGGGCATGGTCTAGAAAATAAAAGTGACATGCCGGTGGGCATGGTCTTGAATTAGAAATTGAATTGAAATAGAAAATAAAAGTGACATGCCGGTGGGCATGGTCTTGAATTAGAAATTGAATTGAAATAGAAATTTAGAGTGACATGCCGTTGGGAATGGTCTTGAAATAGAAATTTAATTGAAATAGAATTTGAAATGTGACATGCCGGAGGGCATAGTTTAGAAATTAAAAGTGACATGCCGTTAGGCATGGTCTTGAAATAGAAATTGAATTTGTCGTGAAATAGAAATTGAAAAGTGACATGCCGTTGGGCATGGTCTTGAAATAGAAATTGAATTGAAATAGAAAATAAAAGTGATATGCCGGTGGGCATGGTCTTGAATTAGAAATTGAATTGAAATAGAAATTTAAAGTGACATGCCGTTGGGCATGGTCTTGAAATAGAAATTGAATTGAAATAGAAATTGAAATGTGACATGCCGGTGGGCATTGTCTAGAAATTAAAAGTGACATACCGTTAGGCATGGTCTTGAAATAGAAATTGAATTTGTCTTGAAATAGAAATTGAAAAGTGACATGCCGTTGGGCATGGCCTTGAAATAGAAATTGAATTGAAATAGAAAAATAAAAGTGATATGCCGGTGGGCATGGTCTTGAATTAGAAATTGAATTGAAATTGAAATTTAAAGTGACATGCCGTTGGGCATGGTCTTGAAATAGAAATTGAATTGAAATAGAAATTGAAATGTGACATGCCGGTGCGCATTGTCTAGAAATTAAAAGTGACATGTCGTTGGGCATGGTCTTGAAATAGAAATTGAATTTGTCTTGAAATAGAAATTGAAAAGTGACATGCCGGTGGGCATGGTCTAGAAATTAAAAGTGACATGCCGTTGGGCATGGTCTTGAAATAGAAATTGAATTTGTCTTGAAATAGAAATTGAAAAGTGACATGCCGTTGGGCATGGTCTTGAAATAGAAATTGAATTGAAATAGAAATTAAAATGTGACATACCGGTGGGCATGGTCTAGAAATTGAAAAGTGACATGCCGTTGGGCATTGCCTTGAAATAGAAATTGAATTGAAATAGAAAATAAAAGTGATATGCCGGTGGGCATGGTCTTGAATTAGAAATTGAATTGAAATAGAAATTTAAAGTGACATGCCGTTGGGCATGGTCTTGAAATAGAAATTGAATTGAAATAGAAATTGAAATGTGACATGCCGGTGCGCATTGTCTAGAAATTAAAAGTGACATGTCGTTGGGCATGGTCTTGAAATAGAAATTGAATTTGTCTTGAAATAGAAATTGAAAAGTGACATGCCGGTGGGCATGGTCTAGAAATGAAATGTGGCATGCCGGTGGGCATGGTCTAGAAATTGAAAAGTGACATGCCGTTGGGCATGGTCTAGAAAATAAAAGTGACATGTCGTTCGGCATGGTCTTGAAATAGAAATTGAATTGAAATAGAAATTGAAATGTGACATGCCGGTGGGCATGGTCTAGAAATTAAAAGTGACATGCCGTTAGGCATGGTCTTGAAATAGAAATTGAATTTGTCTTGAAATAGAAATTGAAAAGTGATATGCCGTTGGGCATGGTCTTGAAATAGAAATTGAATTGAAATAGAAATTAAAATGTGACATACCGGTGGGCATGGTCTAGAAATTAAAAGTGACATGCCGTTGGGCATGGTCTTGAAATAGAAATTGAAATGAAATAGAAATTGAAATGTGACATGCCGTTGGGCATGGTCTAGAAAATAAAAGTGACATGCCGGTGGGCATGGTCTTGAATTAGAAATTGAATTGAAATAGAAAATAAAAGTGACATGCCGGTGGGCATGGTCTTGAATTAGAAATTGAATTGAAATAGAAATTTAAAGTGACATGCTGTTGGGCATGGTCTTGAAATAGAAATTTAATTGAAATAGAAATTGAAATGTGACATGCCGGAGGGCATAGTCTAGAAATTAAAAGTGACATGTCGTTAGGCATGGTCTTGAAATAGAAATTGAATTTGTCGTGAAATAGAAATTGAAAAGTGACATGCCGTTGGGCATGGTCTTGAAATAGAAATTGAATTGAAATAGAAAATAAAAGTGATATGCCGGTGGGCATGGTCTTGAATTAGAAATTGAATTGAAATAGAAATTTAAAGTGACATGCCGTTGGGCATGGTCTTGAAATAGAAATTGAATTGAAATAGAAATTGAAATGTGACATGCCGGTGGGCATTGTCTAGAAATTAAAAGTGACATACCGTTAGGCATGGTCTAGAAATAGAAATTGAATTTGTCTTGAAATAGAAATTGAAAGGTGACATGCCGTTGGGCATGGCCTTGAAATAGAAATTGAATTGAAATAGAAAAATAAAAGTGATATGCCGGTGGGCATGGTCTAGAAATTAAAAGTGACATGCCGTTGGGTATGGTCTTGAAATAGAAATTGAATTGAAATAGAAATTGAAATGTGACATGCCGTTGGGCATGGTCTAGAAAATAAAAGTGACATGCCGGTGGGCATGGTCTTGAATTAGAAATTGAATTGAAATAGAAAATAAAAGTGACATGCCGGTGGGCATGGTCTTGAATTAGAAATTGAATTGAAATAGAAATTTAAAGTGACATGGCGTTGGGCATGGTCTTGAAATAGAAATTGAATTGAAATAGAAATTGAAATGTGACATGCCGGTGGGCATGGTCTAGAAATTAAAAGTGACATGCCGTTGGGCATGGTCTTGAAATAGAAATTGAATTTGTCTTGAAATAGAAATTGAAAAGTGACATGCCGTTGGGCATGGTCTTGAAATAGAAATTGAATTGATATAGAAATTAAAATGTGACATGCCGGTGGGCATGGTCTAGAAATTAAAAGTGACATGCCGTTGGGCATGGTCTTGAAATAGAAATTGAATTTGTCTTGAAATAGAAATTGAAAAGTGACATGCCGTTGGGCATGGTCTTGAAATAGAAATTGAATTGAAATAGAAATTAAAATGTGACATGCCGGTGGGCATGGTCTAGAAATTAAAAGTGACATGCCGTTGGGCATTGTCTTGAAATACAAATTGAATTGAAATAGAAATTCAAATATCACATGCCGTTGGGCATGGTCTAGAAAATAAAAGTGACATGCCGGTGGGCATGGTCTTGAATTAGAAATTGAATTGAAATAGAAAATAAAAGTGACATGCCGGTGGGCATGGTCTTGAATTAGAAATTGAATTGAAATAGAAATTTAGAGTGACATGCCGTTGGGAATGGTCTTGAAATAGAAATTTAATTGAAATAGAATTTGAAATGTGACATGCCGAAGGGCATAGTTTAGAAATTAAAAGTGACATGCCGTTAGGCATGGTCTTGAAATAGAAATTGAATTTGTCGTGAAATAGAAATTGAAAAGTGACATGCCGTTGGGCATGGTCTTGAAATAGAAATTGAATTGAAATAGAAAATAAAAGTGATATGCCGGTGGGCATGGTCTTGAATTAGAAATTGAATTGAAATAGAAATTTAAAGTGACATGCCGTTGGGCATGGTCTTGAAATAGAAATTGAATTGAAATAGAAATTGAAATGTGACATGCCGGTGGGCATTGTCTAGAAATTAAAAGTGACATACCGTTAGGCATGGTCTTGAAATAGAAATTGAATTTGTCTTGAAATAGAAATTGAAAAGTGACATGCCGTTGGGCATGGCCTTGAAATAGAAATTGAATTGAAATAGAAAATAAAAGTGATATGCCGGTGGGCATGGTCTTGAATTAGAAATTGAATTGAAATTGAAATTTAAAGTGACATGCCGTTGGGCATGGTCTTGAAATAGAAATTGAATTGAAATAGAAATTGAAATGTGACATGCCGGTGCGCATTGTCTAGAAATTAAAAGTGACATGTCGTTGGGCATGGTCTTGAAATAGAAATTGAATTTGTCTTGAAATAGAAATTGAAAAGTGACATGCCGGTGGGCATGGTCTAGAAATTAAAAGTGACATGCCGTTGGGCATGGTCTTGAAATAGAAATTGAATTTGTCTTGAAATAGAAATTGAAAAGTGACATGCCGTTGGGCATGGTCTTGAAATAGAAATTGAATTGAAATAGAAATTAAAATGTGACATACCGGTGGGCATGGTCTAGAAATTAAAAGTGACATGCCGTTGGGCATGGTCTTGAAATAGAAATTGAAATGAAATAGAAATTGAAATGTGACATGCCGTTGGGCATGGTCTAGAAAATAAAAGTGACATGCCGGTGGGCATGGTCTTGAATTAGAAATTGAATTGAAATAGAAAATAAAAGTGACATGCCGGTGGGCATGGTCTTGAATTAGAAATTGAATTGAAATAGAAATTTAAAGTGACATGCCGTTGGGCATGGTCTTGAAATAGAAATTGAATTGAAATAGAAATTGAAATGTCACATGCCGGTGGGCATGGTCTAGAAATTAAAAGTGACATGCCGTTGGGCATGGTCTTGAAATAGATATTGAATTTGTCTTGAAATAGAAATTGAAAAGTGACATGCCGTTGGGCATGGTCTTGAAATAGAAATTGAATTGAAATAGAAATTAAAATGTGACATGCCGGTGGGCATGGTCTAGAAATTAAAAGTGACATGCCGTTGGGCATGGTCTTGAAATAGAAATTGAATTTGTCTTGAAATAGAAATTGAAAAGTGACATGCCGTTGGGCATGGTCTTGAAATAGAAATTGAATTGAAATAGAAATTAAAATGTGACATGCCGGTGGGCATGGTCTAGAAATTAAAAGTGACATGCCGTTGGGCATTGTCTTGAAATACAAATTGAATTGAAATAGAAATTCAAATATCACATGCCGTTGGGCATGGTCTAGAAAATAAAAGTGACATGCCGGTGGGCATGGTCTTGAATTAGAAATTGAATTGAAATAGAAAATAAAAGTGACATGCCGGTGGGCATGGTCTTGAATTAGAAATTGAATTGAAATAGAAATTTAGAGTGACATGCCGTTGGGAATGGTCTTGAAATAGAAATTGAAATGTGACATGCCGGAGGGCATAGTCTAGAAATTAAAAGTGACATGCCGTTAGGCATGGTCTTGAAATAGAAATTGAATTTGTCGTGAAATAGAAATTGAAAAGTGACATGCCGTTGGGCATGGTCTTGAAATAGAAATTGAATTGAAATAGAAAATAAAAGTGATATGCCGGTGGGCATGGTCTTGAATTAGAAATTGAATTGAAATAGAAAATAAAAGTGACATGCCGTTGGGCATGGTCTTGAAATAGAAATTGAATTGAAATAGAAATTGAAATGTGACATGCCGGTGCGCATTGTCTAGAAATTAAAAGTGACATGTCGTTGGGCATGGTCTTGAAATAGAAATTGAATTTGTCTTGAAATAGAAATTGAAAAGTGACATGCCGGTGGGCATGGTCTAGAAATGAAATGTGGCATGCCGGTGGGCATGGTCTAGAAATTGAAAAGTGACATGCCGTTGGGCATGGTCTAGAAAATAAAAGTGACATGTCGTTCGGCATGGTCTTGAAATAGAAATTGAATTGAAATAGAAATTGAAATGTGACATGCCGGTGGGCATGGTCTAGAAATTAAAAGTGACATGCCGTTAGGCATGGTCTTGAAATAGAAATTGAATTTGTCTTGAAATAGAAATTGAAAAGTGACATGCCGTTGGGCATGGTCTTGAAATAGAAATTGAATTGAAATAGAAATTAAAATGTGACATACCGGTGGGCATGGTCTAGAAATTAAAAGTGACATGCCGTTGGGCATGGTCTTGAAATAGAAATTGAAATGAAATAGAAATTGAAATGTGACATGCCGTTGGGCATGGTCTAGAAAATAAAAGTGACATGCCGGTGGGCATGGTCTTGAATTAGAAATTGAATTGAAATAGAAAATAAAAGTGACATGCCGGTGGGCATGGTCTTGAATTAGAAATTGAATTGAAATAGAAATTTAAAGTGACATGCCGTTGGGCATGGTCTTGAAATAGAAATTTAATTGAAATAGAAATTGAAATGTGACATGCCGGAGGGCATAGTCTAGAAATTAAAAGTGACATGCCGTTAGGCATGGTCTTGAAATAGAAATTGAATTTGTCGTGAAATAGAAATTGAAAAGTGACATGCCGTTGGGCATGGTCTTGAAATAGAAATTGAATTGAAATAGAAAATAAAAGTGATATGCCGGTGGGCATGGTCTTGAATTAGAAATTGAATTGAAATAGAAATTTAAAGTGACATGCCGTTGGGCATGGTCTTGAAATAGAAATTGAATTGAAATAGAAATTGAAATGTGACATGCCGGTGGGCATTGTCTAGAAATTAAAAGTGACATACCGTTAGGCATGGTCTAGAAATAGAAATTGAATTTGTCTTGAAATAGAAATTGAAAAGTGACATGCCGTTGGGCATGGCCTTGAAATAGAAATTGAATTGAAATAGAAAAATAAAAGTGATATGCCGGTGGGCATGGTCTAGAAATTAAAAGTGACATGCCGTTGGGCATGGTCTTGAAATAGAAATTGAATTGAAATAGAAATTGAAATGTGACATGCCGTTGGGCATGGTCTAGAAAATAAAAGTGACATGCCGGTGGGCATGGTCTTGAATTAGAAATTGAATTGAAATAGAAAATAAAAGTGACATGCCGGTGGGCATGGTCTTGAATTAGAAATTGAATTGAAATAGAAATTTAAAGTGACATGGCGTTGGGCATGGTCTTGAAATAGAAATTGAATTGAAATAGAAATTGAAATGTGACATGCCGGTGGGCATGGTCTAGAAATTAAAAGTGACATGCCGTTGGGCATGGTCTTGAAATAGAAATTGAATTTGTCTTGAAATAGAAATTGAAAAGTGACATGCCGTTGGGCATGGTCTTGAAATAGAAATTGAATTGATATAGAAATTAAAATGTGACATGTCGGTGGGCATGGTCTAGAAATTAAAAGTGACATGCCGTTGGGCATGGTCTTGAAATAGAAATTGAATTTGTCTTGAAATAGAAATTGAAAAGTGACATGCCGTTGGGCATGGTCTTGAAATAGAAATTGAATTGAAATAGAAATTAAAATGTGACATGCCGGTGGGCATGGTCTAGAAATTAAAAGTGACATGCCGTTGGGCATTGTCTTGAAATACAAATTGAATTGAAATAGAAATTCAAATATCACATGCCGTTGGGCATGGTCTAGAAAATAAAAGTGACATGCCGGTGGGCATGGTCTTGAATTAGAAATTGAATTGAAATAGAAAATAAAAGTGACATGCCGGTGGGCATGGTCTTGAATTAGAAATTGAATTGAAATAGAAATTTAGAGTGACATGCCGTTGGGAATGGTCTTGAAATAGAAATTTAATTGAAATAGAATTTGAAATGTGACATGCCGGAGGGCATAGTTTAGAAATTAAAAGTGACATGCCGTTAGGCATGGTCTTGAAATAGAAATTGAATTTGTCGTGAAATAGAAATTGAAAAGTGACATGCCGTTGGGCATGGTCTTGAAATAGAAATTGAATTGAAATAGAAAATAAAAGTGATATGCCGGTGGGCATGGTCTTGAATTAGAAATTGAATTGAAATAGAAATTTAAAGTGACATGCCGTTGGGCATGGTCTTGAAATAGAAATTGAATTGAAATAGAAATTGAAATGTGACATGCCGGTGGGCATTGTCTAGAAATTAAAAGTGACATACCGTTAGGCATGGTCTTGAAATAGAAATTGAATTTGTCTTGAAATAGAAATTGAAAAGTGACATGCCGTTGGGCATGGCCTTGAAATAGAAATTGAATTGAAATAGAAAATAAAAGTGATATGCCGGTGGGCATGGTCTTGAATTAGAAATTGAATTGAAATTGAAATTTAAAGTGACATGCCGTTGGGCATGGTCTTGAAATAGAAATTGAATTGAAATAGAAATTGAAATGTGACATGCCGGTGCGCATTGTCTAGAAATTAAAAGTGACATGTCGTTGGGCATGGTCTTGAAATAGAAATTGAATTTGTCTTGAAATAGAAATTGAAAAGTGACATGCCGGTGGGCATGGTCTAGAAATTAAAAGTGACATGCCGTTGGGCATGGTCTTGAAATAGAAATTGAATTTGTCTTGAAATAGAAATTGAAAAGTGACATGCCGTTGGGCATGGTCTTGAAATAGAAATTGAATTGAAATAGAAATTAAAATGTGACATACCGGTGGGCATGGTCTAGAAATTAAAAGTGACATGCCGTTGGGCATGGTCTTGAAATAGAAATTGAAATGAAATAGAAATTGAAATGTGACATGCCGTTGGGCATGGTCTAGAAAATAAAAGTGACATGCCGGTGGGCATGGTCTTGAATTAGAAATTGAATTGAAATAGAAAATAAAAGTGACATGCCGGTGGGCATGGTCTTGAATTAGAAATTGAATTGAAATAGAAATTTAAAGTGACATGCCGTTGGGCATGGTCTTGAAATAGAAATTGAATTGAAATAGAAATTGAAATGTCACATGCCGGTGGGCATGGTCTAGAAATTAAAAGTGACATGCCGTTGGGCATGGTCTTGAAATAGATATTGAATTTGTCTTGAAATAGAAATTGAAAAGTGACATGCCGTTGGGCATGGTCTTGAAATAGAAATTGAATTGAAATAGAAATTAAAATGTGACATGCCGGTGGGCATGGTCTAGAAATTAAAAGTGACATGCCGTTGGGCATGGTCTTGAAATAGAAATTGAATTTGTCTTGAAATAGAAATTGAAAAGTGACATGCCGTTGGGCATGGTCTTGAAATAGAAATTGAATTGAAATAGAAATTAAAATGTGACATGCCGGTGGGCATGGTCTAGAAATTAAAAGTGACATGCCGTTGGGCATTGTCTTGAAATACAAATTGAATTGAAATAGAAATTCAAATATCACATGCCGTTGGGCATGGTCTAGAAAATAAAAGAGACATGCCGGTGGGCATGGTCTTGAATTAGAAATTGAATTGAAATAGAAAATAAAAGTGACATGCCGGTGGGCATGGTCTTGAATTAGAAATTGAATTGAAATAGAAATTTAGAGTGACATGCCGTTGGGAATGGTCTTGAAATAGAAATTGAAATGTGACATGCCGGAGGGCATAGTCTAGAAATTAAAAGTGACATGCCGTTAGGCATGGTCTTGAAATAGAAATTGAATTTGTCGTGAAATAGAAATTGAAAAGTGACATGCCGTTGGGCATGGTCTTGAAATAGAAATTGAATTGAAATAGAAAATAAAAGTGATATGCCGGTGGGCATGGTCTTGAATTAGAAATTGAATTGAAATAGAAAATAAAAGTGACATGCCGTTGGGCATGGTCTTGAAATAGAAATTGAATTGAAATAGAAATTGAAATGTGACATGCCGGTGGGCATTGTCTAGAAATTAAAAGTGACATACCGTTAGGCATGGTCTTGAAATAGAAATTGAATTTGTCTTGAAATAGAAATTGAAAAGTGACATGCCGTTGGGCATTGCCTTGAAATAGAAATTGAATTGAAATAGAAAATAAAAGTGATATGCCGGTGGGCATGGTCTTGAATTACAAATTGAATTGAAATAGAAATTTAAAGTGACATGCCGTTGGGCATGGTCTTGAAATAGAAATTGAATTGAAATAGAAATTGAAATGTGACATGCCGGTGCGCATTGTCTAGAAATTAAAAGTGACATGTCGTTGGGCATGGTCTTGAAATAGAAATTGAATTTGTCTTGAAATAGAAATTGAAAAGTGACATGCCGGTGGGCATGGTCTAGAAATGAAATGTGGCATGCCGGTGGGCATGGTCTAGAAATTGAAAAGTGACATGCCGTTGGGCATGGTCTAGAAAATAAAAGTGACATGTCGTTCGGCATGGTCTTGAAATAGAAATTGAATTGAAATAGAAATTGAAATGTGACATGCCGGTGGGCATGGTCTAGAAATTAAAAGTGACATGCCGTTAGGCATGGTCTTGAAATAGAAATTGAATTTGTCTTGAAATAGAAATTGAAAAGTGACATGCCGTTGGGCATGGTCTTGAAATAGAAATTGAATTGAAATAGAAATTAAAATGTGACATACCGGTGGGCATGGTCTAGAAATTAAAAGTGACATGCCGTTGGGCATGGTCTTGAAATAGAAATTGAAATGAAATAGAAATTGAAATGTGACATGCCGTTGGGCATGGTCTAGAAAATAAAAGTGACATGCCGGTGGGCATGGTCTTGAATTAGAAATTGAATTGAAATAGAAAATAAAAGTGACATGCCGGTGGGCATGGTCTTGAATTAGAAATTGAATTGAAATAGAAATTTAAAGTGACATGCCGTTGGGCATGGTCTTGAAATAGAAATTGAATTGAAATAGAAATTGAAATGTGACATGCCGGTGGGCATGGTCTAGAAATTAAAAGTGACATGCCGTTGGGCATGGTCTTGAAATAGAAATTGAATTTGTCTTGAAATAGAAATTGAAAAGTGACATGCCGTTGGGCATGGTCTTGAAATAGAAATTGAATTGAAATAGAAATTAAAATGTGACATGCAGTTGGGCATGGTCTTGAAATAGAAATTGAATTGAAATAGAAATTGAAATGTGACATGCCGGTGGGCATTGTCTTGAAATTAAAAGTGACATACCGTTAGGCATGGTCTTGAAATAGTAATTGAATTTGTCTTGAAATAGAAATTGAAAAGTGATATGCCGTTGGGCATGGCCTTGAAATAGAAATTGAATTGAAATAGAAAATAAAAGTGATATGCCGGTGGGCATGGTCTTGAATTAGAAATTGAATTGAAATAGAAATTTAAAGTGACATGCCGTTGGGCATGGTCTTGAAATAGAAATTGAATTGAAATAGAAATTGAAATGTGACATGCCGGTGCGCATTGTCTAGAAATTAAAAGTGACATGTCGTTGGGCATGGTCTTGAAATAGAAATTGAATTTGTCTTGAAATAGAAATTGAAAAGTGACATGCCGGTGGGCATGGTCTAGAAATGAAATGTGGCATGCCGGTGGGCATGGTCTAGAAATTGAAAAGTGACATGCCGTTGGGCATGGTCTAGAAAATAAAAGTGACATGTCGTTCGGCATGGTCTTGAAATAGAAATTGAATTGAAATAGAAATTGAAATGTGACATGCCGGTGGGCATGGTCTAGAAATTAAAAGTGACATGCCGTTAGGCATGGTCTTGAAATAGAAATTGAATTTGTCTTGAAATAGAAATTGAAAAGTGACATGCCGTTGGGCATGGTCTTGAAATAGAAATTGAATTGAAATAGAAATTAAAATGTGACATACCGGTGGGCATGGTCTAGAAATTAAAAGTGACATGCCGTTGGGCATGGTCTTGAAATAGAAATTGAAATGAAATAGAAATTGAAATGTGACATGCCGTTGGGCATGGTCTAGAAAATAAAAGTGACATGCCGGTGAGCATGGTCTTGAATTAGAAATTGAATTGAAATAGAAAATAAAAGTGACATGCCGGTGGGCATGGTCTTGAATTAGAAATTGAATTGAAATAGAAATTTAAAGTGACATGCCGTTGGGCATGGTCTTGAAATAGAAATTGAATTGAAATAGAAATTGAAATGTGACATGCCGGTGGGCATGGTCTAGAAATTAAAAGTGACATGCCGTTGGGCATGGTCTTGAAATAGATATTGAATTTGTCTTGAAATAGAAATTGAAAAGTGACATGCCGTTGGGCATGGTCTTGAAATAGAAATTGAATTGAAATAGAAATTAAAATGTGACATGCCGGTGGGCATGGTCTAGAAATTAAAAGTGACATGTCGTTGGGCATGGTCTTGAAATAGAAATTGAATTTGTCTTGAAATAGAAATTGAAAACTGACATGCCGTTGGGCATGGTCTTGAAATAGAAATTGAATTGAAATAGAAATTAAAATGTGACATGCCGGTGGGCATGGTCTAGAAATTAAAAGTGACATGCCGTTGGGCATTGTCTTGAAATACAAATTGAATTGAAATAGAAATTCAAATGTGACATGCCGTTCGGCATGGTCTAGAAAATAAAAGTGACATGCCGGTGGGCATGGTCTTGAATTAGAAATTGAATTGAAATAGATATTTAAAGTGACATGCCGTTGGGCATGGTCTTGAAATAGAAATTGAATTGAAATAGAAATTGAAATGTGACATGCCGGTGGGCATGGTCTAGAAATTAAAAGTGACATGCCGTTGGGCATGGTCTTGAAATAGATATTGAATTTGTCTTGAAATAGAAATTGAAAAGTGACATGCCGTTGGGCATGGTCTTGAAATAGAAATTGAATTGAAATAGAAATTAAAATGTGACATGCCGGTGAGCATGGTCTAGAAATTAAAAGTGACATGCCGTTGGGCATGGTCTTGAAATAGAAATTGAATTTGTCTTGAAATAGAAATTGAAAAGTGACATGCCGTTGGGCATGGTCTTGAAATAGAAATTGAATTGAAATAGAAAATAAAAGTGATATGCCGGTGGGCATGGTCTTGAATTAGAAATTGAATTGAAATAGAAAATAAAAGTGACATGCCGTTGGGCATGGTCTTGAAATAGAAATTGAATTGAAATAGAAATTGAAATGTGACATGCCGGTGGGCATTGTCTAGAAATTAAAAGTGACATACCGTTAGGCATGGTCTTGAAATAGAAATTGAATTTGTCTTGAAATAGAAATTGAAAAGTGATATGCCGTTGGGCATGGCCTTGAAATAGAAATTGAATTGAAATAGAAAATAAAAGTGATATGCCGGTGGGCATGGTCTTGAATTAGAAATTGAATTGAAATAGAAATTTAAAGTGACATGCCATTGGGCATGGTCTTGAAATAGAAATTGAATTTGTCTTGAAATAGAAATTGAAAAGTGACATGCCGTTGGGAATGGCCTTGAAATAGAAATTGAATTGAAATAGAAAATAAAAGTGATATGCCGGTGGGCATGGTCTTGAATTAGAAATTGAATTGAAATAGAAATTTAAAGTGACATGCCGTTGGGCATGGTCTTGAAATAGAAATTGAATTGAAATAGAAATTGAAATGTGACATGCCGGTGCGCATTGTCTAGAAATTAAAAGTGACATGTCGTTGGGCATGGTCTTGAAATAGAAATTGAATTTGTCTTGAAATAGAAATTGAAAAGTGACATGCCGGTGGGCATGGTCTAGAAATGAAATGTGGCATGCCGGTGGGCATGGTCTAGAAATTGAAAAGTGACATGCCGTTGGGCATGGTCTAGAAAATAAAAGTGACATGTCGTTCGGCATGGTCTTGAAATAGAAATTGAATTGAAATAGAAATTGAAATGTGACATGCCGGTGGGCATGGTCTAGAAATTAAAAGTGACATGCCGTTAGGCATGGTCTTGAAATAGAAATTGAATTTGTCTTGAAATAGAAATTGAAAAGTGACATGCGGTTGGGCATGGTCTTGAAATAGAAATTGAATTGAAATAGAAATTAAAATGTGACATACCGGTGGGCATGGTCTAGAAATTAAAAGTGACATGCCGTTGGGCATGGTCTTGAAATAGAAATTGAAATGAAATAGAAATTGAAATGTGACATGCCGTTGGGCATGGTCTAGAATATAAAAGTGACATGCCGGTGGGCATGGTCTTGAATTAGAAATTGAATTGAAATAGAAAATAAAAGTGACATGCCGGTGGGCATGGTCTTGAATTAGAAATTGAATTGAAATAGAAATTTAAAGTGACATGCCGTTGGGCATGGTCTTGAAATAGAAATTGAATTGAAATAGAAATTGAAATGTGACATGCCGGTGGGCATGGTCTAGAAATTAAAAGTGACATGCCGTTGGGCATGGTCTTGAAATAGATATTGAATTTGTCTTGAAATAGAAATTGAAAAGTGACATGCCGTTGGGCATGGTCTTGAAATAGAAATTGAATTGAAATAGAAATTAAAATGTGACATGCCGGTGAGCATGGTCTAGAAATTAAAAGTGACATGCCGTTGGGCATGGTCTTGAAATAGAAATTGAATTTGTCTTGAAATAGAAATTGAAAAGTGACATGCCGTTGGGCATGGTCTTGAAATAGAAATTGAATTGAAATAGAAAATAAAAGTGATATGCCGGTGGGCATGGTCTTGAATTAGAAATTGAATTGAAATAGAAAATAAAAGTGACATGCCGTTGGGCATGGTCTTGAAATAGAAATTGAATTGAAATAGAAATTGAAATGTGACATGCCGGTGGGCATTGTCTAGAAATTAAAAGTGACATACCGTTAGGCATGGTCTTGAAATAGAAATTGAATTTGTCTTGAAATAGAAATTGAAAAGTGATATGCCGTTGGGCATGGCCTTGAAATAGAAATTGAATTGAAATAGAAAATAAAAGTGATATGCCGGTGGGCATGGTCTTGAATTAGAAATTGAATTGAAATAGAAATTTAAAGTGACATGCCATTGGGCATGGTCTTGAAATAGAAATTGAATTTGTCTTGAAATAGAAATTGAAAAGTGACATGCCGTTGGGAATGGCCTTGAAATAGAAATTGAATTGAAATAGAAAATAAAAGTGATATGCCGGTGGGCATGGTCTTGAATTAGAAATTGAATTGAAATAGAAATTTAAAGTGACATGCCGTTGGGCATGGTCTTGAAATAGAAATTGAATTGAAATAGAAATTGAAATGTGACATGCCGGTGCGCATTGTCTAGAAATTAAAAGTGACATGTCGTTGGGCATGGTCTTGAAATAGAAATTGAATTTGTCTTGAAATAGAAATTGAAAAGTGACATGCCGGTGGGCATGGTCTAGAAATGAAATGTGGCATGCCGGTGGGCATGGTCTAGAAATTGAAAAGTGACATGCCGTTGGGCATGGTCTAGAAAATAAAAGTGACATGTCGTTCGGCATGGTCTTGAAATAGAAATTGAATTGAAATAGAAATTGAAATGTGACATGCCGGTGGGCATGGTCTAGAAATTAAAAGTGACATGCCGTTAGGCATGGTCTTGAAATAGAAATTGAATTTGTCTTGAAATAGAAATTGAAAAGTGACATGCGGTTGGGCATGGTCTTGAAATAGAAATTGAATTGAAATAGAAATTAAAATGTGACATACCGGTGGGCATGGTCTAGAAATTAAAAGTGACATGCCGTTGGGCATGGTCTTGAAATAGAAATTGAAATGAAATAGAAATTGAAATGTGACATGCCGTTGGGCATGGTCTAGAATATAAAAGTGACATGCCGGTGGGCATGGTCTTGAATTAGAAATTGAATTGAAATAGAAAATAAAAGTGACATGCCGGTGGGCATGGTCTTGAATTAGAAATTGAATTGAAATAGAAATTTAAAGTGACATGCCGTTGGGCATGGTCTTGAAATAGAAATTGAATTGAAATAGAAATTGAAATGTGACATGCCGGTGGGCATGGTCTAGAAATTAAAAGTGACATGCCGTTGGGCATGGTCTTGAAATAGATATTGAATTTGTCTTGAAATAGAAATTGAAAAGTGACATGCCGTTGGGCATGGTCTTGAAATAGAAATTGAATTGAAATAGAAATTAAAATGTGACATGCCGGTGGGCATGGTCTAGAAATTAAAAGTGACATGCCGTTGGGCATGGTCTTGAAATAGAAATTGAATTTGTCTTGAAATAGAAATTGAAAAGTGACATGCCGTTGGGCATGGTCTTGAAATAGAAATTGAATTGAAATAGAAATTAAAATGTGACATGCCGGTGGGCATGGTCTAGAAATTAAAAGTGGCATGCCGTTGGGCATTGTCTTGAAATACAAATTGAATTGAAATAGAAATTCAAATGTGACATGCCGTTGGGCATGGTCTAGAAAATAAAAGTGACATGCCGGTGGGCATGGTCTTGAATTAGAAATTGAATTGAAATAGAAAATAAAAGTGACATGCCGGTGGGCATGGTCTTGAATTAGAAATTGAATTGCAATAGAAATTTAGAGTGACATGCCGTTGGGCATGGTCTTGAAATAGAAATTTAATTGAAATAGAAATTGAAATGTGACATGCCGGAGGGCATAGTCTAGAAATTAAAAGTGACATGCCGTTAGGCATGGTCTTGAAATAGAAATTGAATTTGTCGTGAAATAGAAATTAAAAAGTGACATGCCGTTGGGCATGGTCTTCAAATAGAAATTGAATTGAAATAGAAAATAAAAGTGATATGCCGGTGGGCATGGTCTTGAATTAGAAATTGAATTGAAATAGAAAATAAAAGTGACATGCCGTTGGGCATGGTCTTGAAATAGAAATTGAATTGAAATAGAAATTGAAATGTGACATGCCGGTGGGCATTGTCTAGAAATTAAAAGTGACATACCGTTAGGCATGGTCTTGAAATAGAAATTGAATTTGTCTTGAAATAGAAATTGAAAAGTGACATGCCGTTGGGCATGGCCTTGAAATAGAAATTGAATTGAAATAGAAAATAAAAGTGATATGCCGGTGGGCATGGTCTTGAATTAGAAATTGAATTGAAATAGAAATTTAAAGTGACATGCCGTTGGGCATGGTCTTGAAATAGAAATTGAATTGAAATAGAAATTGAAATGTGACATGCCGGTGCGCATTGTCTAGAAATTAAAAGTGACATGTCGTTGGGCATGGTCTTGAAATAGAAATTGAATTTGTCTTGAAATAGAAATTGAAAAGTGACATGCCGGTGGGCATGGTCTAGAAATGAAATGTGGCATGCCGGTGGGCATGGTCTAGAAATTGAAAAGTGACATGCCGTTGGGCATGGTCTAGAAAATAAAAGTGACATGTCGTTCGGCATGGTCTTGAAATAGAAATTGAATTGAAATAGAAATTGAATTGAAATAGAAATTGAAATGTGACATGCCGGTGGGCATGGTCTAGAAATTAAAAGTGACATGCCGTTAGGCATGGTCTTGAAATAGAAATTGAATTTGTCTTGAAATAGAAATTGAAAAGTGACATGCCGTTGGGCATGGTCTTGAAATAGAAATTGAATTGAAATAGAAATTAAAATGTGACATACCGGTGGGCATGGTCTAGAAATTAAAAGTGACATGCCGTTGGGCATGGTCTTGAAATAGAAATTGAAATGAAATAGAAATTGAAATGTGACATGCCGTTGGGCATGGTCTAGAAAATAAAAGTGACATGCCGGTGGGCATGGTCTTGAATTAGAAATTGAATTGAAATAGAAAATAAAAGTGACATGCCGGTGGGCATGGTCTTGAATTAGAAATTGAATTGAAATAGAAATTTAAAGTGACATGCCGTTGGGCATGGTCTTGAAATAGAAATTGAATTGAAATAGAAATTGAAATGTGACATGCCGGTGGGCATGGTCTAGAAATTAAAAGTGACATGCCGTTGGGCATGGTCTTGAAATAGATATTGAATTTGTCTTGAAATAGAAATAGAAAAGTGACATGCCGTTGGGCATGGTCTTGAAATAGAAATTGAATTGAAATAGAAATTAAAATGTGACATGCCGGTGGGCATGGTCTAGAAATTAAAAGTGACATGCCGTTGGGCATGGTCTTGAAATAGAAATTGAATTTGTCTTGAAATAGAAATTGAAAAGTGACATGCCGTTGGGCATGGTCTTGAAATAGAAATTGAATTGAAATAGAAATTAAAATGTGACATGTCGGTGGGCATGGTCTAGAAATTAAAAGTGACATGCCGTTGGGCATTGTCTTGAAATACAAATTGAATTGAAATAGAAATTCAAATGTGACATGCCGTTGGGCATGGTCTAGAAAATAAAAGTGACATGCCGGTGGGCATGGTCTTGAATTAGAAATTGAATTGAAATAGAAAATAAAAGTGACATGCCGGTGGGCATGGTCTTGAATTAGAAATTGAATTGAAATAGAAATTGAAAGTGACATGCCGTTGGGCATGGTCTTGAAATAGAAATTGAATTGAAATAGAAATTGAAATGTGACATGCCGGTGGGCATGGTCTAGAAATTAAAAGTGACATGCCGTTGGGCATGGTCTTGAAATAGATATTGAATTTGTCTTGAAATAGAAATTGAAAAGTGACATGCCGTTGGGCATGGTCATGAAATAGAAATTGAATTGAAATAGAAATTAAAATGTGACATGCCGGTGGGCATGGTCTAGAAATTAAAAGTGACATGCCGTTGGGCATGGTCTTGAAATAGAAATTGAATTTGTCTTGAAATAGAAATTGAAAAGTGACATGCCGTTGGGCATGGTCTTGAAATAGAAATTGAATTGAAATAGAAAATAAAAGTGATATGCCGGTGGGCATGGTCTTGAATTAGAAATTGAATTGAAATAGAAAATAAAAGTAACATGCCGTTGGGCATGGTCTTGAAATAGAAATTGAATTGAAATAGAAATTGAAATGTGACATGCCGGTGGGCATTGTCTAGAAATTAAAAGTGACATACCGTTAGGCATGGTCTTGAAATAGAAATTGAATTTGTCTTGAAATAGAAATTGAAAAGTGATATGCCGTTGGGCATGGCCTTGAAATAGAAATTGAATTGAAATAGAAAATAAAAGTGATATGCCGGTGGGCATGGTCTTGAATTAGAAATTGAATTGAAATAGAAATTTAAAGTGACATGCCGTTGGGCATGGTCTTGAAATAGAAATTGAATTGAAATAGAAATTGAAATGTGACATGCCGGTGCGCATTGTCTAGAAATTAAAAGTGACATGTCGTTGGGCATGGTCTTGAAATAGAAATTGAATTTGTCTTGAAATAGAAATTGAAAAGTGACATGCCGGTGGGCATGGTCTAGAAATGAAATGTGGCATGCCGGTGGGCATGGTCTAGAAATTGAAAAGTGACATGCCGTTGGGCATGGTCTAGAAAATAAAAGTGACATGTCGTTCGGCATGGTCTTGAAATAGAAATTGAATTGAAATAGAAATTGAAATGTGACATGCCGGTGGGCATGGTCTAGAAATTAAAAGTGACATGCCGTTAGGCATGGTCTTGAAATAGAAATTGAATTTGTCTTGAAATAGAAATTGAAAAGTGACATGCCGTTGGGCATGGTCTTGAAATAGAAATTGAATTGAAATAGAAATTAAAATGTGACATACCGGTGGGCATGGTCTAGAAATTAAAAGTGACATGCCGTTGGGCATGGTCTTGAAATAGAAATTGAAATGAAATAGAAATTGAAATGTGACATGCCGTTGGGCATGGTCTAGAAAATGAAAGTGACATGCCGGTGGGCATGGTCTTGAATTAGAAATTGAATTGAAATAGAAAATAAAAGTGACATGCCGGTGGGCATGGTCTTGAATTAGAAATTGAATTGAAATAGAAATTTAATGACATGCCGTTGGGCATGGTCTTGAAATAGAAATTGAATTGAAATAGAAATTGAAATGTGACATGCCGGTGGGCATGGTCTAGAAATTAAAAGTGATATGCCGTTGGGCATGGTCTTGAAATAGATATTGAATTTGTCTTGAAATAGAAATTGAAAAGTGACATGCCGTTGGGCATGGTCTTGAAATAGAAATTGAATTGAAATAGAAATTAAAATGTGACATGCCGGTGGGCATGGTCTAGAAATTAAAAGTGACATGCCGTTGGGCATGGTCTTGAAATAGAAATTGAATTTGTCTTGAAATAGAAATTGAAAAGTGACATGCCGTTGGGCATGGTCTTGAAATAGAAATTGAATTTGTCGTGAAATAGAAATTGAAAAGTGACATGCCGTTGGGCATGGTCTTGAAATAGAAATTGAATTGAAATAGAAAATAAAAGTGATATGCCGGTGGGCATGGTCTTGAATTAGAAATTGAATTGAAATAGAAAATAAAAGTGACATGCCGTTGGGCATGGTCTTGAAATAGAAATTGAATTGAAATAGAAATTGAAATGTGACATGCCGGTGGGCATTGTCTAGAAATTAAAAGTGACATACCGTTAGGCATGGTCTTGAAATAGAAATTGAATTTGTCTTGAAATAGAAATTGAAAAGTGACATGCCGTTGGGCATGGCCTTGAAATAGAAATTGAATTGAAATAGAAAATAAAAGTGATATGCCGGTGGGCATGGTCTTGAATTAGAAATTGAATTGAAATAGAAATTTAAAGTGACATGCCGTTGGGCATGGTCTTGAAATAGAAATTGAATTGAAATAGAAATTGAAATGTGACATGCCGGTGCGCATTGTCTAGAAATTAAAAGTGACATGTCGTTGGGCATGGTCTTGAAATAGAAATTGAATTTGTCTTGAAATAGAAATTGAAAAGTGACATGCCGGTGGGCATGGTCTAGAAATGAAATGTGGCATGCCGGTGGGCATGGTCTAGAAATTGAAAAGTGACATGCCGTTGGGCATGGTCTAGAAAATAAAAGTGACATGTCGTTCGGCATGGTCTTGAAATAGAAATTGAATTGAAATAGAAATTGAAATGTGACATGCCGGTGGGCATGGTCTAGAAATTAAAAGTGACATGCCGTTAGGCATGGTCTTGAAATAGAAATTGAATTTGTCTTGAAATAGAAATTGAAAAGTGACATGCCGTTGGGCATGGTCTTGAAATAGAAATTGAATTGAAATAGAAATTAAAATGTGACATACCGGTGGGCATGGTCTAGAAATTAAAAGTGACATGCCGTTGGGCATTGTCTTGAAATACAAATTGAATTGAAATAGAAATTCAAATGTGACATGCCGTTGGGCATGGTCTAGAAAATAAAAGTGACATGCCGGTGGGCATGGTCTTGGATTAGAAATTGAATTGAAATAGAAAATAAAAGTGACATGCCGGTGGGCATGGTCTTGAATTAGAAATTGAATTGCAATAGAAATTTAGAGTGACATGCCGTTGGGCATGGTCTTGAAATAGAAATTTAATTGAAATAGAAATTGAAATGTGACATGCCGGAGGGCATAGTCTAGAAATTAAAAGTGACATGCCGTTAGGCATGGTCTTGAAATAGAAATTGAATTTGTCGTGAAATAGAAATTGAAAAGTGACATGCCGTTGGGCATGGTCTTGAAATAGAAATTGAATTGAAATAGAAAATAAAAGTGATATGCCGGTGGGCATGGTCTTGAATTAGAAATTGAATTGAAATAGAAAATAAAAGTGACATGCCGTTGGGCATGGTCTTGAAATAGAAATTGAATTGAAATAGAAATTGAAATGTGACATGCCGGTGGGCATTGTCTAGAAATTAAAAGTGACATACCGTTAGGCATGGTCTTGAAATAGAAATTGAATTTGTCTTGAAATAGAAATTGAAAAGTGACATGCCGTTGGGCATGGCCTTGAAATAGAAATTGAATTGAAATAGAAAATAAAAGTGATATGCCGGTGGGCATGGTCTTGAATTAGAAATTGAATTGAAATAGAAATTTAAAGTGACATGACGTTGGGCATGGTCTTGAAATAGAAATTGAATTGAAATAGAAATTGAAATGTGACATGCCGGTGCGCATTGTCTAGAAATTAAAAGTGACATGTCGTTGGGCATGGTCTTGAAATAGAAATTGAATTTGTCTTGAAATAGAAATTGAAAAGTGACATGCCGGTGGGCATGGTCTAGAAATGAAATGTGGCATGCCGGTGGGCATGGTCTAGAAATTGAAAAGTGACATGCCGTTGGGCATGGTCTAGAAAATAAAAGTGACATGTCGTTCGGCATGGTCTTGAAATAGAAATTGAATTGAAATAGAAATTGAAATGTGACATGCCGGTGGGCATGGTCTAGAAATTAAAAGTGACATGCCGTTAGGCATGGTCTTGAAATAGAAATTGAATTTGTCTTGAAATAGAAATTGAAAAGTGACATGCCGTTGGGCATGGTCTTGAAATAGAAATTGAATTGAAATAGAAATTAAAATGTGACATACCGGTGGGCATGGTCTAGAAATTAAAAGTGACATGCCGTTGGGCATGGTCTTGAAATAGAAATTGAAATGAAATAGAAATTGAAATGTGACATGCCGTTGGGCATGGTCTAGAAAATAAAAGTGACATGCCGGTTGGCATGGTCTTGAATTAGAAATTGAATTGAAATAGAAAATAAAAGCGACATGCCGGTGGGCATGGTCTTGAATTAGAAATTGAATTGAAATAGAAATTTAAAGTGAGATGCCGTTGGGCATGGTCTTGAAATAGAAATTGAATTGAAATAGAAATTGAAATGTGACATGCCGGTGGGCATGGTCTAGAAATTAAAAGTGACATGCCGTTGGGCATGGTCTTGAAATAGATATTGAATTTGTCTTGAAATAGAAATTGAAAAGTGACATGCCGTTGGGCATGGTCTTGAAATAGAAATTGAATTGAAATAGAAATTAAAATGTGACATGCCGGTGGGCATGGTCTAGAAATTAAAAGTGACATGCCGTTGGGCATTGTCTTGAAATACAAATTGAATTCAAATAGAAATTCAAATGTGACATGCCGTTGGGCATGGTCTAGAAAATAAAAGTGACATGCCGGTGGGCATGGTCTTGAATTAGAAATTCAATTGAAATAGAAAATAAAAGTGACATGCCGGTGGGCATGGTCTTGAATTAGAAATTGAATTGCAATAGAAATTTAGAGTGACATGCCGTTGGGCATGGTCTTGAAATAGAAATTTAATTGAAATAGAAATTGAAATGTGACATGCCGGAGGGCATAGTCTAGAAATTAAAAGTGACATGCCGTTAGGCATGGTCTTGAAATAGAAATTGAATTTGTCGTGAAATAGAAATTGAAAATTGACATGCCGTTGGGCATGGTCTTGAAATAGAAATTGAATTGAAATAGAAAATAAAAGTGATATGCCGGTGGGCATGGTCTTGAATTAGAAATTGAATTGAAATAGAAATTTAAAGTGACATGCCGTTGGGCATGGTCTTGAAATAGAAATTGAATTGAAATAGAAATTGAAATGTGACATGCCGGTGGGCATTGTCTAGAAATTAAAAGTGACATACCGTTAGGCATGGTCTTGAAATAGAAATTGAATTTGTCTTGAAATAGAAATTGAAAAGTGACATGCCGTTGGGCATGGCCTTGAAATAGAAATTGAATTGAAATAGAAAATAAAAGTGATATGCCGATGGGCATGGTCTAGAAATTAAAAGTGACATGCCGTTGGGCATGGTCTTGAAATAGAAATTGAATTGAAATAGAAATTGAAATGTGACATGCCGTTGGGCATGGTCTAGAAAATAAAAGTGACATGCCGGTGCGCATGGTCTTGAATTAGAAATTGAATTGAAATAGAAAATAAAAGTGACATACCGGTGGGCATGGTCTTGAAATAGAAATTGAATTGAAATAGAAACTAAAATGTGACATGCCGGTGGGCATGGTCTATAAATTAAAAGTGACATGCCGGTGGGCATGGTCTTGAATTAGAAATTGAATTGAAATAGAAATTGAAATGTGACATGCCGGAGGGCATAGTCTAGAAATTAAAAGTGACATGCCGTTAGGCATGGTCTTGAAATAGAAATTGAATTTGTCGTGAAATAGAAATTGAAAAGTGACATGCCGTTGGGCATGGTCTTGAAATAGAAATTGAATTGAAATAGAAAATAAAAGTGATATGCCGGTGGGCATGGTCTTGAATTAGAAATTGAATAGAAATAGAAAATAAAAGTGACATGCCGTTGGGCATGGTCTTGAAATAGAAATTGAATTGAAATAGAAATTGAAATGTGACATGCCGGTGGGCATTGTCTAGAAATTAAAAGTGACATACCGTTAGGCATGGTCTTGAAATAGAAATTGAATTGAAATAGAAATTGAAATGTGACATGCCGGTGGGCATTGTCTAGAAATTAAAAGTGACATACCGTTAGGCATGGTCTTGAAATAGAAATTGAATTTGTCTTGAAATAGAAATTGAAAAGTGACATGCCGTTGGGCATGGCCTTGAAATAGAAATTGAATTGAAATAGAAAATAAAAATGATATGCCGGTGGGCATGGTCTTGAATTAGAAATTGAATTGAAATAGAAATTTAAAGTGACATGCCGTTGGGCATGGTCTTGAAATAGAAATTGAATTGAAATAGAAATTGAAATGTGACATGCCGGTGCGCATTGTCTAGAAATTAAAAGTGACATGTCGTTGGGCATGGTCTTGAAATAGAAATTGAATTTGTCTTGAAATAGAAATTGAAAAGTGACATGCCGGTGGGCATGGTCTAGAAATGAAATGTGGCATGCCGGTGGGCATGGTCTAGAAATGAAAAGTGACATGCCGTTGGGCATGGTCTAGAAAATAAAAGTGACATGTCGTTCGGCATGGTCTTGATATAGAAATTGAATTCAAATAGAAATTGAAATGTGACATGCCGGTGGGCATGGTCTAGAAATTAAAAGTGACATGCCGTTAGGCATGGTCTTGAAATAGAAATTGAATTTGTCTTGAAATAGAAATTGAAAAGTGACATGCCGTTGGGCATGGTCTTGAAATAGAAATTGAATTGAAATAGAAATTAAAATGTGACATACCGGTGGGCATGGTCTAGAAATTAAAAGTGACATGCCGTTGGGCATGGTCTTGAAATAGAAATTGAAATGAAATAGAAATTGAAATGTGACTTGTCGTTGGGCATGGTCTAGAAAATAAAAGTGACATGCCGGTGGGCATGGTCTTGAATTAGAAATTGAATTAAAATAGAAAATAAAAGTGACATGCCAGTGGGCATGGTCTTGAATTAGAAATTGAATTGAAATAGAAATTTAAAGTGACATGCCGTTGGGCATGGTCTTGAAATAGAAATTGAATTGAAATAGAAATTGAAATGTGACATGCCGGTGGGCATGGTCTAGAAATTAAAAGTGACATGCCGTTGGGCATGGTCTTGAAATAGAAATTGAATTTGTCTTGAAATAGAAATTGAAAAGTGACATGCCGTTGGGCATGGTCTTGAAATAGAAATTGAATTGAAATAGAAATTAAAATGTGACATACCGGTGGGCATGGTCTAGAAATTAAAAGTGACATGCCGTTGGGCATGGTCTTGAAATAGAAATTGAAATGAAATAGAAATTGAAATGTGACATGCCGTTGGGCATGGTCTAGAAAATAAAAGTGACATGCCGGTGGGCATGGTCTTGAATTAGAAATTGAATTGAAATAGAAAATAAAAGCGACATGCCGGTGGGCATGGTCTTGAATTAGAAATTGAATTGAAATAGAAATTTAAAGTGACATGCCGTTGGGCATGGTCTTGAAATAGAAATTGAATTGAAATAGAAATTGAAATGTGACATGCCGGTGGGCATGGTCTAGAAATTAAAAGTGACATGCCGTTGGGCATGGTCTTGAAATAGATATTGAATTTGTCTTGAAATAGAAATTGAAAAGTGACATGCCGTTGGGCATGGTCTTGAAATAGAAATTGAATTGAAATAGAAATTAAAATGTGACATGCCGGTGGGCATGGTCTAGAAATTAAAAGTGACATGCCGTTGGGCATTGTCTTGAAATACAAATTGAATTCAAATAGAAATTCAAATGTGACATGCCGTTGGGCATGGTCTAGAAAATAAAAGTGACATGCCGGTGGGCATGGTCTTGAATTAGAAATTCAATTGAAATAGAAAATAAAAGTGACATGCCGGTGGGCATGGTCTTGAATTAGAAATTGAATTGCAATAGAAATTTAGAGTGACATGCCGTTGGGCATGGTCTTGAAATAGAAATTTAATTGAAATAGAAATTGAAATGTGACATGCCGGAGGGCATAGTCTAGAAATTAAAAGTGACATGCCGTTAGGCATGGTCTTGAAATAGAAATTGAATTTGTCGTGAAATAGAAATTGAAAATTGACATGCCGTTGGGCATGGTCTTGAAATAGAAATTGAATTGAAATAGAAAATAAAAGTGATATGCCGGTGGGCATGGTCTTGAATTAGAAATTGAATTGAAATAGAAATTTAAAGTGACATGCCGTTGGGCATGGTCTTGAAATAGAAATTGAATTGAAATAGAAATTGAAATGTGACATGCCGGTGGGCATTGTCTAGAAATTAAAAGTGACATACCGTTAGGCATGGTCTTGAAATAGAAATTGAATTTGTCTTGAAATAGAAATTGAAAAGTGACATGCCGTTGGGCATGGCCTTGAAATAGAAATTGAATTGAAATAGAAAATAAAAGTGATATGCCGATGGGCATGGTCTAGAAATTAAAAGTGACATGCCGTTGGGCATGGTCTTGAAATAGAAATTGAATTGAAATAGAAATTGAAATGTGACATGCCGTTGGGCATGGTCTAGAAAATAAAAGTGACATGCCGGTGCGCATGGTCTTGAATTAGAAATTGAATTGAAATAGAAAATAAAAGTGACATACCGGTGGGCATGGTCTTGAAATAGAAATTGAATTGAAATAGAAACTAAAATGTGACATGCCGGTGGGCATGGTCTATAAATTAAAAGTGACATGCCGGTGGGCATGGTCTTGAATTAGAAATTGAATTGAAATAGAAATTGAAATGTGACATGCCGGAGGGCATAGTCTAGAAATTAAAAGTGACATGCCGTTAGGCATGGTCTTGAAATAGAAATTGAATTTGTCGTGAAATAGAAATTGAAAAGTGACATGCCGTTGGGCATGGTCTTGAAATAGAAATTGAATTGAAATAGAAAATAAAAGTGATATGCCGGTGGGCATGGTCTTGAATTAGAAATTGAATAGAAATAGAAAATAAAAGTGACATGCCGTTGGGCATGGTCTTGAAATAGAAATTGAATTGAAATAGAAATTGAAATGTGACATGCCGGTGGGCATTGTCTAGAAATTAAAAGTGACATACCGTTAGGCATGGTCTTGAAATAGAAATTGAATTGAAATAGAAATTGAAATGTGACATGCCGGTGGGCATTGTCTAGAAATTAAAAGTGACATACCGTTAGGCATGGTCTTGAAATAGAAATTGAATTTGTCTTGAAATAGAAATTGAAAAGTGACATGCCGTTGGGCATGGCCTTGAAACAGAAATTGAATTGAAATAGAAAATAAAAATGATATGCCGGTGGGCATGGTCTTGAATTAGAAATTGAATTGAAATAGAAATTTAAAGTGACATGCCGTTGGGCATGGTCTTGAAATAGAAATTGAATTGAAATAGAAATTGAAATGTGACATGCCGGTGCGCATTGTCTAGAAATTAAAAGTGACATGTCGTTGGGCATGGTCTTGAAATAGAAATTGAATTTGTCTTGAAATAGAAATTGAAAAGTGACATGCCGGTGGGCATGGTCTAGAAATGAAATGTGGCATGCCGGTGGGCATGGTCTAGAAATGAAAAGTGACATGCCGTTGGGCATGGTCTAGAAAATAAAAGTGACATGTCGTTCGGCATGGTCTTGATATAGAAATTGAATTCAAATAGAAATTGAAATGTGACATGCCGGTGGGCATGGTCTAGAAATTAAAAGTGACATGCCGTTAGGCATGGTCTTGAAATAGAAATTGAATTTGTCTTGAAATAGAAATTGAAAAGTGACATGCCGTTGGGCATGGTCTTGAAATAGAAATTGAATTGAAATAGAAATTAAAATGTGACATACCGGTGGGCATGGTCTAGAAATTAAAAGTGACATGCCGTTGGGCATGGTCTTGAAATAGAAATTGAAATGAAATAGAAATTGAAATGTGACTTGTCGTTGGGCATGGTCTAGAAAATAAAAGTGACATGCCGGTGGGCATGGTCTTGAATTAGAAATTGAATTAAAATAGAAAATAAAAGTGACATGCCAGTGGGCATGGTCTTGAATTAGAAATTGAATTGAAATAGAAATTTAAAGTGACATGCCGTTGGGCATGGTCTTGAAATAGAAATTGAATTGAAATAGAAATTGAAATGTGACATGCCGGTGGGCATGGTCTAGAAATTAAAAGTGACATGCCGTTGGGCATGGTCTTGAAATAGATATTGAATTTGTCTTGAAATAGAAATTGAAAAGTGACATGCCGTTGGGCATGGTCTTGAAATAGAAATTGAATTGAAATAGAAAATAAAAGTGATATGCCGGTGGGCATGGTCTTGAATTAGAAATTGAATAGAAATAGAAAATAAAAGTGACATGCCGTTGGGCATGGTCTTGAAATAGAAATTGAATTGAAATAGAAATTGAAATGTGACATGCCGGTGGGCATTGTCTAGAAATTAAAAGTGACATACCGTTAGGCATGGTCTTGAAATAGAAATTGAATTTGTCTTGAAATAGAAATTGAAAAGTGACATGCCGTTGGGCATGGCCTTGAAATAGAAATTGAATTGAAATAGAAAATAAAAATGATATGCCGGTGGGCATGGTCTTGAATTAGAAATTGAATTGAAATAGAAATTTAAAGTGACATGCCGTTGGGCATGGTCTTGAAATAGAAATTGAATTGAAATAGAAATTGAAATGTGACATGCCGGTGCGCATTGTCTAGAAATTAAAAGTGACATGTCGTTGGGCATGGTCTTGAAATAGAAATTGAATTTGTCTTGAAATAGAAATTGAAAAGTGACATGCCGGTGGGCATGGTCTAGAAATGAAATGTGGCATGCCGGTGGGCATGGTCTAGAAATGAAAAGTGACATGCCGTTGGGCATGGTCTAGAAAATAAAAGTGACATGTCGTTCGGCATGGTCTTGAAATAGAAATTGAATTCAAATAGAAATTGAAATGTGACATGCCGGTGGGCATGGTCTAGAAATTAAAAGTGACATGCCGTTAGGCATGGTCTTGAAATAGAAATTGAATTTGTCTTGAAATAGAAATTGAAAAGTGACATGCCGTTGGGCATGGTCTTGAAATAGAAATTGAATTGAAATAGAAATTAAAATGTGACATACCGGTGGGCATGGTCTAGAAATTAAAAGTGACATGCCGTTGGGCATGGTCTTGAAATAGAAATTGAAATGAAATAGAAATTGAAATGTGACTTGTCGTTGGGCATGGTCTAGAAAATAAAAGTGACATGCCGGTGGGCATGGTCTTGAATTAGAAATTGAATTAAAATAGAAAATAAAAGTGACATGCCAGTGGGCATGGTCTTGAATTAGAAATTGAATTGAAATAGAAATTTAAAGTGACATGCCGTTGGGCATGGTCTTGAAATAGAAATTGAATTGAAATAGAAATTGAAATGTGACATGCCGGTGGGCATGGTCTAGAAATTAAAAGTGACATGCCGTTGGGCATGGTCTTGAAATAGATATTGAATTTGTCTTGAAATAGAAATTGAAAAGTGACATGCCGTTGGGCATGGTCTTGAAATAGAAATTGAATTGAAATAGAAATTAAAATGTGACATGCCGGTGGGCATGGTCTAGAAATTAAAAGTGACATGCCGTTGGGCATGGTCTTGAAATAGAAATTGAATTGAAATAGAAATTGAAATGTGACATGCCGGTGGGCATGGTCTAGAAATTAAAAGTGACATGCCGTTGGGCATGGTCTTGAAATAGATATTGAATTTGTCTTGAAATAGAAATTGAAAAGTGACATGCCGTTGGGCATGGTCTTGAAATAGAAATTGAATTGAAATAGAAAATAAAAGTGATATGCCGGTGGGCATGGTCTTGAATTAGAAATTGAATAGAAATAGAAAATAAAAGTGACATGCCGTTGGGCATGGTCTTGAAATAGAAATTGAATTGAAATAGAAATTGAAATGTGACATGCCGGTGGGCATTGTCTAGAAATTAAAAGTGACATACCGTTAGGCATGGTCTTGAAATAGAAATTGAATTTGTCTTGAAATAGAAATTGAAAAGTGACATGCCGTTGGGCATGGCCTTGAAATAGAAATTGAATTGAAATAGAAAATAAAAATGATATGCCGGTGGGCATGGTCTTGAATTAGAAATTGAATTGAAATAGAAATTTAAAGTGACATGCCGTTGGGCATGGTCTTGAAATAGAAATTGAATTGAAATAGAAATTGAAATGTGACATGCCGGTGCGCATTGTCTAGAAATTAAAAGTGACATGTCGTTGGGCATGGTCTTGAAATAGAAATTGAATTTGTCTTGAAATAGAAATTGAAAAGTGACATGCCGGTGGGCATGGTCTAGAAATGAAATGTGGCATGCCGGTGGGCATGGTCTAGAAATGAAAAGTGACATGCCGTTGGGCATGGTCTAGAAAATAAAAGGGACATGTCGTTCGGCATGGTCTTGAAATAGAAATTGAATTCAAATAGAAATTGAAATGTGACATGCCGGTGGGCATGGTCTAGAAATTAAAAGTGACATGCCGTTAGGCATGGTCTTGAAATAGAAATTGAATTTGTCTTGAAATAGAAATTGAAAAGTGACATGCCGTTGGGCATGGTCTTGAAATAGAAATTGAATTGAAATAGAAATTAAAATGTGACATACCGGTGGGCATGGTCTAGAAATTAAAAGTGACATGCCGTTGGGCATGGTCTTGAAATAGAAATTGAAATGAAATAGAAATTGAAATGTGACTTGTCGTTGGGCATGGTCTAGAAAATAAAAGTGACATGCCGGTGGGCATGGTCTTGAATTAGAAATTGAATTAAAATAGAAAATAAAAGTGACATGCCAGTGGGCATGGTCTTGAATTAGAAATTGAATTGAAATAGAAATTTAAAGTGACATGCCGTTGGGCATGGTCTTGAAATAGAAATTGAATTGAAATAGAAATTGAAATGTGACATGCCGGTGGGCATGGTCTAGAAATTAAAAGTGACATGCCGTTGGGCATGGTCTTGAAATAGATATTGAATTTGTCTTGAAATAGAAATTGAAAAGTGACATGCCGTTGGGCATGGTCTTGAAATAGAAATTGAATTGAAATAGAAATTAAAATGTGACATGCCGGTGGGCATGGTCTAGAAATTAAAAGTGACATGCCGTTGGGCATGGTCTTGAAATAGAAATTGAATTTGTCTTGAAATAGAAATTGAAAAGTGACATGCCGTTGGGCATGGTCTTGAAATAGAAATTGAATGGAAATAGAAATTAAAATGTGACATGCCGGTGGGCATGGTCTAGAAATTAAAAGTGACATGCCGTTGGGCATTGTCTTGAAATACAAATTGAATTGAAATAGAAATTCAAATGTTACATGCCGTTGGGCATGGTCTAGAAAATAAAAGTGACATGCCGGTGGGATGGTCTTGAATTAGAAATTGAATTGCAATAGTAATTTAGAGTGACATGCCGTTGGGCATGGTCTTGAAATAGAAATTTAATTGAAATAGAAATTGAAATGTGACATGCCGGAGGGCATAGTCTAGAAATTAAAAGTGACATGCCGTTAGGCATGGTCTTGAAATAGAAATTGAATTTGTCGTGAAATAGAAATTGAAAAGTGACATGCTGTTGGGCATGGTCTTGAAATAGAAATTGAATTGAAATAGAAAATAAAAGTGATATGCCGGTGGGCATGGTCTTGAATTAGAAATTGAATTGAAATAGAAATTTAAAGTGACATGCCGTTGGGCATGGTCTTGAAATAGAAATTGAATTGAAATAGAAATTGAAATGTGACATGCCGGTGGGCATTGTCTAGAAATTAAAAGTGACATACCGTTAGGCATGGTCTTGAAATAGAAATTGAATTTGTCTTGAAATAGAAATTGAAAAGTGACATGTCGTTGGGCATGGCCTTGAAATAGAAATTGAATTGAAATAGAAAATAAAAGTGATATGCCGGTGGGCATGGTCTAGAAATTAAAAGTGACATGCCGTTGGGCATGGTCTTGACATAGAAATTGAATTGAAATAGAAATTGAAATGTGACATGCCGTTGGGCATGGTCTTGAATTAGAAATTGAATTGAAATAGAAAATAAAAGTGACATGCCGGTGGGCATGGTCTTGAAATAGAAATTGAATTGAAATAGAAACTAAAATGTGACATGCCGGTGGGCATGGTCTATAAATTAAAAGTGACATGCCGGTGGGCATGGTCTTGAATTAGAAATTGAATTGCAATAGAAATTTAGAGTGACATGCCGTTGGGCATGGTCTTGAAATAGAAATTTAATTGAAATAGAAATTGAAATGTGACATGCCGGAGGGCATAGTCTAGAAATTAAAAGTGACATGCCGTTAGGCATGGTCTTGAAATAGAAATTGAATTTGTCGTGAAATAGAAATTGAAAAGTGACATGCCGTTGGGCATGGTCTTGAAATAGAAATTGAATTGAAATAGAAAATAAAAGTGATATGCCGGTGGGCATGGTCTTGAATTAGAAATTGAATTGAAATAGAAAATAAAAGTGACATGCCGTTGGGCATGGTCTTGAAATAGAAATTGAATTGAAATAGAAATTGAAATGTGACATGCCGGTGGGCATTGTCTAGAAATTAAAAGTGACATACCGTTAGGCATGGTCTTGAAATAGAAATTGAATTTGTCTTGAAATAGAAATTGAAAAGTGACATGCCGTTGGGCATGGCCTTGAAATAGAAATTGAATTGAAATAGAAAATAAAAGTGATATGCCGGTGGGCATGGTCTTGAATTAGAAATTGAATTGAAATAGAAATTTAAAGGGACATGCCGTTGGGCATGGTCTTGAAATAGAAATTGAATTGAAATAGAAATTGAAATGTGACATGCCGGTGCGCATTGTCTAGAAATTAAAAGTGACATGTCGTTGGGCATGGTCTTGAAATAGAAATTGAATTTGTCTTGAAATAGAAATTGAAAAGTGACATGCCGGTGGGCATGGTCTAGAAATGAAATGTGGCATGCCGGTGGGCATGGTCTAGAAATGAAAAGTGACATGCCGTTGGGCATGGTCTAGAAAATAAAAGTGACATGTCGTTCGGCATGGTCTTGATATAGAAATTGAATTCAAATAGAAATTGAAATGTGACATGCCGGTGGGCATGGTCTAGAAATTAAAAGTGACATGCCGTTAGGCATGGTCTTGAAATAGAAATTGAATTTGTCTTGAAATAGAAATTGAAAAGTGACATGCCGTTGGGCATGGTCTTGAAATAGAAATTGAATTGAAATAGAAATTAAAATGTGACATACCGGTGGGCATGGTCTAGAAATTAAAAGTGACATGCCGTTGGGCATGGTCTTGAAATAGAAATTGAAATGAAATAGAAATTGAAATGTGACTTGTCGTTGGGCATGGTCTAGAAAATAAAAGTGACATGCCGGTGGGCATGGTCTTGAATTAGAAATTGAATTAAAATAGAAAATAAAAGTGACATGCCAGTGGGCATGGTCTTGAATTAGAAATTGAATTGAAATAGAAATTTAAAGTGACATGCCGTTGGGCATGGTCTTGAAATAGAAATTGAATTGAAATAGAAATTGAAATGTGACATGCCGGTGGGCATGGTCTAGAAATTAAAAGTGACATGCCGTTGGGCATGGTCTTGAAATAGAAATTGAATTTGTCTTGAAATAGAAATTGAAAAGTGACATGCCGTTGGGCATGGTCTTGAAATAGAAATTGAATTGAAATAGAAATTAAAATGTGACATACCGGTGGGCATGGTCTAGAAATTAAAAGTGACATGCCGTTGGGCATGGTCTTGAAATAGAAATTGAAATGAAATAGAAATTGAAATGTGACATGCCGTTGGGCATGGTCTAGAAAATAAAAGTGACATGCCGGTGGGCATGGTCTTGAATTAGAAATTGAATTGAAATAGAAAATAAAAGCGACATGCCGGTGGGCATGGTCTTGAATTAGAAATTGAATTGAAATAGAAATTTAAAGTGACATGCCGTTGGGCATGGTCTTGAAATAGAAATTGAATTGAAATAGAAATTGAAATGTGACATGCCGGTGGGCATGGTCTAGAAATTAAAAGTGACATGCCGTTGGGCATGGTCTTGAAATAGATATTGAATTTGTCTTGAAATAGAAATTGAAAAGTGACATGCCGTTGGGCATGGTCTTGAAATAGAAATTGAATTGAAATAGAAATTAAAATGTGACATGCCGGTGGGCATGGTCTAGAAATTAAAAGTGACATGCCGTTGGGCATTGTCTTGAAATACAAATTGAATTCAAATAGAAATTCAAATGTGACATGCCGTTGGGCATGGTCTAGAAAATAAAAGTGACATGCCGGTGGGCATGGTCTTGAATTAGAAATTCAATTGAAATAGAAAATAAAAGTGACATGCCGGTGGGCATGGTCTTGAATTAGAAATTGAATTGCAATAGAAATTTAGAGTGACATGCCGTTGGGCATGGTCTTGAAATAGAAATTTAATTGAAATAGAAATTGAAATGTGACATGCCGGAGGGCATAGTCTAGAAATTAAAAGTGACATGCCGTTAGGCATGGTCTTGAAATAGAAATTGAATTTGTCGTGAAATAGAAATTGAAAATTGACATGCCGTTGGGCATGGTCTTGAAATAGAAATTGAATTGAAATAGAAAATAAAAGTGATATGCCGGTGGGCATGGTCTTGAATTAGAAATTGAATTGAAATAGAAATTTAAAGTGACATGCCGTTGGGCATGGTCTTGAAATAGAAATTGAATTGAAATAGAAATTGAAATGTGACATGCCGGTGGGCATTGTCTAGAAATTAAAAGTGACATACCGTTAGGCATGGTCTTGAAATAGAAATTGAATTTGTCTTGAAATAGAAATTGAAAAGTGACATGCCGTTGGGCATGGCCTTGAAATAGAAATTGAATTGAAATAGAAAATAAAAGTGATATGCCGATGGGCATGGTCTAGAAATTAAAAGTGACATGCCGTTGGGCATGGTCTTGAAATAGAAATTGAATTGAAATAGAAATTGAAATGTGACATGCCGTTGGGCATGGTCTAGAAAATAAAAGTGACATGCCGGTGCGCATGGTCTTGAATTAGAAATTGAATTGAAATAGAAAATAAAAGTGACATACCGGTGGGCATGGTCTTGAAATAGAAATTGAATTGAAATAGAAACTAAAATGTGACATGCCGGTGGGCATGGTCTATAAATTAAAAGTGACATGCCGGTGGGCATGGTCTTGAATTAGAAATTGAATTGAAATAGAAATTGAAATGTGACATGCCGGAGGGCATAGTCTAGAAATTAAAAGTGACATGCCGTTAGGCATGGTCTTGAAATAGAAATTGAATTTGTCGTGAAATAGAAATTGAAAAGTGACATGCCGTTGGGCATGGTCTTGAAATAGAAATTGAATTGAAATAGAAAATAAAAGTGATATGCCGGTGGGCATGGTCTTGAATTAGAAATTGAATAGAAATAGAAAATAAAAGTGACATGCCGTTGGGCATGGTCTTGAAATAGAAATTGAATTGAAATAGAAATTGAAATGTGACATGCCGGTGGGCATTGTCTAGAAATTAAAAGTGACATACCGTTAGGCATGGTCTTGAAATAGAAATTGAATTGAAATAGAAATTGAAATGTGACATGCCGGTGGGCATTGTCTAGAAATTAAAAGTGACATACCGTTAGGCATGGTCTTGAAATAGAAATTGAATTTGTCTTGAAATAGAAATTGAAAAGTGACATGCCGTTGGGCATGGCCTTGAAATAGAAATTGAATTGAAATAGAAAATAAAAATGATATGCCGGTGGGCATGGTCTTGAATTAGAAATTGAATTGAAATAGAAATTTAAAGTGACATGCCGTTGGGCATGGTCTTGAAATAGAAATTGAATTGAAATAGAAATTGAAATGTGACATGCCGGTGCGCATTGTCTAGAAATTAAAAGTGACATGTCGTTGGGCATGGTCTTGAAATAGAAATTGAATTTGTCTTGAAATAGAAATTGAAAAGTGACATGCCGGTGCGCATTGTCTAGAAATTAAAAGTGACATGTCGTTGGGCATGGTCTTGAAATAGAAATTGAATTTGTCTTGAAATAGAAATTGAAAAGTGACATGCCGGTGGGCATGGTCTAGAAATGAAATGTGGCATGCCGGTGGGCATGGTCTAGAAATGAAAAGTGACATGCCGTTGGGCATGGTCTAGAAAATAAAAGTGACATGTCGTTCGGCATGGTCTTGATATAGAAATTGAATTCAAATAGAAAGTGAAATGTGACATGCCGGTGGGCATGGTCTAGAAATTAAAAGTGACATGCCGTTAGGCATGGTCTTGAAATAGAAATTGAATTTGTCTTGAAATAGAAATTGAAAAGTGACATGCCGTTGGGCATGGTCTTGAAAAAGAAATTGAATTGAAATAGAAATTAAAATGTGACATACCGGTGGGCATGGTCTAGAAATTAAAAGTGACATGCCGTTGGGCATGGTCTTGAAATAGAAATTGAAATGAAATAGAAATTGAAATGTGACTTGTCGTTGGGCATGGTCTAGAAAATAAAAGTGACATGCCGGTGGGCATGGTCTTGAATTAGAAATTGAATTAAAATAGAAAATAAAAGTGACATGCCAGTGGGCATGGTCTTGAATTAGAAATTGAATTGAAATAGAAATTTAAAGTGACATGCCGTTGGGCATGGTCTTGAAATAGAAATTGAATTGAAATAGAAATTGAAATGTGACATGCCGGTGGGCATGGTCTAGAAATTAAAAGTGACATGCCGTTGGGCATGGTCTTGAAATAGATATTGAATTTGTCTTGAAATAGAAATTGAAAAGTGACATGCCGTTGGGCATGGTCTTGAAATAGAAATTGAATTGAAATAGAAAATAAAAGTGATATGCCGGTGGGCATGGTCTTGAATTAGAAATTGAATAGAAATAGAAAATAAAAGTGACATGCCGTTGGGCATGGTCTTGAAATAGAAATTGAATTGAAATAGAAATTGAAATGTGACATGCCGGTGGGCATTGTCTAGAAATTAAAAGTGACATACCGTTAGGCATGGTCTTGAAATAGAAATTGAATTTGTCTTGAAATAGAAATTGAAAAGTGACATGCCGTTGGGCATGGCCTTGAAATAGAAATTGAATTGAAATAGAAAATAAAAATGATATGCCGGTGGGCATGGTCTTGAATTAGAAATTGAATTGAAATAGAAATTTAAAGTGACATGCCGTTGGGCATGGTCTTGAAATAGAAATTGAATTGAAATAGAAATTGAAATGTGACATGCCGGTGCGCATTGTCTAGAAATTAAAAGTGACATGTCGTTGGGCATGGTCTTGAAATAGAAATTGAATTTGTCTTGAAATAGAAATTGAAAAGTGACATGCCGGTGGGCATGGTCTAGAAATGAAATGTGGCATGCCGGTGGGCATGGTCTAGAAATGAAAAGTGACATGCCGTTGGGCATGGTCTAGAAAATAAAAGTGACATGTCGTTCGGCATGGTCTTGAAATAGAAATTGAATTCAAATAGAAATTGAAATGTGACATGCCGGTGGGCATGGTCTAGAAATTAAAAGTGACATGCCGTTAGGCATGGTCTTGAAATAGAAATTGAATTTGTCTTGAAATAGAAATTGAAAAGTGACATGCCGTTGGGCATGGTCTTGAAATAGAAATTGAATTGAAATAGAAATTAAAATGTGACATACCGGTGGGCATGGTCTAGAAATTAAAAGTGACATGCCGTTGGGCATGGTCTTGAAATAGAAATTGAAATGAAATAGAAATTGAAATGTGACTTGTCGTTGGGCATGGTCTAGAAAATAAAAGTGACATGCCGGTGGGCATGGTCTTGAATTAGAAATTGAATTAAAATAGAAAATAAAAGTGACATGCCAGTGGGCATGGTCTTGAATTAGAAATTGAATTGAAATAGAAATTTAAAGTGACATGCCGTTGGGCATGGTCTTGAAATAGAAATTGAATTGAAATAGAAATTGAAATGTGACATGCCGGTGGGCATGGTCTAGAAATTAAAAGTGACATGCCGTTGGGCATGGTCTTGAAATAGATATTGAATTTGTCTTGAAATAGAAATTGAAAAGTGACATGCCGTTGGGCATGGTCTTGAAATAGAAATTGAATTGAAATAGAAATTAAAATGTGACATGCCGGTGGGCATGGTCTAGAAATTAAAAGTGACATGCCGTTGGGCATGGTCTTGAAATAGAAATTGAATTTGTCTTGAAATAGAAATTGAAAAGTGACATGCCGTTGGGCATGGTCTTGAAATAGAAATTGAATGGAAATAGAAATTAAAATGTGACATGCCGGTGGGCATGGTCTAGAAATTAAAAGTGACATGCCGTTGGGCATTGTCTTGAAATACAAATTGAATTGAAATAGAAATTCAAATGTTACATGCCGTTGGGCATGGTCTAGAAAATAAAAGTGACATGCCGGTGGGATGGTCTTGAATTAGAAATTGAATTGCAATAGAAATTTAGAGTGACATGCCGTTGGGCATGGTCTTGAAATAGAAATTTAATTGAAATAGAAATTGAAATGTGACATGCCGGAGGGCATAGTCTAGAAATTAAAAGTGACATGCCGTTAGGCATGGTCTTGAAATAGAAATTGAATTTGTCGTGAAATAGAAATTGAAAAGTGACATGCTGTTGGGCATGGTCTTGAAATAGAAATTGAATTGAAATAGAAAATAAAAGTGATATGCCGGTGGGCATGGTCTTGAATTAGAAATTGAATTGAAATAGAAATTTAAAGTGACATGCCGTTGGGCATGGTCTTGAAATAGAAATTGAATTGAAATAGAAATTGAAATGTGACATGCCGGTGGGCATTGTCTAGAAATTAAAAGTGACATACCGTTAGGCATGGTCTTGAAATAGAAATTGAATTTGTCTTGAAATAGAAATTGAAAAGTGACATGTCGTTGGGCATGGCCTTGAAATAGAAATTGAATTGAAATAGAAAATAAAAGTGATATGCCGGTGGGCATGGTCTAGAAATTAAAAGTGACATGCCGTTGGGCATGGTCTTGACATAGAAATTGAATTGAAATAGAAATTGAAATGTGACATGCCGTTGGGCATGGTCTTGAATTAGAAATTGAATTGAAATAGAAAATAAAAGTGACATGCCGGTGGGCATGGTCTTGAAATAGAAATTGAATTGAAATAGAAACTAAAATGTGACATGCCGGTGGGCATGGTCTATAAATTAAAAGTGACATGCCGGTGGGCATGGTCTTGAATTAGAAATTGAATTGCAATAGAAATTTAGAGTGACATGCCGTTGGGCATGGTCTTGAAATAGAAATTTAATTGAAATAGAAATTGAAATGTGACATGCCGGAGGGCATAGTCTAGAAATTAAAAGTGACATGCCGTTAGGCATGGTCTTGAAATAGAAATTGAATTTGTCGTGAAATAGAAATTGAAAAGTGACATGCCGTTGGGCATGGTCTTGAAATAGAAATTGAATTGAAATAGAAAATAAAAGTGATATGCCGGTGGGCATGGTCTTGAATTAGAAATTGAATTGAAATAGAAAATAAAAGTGACATGCCGTTGGGCATGGTCTTGAAATAGAAATTGAATTGAAATAGAAATTGAAATGTGACATGCCGGTGGGCATTGTCTAGAAATTAAAAGTGACATACCGTTAGGCATGGTCTTGAAATAGAAATTGAATTTGTCTTGAAATAGAAATTGAAAAGTGACATGCCGTTGGGCATGGCCTTGAAATAGAAATTGAATTGAAATAGAAAATAAAAGTGATATGCCGGTGGGCATGGTCTTGAATTAGAAATTGAATTGAAATAGAAATTTAAAGGGACATGCCGTTGGGCATGGTCTTGAAATAGAAATTGAATTGAAATAGAAATTGAAATGTGACATGCCGGTGCGCATTGTCTAGAAATTAAAAGTGACATGTCGTTGGGCATGGTCTTGAAATAGAAATTGAATTTGTCTTGAAATAGAAATTGAAAAGTGACATGCCGGTGGGCATGGTCTAGAAATGAAATGTGGCATGCCGGTGGGCATGGTCTAGAAATTGAAAAGTGACATGCCGTTGGGCATGGTCTAGAAAATAAAAGTGACATGTCGTTCGGCATGGTCTTGAAATAGAAATTGAATTGAAATAGAAATTGAAATGTGACATGCCGGTGGGCATGGTCTAGAAATTAAAAGTGACATGCCGTTAGGCATGGTCTTGAAATAGAAATTGAATTTGTCTTGAAATAGAAATTGAAAAGTGACATGCCGTTGGGCATGGTCTTGAAATAGAAATTGAATTGAAATAGAAATTAAAATGTGACATACCGGTGGGCATGGTCTAGAAATTAAAAGTGACATGCCGTTGGGCATGGTCTTGAAATAGAAATTGAAATGAAATAGAAATTGAAATGTGACATGTCGTTGGGCATGGTCTAGAAAATAAAAGTGACATGCCGGTGGGCATGGTCTTGAATTAGAAATTGAATTGAAATAGAAAATAAAAGTGACATGCCGGTGGGCATGGTCTTGAAATAGAAATTGAATTGAAATAGAAATTTAAAGTGACATGCCGTTGGGCATGGTCTTGAAATAGAAATTGAATTGAAATAGAAATTGAAATGTGACATGCCGGTGGGCATGGTCTAGAAATTAAAAGTGACATGCCGTTGGGCATGGTCTTGAAATAGATATTGAATTTGTCTTGAAATAGAAATTGAAAAGTGACATGCCGTTGGGCATGGTCTTGAAATAGAAATTGAATTGAAATAGAAATTAAAATGTGACATGCCGGTGGGCATGGTCTAGAAATTAAAAGTGACATGCCGTTGGGCATGGTCTTGAAATAGAAATTGAATTTGTCTTGAAATAGAAATTGAAAAGTGACATGCCGTTGGGCATGGTCTTGAAATAGAAATTGAATTGAAATAGAAATTAAAATGTGACATGCCAGTGGGCATGGTCTAGAAATTAAAAGTGACATGCCGTTGGGCATTGTCTTGAAATACAAATTGAATTGAAATAGAAATTCAAATGTGACATGCCGTTGGGCATGGTCTAGAAAATAAAAGTGACATGCCGGTGGGCATGGTCTTGAATTAGAAATTCAATTGAAATAGAAAATAAAAGTGACATGCCGGTGGGCATGGTCTTGAATTAGAAATTGAATTGCAATAGAAATTTAGAGTGACATGCCGTTGGGCATGGTCTTGAAATAGAAATTTAATTGAAATAGAAATTGAAATGTGACATGCCGGAGGGCATAGTCTAGAAATTAAAAGTGACATGCCGTTAGGCATGGTCTTGAAATAGAAATTGAATTTGTCGTGAAATAGAAATTGAAAAGTGACATGCCGTTGGGCATGGTCTTGAAATAGAAATTGAATTGAAATAGAAAATAAAAGTGATATGCCGGTGGGCATGGTCTTGAATTAGAAATTGAATTGAAATAGAAATTTAAAGTGACATGCCGTTGGGCATGGTCTTGAAATAGAAATTGAATTGAAATAGAAATTGAAATGTGACATGCCGGTGGGCATTGTCTAGAAATTAAAAGTGACATACCGTTAGGCATGGTCTTGAAATAGAAATTGAATTTGTCTTGAAATAGAAATTGAAAAGTGACATGCCGTTGGGCATGGCCTTGAAATAGAAATTGAATTGAAATAGAAAATAAAAGTGATATGCCGGTGGGCATGGTCTAGAAATTAAAAGTGACATGCCGTTGGGCATGGTCTTGAAATAGAAATTGAATTGAAATAGAAATTGAAATGTGACATGCCATTGGGCATGGTCTAGAAAATAAAAGTGACATGCCGGTGGGCATGGTCTTGAATTAGAAATTGAATTGAAATAGAAAATAAAAGTGACATGCCGGTGGGCATGGTCTTGAAATAGAAATTGAATTGAAATAGAAACTAAAATGTGACATGCCGGTGGGCATGGTCTAGAAAATAAAAGTGACATGCCGGTGGGCATGGTCTTGAATTAGAAATTCAATTGAAATAGAAAATAAAAGTGACATGCCGGTGGGCATGGTCTTGAATTAGAAATTGAATTGCAATAGAAATTTAGAGTGACATGCCGTTGGGCATGGTCTTGAAATAGAAATTTAATTGAAATAGAAATTGAAATGTGACATGCCGGAGGGCATAGTCTAGAAATTAAAAGTGACATGCCGTTAGGCATGGTCTTGAAATAGAAATTGAATTTGTCGTGAAATAGAAATTGAAAAGTGACATGCCGTTGGGCATGGTCTTGAAATAGAAATTGAATTGAAATAGAAAATAAAAGTGATATGTCGGTGGGCATGGTCTTGAATTAGAAATTGAATAGAAATAGAAAATAAAAGTGACATGCCGTTGGGCATGGTCTTGAAATAGAAATTGAATTGAAATAGAAATTGAAATGTGACATGCCGGTGGGCATTGTCTAGAAATTAAAAGTGACATACCGTTAGGCATGGTCTTGAAATAGAAATTGAATTTGTCTTGAAATAGAAATTGAAAAGTGACATGCCGTTGGGCATGGCCTTGAAATAGAAATTGAATTGAAATAGAAAATAAAAATGATATGCCGGTGGGCATGGTCTTGAAATAGAAATTGAATTGAAATAGAAATTTAAAGTGACATGCCGTTGGGCATGGTCTTGAAATAGAAATTGAATTGAAATAGAAATTGAAATGTGACATGCCGGTGGGCATTGTCTAGAAATTAAAAGTGACATACCGTTAGGCATGGTCTTGAAATAGAAATTGAATTTGTCTTGAAATAGAAATTGAAAAGTGACATGCCGTTGGGCATGGCCTTGAAATAGAAATTGAATTGAAATAGAAAATAAAAGTGATATGCCGATGGGCATGGTCTAGAAATTAAAAGTGACATGCCGTTGGGCATGGTCTTGAAATAGAAATTGAATTGAAATAGAAATTGAAATGTGACATGCCGTTGGGCATGGTCTAGAAAATAAAAGTGACATGCCGGTGGGCATGGTCTTGAATTAGAAATTGAATTGAAATAGAAAATAAAAGTGACATACCGGTGGGCATGGTCTTGAAATAGAAATTGAATTGAAATAGAAACTAAAATGTGACATGCCGGTGGGCATGGTCTATAAATTAAAAGTGACATGCCGGTGGGCATGGTCTTGAATTAGAAATTGAATTGCAATAGAAATTTAGAGTGACATGCCGTTGGGCATGGTCTTGAAATAGAAATTTAATTGAAATAGAAATTGAAATGTGACATGCCGGAGGGCATAGTCTAGAAATTAAAAGTGACATGCCGTTAGGCATGGTCTTGAAATAGAAATTGAATTTGTCGTGAAATAGAAATTGAAAAGTGACATGCCGTTGGGCATGGTCTTGAAATAGAAATTGAATTGAAATAGAAAATAAAAGTGATATGCCGGTGGGCATGGTCTTGAATTAGAAATTGAATAGAAATAGAAAATAAAAGTGACATGCCGTTGGGCATGGTCTTGAAATAGAAATTGAATTCAAATAGAAATTGAAATGTGACATGCCGGTGGGCATTGTCTAGAAATTAAAAGTGACATGCCGTTAGGCATGGTCTTGAAATAGAAATTGAATTTGTCTTGAAATAGAAATTGAAAAGTGACATGCCGTTGGGCATGGTCTTGAAATAGAAATTGAATTGAAATAGAAATTAAAATGTGACATACCGGTGGGCATGGTCTAGAAATTAAAAGTGACATGCCGTTGGGCATGGTCTTGAAATAGAAATTGAAATGAAATAGAAATTGAAATGTGACTTGTCGTTGGGCATGGTCTAGAAAATAAAAGTGACATGCCGGTGGGCATGGTCTTGAATTAGAAATTGAATTAAAATAGAAAATAAAAGTGACATGCCAGTGGGCATGGTCTTGAATTAGAAATTGAATTGAAATAGAAATTTAAAGTGACATGCCGTTGGGCATGGTCTTGAAATAGAAATTGAATTGAAATAGAAATTGAAATGTGACATGCTGGTGGGCATGGTCTAGAAATTAAAAGTGACATGCCGTTGGGCATGGTCTTGAAATAGATATTGAATTTGTCTTGAAATAGAAATTGAAAAGTGACATGCCGTTGGGCATGGTCTTGAAATAGAAATTGAATTGAAATAGAAATTAAAATGTGACATGCCGGTGGGCATGGTCTAGAAATTAAAAGTGACATGCCGTTGGGCATGGTCTTGAAATAGAAATTGAATTTGTCTTGAAATAGAAATTGAAAAGTGACATGCCGTTGGGCATGGTCTTGAAAGAGAAATTGAATGGAAATAGAAATTAAAATGTGACATGCCGGTGGGCATGGTCTAGAAATTAAAAGTGACATGCCGTTGGGCATTGTCTTGAAATACAAATTGAATTGAAATAGAAATTCAAATGTTACATGCCGTTGGGCATGGTCTAGAAAATAAAAGTGACATGCCGGTGGGATGGTCTTGAATTAGAAATTGAATTGAAATAGAAAATAAAAGTGACATGCCGGTGGGCATGGTCTTGAATTAGAAATTGAATTGCAATAGAAATTTAGAGTGACATGCCGTTGGGCATGGTCTTGAAATAGAAATTTAATTGAAATAGAAATTGAAATGTGACATGCCGGAGGGCATAGTCTAGAAATTAAAAGTGACATGCCGTTAGGCATGGTCTTGAAATAGAAATTGAATTTGTCGTGAAATAGAAATTGAAAAGTGACATGCTGTTGGGCATGGTCTTGAAATAGAAATTGAATTGAAATAGAAAATAAAAGTGATATGCCGGTGGGCATGGTCTTGAATTAGAAATTGAATTGAAATAGAAATTTAAAGTGACATGCCGTTGGGCATGGTCTTGAAATAGAAATTGAAATGAAATAGAAATTGAAATGTGACATGCCGGTGGGCATTGTCTAGAAATTAAAAGTGACATACCGTTAGGCATGGTCTTGAAATAGAAATTGAATTTGTCTTGAAATAGAAATTGAAAAGTGACATGTCGTTGGGCATGGCCTTGAAATAGAAATTGAATTGAAATAGAAAATAAAAGTGATATGCCGGTGGGCATGGTCTAGAAATTAAAAGTGACATGCCGTTGGGCATGGTCTTGAAATAGAAATTGAATTGAAATAGAAATTGAAATGTGACATGCCGTTGGGCATGGTCTTGAATTAGAAATTGAATTGAAATAGAAAATAAAAGTGACATGCCGGTGGGCATGGTCTTGAAATAGAAATTGAATTGAAATAGAAACTAAAATGTGACATGCCGGTGGGCATGGTCTATAAATTAAAAGTGACATGCCGGTGGGCATGGTCTTGAATTAGAAATGGAATTGCAATAGAAATTTAGAGTGACATGCCGTTGGGCATGGTCTTGAAATAGAAATTTAATTGAAATAGAAATTGAAATGTGACATGCCGGAGGGCATAGTCTAGAAATTAAAAGTGACATGCCGTTAGGCATGGTCTTGAAATAGAAATTGAATTTGTCGTGAAATAGAAATTGAAAAGTGACATGCCGTTGGGCATGGTCTTGAAATAGAAATTGAATTGAAATAGAAAATAAAAGTGATATGCCGGTGGGCATGGTCTTGAATTAGAAATTGAATTGAAATAGAAAATAAAAGTGACATGCCGTTGGGCATGGTCTTGAAATAGAAATTGAATTGAAATAGAAATTGAAATGTGACATGCCGGTGGGCATTGTCTAGAAATTAAAAGTGACATACCGTTAGGCATGGTCTTGAAATAGAAATTGAATTTGTCTTGAAATAGAAATAAAAGTGACATGCCGTTGGGCATGGCCTTGAAATAGAAATTGAATTGAAATAGAAAATAAAAGTGATATGCCGGTGGGCATGGTCTTGAATTAGAAATTGAATTGAAATAGAAATTTAAAGGGACATGCCGTTGGGCATGGTCTTGAAATAGAAATTGAATTGAATTAGAAATTGAAATGTGACATGCCGGTGCGCATTGTCTAGAAATTAAAAGTGACATGTCGTTGGGCATGGTCTTGAAATAGAAATTGAATTTGTCTTGAAATAGAAATTGAAAAGTGACATGCCGGTGGGCATGGTCTAGAAATGAAATGTGGCATGCCGGTGGGCATGGTCTAGAAATTGAAAAGTGACATGCCGTTGGGCATGGTCTAGAAATTAAAAGTGACATGCCGTTAGGCATGGTCTTGAAATAGAAATTGAATTTGTCTTGAAATAGAAATTGAAAAGTGACATGCCGTTGGGCATGGTCTTGAAATAGAAATTGAATTGAAATAGAAATTAAAATGTGACATACCGGTGGGCATGGTCTAGAAATTAAAAGTGACATGCCGTTGGGCATGGTCTTGAAATAGAAATTGAAATGAAATAGAAATTGAAATGTGACATGTCGTTGGGCATGGTCTAGAAAATAAAAGTGACATGCCGGTGGGCATGGTCTTGAATTAGAAATTGAATTGAAATAGAAAATAAAAGTGACATGCCGGTGGGCATGGTCTTGAAATAGAAATTGAATTGAAATAGAAATTTAAAGTGACATGCCGTTGGGCATGGTCTTGAAATAGAAATTGAATTGAAATAGAAATTGAAATGTGACATGCCGGTGGGCATGGTCTAGAAATTAAAAGTGACATGCCGTTGGGCATGGTCTTGAAATAGATATTGAATTTGTCTTGAAATAGAAATTGAAAAGTGACATGCCGGCATGGTCTTGAAATAGAAATTGAATTGAAATAGAAATTAAAATGTGACATGCCGGTGGGCATGGTCTAGAAATTAAAAGTGACATGCCGTTGGGCATGGTCTTGAAATAGAAATTGAATTTGTCTTGAAATAGAAATTGAAAAGTGACATGCCGTTGGGCATGGTCTTGAAATAGAAATTGAATTGAAATAGAAATTAAAATGTGACATGCCGTTGGGCATGGTCTAGAAAATAAAAGTGACATGCCGGTGGGCATGGTCTTGAATTAGAAATTCAATTGAAATAGAAAATAAAAGTGACATGCCGGTGGGCATGGTCTTGAATTAGAAATTGAATTGCAATAGAAATTTAGAGTGACATGCCGTTGGGCATGGTCTTGAAATAGAAATTTAATTGAAATAGAAATTGAAATGTGACATGCCGGAGGGCATAGTCTAGAAATTAAAAGTGACATGCCGTTAGGCATGGTCTTGAAATAGAAATTGAATTTGTCGTGAAATAGAAATTGAAAAGTGACATGCCGTTGGGCATGGTCTTGAAATACAAATTGAATTGAAATAGAAATTCAAATGTGACATGCCGTTGGGCATGGTCTAGAAAATAAAAGTGACATGCCGGTGGGCATGGTCTTGAATTAGAAATTCAATTGAAATAGAAAATAAAAGTGACATGCCGGTGGGCATGGTCTTGAATTAGAAATTGAATTGCAATAGAAATTTAGAGTGACATGCCGTTGGGCATGGTCTTGAAATAGAAATTTAATTGAAATAGAAATTGAAATGTGACATGCCGGAGGGCATAGTCTAGAAATTAAAAGTGACATGCCGTTAGGCATGGTCTTGAAATAGAAATTGAATTTGTCGTGAAATAGAAATTGAAAAGTGACATGCCGTTGGGCATGGTCTTGAAATAGAAATTGAATTGAAATAGAAAATAAAAGTGATATGCCGGTGGGCATGGTCTTGAATTAGAAATTGAATAGAAATAGAAAATAAAAGTGACATGCCGTTGGGCATGGTCTTGAAATAGAAATTGAATTGAAATAGAAATTGAAATGTGACATGCCGGTGGGCATTGTCTAGAAATTAAAAGTGACATACCGTTAGGCATGGTCTTGAAATAGAAATTGAATTTGTCTTGAAATAGAAATTGAAAAGTGACATGCCGTTGGGCATGGCCTTGAAATAGAAATTGAATTGAAATAGAAAATAAAAATGATATGCCGGTGGGCATGGTCTTGAATTAGAAATTGAATTGAAATAGAAATTTAAAGTGACATGCCGTTGGGCATGGTCTTGAAATAGAAATTGAATTGAAATAGAAATTGAAATGTGACATGCCGGTGGGCATTGTCTAGAAATTAAAAGTGACATACCGTTAGGCATGGTCTTGAAATAGAAATTGAATTTGTCTTGAAATAGAAATTGAAAAGTGACATGCCGTTGGGCATGGCCTTGAAATAGAAATTGAATTGAAATAGAAAATAAAAGTGATATGCCGATGGGCATGGTCTAGAAATTAAAAGTGACATGCCGTTGGGCATGGTCTTGAAATAGAAATTGAATTGAAATAGAAATTGAAATGTGACATGCCGTTGGGCATGGTCTAGAAAATAAAAGTGACATGCCGGTGGGCATGGTCTTGAATTAGAAATTGAATTGAAATAGAAAATAAAAGTGACATACCGGTGGGCATGGTCTTGAAATAGAAATTGAATTGAAATAGAAACTAAAATGTGACATGCCGGTGGGCATGGTCTATAAATTAAAAGTGACATGCCGGTGGGCATGGTCTTGAATTAGAAATTGAATTGCAATAGAAATTTAGAGTGACATGCCGTTGGGCATGGTCTTGAAATAGAAATTTAATTGAAATAGAAATTGAAATGTGACATGCCGGAGGGCATAGTCTAGAAATTAAAAGTGACATGCCGTTAGGCATGGTCTTGAAATAGAAATTGAATTTGTCGTGAAATAGAAATTGAAAAGTGACATGCCGTTGGGCATGGTCTTGAAATAGAAATTGAATTGAAATAGAAAATAAAAGTGATATGCCGGTGGGCATGGTCTTGAATTAGAAATTGAATAGAAATAGAAAATAAAAGTGACATGCCGTTGGGCATGGTCTTGAAATAGAAATTGAATTGAAATAGAAATTGAAATGTGACATGCCGGTGGGCATTGTCTAGAAATTAAAAGTGACATACCGTTAGGCATGGTCTTGAAATCGAAATTGAATTTGTCTTGAAATAGAAATTGAAAAGTGACATGCCGTTGAGCATGGCCTTGAAATAGAAATTGAATTGAAATAGAAAATAAAAATGATATGCCGGTGGGCATGGTCTTGAATTAGAAATTGAATTGAAATAGAAATTTAAAGTGACATGCCGTTGGGCATGGTCTTGAAATAGAAATTGAATTGAAATAGAAATTGAAATGTGACATGCCGGTGCGCATTGTCTAGAAATTAAAAGTGACATGTCGTTGGGCATGGTCTTGAAATAGAAATTGAATTTGTCTTGAAATAGAAATTGAAAAGTGACATGCCGGTGGGCATGGTCTAGAAATGAAATGTGGCATGCCGGTGGGCATGGTCTAGAAATTGAAAAGTGACATGCCGTTGGGCATGGTCTAGAAAATAAAAGTGACATGTCGTTCGGCATGGTCTTGAAATAGAAATTGAATTCAAATAGAAATTGAAATGTGACATGCCGGTGGGCATGGTCTAGAAATTAAAAGTGACATGCCGTTAGGCATGGTCTTGAAATAGAAATTGAATTTGTCTTGAAATAGAAATTGAAAAGTGACATGCCGTTGGGCATGGTCTTGAAATAGAAATTGAATTGAAATAGAAATTAAAATGTGACATACCGGTGGGCATGGTCTAGAAATTAAAAGTGACATGCCGTTGGGCATGGTCTTGAAATAGAAATTGAAATGAAATAGAAATTGAAATGTGACATGTCGTTGGGCATGGTCTAGAAAATAAAAGTGACATGCCGGTGGGCATGGTCTTGAATTAGAAATTGAATTAAAATAGAAAATAAAAGTGACATGCCAGTGGGCATGGTCTTGAATTAGAAATTGAATTGAAATAGAAATTTAAAGTGACATGCCGTTGGGCATGGTCTTGAAATAGAAATTGAATTGAAATAGAAATTGAAATGTGACATGCCGGTGGGCATGGTCTAGAAATTAAAAGTGACATGCCGTTGGGCATGGTCTTGAAATAGATATTGAATTTGTCTTGAAATAGAAATTGAAAAGTGACATGCCGTTGGGCATGGTCTTGAAATAGAAATTGAATTGAAATAGAAATTAAAATGTATAGAAATTGAAAAGTGACATGCCGTTGGGCATGGTCTTGAAATAGAAATTGAATGGAAATAGAAATTAAAATGTGACATGCCGGTGGGCATGGTCTAGAAATTAAAAGTGACATGCCGTTGGGCATTGTCTTGAAATACAAATTGAATTGAAATAGAAATTCAAATGTGACATGCCGTTGGGCATGGTCTAGAAAATAAAAGTGACATGCCGGTGGGCATGGTCTTGAATTAGAAATTGAATTGAAATAGAAAATAAAAGTGACATACCGGTGGGCATGGTCTTGAAATAGAAATTGAATTGAAATAGAAACTAAAATGTGACATGCCGGTGGGCATGGTCTATAAATTAAAAGTGACATGCCGGTGGGCATTGTCTTGAAATACAAATTGAATTGAAATAGAAATTCAAATGTGACATGCCGTTGGGCATGGTCTAGAAAATAAAAGTGACATGCCGGTGGGATGGTCTTGAATTAGAAATTGAATTGAAATAGAAAATAAAAGTGACATGCCGGTGGGCATGGTCTTGAATTAGAAATTGAATTGCAATAGAAATTTAGAGTGACATGCCGTTGGGCATGGTCTTGAAATAGAAATTTAATTGAAATAGAAATTGAAATGTGACATGCCGGAGGGCATAGTCTAGAAATTAAAAGTGACATGCCGTTAGGCATGGTCTTGAAATAGAAATTGAATTTGTCGTGAAATAGAAATTGAAAAGTGACATGCTGTTGGGCATGGTCTTGAAATAGAAATTGAATTGAAATAGAAAATAAAAGTGATATGCCGGTGGGCATGGTCTTGAATTAGAAATTGAATTGAAATAGAAATTTAAAGTGACATGCCGTTGGGCATGGTCTTGAAATAGAAATTGAATTGAAATAGAAATTGAAATGTGACATGCCGGTGGGCATTGTCTAGAAATTAAAAGTGACATACCGTTAGGCATGGTCTTGAAATAGAAATTGAATTTGTCTTGAAATAGAAATTGAAAAGTGACATGTCGTTGGGCATGGCCTTGAAATAGAAATTGAATTGAAATAGAAAATAAAAGTGATATGCCGGTGGGCATGGTCTAGAAATTAAAAGTGACATGCCGTTGGGCATGGTCTTGAAATAGAAATTGAATTGAAATAGAAATTGAAATGTGACATGCCGTTGGGCATGGTCTTGAATTAGAAATTGAATTGAAATAGAAAATAAAAGTGACATGCCGGTGGGCATGGTCTTGAAATAGAAATTGAATTGAAATAGAAACTAAAATGTGACATGCCGGTGGGCATGGTCTATAAATTAAAAGTGACATGCCGGTGGGCATGGTCTTGAATTAGAAATTGAATTGCAATAGAATTTTAGAGTGACATGCCGTTGGCCATGGTCTTGAAATAGAAATTTAATTGAAATAGAAATTGAAATGTGACATGCCGGAGGGCATAGTCTAGAAATTAAAAGTGACATGCCGTTAGGCATGGTCTTGAAATAGAAATTGAATTTGTCGTGAAATAGAAATTGAAAAGTGACATGCCGTTGGGCATGGTCTTGAAATAGAAATTGAATTGAAATAGAAAATAAAAGTGATATGCCGGTGGGCATGGTCTTGAATTAGAAATTGAATTGAAATAGAAAATAAAAGTGACATGCCGTTGGGCATGGTCTTGAAATAGAAATTGAATTGAAATAGAAATTGAAATTAGACATGCCGGTGGGCATTGTCTAGAAATTAAAAGTGACATACCGTTAGGCATGGTCTTGAAATAGAAATTGAATTTGTCTTGAAATAGAAATTGAAAAGTGACATGCCGTTGGGCATGGCCTTGAAATAGAAATTGAATTGAAATAGAAAATAAAAGTGATATGCCGGTGGGCATGGTCTTGAATTAGAAATTGAATTGAAATAGAAATTTAAAGGGACATGCCGTTGGGCATGGTCTTGAAATAGAAATTGAATTGAAATAGAAATTGAAATGTGACATGCCGGTGCGCATTGTCTAGAAATTAAAAGTGACATGTCGTTGGGCATGGTCTTGAAATAGAAATTGAATTTGTCTTGAAATAGAAATTGAAAAGTGACATGCCGGTGGGCATTGTCTAGAAATGAAATGTGGCATGCCGGTGAGCATGGTCTAGAAATTGAAAAGTGACATGCCGTTGGGCATGGTCTAGAAAATAAAAGTGACATGTCGTTCGGCATGGTCTTGAAATAGAAATTGAATTGAAATAGAAATTGAAATGTGACATGCCGGTGGGCATGGTCTAGAAATTAAAAGTGACATGCCGTTAGGCATGGTCTTGAAATAGAAATTGAATTTGTCTTGAAATAGAAATTGAAAAGTGACATGCCGTTGGGCATGGTCTTGAAATAGAAATTGAATTGAAATAGAAATTAAAATGTGACATACCGGTGGGCATGGTCTAGAAATTAAAAGTGACATGCCGTTGGGCATGGTCTTGAAATAGAAATTGAAATGAAATAGAAATTGAAATGTGACATGCCGTTGGGCATGGTCTAGAAAATAAAAGTGACATGCCGGTGGGCATGGTCTTGAATTAGAAATTGAATTGAAATAGAAAATAAAAGTGACATGCCGGTGGGCATGGTCTTGAAATAGAAATTGAATTGAAATAGAAATTTAAAGTGACATGCCGTTGGGCATGGTCTTGAAATAGAAATTGAATTGAAATAGAAATTGAAATGTGACATGCCGGTGGGCATGGTCTAGAAATTAAAAGTGACATGCCGTTGGGCATGGTCTTGAAATAGATATTGAATTTGTCTTGAAATAGAAATTGAAAAGTGACATGCCGTTGGGCATGGTCTTGAAATAGAAATTGAATTGAAATAGAAATTAAAATGTGACATGCCGGTGGGCATGGTCTAGAAATTAAAAGTGACATGCCGTTGGGCATGGTCTTGAAATAGAAATTGAATTTGTCTTGAAATAGAAATTGAAAAGTGACATGCCGTTGGGCATGGTCTTGAAATAGAAATTGAATTGAAATAGAAATTAAAATGTGACATGCCAGTGGGCATGGTCTAGAAATTAAAAGTGACATGCCGTTGGGCATTGTCTTGAAATACAAATTGAATTGAAATAGAAATTCAAATGTGACATGCCGTTGGGCATGGTCTAGAAAATAAAAGTGACATGCCGGTGGGCATGGTCTTGAATTAGAAATTCAATTGAAATAGAAAATAAAAGTGACATGCCGGTGGGCATGGTCTTGAATTAGAAATTGAATTGCAATAGAAATTTAGAGTGACATGCCGTTGGGCATGGTCTTGAAATAGAAATTTAATTGAAATAGAAATTGAAATGTGACATGCCGGAGGGCATAGTCTAGAAATTAAAAGTGACATGCCGTTAGGCATGGTCTTGAAATAGAAATTGAATTTGTCGTGAAATAGAAATTGAAAAGTGACATGCCGTTGGGCATGGTCTTGAAATAGAAATTGAATTGAAATAGAAAATAAAAGTGATATGCCGGTGGGCATGGTCTTGAATTAGAAATTGAATTGAAATAGAAATTTAAAGTGACATGCCGTTGGGCATGGTCTTGAAATAGAAATTGAATTGAAATAGAAATTGAAATGTGACATGCCGGTGGGCATTGTCTAGAAATTAAAAGTGACATACCGTTAGGCATGGTCTTGAAATAGAAATTGAATTTGTCTTGAAATAGAAATTGAAAAGTGACATGCCGTTGGGCATGGCCTTGAAATAGAAATTGAATTGAAATAGAAAATAAAAGTGATATGCCGGTGGGCATGGTCTAGAAATTAAAAGTGACATGCCGTTGGGCATGGTCTTGAAATAGAAATTGAATTGAAATAGAAATTGAAATGTGACATGCCATTGGGCATGGTCTAGAAAATAAAAGTGACATGCCGGTGGGCATGGTCTTGAATTAGAAATTGAATTGAAATAGAAAATAAAAGTGACATGCCGGTGGGCATGGTCTTGAAATAGAAATTGAATTGAAATAGAAACTAAAATGTGACATGCCGGTGGGCATGGTCTATAAATTAAAAGTGACATGCCGGTGGGCATGGTCTTGAATTAGAAATTGAATTGCAATAGAAATTTAGAGTGACATGCCGTTGGGCATGGTCTTGAAATAGAAATTTAATTGAAATAGAAATTGAAATGTGACATGCCGTAGGGCATAGTCTAGAAATTAAAAGTGACATGCCGTTAGGCATGGTCTTGAAATAGAAATTGAATTTGTCGTGAAATAGAAATTAAAAAGTGACATGCCGTTGGGCATGGTCTTGAAATAGAAATTGAATTGAAATAGAAAATAAAAGTGATATGCCGGTGGGCATGGTCTTGAATTAGAAATTGAATTGAAATAGAAAATAAAAGTGACATGCCGTTGGGCATGGTCTTGAAATAGAAATTGAATTGAAATAGAAATTGAAATGTGACATGCCGGTGGGCATTGTCTAGAAATTAAAAGTGACATACCGTTAGGCATGGTCTTGAAATAGAAATTGAATTTGTCTTGAAATAGAAATTGAAAAGTGACATGCCGTTGGGCATGGCCTTGAAATAGAAATTGAATTGAAATAGAAAATAAAAGTGATATGCCGGTGGGCATGGTCTTGAATTAGAAATTGAATTGAAATAGAAATTTAAAGTGACATGCCATTGGGCATGGTCTTGAAATAGAAATTGAATTGAAATACAAATTGAAATGTGACATGCCGGTGCGCATTGTCTAGAAATCAAAAGTGACATGTCGTTGGGCATGGTCTTGAAATAGAAATTGAATTTGTCTTGAAATAGAAATTGAAAAGTGACATGCCGGTGGGCATGGTCTAGAAATGAAATGTGGCATGCCGGTGGGCATGGTCTAGAAATTGAAAAGTGACATGCCGTTGGGCATGGTCTAGAAAATAAAAGTGACATGTCGTTCGGCATGGTCTTGAAATAGAAATTGAATTGAAATAGAAATTGAAATGTGACATGCCGGTGGGCATGGTCTAGAAATTAAAAGTGACATGCCGTTAGGCATGGTCTTGAAATAGAAATTGAATTTGTCTTGAAATAGAAATTGAAAAGTGACATGCCGTTGGGCATGGTCTTGAAATAGAAATTGAATTGAAATAGAAATTGAAATGTGACATGCCGGTGGGCATGGTCTAGAAATTAAAAGTGACATGCCGTTGGGCATGGTCTTGAAATAGATATTGAATTTGTCTTGAAATAGAAATTGAAAAGTGACATGCCGTTGGGCATGGTCTTGAAATAGAAATTGAATTGAAATAGAAATTAAAATGTGACATGCCGGTGGGCATGGTCTAGAAATTAAAAGTGACATGCCGTTGGGCATGGTCTTGAAATAGAAATTGAATTTGTCTTGAAATAGAAATTGAAAAGTGACATGCCGTTGGGCATGGTCTTGAAATAGAAATTGAATTGAAATAGAAATTAAAATGTGACATGCCGGTGGGCATGGTCTAGAAATTAAAAGTGACATGCCGTTGGGCATTGTCTTGAAATACAAATTGAATTGAAATAGAAATTCAAATGTGACATGCCGTTGGGCATGGTCTAGAAAATAAAAGTGACATGCCGGTGGGCATGGTCTTGAATTAGAAATTGAATTGAAATAGAAAATAAAAGTGACATGCCGGTGGGCATGGTCTTGAATTAGAAATTGAATTGCAATAGAAATTTAGAGTGACATGCCGTTGGGCATGGTCTTGAAATAGAAATTTAATTGAAATAGAAATTGAAATGTGACATGCCGGAGGGCATAGTCTAGAAATTAAAAGTGACATGCCGTTAGGCATGGTCTTGAAATAGAAATTGAATTTGTCGTGAAATATAAATTGAAAAGTGACATGCCGTTGGGCATGGTCTTGAAATAGAAATTGAATTGAAATAGAAAATAAAAGTGATATGCCGGTGGGCATGGTTTTGAATTAGAAATTGAATTGAAATAGAAATTTAAAGTGACATGCCGTTGGGCATGGTCTTGAAATAGAAATTGAATTGAAATAGAAATTGAAATGTGACATGCCGGTGGGCATTGTCTAGAAATTAAAAGTGACATACCGTTAGGCATGGTCTTGAAATAGAAATTGAATTTGTCTTGAAATAGAAATTGAAAAGTGACATGTCGTTGGGCATGGCCTTGAAATAGAAATTAAAAGTGACATGCCGTTGGGCATGGTCTTGAAATAGAAATTGAAAAGTGACATGTCGGTGGGCATGGTCTAGAAATTAAAAGTGACATGCCGTTGGGCATGGTCTTGAAATAGAAATTGAATTGAAATAGAAATTGAAATGTGACATGCCGTTGGGCATGGTCTTGAATTAGAAATTGAATTGAAATAGAAAATAAAAATGACATGCCGGTGGGCATGGTCTTGAAATAGAAATTGAATTGAAATAGAAACTAAAATGTGACATGCCGGTGGGCATGGTCTACAAATTAAAAGTGACATGCCGGTGGGCATGGTCTTGAATTAGAAATTGAATTGCAATAGAAATTTAGAGTGACATGCCGTTGGGCATGGTCTTGAAATAGAAATTTAATTGAAATAGAAATTGAAATGTGACATGCCGGAGGGCATAGTCTAGAAATTAAAAGTGACATGCCGTTAGGCATGGTCTTGAAATAGAAATTGAATTTGTCGTGAAATAGAAATTGAAAAGTGACATGCCGTTGGGCATGGTCTTGAAATAGAAATTGAATTGAAATAGAAAATAAAAGTGATATGCCGGTGGGCATGGTCTTGAATTAGAAATTGAATTGAAATAGAAAATAAAAGTGACATGCCGTTGGGCATGGTCTTGAAATAGAAATTGAATTGAAATAGAAATTGAAATGTGACATGCCGGTGGGCATTGTCTAGAAATTAAAAGTGACATACCGTTAGGCATGGTCTTGAAATAGAAATTGAATTTGTCTTGAAATAGAAATTGAAAAGTGACATGCCGTTGGGCATGGCCTTGAAATAGAAATTGAATTGAAATAGAAAATAAAAGTGATATGCCGGTGGGCATGGTCTTGAATTAGAAATTGAATTGAAATAGAAATTTAAAGTGACATGCCGTTGGGCATGGTCTTGAAATAGAAATTGAATTGAAATAGAAATTGAAATGTGACATGCCGGTGCGCATTGTCTAGAAATTAAAAGTGACATGTCGTTGGGCATGGTCTTGAAATAGAAATTGAATTTGTCTTGAAATAGAAATTGAAAAGTGACATGCCGGTGGGCATGGTCTAGAAATGAAATGTGGCATGCCGGTGGGCATGGTCTAGAAATTGAAAAGTGACATGCCGTTGGGCATGGTCTAGAAAATAAAAGTGACATGTCGTTCGGCATGGTCTTGAAATAGAAATTGAATTGAAATAGAAATTGAAATGTGACATGCCGGTGGGCATGGTCTAGAAATTAAAAGTGACATGCCGTTAGGCATGGTCTTGAAATAGAAATTGAAAAGTGACATGCCGTTGGGCATGGTCTTGAAATAGAAATTGAATTGAAATAGAAATTAAAATGTGACATACCGGTGGGCATGGTCTAGAAATTAAAAGTGACATGCCGTTGGGCATGGTCTTGAAATAGAAATTGAAATGAAATAGAAATTGAAATGTGACATGCCGTTGGGCATGGTCTAGAAAATAAAAGTGACATGCCGGTGGGCATGGTCTTGAATTAGAAATTGAATTGAAATAGAAAATAAAAGTGACATGCCAGTGGGCATGGTCTTGAATTAGAAATTGAATTGAAATAGAAATTTAAAGTGACATGCCGTTGGGCATGGTCTTGAAATAGAAATTGAATTGAAATAGAAATTGAAATGTGACATGCCGGTGGGCATGGTCTAGAAATTAAAAGTGACATGCCGTTGGGCATGGTCTTGAAATAGATATTGAATTTGTCTTGAAATAGAAATTGAAAAGTGACATGCCGTTGGGCATGGTCTTGAAATAGAAATTGAATTGAAATAGAAATTAAAATGTGACATGCCGGTGGGCATGGTCTAGAAATTAAAAGTGACATGCCGTTGGGCATGGTCTTGAAATAGAAATTGAATTTGTCTTGAAATAGAAATTGAAAAGTGACATGCCGTTGGGCATGGTCTTGAAATAGAAATTGAATTGAAATAGAAATTAAAATGTGACATGCCGGTGGGCATGGTCTAGAAATTAAAAGTGACATGCCGTTGGGCATTGTCTTGAAATACAAATTGAATTGAAATAGAAATTCAAATGTGACATGCCGTTGGGCATGGTCTAGAAAATAAAAGTGACATGCCGGTGGGCATGGTCTTGAATTAGAAATTGAATTGAAATAGAAAATAAAAGTGACATGCCGGTGGGCATGGTCTTGAATTAGAAATTGAATTGCAATAGAAATTTAGAGTGACATGCCGTTGGGCATGGTCTTGAAATAGAAATTTAATTGAAATAGAAATTGAAATGTGACATGCCGGAGGGCATAGTCTACAAATTAAAAGTGACATGCCGTTAGGCATGGTCTTGAAATAGAAATTGAATTTGTCGTGAAATAGAAATTGAAAAGTGACATGCCGTTGGGCATGGTCTTGAAATAGAAATTTAATTGAAATAGAAATTGAAATGTGACATGCCGGAGGGCATAGTCTACAAATTAAAAGTGACATGCCGTTAGGCATGGTCTTGAAATAGAAATTGAATTTGTCGTGAAATAGAAATTGAAAAGTGACATGCCGTTGGGCATGGTCTTGAAATAGAAATTGAATTGAAATAGAAAATAAAAGTGATATGCCGGTGGGCATGGTCTTGAATTAGAAATTGAATTGAAATAGAAAATAAAAGTGACATGCCGTTGGGCATGGTCTTGAAATAGAAATTGAATTGAAATAGAAATTGAAATGTGACATGCCGGTGGGCATGGTCTAGAAATTAAAAGTGACATGCCGTTGGGCATGGTCTTGAAATAGATATTGAATTTGTCTTGAAATAGAAATTGAAAAGTGACATGCCGTTGGGCATGGTCTTGAAATAGAAATTGAATTGAAATAGAAATTAAAATGTGACATGCCGGTGGGCATGGTCTAGAAATTAAAAGTGACATGCCGTTGGGCATGGTCTTGAAATAGAAATTGAATTTGTCTTGAAATAGAAATTGAAAAGTGACATGCCGTTGGGCATGGTCTTGAAATAGAAATTGAATTGAAATAGAAATTAAAATGTGACATGCCGGTGGGCATGGTCTAGAAATTAAAAGTGACATGCCGTTGGGCATTGTCTTGAAATACAAATTGAATTGAAATAGAAATTCAAATGTGACATGCCGTTGGGCATGGTCTAGAAAATAAAAGTGACATGCCGGTGGGCATGGTCTTGAATTAGAAATTGAATTGAAATAGAAAATAAAAGTGACATGCCGGTGGGCATGGTCTTGAATTAGAAATTGAATTGCAATAGAAATTTAGAGTGACATGCCGTTGGGCATGGTCTTGAAATAGAAATTTAATTGAAATAGAAATTGAAATGTGACATGCCGGTGGGCATTGTCTAGAAATTAAAAGTGACATACCGTTAGGCATGGTCTTGAAATAGAAATTGAATTTGTCTTGAAATAGAAATTGAAAAGTGACATGCCGTTGGGCATGGCCTTGAAATAGAAATTGAATTGAAATAGAAAATAAAAGTGATATGCCGGTGGGCATGGTCTTGAATTAGAAATTGAATTGAAATAGAAATTTAAAGTGACATGCCATTGGGCATGGTCTTGAAATAGAAATTGAATTGAAATGGAAATTGAAATGTGACATGCCGGTGCGCATTGTCTAGAAATTAAAAGTGACATGTCGTTGGGCATGGTCTTGAAATAGAAATTGAATTTGTCTTGAAATAGAAATTGAAAAGTGACATGCCGGTGGGCATGGTCTAGAAATGAAATGTGGCATGCCGGTGGGCATGGTCTAGAAATTGAAAAGTGACATGCCGTTGGGCATGGTCTAGAAAATAAAAGTGACATGTCGTTCGGCATGGTCTTGAAATAGAAATTGAATTGAAATAGAAATTGAAATGTGACATGCCGGTGGGCATGGTCTAGAAATTAAAAGTGACATGCCGTTAGGCATGGTCTTGAAATAGAAATTGAATTTGTCTTGAAATAGAAATTGAAAAGTGACATGCCGTTGGGCATGGTCTTGAAATAGAAATTGAATTGAAATAGAAATTGAAATGTGACATGCCGGTGGGCATGGTCTAGAAATTAAAAGTGACATGCCGTTGGGCATGGTCTTGAAATAGATATTGAATTTGTCTTGAAATAGAAATTGAAAAGTGACATGCCGTTGGGCATGGTCTTGAAATAGAAATTGAATTGAAATAGAAATTAAAATGTGACATGCCGGTGGGCATGGTCTAGAAATTAAAAGTGACATGCCGTTGGGCATGGTCTTGAAATAGAAATTGAATTTGTCTTGAAATAGAAATTGAAAAGTGACATGCCGTTGGGCATGGTCTTGAAATAGAAATTGAATTGAAATAGAAATTAAAATGTGACATGCCGGTGGGCATGGTCTAGAAATTAAAAGTGACATGCCGTTGGGCATTGTCTTGAAATACAAATTGAATTGAAATAGAAATTCAAATGTGACATGCCGTTGGGCATGGTCTAGAAAATAAAAGTGACATGCCGGTGGGCATGGTCTTGAATTAGAAATTGAATTGAAATAGAAAATAAAAGTGACATGCCGGTGGGCATGGTCTTGAATTAGAAATTGAATTGCAATAGAAATTTAGAGTGACATGCCGTTGGGCATGGTCTTGAAATAGATATTTAATTGAAATAGAAATTGAAATGTGACATGCCGGAGGGCATAGTCTAGAAATTAAAAGTGACATGCCGTTAGGCATGGTCTTGAAATAGAAATTGAATTTGTCGTGAAATATAAATTGAAAAGTGACATGCCGTTGGGCATGGTCTTGAAATAGAAATTGAATTGAAATAGAAAATAAAAGTGATATGCCGGTGGGCATGGTTTTGAATTAGAAATTGAATTGAAATAGAAATTTAAAGTGACATGCCGTTGGGCATGGTCTTGAAATAGAAATTGAATTGAAATAGAAATTGAAATGTGACATGCCGGTGGACATTGTCTAGAAATTAAAAATTGAAATAGAAATTGAATTGAAATAGAAAATAAAAGTGATATGCCGGTGGGCATGGTTTTGAATTAGAAATTGAATTGAAATAGAAATTTAAAGTGACATGCCGTTGGGCATGGTCTTGAAATAGAAATTGAATTGAAATAGAAATTCAAATGTGACATGCCGTTGGGCATGGTCTAGAAAATAAAAGTGACATGCCAGTGGGCATGGTCTTGAATTAGAAATTGAATTGAAATAGAAATTTAAAGTGACATGCCGTTGGGCATGGTCTTGAAATAGAAATTGAATTGAAATAGAAATTGAAATGTGACATGCCGGTGGGCATGGTCTAGAAATTAAAAGTGACATGCCGTTGGGCATGGTCTTGAAATAGATATTGAATTTGTCTTGAAATAGAAATTGAAAAGTGACATGCCGTTGGGCATGGTTTTGAAATAGAAATTGAATTGAAATAGAAATTAAAATGTGACATGCCGGTGGGCATGGTCTAGAAATTAAAAGTGACATGCCGTTGGGCATGGTCTTGAAATAGAAATTGAATTTGTCTTGAAATAGAAATTGAAAAGTGACATGCCGTTGGGCATGGTCTTGAAATAGAAATTGAATTGAAATAGAAATTAAAATGTGACATGCCGGTGGGCATGGTCTAGAAATTAAAAGTGACATGCCGTTGGGCATTGTCTTGAAATAGAAATTGAATTGAAATAGAAATTGAAATGTGACATGCCGTTGGGCATGGTCTTGAATTAGAAATTGAATTGAAATAGAAAATAAAAATGACATGCCGGTGGGCATGGTCTTGAAATAGAAATTGAATTGAAATAGAAACTAAAATGTGACATGCCGGTGGGCATGGTCTACAAATTAAAAGTGACATGCCGGTGGGCATGGTCTTGAATTAGAAATTGAATTGCAATAGAAATTTAGAGTGACATGCCGTTGGGCATGGTCTTGAAATAGAAATTTAATTGAAATAGAAATTGAAATGTGACATGCCGGAGGGCATAGTCTAGAAATTAAAAGTGACATGCCGTTAGGCATGGTCTTGAAATAGAAATTGAATTTGTCGTGAAATAGAAATTGAAAAGTGACATGCCGTTGGGCATGGTCTTGAAATAGAAATTGAATTGAAATAGAAAATAAAAGTGATATGCCGGTGGGCATGGTCTTGAATTAGAAATTGAATTGAAATAGAAAATAAAAGTGACATGCCGTTGGGCATGGTCTTGAAATAGAAATTGAATTGAAATAGAAATTGAAATGTGACATGCCGGTGGGCATTGTCTAGAAATTAAAAGTGACATACCGTTAGGCATGGTCTTGAAATAGAAATTGAATTTGTCTTGAAATAGAAATTGAAAAGTGACATGCCGTTGGGCATGGCCTTGAAATAGAAATTGAATTGAAATAGAAAATAAAAGTGATATGCCGGTGGGCATGGTCTTGAATTAGAAATTGAATTGAAATAGAAATTTAAAGTGACATGCCGTTGGGCATGGTCTTGAAATAGAAATTGAATTGAAATAGAAATTGAAATGTGACATGCCGGTGCGCATTGTCTAGAAATTAAAAGTGACATGTCGTTGGGCATGGTCTTGAAATAGAAATTGAATTTGTCTTGAAATAGAAATTGAAAAGTGACATGCCGGTGGGCATGGTCTAGAAATGAAATGTGGCATGCCGGTGGGCATGGTCTAGAAATTGAAAAGTGACATGCCGTTGGGCATGGTCTAGAAAATAAAAGTGACATGTCGTTCGGCATGGTCTTGAAATAGAAATTGAATTGAAATAGAAATTGAAATGTGACATGCCGGTGGGCATGGTCTAGAAATTAAAAGTGACATGCCGTTAGGCATGGTCTTGAAATAGAAATTGAAAAGTGACATGCCGTTGGGCATGGTCTTGAAATAGAAATTGAATTGAAATAGAAATTAAAATGTGACATACCGGTGGGCATGGTCTAGAAATTAAAAGTGACATGCCGTTGGGCATGGTCTTGAAATAGAAATTGAAATGAAATAGAAATTGAAATGTGACATGCCGTTGGGCATGGTCTAGAAAATAAAAGTGACATGCCGGTGGGCATGGTCTTGAATTAGAAATTGAATTGAAATAGAAAATAAAAGTGACATGCCAGTGGGCATGGTCTTGAATTAGAAATTGAATTGAAATAGAAATTTAAAGTGACATGCCGTTGGGCATGGTCTTGAAATAGAAATTGAATTGAAATAGAAATTGAAATGTGACATGCCGGTGGGCATGGTCTAGAAATTAAAAGTGACATGCCGTTGGGCATGGTCTTGAAATAGATATTGAATTTGTCTTGAAATAGAAATTGAAAAGTGACATGCCGTTGGGCATGGTTTTGAAATAGAAATTGAATTGAAATAGAAATTAAAATGTGACATGCCGGTGGGCATGGTCTAGAAATTAAAAGTGACATGCCGTTGGGCATGGTCTTGAAATAGAAATTGAATTTGTCTTGAAATAGAAATTGAAAAGTGACATGCCGTTGGGCATGGTCTTGAAATAGAAATTGAATTGAAATAGAAATTAAAATGTGACATGCCGGTGGGCATGGTCTAGAAATTAAAAGTGACATGCCGTTGGGCATTGTCTTGAAATAGAAATTGAATTGAAATAGAAATTGAAATGTGACATGCCGTTGGGCATGGTCTTGAATTAGAAATTGAATTGAAATAGAAAATAAAAATGACATGCCGGTGGGCATGGTCTTGAAATAGAAATTGAATTGAAATAGAAACTAAAATGTGACATGCCGGTGGGCATGGTCTACAAATTAAAAGTGACATGCCGGTGGGCATGGTCTTGAATTAGAAATTGAATTGCAATAGAAATTTAGAGTGACATGCCGTTGGGCATGGTCTTGAAATAGAAATTTAATTGAAATAGAAATTGAAATGTGACATGCCGGAGGGCATAGTCTAGAAATTAAAAGTGACATGCCGTTAGGCATGGTCTTGAAATAGAAATTGAATTTGTCGTGAAATAGAAATTGAAAAGTGACATGCCGTTGGGCATGGTCTTGAAATAGAAATTGAATTGAAATAGAAAATAAAAGTGATATGCCGGTGGGCATGGTCTTGAATTAGAAATTGAATTGAAATAGAAAATAAAAGTGACATGCCGTTGGGCATGGTCTTGAAATAGAAATTGAATTGAAATAGAAATTGAAATGTGACATGCCGGTGGGCATTGTCTAGAAATTAAAAGTGACATACCGTTAGGCATGGTCTTGAAATAGAAATTGAATTTGTCTTGAAATAGAAATTGAAAAGTGACATGCCGTTGGGCATGGCCTTGAAATAGAAATTGAATTGAAATAGAAAATAAAAGTGATATGCCGGTGGGCATGGTCTTGAATTAGAAATTGAATTGAAATAGAAATTTAAAGTGACATGCCGTTGGGCATGGTCTTGAAATAGAAATTGAATTGAAATAGAAATTGAAATGTGACATGCCGGTGGGCATGGTCTAGAAATTAAAAGTGACATGCCGTTGGGCATGGTCTTGAAATAGATATTGAATTTGTCTTGAAATAGAAATTGAAAAGTGACATGCCGTTGGGCATGGTTTTGAAATAGAAATTGAATTGAAATAGAAATTAAAATGTGACATGCCGGTGGGCATGGTCTAGAAATTAAAAGTGACATGCCGTTGGGCATGGTCTTGAAATAGAAATTGAATTTGTCTTGAAATAGAAATTGAAAAGTGACATGCCGTTGGGCATGGTCTTGAAATAGAAATTGAATTGAAATAGAAATTAAAATGTGACATGCCGGTGGGCATGGTCTAGAAATTAAAAGTGACATGCCGTTGGGCATTGTCTTGAAATAGAAATTGAATTGAAATAGAAATTGAAATGTGACATGCCGTTGGGCATGGTCTTGAATTAGAAATTGAATTGAAATAGAAAATAAAAATGACATGCCGGTGGGCATGGTCTTGAAATAGAAATTGAATTGAAATAGAAACTAAAATGTGACATGCCGGTGGGCATGGTCTACAAATTAAAAGTGACATGCCGGTGGGCATGGTCTTGAATTAGAAATTGAATTGCAATAGAAATTTAGAGTGACATGCCGTTGGGCATGGTCTTGAAATAGAAATTTAATTGAAATAGAAATTGAAATGTGACATGCCGGAGGGCATAGTCTAGAAATTAAAAGTGACATGCCGTTAGGCATGGTCTTGAAATAGAAATTGAATTTGTCGTGAAATAGAAATTGAAAAGTGACATGCCGTTGGGCATGGTCTTGAAATAGAAATTGAATTGAAATAGAAAATAAAAGTGATATGCCGGTGGGCATGGTCTTGAATTAGAAATTGAATTGAAATAGAAAATAAAAGTGACATGCCGTTGGGCATGGTCTTGAAATAGAAATTGAATTGAAATAGAAATTGAAATGTGACATGCCGGTGGGCATTGTCTAGAAATTAAAAGTGACATACCGTTAGGCATGGTCTTGAAATAGAAATTGAATTTGTCTTGAAATAGAAATTGAAAAGTGACATGCCGTTGGGCATGGCCTTGAAATAGAAATTGAATTGAAATAGAAAATAAAAGTGATATGCCGGTGGGCATGGTCTTGAATTAGAAATTGAATTGAAATAGAAATTTAAAGTGACATGCCGTTGGGCATGGTCTTGAAATAGAAATTGAATTGAAATAGAAATTGAAATGTGACATGCCGGTGCGCATTGTCTAGAAATTAAAAGTGACATGTCGTTGGGCATGGTCTTGAAATAGAAATTGAATTTGTCTTGAAATAGAAATTGAAAAGTGACATGCCGGTGGGCATGGTCTAGAAATGAAATGTGGCATGCCGGTGGGCATGGTCTAGAAATTGAAAAGTGACATGCCGTTGGGCATGGTCTAGAAAATAAAAGTGACATGTCGTTCGGCATGGTCTTGAAATAGAAATTGAATTGAAATAGAAATTGAAATGTGACATGCCGGTGGGCATGGTCTAGAAATTAAAAGTGACATGCCGTTAGGCATGGTCTTGAAATAGAAATTGAAAAGTGACATGCCGTTGGGCATGGTCTTGAAATAGAAATTGAATTGAAATAGAAATTAAAATGTGACATACCGGTGGGCATGGTCTAGAAATTAAAAGTGACATGCCGTTGGGCATGGTCTTGAAATAGAAATTGAAATGAAATAGAAATTGAAATGTGACATGCCGTTGGGCATGGTCTAGAAAATAAAAGTGACATGCCGGTGGGCATGGTCTTGAATTAGAAATTGAATTGAAATAGAAAATAAAAGTGACATGCCAGTGGGCATGGTCTTGAATTAGAAATTGAATTGAAATAGAAATTTAAAGTGACATGCCGTTGGGCATGGTCTTGAAATAGAAATTGAATTGAAATAGAAATTGAAATGTGACATGCCGGTGGGCATGGTCTAGAAATTAAAAGTGACATGCCGTTGGGCATGGTCTTGAAATAGATATTGAATTTGTCTTGAAATAGAAATTGAAAAGTGACATGCCGTTGGGCATGGTTTTGAAATAGAAATTGAATTGAAATAGAAATTAAAATGTGACATGCCGGTGGGCATGGTCTAGAAATTAAAAGTGACATGCCGTTGGGCATGGTCTTGAAATAGAAATTGAATTTGTCTTGAAATAGAAATTGAAAAGTGACATGCCGTTGGGCATGGTCTTGAAATAGAAATTGAATTGAAATAGAAATTAAAATGTGACATGCCGGTGGGCATGGTCTAGAAATTAAAAGTGACATGCCGTTGGGCATTGTCTTGAAATAGAAATTGAATTGAAATAGAAATTGAAATGTGACATGCCGTTGGGCATGGTCTTGAATTAGAAATTGAATTGAAATAGAAAATAAAAATGACATGCCGGTGGGCATGGTCTTGAAATAGAAATTGAATTGAAATAGAAACTAAAATGTGACATGCCGGTGGGCATGGTCTACAAATTAAAAGTGACATGCCGGTGGGCATGGTCTTGAATTAGAAATTGAATTGCAATAGAAATTTAGAGTGACATGCCGTTGGGCATGGTCTTGAAATAGAAATTTAATTGAAATAGAAATTGAAATGTGACATGCCGGAGGGCATAGTCTAGAAATTAAAAGTGACATGCCGTTAGGCATGGTCTTGAAATAGAAATTGAATTTGTCGTGAAATAGAAATTGAAAAGTGACATGCCGTTGGGCATGGTCTTGAAATAGAAATTGAATTGAAATAGAAAATAAAAGTGATATGCCGGTGGGCATGGTCTTGAATTAGAAATTGAATTGAAATAGAAAATAAAAGTGACATGCCGTTGGGCATGGTCTTGAAATAGAAATTGAATTGAAATAGAAATTGAAATGTGACATGCCGGTGGGCATTGTCTAGAAATTAAAAGTGACATACCGTTAGGCATGGTCTTGAAATAGAAATTGAATTTGTCTTGAAATAGAAATTGAAAAGTGACATGCCGTTGGGCATGGCCTTGAAATAGAAATTGAATTGAAATAGAAAATAAAAGTGATATGCCGGTGGGCATGGTCTTGAATTAGAAATTGAATTGAAATAGAAATTTAAAGTGACATGCCGTTGGGCATGGTCTTGAAATAGAAATTGAATTGAAATAGAAATTGAAATGTGACATGCCGGTGCGCATTGTCTAGAAATTAAAAGTGACATGTCGTTGGGCATGGTCTTGAAATAGAAATTGAATTTGTCTTGAAATAGAAATTGAAAAGTGACATGCCGGTGGGCATGGTCTAGAAATGAAATGTGGCATGCCGGTGGGCATGGTCTAGAAATTGAAAAGTGACATGCCGTTGGGCATGGTCTAGAAAATAAAAGTGACATGTCGTTCGGCATGGTCTTGAAATAGAAATTGAATTGAAATAGAAATTGAAATGTGACATGCCGGTGGGCATGGTCTAGAAATTAAAAGTGACATGCCGTTAGGCATGGTCTTGAAATAGAAATTGAAAAGTGACATGCCGTTGGGCATGGTCTTGAAATAGAAATTGAATTGAAATAGAAATTAAAATGTGACATACCGGTGGGCATGGTCTAGAAATTAAAAGTGACATGCCGTTGGGCATGGTCATGAAATAGAAATTGAAATGAAATAGAAATTGAAATGTGACATGCCGTTGGGCATGGTCTAGAAAATAAAAGTGACATGCCGGTGGGCATGGTCTTGAATTAGAAATTGAATTGAAATAGAAAATAAAAGTGACATGCCAGTGGGCATGGTCTTGAATTAGAAATTGAATTGAAATAGAAATTTAAAGTGACATGCCGTTGGGCATGGTCTTGAAATAGAAATTGAATTGAAATAGAAATTGAAATGTGACATGCCGGTGGGCATGGTCTAGAAATTAAAAGTGACATGCCGTTGGGCATGGTCTTGAAATAGATATTGAATTTGTCTTGAAATAGAAATTGAAAAGTGACATGCCGTTGGGCATGGTCTTGAAATAGAAATTGAATTGAAATAGAAATTAAAATGTGACATGCCGGTGGGCATGGTCTAGAAATTAAAAGTGACATGCCGTTGGGCATGGTCTTGAAATAGAAATTGAATTTGTCTTGAAATAGAAATTGAAAAGTGACATGCCGTTGGGCATGGTCTTGAAATAGAAATTGAATTGAAATAGAAATTAAAATGTGACATGCCGGTGGGCATGGTCTAGAAATTAAAAGTGACATGCCGTTGGGCATTGTCTTGAAATACAAATTGAATTGAAATAGAAATTCAAATGTGACATGCCGTTGGGCATGGTCTAGAAAATAAAAGTGACATGCCGGTGGGCATGGTCTTGAATTAGAAATTGAATTGAAATAGAAAATAAAAGTGACATGCCGGTGGGCATGGTCTTGAATTAGAAATTGAATTGCAATAGAAATTTAGAGTGACATGCCGTTGGGCATGGTCTTGAAATAGAAATTTAATTGAAATAGAAATTGAAATGTGACATGCCGGAGGGCATAGTCTACAAATTAAAAGTGACATGCCGTTAGGCATGGTCTTGAAATAGAAATTGAATTTGTCGTGAAATAGAAATTGAAAAGTGACATGCCGTTGGGCATGGTCTTGAAATAGAAATTTAATTGAAATAGAAATTGAAATGTGACATGCCGGAGGGCATAGTCTACAAATTAAAAGTGACATGCCGTTAGGCATGGTCTTGAAATAGAAATTGAATTTGTCGTGAAATAGAAATTGAAAAGTGACATGCCGTTGGGCATGGTCTTGAAATAGAAATTGAATTGAAATAGAAAATAAAAGTGATATGCCGGTGGGCATGGTCTTGAATTAGAAATTGAATTGAAATAGAAAATAAAAGTGACATGCCGTTGGGCATGGTCTTGAAATAGAAATTGAATTGAAATAGAAATTGAAATGTGACATGCCGGTGGGCATGGTCTAGAAATTAAAAGTGACATGCCGTTGGGCATGGTCTTGAAATAGATATTGAATTTGTCTTGAAATAGAAATTGAAAAGTGACATGCCGTTGGGCATGGTCTTGAAATAGAAATTGAATTGAAATAGAAATTAAAATGTGACATGCCGGTGGGCATGGTCTAGAAATTAAAAGTGACATGCCGTTGGGCATGGTCTTGAAATAGAAATTGAATTTGTCTTGAAATAGAAATTGAAAAGTGACATGCCGTTGGGCATGGTCTTGAAATAGAAATTGAATTGAAATAGAAATTAAAATGTGACATGCCGGTGGGCATGGTCTAGAAATTAAAAGTGACATGCCGTTGGGCATTGTCTTGAAATACAAATTGAATTGAAATAGAAATTCAAATGTGACATGCCGTTGGGCATGGTCTAGAAAATAAAAGTGACATGCCGGTGGGCATGGTCTTGAATTAGAAATTGAATTGAAATAGAAAATAAAAGTGACATGCCGGTGGGCATGGTCTTGAATTAGAAATTGAATTGCAATAGAAATTTAGAGTGACATGCCGTTGGGCATGGTCTTGAAATAGAAATTTAATTGAAATAGAAATTGAAATGTGACATGCCGGTGGGCATTGTCTAGAAATTAAAAGTGACATACCGTTAGGCATGGTCTTGAAATAGAAATTGAATTTGTCTTGAAATAGAAATTGAAAAGTGACATGCCGTTGGGCATGGCCTTGAAATAGAAATTGAATTGAAATAGAAAATAAAAGTGATATGCCGGTGGGCATGGTCTTGAATTAGAAATTGAATTGAAATAGAAATTTAAAGTGACATGCCATTGGGCATGGTCTTGAAATAGAAATTGAATTGAAATGGAAATTGAAATGTGACATGCCGGTGCGCATTGTCTAGAAATTAAAAGTGACATGTCGTTGGGCATGGTCTTGAAATAGAAATTGAATTTGTCTTGAAATAGAAATTGAAAAGTGACATGCCGGTGGGCATGGTCTAGAAATGAAATGTGGCATGCCGGTGGGCATGGTCTAGAAATTGAAAAGTGACATACCGTTGGGCATGGTCTAGAAAATAAAAGTGACATGTCGTTCGGCATGGTCTTGAAATAGAAATTGAATTGAAATAGAAATTGAAATGTGACATGCCGGTGGGCATGGTCTAGAAATTAAAAGTGACATGCCGTTAGGCATGGTCTTGAAATAGAAATTGAATTTGTCTTGAAATAGAAATTGAAAAGTGACATGCCGTTGGGCATGGTCTTGAAATAGAAATTGAATTGAAATAGAAATTGAAATGTGACATGCCGGTGGGCATGGTCTAGAAATTAAAAGTGACATGCCGTTGGGCATGGTCTTGAAATAGATATTGAATTTGTCTTGAAATAGAAATTGAAAAGTGACATGCCGTTGGGCATGGTCTTGAAATAGAAATTGAATTGAAATAGAAATTAAAATGTGACATGCCGGTGGGCATGGTCTAGAAATTAAAAGTGACATGCCGTTGGGCATGGTCTTGAAATAGAAATTGAATTTGTCTTGAAATAGAAATTGAAAAGTGACATGCCGTTGGGCATGGTCTTGAAATAGAAATTGAATTGAAATAGAAATTAAAATGTGACATGCCGGTGGGCATGGTCTAGAAATTAAAAGTGACATGCCGTTGGGCATTGTCTTGAAATACAAATTGAATTGAAATAGAAATTCAAATGTGACATGCCGTTGGGCATGGTCTAGAAAATAAAAGTGACATGCCGGTGGGCATGGTCTTGAATTAGAAATTGAATTGAAATAGAAAATAAAAGTGACATGCCGGTGGGCATGGTCTTGAATTAGAAATTGAATTGCAATAGAAATTTAGAGTGACATGCCGTTGGGCATGGTCTTGAAATAGAAATTTAATTGAAATAGAAATTGAAATGTGACATGCCGGAGGGCATAGTCTAGAAATTAAAAGTGACATGCCGTTAGGCATGGTCTTGAAATAGAAATTGAATTTGTCGTGAAATATAAATTGAAAAGTGACATGCCGTTGGGCATGGTCTTGAAATAGAAATTGAATTGAAATAGAAAATAAAAGTGATATGCCGGTGGGCATGGTTTTGAATTAGAAATTGAATTGAAATAGAAATTTAAAGTGACATGCCGTTGGGCATGGTCTTGAAATAGAAATTGAATTGAAATAGAAATTGAAATGTGACATGCCGGTGGGCATTGTCTAGAAATTAAAAATTGAAATAGAAATTGAATTGAAATAGAAAATAAAAGTGATATGCCGGTGGGCATGGTTTTGAATTAGAAATTGAATTGAAATAGAAATTTAAAGTGACATGCCGTTGGGCATGGTCTTGAAATAGAAATTGAATTGAAATAGAAATTCAAATGTGACATGCCGTTGGGCATGGTCTAGAAAATAAAAGTGACATGCCGGTGGGCATGGTCTTGAATTAGAAATTGAATTGAAATAGAAAATAAAAGTGACATGCCAGTGGGCATGGTCTTGAATTAGAAATTGAATTGAAATAGAAATTTAAAGTGACATGCCGTTGGGCATGGTCTTGAAATAGAAATTGAATTGAAATAGAAATTGAAATGTGACATGCCGGTGGGCATGGTCTAGAAATTAAAAGTGACATGCCGTTGGGCATGGTCTTGAAATAGATATTGAATTTGTCTTGAAATAGAAATTGAAAAGTGACATGCCGTTGGGCATGGTCTTGAAATAGAAATTGAATTGAAATAGAAATTAAAATGTGACATGCCGGTGGGCATGGTCTAGAAATTAAAAGTGACATGCCGTTGGGCATGGTCTTGAAATAGAAATTGAATTTGTCTTGAAATAGAAATTGAAAAGTGACATGCCGTTGGGCATGGTCTTGAAATAGAAATTGAATTGAAATAGAAATTAAAATGTGACATGCCGGTGGGCATGGTCTAGAAATTAAAAGTGACATGCCGTTGGGCATTGTCTTGAAATACAAATTGAATTGAAATAGAAATTCAAATGTGACATGCCGTTGGGCATGGTCTAGAAAATAAAAGTGACATGCCGGTGGGCATGGTCTTGAATTAGAAATTCAATTGAAATAGAAAATAAAAGTGACATGCCGGTGGGCATGGTCTTGAATTAGAAATTGAATTGCAATAGAAATTTAGAGTGACATGCCGTTGGGCATGGTCTTGAAATAGAAATTTAATTGAAATAGAAATTGAAATGTGACATGCCGGAGGGCATAGTCTAGAAATTAAAAGTGACATGCCGTTAGGCATGGTCTTGAAATAGAAATTGAATTTGTCGTGAAATATAAATTGAAAAGTGACATGCCGTTGGGCATGGTCTTGAAATAGAAATTGAATTGAAATAGAAAATAAAAGTGATATGCCGGTGGGCATGGTTTTGAATTAGAAATTGAATTGAAATAGAAATTTAAAGTGACATGCCGTTGGGCATGGTCTTGAAATAGAAATTGAATTGAAATAGAAATTGAAATGTGACATGCCGGTGGGCATTGTCTAGAAATTAAAAGTGACATACCGTTAGGCATGGTCTTGAAATAGAAATTGAATTTGTCTTGAAATAGAAATTGAAAAGTGACATGTCGTTGGGCATGGCCTTGAAATAGAAATTGAATTGAAATAGAAAATAAAAGTGATATGCCGGTGGGCATGGTCTAGAAATTAAAAGTGACATGCCGTTGGGCATGGTCTTGAAATAGAAATTGAAATGAAATAGAAATTGAAATGTGACATGCCGTTGGGCATGGTCTTGAATTAGAAATTGAATTGAAATAGAAAATAAAAGTGACATGCCGGTGGGCATGGTCTTGAAATAGAAATTGAATTGAAATAGAAACTAAAATGTGACATGCCGGTGGGCATGGTCTACAAATTAAAAGTGACATGCCGGTGGGCATGGTCTTGAATTAGAAATTGAATTGCAATAGAAATTTAGAGTGACATGCCGTTGGGCATGGTCTTGAAATAGAAATTTAATTGAAATAGAAATTGAAATGTGACATGCCGGAGGGCATAGTCTAGAAATTAAAAGTGACATGCCGTTAGGCATGGTCTTGAAATAGAAATTGAATTTGTCGTGAAATAGAAATTGAAAAGTGACATGCCGTTGGGCATGGTCTTGAAATAGAAATTGAATTGAAATAGAAAATAAAAGTGATATGCCGGTGGGCATGGTCTTGAAATAGAAATTGAATTGAAATAGAAAATAAAAGTGATATGCCGGTGGGCATGGTCTTGAATTAGAAATTGAATTGAAATAGAAAATAAAAGTGACATGCCGTTGGGCATGGTCTTGAAATAGAAATTGAATTGAAATAGAAATTGAAATGTGACATGCCGGTGGGCATTGTCTAGAAATTAAAAGTGACATACCGTTAGGCATGGTCTTGAAATAGAAATTGAATTTGTCTTGAAATAGAAATTGAAAAGTGACATGCCGTTGGGCATGGCCTTGAAATAGAAATTGAATTGAAATAGAAAATAAAAGTGATATGCCGGTGGGCATGGTCTTGAATTAGAAATTGAATTGAAATAGAAATTTAAAGTGACATGCCATTGGGCATGGTCTTGAAATAGAAATTGAATTGAAATAGAAATTGAAATGTGACATGCCGGTGCGCATTGTCTAGAAATCAAAAGTGACATGTCGTTGGGCATGGCCTTGAAATAGAAATTGAATTTGTCTTGAAATAGAAATTGAAAAGTGACATGCCGGTGGGCATGGTCTAGAAATGAAATGTGGCATGCCGGTGGGCATGGTCTAGAAATTGAAAAGTGACATGCCGTTGGGCATGGTCTAGAAAATAAAAGTGACATGTCGTTCGGCATGGTCTTGAAATAGAAATTGAATTGAAATAGAAATTGAAATGTGACATGCCGGTGGGCATGGTCTAGAAATTAAAAGTGACATGCCGTTAGGCATGGTCTTGAAATAGAAATTGAATTTGTCTTGAAATAGAAATTGAAAAGTGACATGCCGTTGGGCATGGTCTTGAAATAGAAATTGAATTGAAATAGAAATTGAAATGTGACATGCCGGTGGGCATGGTCTAGAAATTAAAAGTGACATGCCGTTGGGCATGGTCTTGAAATAGATATTGAATTTGTCTTGAAATAGAAATTGAAAAGTGACATGCCGTTGGGCATGGTCTTGAAATAGAAATTGAATTGAAATAGAAATTAAAATGTGACATGCCGGTGGGCATGGTCTAGAAATTAAAACTGACATGCCGTTGGGCATGGTCTTGAAATAGAAATTGAATTTGTCTTGAAATAGAAATTGAAAAGTGACATGCCGTTGGGCATGGTCTTGAAATAGAAATTGAATTGAAATAGAAATTAAAATGTGACATGCCGGTGGGCATGGTCTAGAAATTAAAAGTGACATGCCGTTGGGCATTGTCTTGAAATACAAATTGAATTGAAATAGAAATTCAAATGTGACATGCCGTTGGGCATGGTCTAGAAAATAAAAGTGACATGCCGGTGGGCATGGTCTTGAATTAGAAATTGAATTGAAATAGAAAATAAAAGTGACATGCCGGTGGGCATGGTCTTGAATTAGAAATTGAATTGCAATAGAAATTTAGAGTGACATGCCGTTGGGCATGGTCTTGAAATAGAAATTTAATTGAAATAGAAATTGAAATGTGACATGCCGGAGGGCATAGTCTAGAAATTAAAAGTGACATGCCGTTAGGCATGGTCTTGAAATAGAAATTGAATTTGTCGTGAAATATAAATTGAAAAGTGACATGCCGTTGGGCATGGTCTTGAAATAGAAATTGAATTGAAATAGAAAATAAAAGTGATATGCCGGTGGGCATGGTTTTGAATTAGAAATTGAATTGAAATAGAAATTTAAAGTGACATGCCGTTGGGCATGGTCTTGAAATAGAAATTGAATTGAAATAGAAATTGAAATGTGACATGCCGGTGGGCATTGTCTAGAAATTAAAAGTGACATACCGTTAGGCATGGTCTTGAAATAGAAATTGAATTTGTCTTGAAATAGAAATTGAAAAGTGACATGTCGTTGGGCATGGCCTTGAAATAGAAATTGAATTGAAATAGAAAATAAAAGTGATATGCCGGTGGGCATGGTCTAGAAATTAAAAGTGACATGCCGTTGGGCATGGTCTTGAAATAGAAATTGAATTGAAATAGAAATTGAAATGTGACATGCCGTTGGGCATGGTCTTGAATTAGAAATTGAATTGAAATAGAAAATAAAAATGACATGCCGGTGGGCATGGTCTTGAAATAGAAATTGAATTGAAATAGAAACTAAAATGTGACATGCCGGTGGGCATGGTCTACAAATTAAAAGTGACATGCCGGTGGGCATGGTCTTGAATTAGAAATTGAATTGCAATAGAAATTTAGAGTGACATGCCGTTGGGCATGGTCTTGAAATAGAAATTTAATTGAAATAGAAATTGAAATGTGACATGCCGGAGGGCATAGTCTAGAAATTAAAAGTGACATGCCGTTAGGCATGGTCTTGAAATAGAAATTGAATTTGTCGTGAAATAGAAATTGAAAAGTGACATGCCGTTGGGCATGGTCTTGAAATAGAAATTGAATTGAAATAGAAAATAAAAGTGAAATGCCGGTGGGCATGGTCTTGAATTAGAAATTGAATTGAAATAGAAAATAAAAGTGACATGCCGTTGGGCATGGTCTTGAAATAGAAATTGAATTGAAATAGAAATTGAAATGTGACATGCCGGTGGGCATTGTCTAGAAATTAAAAGTGACATACCGTTAGGCATGGTCTTGAAATAGAAATTGAATTTGTCTTGAAATAGAAATTGAAAAGTGACATGCCGTTGGGCATGGCCTTGAAATAGAAATTGAATTGAAATAGAAAATAAAAGTGATATGCCGGTGGGCATGGTCTTGAATTAGAAATTGAATTGAAATAGAAATTTAAAGTGACATGCCGTTGGGCATGGTCTTGAAATAGAAATTGAATTGAAATAGAAATTGAAATGTGACATGCCGGTGCGCATTGTCTAGAAATTAAAAGTGACATGTCGTTGGGCATGGTCTTGAAATAGAAATTGAATTTGTCTTGAAATAGAAATTGAAAAGTGACATGCCGGTGGGCATGGTCTAGAAATGAAATGTGGCATGCCGGTGGGCATGGTCTAGAAATTGAAAAGTGACATGCCGTTGGGCATGGTCTAGAAAATAAAAGTGACATGTCGTTCGGCATGGTCTTGAAATAGAAATTGAATTGAAATAGAAATTGAAATGTGACATGCCGGTGGGCATGGTCTAGAAATTAAAAGTGACATGCCGTTAGGCATGGTCTTGAAATAGAAATTGAAAAGTGACATGCCGTTGGGCATGGTCTTGAAATAGAAATTGAATTGAAATAGAAATTAAAATGTGACATACCGGTGGGCATGGTCTAGAAATTAAAAGTGACATGCCGTTGGGCATGGTCTTGAAATAGAAATTGAAATGAAATAGAAATTGAAATGTGACATGCCGTTGGGCATGGTCTAGAAAATAAAAGTGACATGCCGGTGGGCATGGTCTTGAATTAGAAATTGAATTGAAATAGAAAATAAAAGTGACATGCCAGTGGGCATGGTCTTGAATTAGAAATTGAATTGAAATAGAAATTTAAAGTGACATGCCGTTGGGCATGGTCTTGAAATAGAAATTGAATTGAAATAGAAATTGAAATGTGACATGCCGGTGGGCATGGTCTAGAAATTAAAAGTGACATGCCGTTGGGCATGGTCTTGAAATAGATATTGAATTTGTCTTGAAATAGAAATTGAAAAGTGACATGCCGTTGGGCATGGTCTTGAAATAGAAATTGAATTGAAATAGAAATTAAAATGTGACATGCCGGTGGGCATGGTCTAGAAATTAAAAGTGACATGCCGTTGGGCATGGTCTTGAAATAGAAATTGAATTTGTCTTGAAATAGAAATTGAAAAGTGACATGCCGTTGGGCATGGTCTTGAAATAGAAATTGAATTGAAATAGAAATTAAAATGTGACATGCCGGTGGGCATGGTCTAGAAATTAAAAGTGACATGCCGTTGGGCATTGTCTTGAAATACAAATTGAATTGAAATAGAAATTCAAATGTGACATGCCGTTGGGCATGGTCTAGAAAATAAAAGTGACATGCCGGTGGGCATGGTCTTGAATTAGAAATTGAATTGAAATAGAAAATAAAAGTGACATGCCGGTGGGCATGGTCTTGAATTAGAAATTGAATTGCAATAGAAATTTAGAGTGACATGCCGTTGGGCATGGTCTTGAAATAGAAATTTAATTGAAATAGAAATTGAAATGTGACATGCCGGAGGGCATAGTCTACAAATTAAAAGTGACATGCCGTTAGGCATGGTCTTGAAATAGAAATTGAATTTGTCGTGAAATAGAAATTGAAAAGTGACATGCCGTTGGGCATGGTCTTGAAATAGAAATTTAATTGAAATAGAAATTGAAATGTGACATGCCGGAGGGCATAGTCTACAAATTAAAAGTGACATGCCGTTAGGCATGGTCTTGAAATAGAAATTGAATTTGTCGTGAAATAGAAATTGAAAAGTGACATGCCGTTGGGCATGGTCTTGAAATAGAAATTGAATTGAAATAGAAAATAAAAGTGATATGCCGGTGGGCATGGTCTTGAATTAGAAATTGAATTGAAATAGAAAATAAAAGTGACATGCCGTTGGGCATGGTCTTGAAATAGAAATTGAATTGAAATAGAAATTGAAATGTGACATGCCGGTGGGCATGGTCTAGAAATTAAAAGTGACATGCCGTTGGGCATGGTCTTGAAATAGATATTGAATTTGTCTTGAAATAGAAATTGAAAAGTGACATGCCGTTGGGCATGGTCTTGAAATAGAAATTGAATTGAAATAGAAATTAAAATGTGACATGCCGGTGGGCATGGTCTAGAAATTAAAAGTGACATGCCGTTGGGCATGGTCTTGAAATAGAAATTGAATTTGTCTTGAAATAGAAATTGAAAAGTGACATGCCGTTGGGCATGGTCTTGAAATAGAAATTGAATTGAAATAGAAATTAAAATGTGACATGCCGGTGGGCATGGTCTAGAAATTAAAAGTGACATGCCGTTGGGCATTGTCTTGAAATACAAATTGAATTGAAATAGAAATTCAAATGTGACATGCCGTTGGGCATGGTCTAGAAAATAAAAGTGACATGCCGGTGGGCATGGTCTTGAATTAGAAATTGAATTGAAATAGAAAATAAAAGTGACATGCCGGTGGGCATGGTCTTGAATTAGAAATTGAATTGCAATAGAAATTTAGAGTGACATGCCGTTGGGCATGGTCTTGAAATAGAAATTTAATTGAAATAGAAATTGAAATGTGACATGCCGGTGGGCATTGTCTAGAAATTAAAAGTGACATACCGTTAGGCATGGTCTTGAAATAGAAATTGAATTTGTCTTGAAATAGAAATTGAAAAGTGACATGCCGTTGGGCATGGCCTTGAAATAGAAATTGAATTGAAATAGAAAATAAAAGTGATATGCCGGTGGGCATGGTCTTGAATTAGAAATTGAATTGAAATAGAAATTTAAAGTGACATGCCATTGGGCATGGTCTTGAAATAGAAATTGAATTGAAATGGAAATTGAAATGTGACATGCCGGTGCGCATTGTCTAGAAATTAAAAGTGACATGTCGTTGGGCATGGTCTTGAAATAGAAATTGAATTTGTCTTGAAATAGAAATTGAAAAGTGACATGCCGGTGGGCATGGTCTAGAAATGAAATGTGGCATGCCGGTGGGCATGGTCTAGAAATTGAAAAGTGACATGCCGTTGGGCATGGTCTAGAAAATAAAAGTGACATGTCGTTCGGCATGGTCTTGAAATAGAAATTGAATTGAAATAGAAATTGAAATGTGACATGCCGGTGGGCATGGTCTAGAAATTAAAAGTGACATGCCGTTAGGCATGGTCTTGAAATAGAAATTGAATTTGTCTTGAAATAGAAATTGAAAAGTGACATGCCGTTGGGCATGGTCTTGAAATAGAAATTGAATTGAAATAGAAATTGAAATGTGACATGCCGGTGGGCATGGTCTAGAAATTAAAAGTGACATGCCGTTGGGCATGGTCTTGAAATAGATATTGAATTTGTCTTGAAATAGAAATTGAAAAGTGACATGCCGTTGGGCATGGTCTTGAAATAGAAATTGAATTGAAATAGAAATTAAAATGTGACATGCCGGTGGGCATGGTCTAGAAATTAAAAGTGACATGCCGTTGGGCATGGTCTTGAAATAGAAATTGAATTGAAATAGAAATTAAAATGTGACATGCCGGTGGGCATGGTCTAGAAATTAAAAGTGACATGCCGTTGGGCATTGTCTTGAAATACAAATTGAATTGAAATAGAAATTCAAATGTGACATGCCGTTGGGCATGGTCTAGAAAATAAAAGTGACATGCCGGTGGGCATGGTCTTGAATTAGAAATTGAATTGAAATAGAAAATAAAAGTGACATGCCGGTGGGCATGGTCTTGAATTAGAAATTGAATTGCAATAGAAATTTAGAGTGACATGCCGTTGGGCATGGTCTTGAAATAGAAATTTAATTGAAATAGAAATTGAAATGTGACATGCCGGAGGGCATAGTCTAGAAATTAAAAGTGACATGCCGTTAGGCATGGTCTTGAAATAGAAATTGAATTTGTCGTGAAATATAAATTGAAAAGTGACATGCCGTTGGGCATGGTCTTGAAATAGAAATTGAATTGAAATAGAAAATAAAAGTGATATGCCGGTGGGCATGGTTTTGAATTAGAAATTGAATTGAAATAGAAATTTAAAGTGACATGCCGTTGGGCATGGTCTTGAAATAGAAATTGAATTGAAATAGAAATTGAAATGTGACATGCCGGTGGGCATTGTCTAGAAATTAAAAATTGAAATAGAAATTGAATTGAAATAGAAAATAAAAGTGATATGCCGGTGGGCATGGTTTTGAATTAGAAATTGAATTGAAATAGAAATTTAAAGTGACATGCCGTTGGGCATGGTCTTGAAATAGAAATTGAATTGAAATAGAAATTCAAATGTGACATGCCGTTGGGCATGGTCTAGAAAATAAAAGTGACATGCCGGTGGGCATGGTCTTGAATTAGAAATTGAATTGAAATAGAAAATAAAAGTGACATGCCAGTGGGCATGGTCTTGAATTAGAAATTGAATTGAAATAGAAATTTAAAGTGACATGCCGTTGGGCATGGTCTTGAAATAGAAATTGAATTGAAATAGAAATTGAAATGTGACATGCCGGTGGGCATGGTCTAGAAATTAAAAGTGACATGCCGTTGGGCATGGTCTTGAAATAGATATTGAATTTGTCTTGAAATAGAAATTGAAAAGTGACATGCCGTTGGGCATGGTCTTGAAATAGAAATTGAATTGAAATAGAAATTAAAATGTGACATGCCGGTGGGCATGGTCTAGAAATTAAAAGTGACATGCCGTTGGGCATGGTCTTGAAATAGAAATTGAATTTGTCTTGAAATAGAAATTGAAAAGTGACATGCCGTTGGGCATGGTCTTGAAATAGAAATTGAATTGAAATAGAAATTAAAATGTGACATGCCGGTGGGCATGGTCTAGAAATTAAAAGTGACATGCCGTTGGGCATTGTCTTGAAATACAAATTGAATTGAAATAGAAATTCAAATGTGACATGCCGTTGGGCATGGTCTAGAAAATAAAAGTGACATGCCGGTGGGCATGGTCTTGAATTAGAAATTCAATTGAAATAGAAAATAAAAGTGACATGCCGGTGGGCATGGTCTTGAATTAGAAATTGAATTGCAATAGAAATTTAGAGTGACATGCCGTTGGGCATGGTCTTGAAATAGAAATTTAATTGAAATAGAAATTGAAATGTGACATGCCGGAGGGCATAGTCTAGAAATTAAAAGTGACATGCCGTTAGGCATGGTCTTGAAATAGAAATTGAATTTGTCGTGAAATATAAATTGAAAAGTGACATGCCGTTGGGCATGGTCTTGAAATAGAAATTGAATTGAAATAGAAAATAAAAGTGATATGCCGGTGGGCATGGTTTTGAATTAGAAATTGAATTGAAATAGAAATTTAAAGTGACATGCCGTTGGGCATGGTCTTGAAATAGAAATTGAATTGAAATAGAAATTGAAATGTGACATGCCGGTGGGCATTGTCTAGAAATTAAAAGTGACATACCGTTAGGCATGGTCTTGAAATAGAAATTGAATTTGTCTTGAAATAGAAATTGAAAAGTGACATGTCGTTGGGCATGGCCTTGAAATAGAAATTGAATTGAAATAGAAAATAAAAGTGATATGCCGGTGGGCATGGTCTAGAAATTAAAAGTGACATGCCGTTGGGCATGGTCTTGAAATAGAAATTGAAATTAAATAGAAATTGAAATGTGACATGCCGTTGGGCATGGTGTTGAATTAGAAATTGAATTGAAATAGAAAATAAAAGTGACATGCCGGTGGGCATGGTCTTGAAATAGAAATTGAATTGAAATAGAAACTAAAATGTGACATGCCGGTGGGCATGGTCTACAAATTAAAAGTGACATGCCGGTGGGCATGGTCTTGAATTAGAAATTGAATTGCAATAGAAATTTAGAGTGACATGCCGTTGGGCATGGTCTTGAAATAGAAATTTAATTGAAATAGAAATTGAAATGTGACATGCCGGAGGGCATAGTCTAGAAATTAAAAGTGACATGCCGTTAGGCATGGTCTTGAAATAGAAATTGAATTTGTCGTGAAATAGAAATTGAAAAGTGACATGCCGTTGGGCATGGTCTTGAAATAGAAATTGAATTGAAATAGAAAATAAAAGTGATATGCCGGTGGGCATGGTCTTGAATTAGAAATTGAATTGAAATAGAAAATAAAAATGACATGCCGTTGGGCATGGTCTTGAAATAGAAATTGAATTGAAATAGAAATTGAAATGTGACATGCCGGTGGGCATTGTCTAGAAATTAAAAGTGACATACCGTTAGGCATGGTCTTGAAATAGAAATTGAATTTGTCTTGAAATAGAAATTGAAAAGTGACATGCCGTTGGGCATGGCCTTGAAATAGAAATTGAATTGAAATAGAAAATAAAAGTGATATGCCGGTGGGCATGGTCTTGAATTAGAAATTGAATTGAAATAGAAATTTAAAGTGACATGCCGTTGGGCATGGTCTTGAAATAGAAATTGAATTGAAATAGAAATTGAAATGTGACATGCCGGTGCTCATTGTCTAGAAATTAAAAGTGACATGTCGTTGGGCATGGTCTTGAAATAGAAATTGAATTTGTCTTGAAATAGAAATTGAAAAGTGACATGCCGGTGGGCATGGTCTAGAAATGAAATGTGGCATGCCGGTGGGCATGGTCTAGAAATTGAAAAGTGACATGCCGTTGGGCATGGTCTAGAAAATAAAAGTGACATGTCGTTCGGCATGGTCTTGAAATAGAAATTGAATTGAAATAGAAATTGAAATGTGACATGCCGGTGGGCATGGTCTAGAAATTAAAAGTGACATGCCGTTAGGCATGGTCTTGAAATAGAAATTGAATTTGTCTTGAAATAGAAATTGAAAAGTGACATGCCGTTGGGCATGGTCTTGAAATAGAAATTGAATTGAAATAGAAATTAAAATGTGACATACCGGTGGGCATGGTCTAGAAATTAAAAGTGACATGCCGTTGGGCATGGTCTTGAAATAGAAATTGAAATGAAATAGAAATTGAAATGTGACATGCCGTTGGGCATGGTCTAGAAAATAAAAGTGACATGCCGGTGGGCATGGTCTTGAATTAGAAATTGAATTGAAATAGAAAATAAAAGCGACATGCCGGTGGGCATGGTCTTGAATTAGAAATTGAATTGAAATAGAAATTTAAAGTGACATGCCGTTGGGCATGGTCTTGAAATAGAAATTGAATTGAAATAGAAATTGAAATGTGACATGCCGGTGGGCATGGTCTAGAAATTAAAAGTGACATGCCGTTGGGCATGGTCTTGAAATAGATATTGAATTTGTCTTGAAATAGAAATTGAAAAGTGACATGCCGTTGGGCATGGTCTTGAAATAGAAATTGAATTGAAATAGAAATTAAAATGTGACATGCCGGTGGGCATGGTCTAGAAATTAAAAGTGACATGCCGTTGGGCATTGTCTTGAAATACAAATTGAATTCAAATAGAAATTCAAATGTGACATGCCGTTGGGCATGGTCTAGAAAATAAAAGTGACATGCCGGTGGGCATGGTCTTGAATTAGAAATTCAATTGAAATAGAAAATAAAAGTGACATGCCGGTGGGCATGGTCTTGAATTAGAAATTGAATTGCAATAGAAATTTAGAGTGACATGCCGTTGGGCATGGTCTTGAAATAGAAATTTAATTGAAATAGAAATTGAAATGTGACATGCCGGAGGGCATAGTCTAGAAATTAAAAGTGACATGCCGTTAGGCATGGTCTTGAAATAGAAATTGAATTTGTCGTGAAATAGAAATTGAAAAGTGACATGCCGTTGGGCATGGTCTTGAAATAGAAATTGAATTGAAATAGAAAATAAAAGTGATATGCCGGTGGGCATGGTCTTGAATTAGAAATTGAATTGAAATAGAAATTTAAAGTGACATGCCGTTGGGCATGGTCTTGAAATAGAAATTGAATTGAAATAGAAATTGAAATGTGACATGCCGGTGGGCATTGTCTAGAAATTAAAAGTGACATACCGTTAGGCATGGTCTTGAAATAGAAATTGAATTTGTCTTGAAATAGAAATTGAAAAGTGACATGCCGTTGGGCATGGCCTTGAAATAGAAATTGAATTGAAATAGAAAATAAAAGTGATATGCCGATGGGCATGGTCTAGAAATTAAAAGTGACATGCCGTTGGGCATGGTCTTGAAATAGAAATTGAATTGAAATAGAAATTGAAATGTGACATGCCGTTGGGCATGGTCTAGAAAATAAAAGTGACATGCCGGTGGGCATGGTCTTGAATTAGAAATTGAATTGAAATAGAAAATAAAAGTGACATACCGGTGGGCATGGTCTTGAAATAGAAATTGAATTGAAATAGAAACTAAAATGTGACATGCCGGTGGGCATGGTCTATAAATTAAAAGTGACATGCCGGTGGGCATGGTCTTGAATTAGAAATTGAATTGCAATAGAAATTTAGAGTGACATGCCGTTGGGCATGGTCTTGAAATAGAAATATAATTGAAATAGAAATTGAAATGTGACATGCCGGAGGGCATAGTCTAGAAATTAAAAGTGACATGCCGTTAGGCATGGTCTTGAAATAGAAATTGAATTTGTCCTGAAATAGAAATTGAAAAGTGACATGCCGTTGGGCATGGTCTTGAAATAGAAATTGAATTGAAATAGAAAATAAAAGTGAAATGCCGGTGGGCATGGTCTTGAATTAGAAATTGAATAGAAATAGAAAATAAAAGTGACATGCCGTTGGGCATGGTCTTGAAATAGAAATTGAATTGAAATAGAAATTGAAATGTGACATGCCGGTGGGCATTGTCTAGAAATTAAAAGTGACATACCGTTAGGCATGGTCTTGAAATAGAAATTGAATTTGTCTTGAAATAGAAATTGAAAAGTGACATGCCGTTGGGCATGGCCTTGAAATAGAAATTGAATTGAAATAGAAAATAAAAATGATATGCCAGTGGGCATGGTCTTGAATTAGAAATTGAATTGAAATAGAAATTTAAAGTGACATGCCGTTGGGCATGGTCTTGAAATAGAAATTGAATTGAAATAGAAATTGAAATGTGACATGCCGGTGCGCATTGTCTAGAAATTAAAAGTGACATGTCGTTGGGCATGGTCTTGAAATAGAAATTGAATTTGTCTTGAAATAGAAATTGAAAAGTGACATGCCGGTGGGCATGGTCTAGAAATGAAATGTGGCATGCCGGTGGGCATGGTCTAGAAATTGAAAAGTGACATGCCGTTGGGCATGGTCTAGAAAATAAAAGTGACATGTCGTTCGGCATGGTCTTGAAATAGAAATTGAATTCAAATAGAAATTGAAATGTGACATGCCGGTGGGCATGGTCTAGAAATTAAAAGTGACATGCCGTTAGGCATGGTCTTGAAATAGAAATTGAATTTGTCTTGAAATAGAAATTGAAAAGTGACATGCCGTTGGGCATGGTCTTGAAATAGAAATTGAATTGAAATAGAAATTAAAATGTGACATACCGGTGGGCATGGTCTAGAAATTAAAAGTGACATGCCGTTGGGCATGGTCTTGAAATAGAAATTGAAATGAAATAGAAATTGAAATGTGACATGTCGTTGGGCATGGTCTAGAAAATAAAAGTGACATGCCGGTGGGCATGGTCTTGAATTAGAAATTGAATTAAAATAGAAAATAAAAGTGACATGCCAGTGGGCATGGTCTTGAATTAGAAATTGAATTGAAATAGAAATTTAAAGTGACATGCCGTTGGGCATGGTCTTGAAATAGAAATTGAATTGAAATAGAAATTGAAATGTGACATGCCGGTGGGCATGGTCTAGAAATTAAAAGTGACATGCCGTTGGGCATGGTCTTGAAATAGATATTGAATTTGTCTTGAAATAGAAATTGAAAAGTGACATGCCGTTGGGCATGGTCTTGAAATAGAAATTGAATTGAAATAGAAATTAAAATGTGACATGCCGGTGGGCATGGTCTAGAAATTAAAAGTGACATGCCGTTGGGCATGGTCTTGAAATAGAAATTGAATTTGTCTTGAAATAGAAATTGAAAAGTGACATGCCGTTGGGCATGGTCTTGAAATAGAAATTGAATGGAAATAGAAATTAAAATGTGACATGCCGGTGGGCATGGTCTAGAAATTAAAAGTGACATGCCGTTGGGCATTGTCTTGAAATACAAATTGAATTGAAATAGAAATTCAAATGTGACATGCCGTTGGGCATGGTCTAGAAAATAAAAGTGACATGCCGGTGGGATGGTCTTGAATTAGAAATTCAATTGAAATAGAAAATAAAAGTGACATGCCGGTGGGCATGGTCTTGAATTAGAAATTGAATTGCAATAGAAATTTAGAGTGACATGCCGTTGGGCATGGTCTTGAAATAGAAATTTAATTGAAATAGAAATTGAAATGTGACATGCCGGAGGGCATAGTCTAGAAATTAAAAGTGACATGTCGTTAGGCATGGTCTTGAAATAGAAATTGAATTTGTCGTGAAATAGAAATTGAAAAGTGACATGCTGTTGGGCATGGTCTTGAAATAGAAATTGAATTGAAATAGAAAATAAAAGTGATATGCCGGTGGGCATGGTCTTGAATTAGAAATTGAATTGAAATAGAAATTTAAAGTGACATGCCGTTGGGCATGGTCTTGAAATAGAAATTGAATTGAAATAGAAATTGAAATGTGACATGCCGGTGGGCATTGTCTAGAAATTAAAAGTGACATACCGTTAGGCATGGTCTTGAAATAGAAATTGAATTTGTCTTGAAATAGAAATTGAAAAGTGACATGTCGTTGGGCATGGCCTTGAAATAGAAATTGAATTGAAATAGAAAATAAAAGTGATATGCCGGTGGGCATGGTCTAGAAATTAAAAGTGACATGCCGTTGGGCATGGTCTTGAAATAGAAATTGAATTGAAATAGAAATTGAAATGTGACATGCCGTTGGGCATGGTCTTGAATTAGAAATTGAATTGAAATAGAAAATAAAAGTGACATGCCGGTGGGCATGGTCTTGAAATAGAAATTGAATTGAAATAGAAAATAAAATGTGACATGCCGGTGGGCATGGTCTATAAATTAAAAGTGACATGCCGGTGGGCATGGTCTTGAATTAGAAATTGAATTGCAATAGAAATTTAGAGTGACATGCCGTTGGGCATGGTCTTGAAATAGAAATTTAATTGAAATAGAAATTGAAATGTGACATGCCGGAGGGCATAGTCTAGAAATTAAAAGTGACATGCTGTTAGGCATGGTCTTGAAATAGAAATTGAATTTGTCGTGAAATAGAAATTGAAAAGTGACATGCCGTTGGGCATGGTCTTGAAATAGAAATTGAATTGAAATAGAAAATAAAAGTGATATGCCGGTGGGCATGGTCTTGAATTAGAAATTGAATTGAAATAGAAAATAAAAGTGACATGCCGTTGGGCATGGTCTTGAAATAGAAATTGAATTGAAATAGAAATTGAAATGTGACATGCCGGTGGGCATTGTCTAGAAATTAAAAGTGACATACCGTTAGGCATGGTCTTGAAATAGAAATTGAATTTGTCTTGAAATAGAAATTGAAAAGTGACATGCCGTTGGGCATGGCCTTGAAATAGAAATTGAATTGAAATAGAAAATAAAAGTGATATGCCGGTGGGCATGGTCTTGAATTAGAAATTGAATTGAAATAGAAATTTAAAGGGACATGCCGTTGGGCATGGTCTTGAAATAGAAATTGAATTGAAATAGAAATTGAAATGTGACATGCCGGTGCGCATTGTCTAGAAATTAAAAGTGACATGTCGTTGGGCATGGTCTTGAAATAGAAATTGAATTTGTCTTGAAATAGAAATTGAAAAGTGACATGCCGGTGGGCATGGTCTAGAAATGAAATGTGGCATGCCGGTGGGCATGGTCTAGAAATTGAAAAGTGACATGCCGTTGGGCATGGTCTAGAAAATAAAAGTGACATGTCGTTCGGCATGGTCTTGAAATAGAAATTGAATTGAAATAGAAATTGAAATGTGACATGCCGGTGGGCATGGTCTAGAAATCAAAAGTGACATGCCGTTAGGCATGGTCTTGAAATAGAAATTGAATTTGTCTTGAAATAGAAATTGAAAAGTGACATGCCGTTGGGCATGGTCTTGAAATAGAAATTGAATTGAAATAGAAATTAAAATGTGACATACCGGTGGGCATGGTCTAGAAATTAAAAGTGACATGCCGTTGGGCATGGTCTTGAAATAGAAATTGAAATGAAATAGAAATTGAAATGTGACATGTCGTTGGGCATGGTCTAGAAAATAAAAGTGACATGCCGGTGGGCATGGTCTTGAATTAGAAATTGAATTAAAATAGAAAATAAAAGTGACATGCCAGTGGGCATGGTCTTGAATTAGAAATTGAATTGAAATAGAAATTTAAAGTGACATGCCGTTGGGCATGGTCTTGAAATAGAAATTGAATTGAAATAGAAATTGAAATGTGACATGCCGGTGGGCATGGTCTAGAAATTAAAAGTGACATGCCGTTGGGCATGGTCTTGAAATAGATATTGAATTTTTCTTGAAATAGAAATTGAAAAGTGACATGCCGTTGGGCATGGTCTTGAAATAGAAATTGAATTGAAATAGAAATTAAAATGTGACATGCCGGTGGGCATGGTCTAGAAATTAAAAGTGACATGCCGTTGGGCATGGTCTTGAAATAGAAATTGAATTTGTCTTGAAATAGAAATTGAAAAGTGACATGCCGTTGGGCATGGTCTTGAAATAGAAATTGAATGGAAATAGAAATTAAAATGTGACATGCCGGTGGGCATGGTCTAGAAATTAAAAGTGACATGCCGTTGGGCATTGTCTTGAAATACAAATTGAATTGAAATAGAAATTCAAATGTGACATGCCGTTGGGCATGGTCTAGAAAATAAAAGTGACATGCCGGTGGGATGGTCTTGAATTAGAAATTCAATTGAAATAGAAAATAAAAGTGACATGCCGGTGGGCATGGTCTTGAATTAGAAATTGAATTGCAATAGAAATTTAGAGTGACATGCCGTTGGGCATGGTCTTGAAATAGAAATTTAATTGAAATAGAAATTGAAATGTGACATGCCGGAGGGCATAGTCTAGAAATTAAAAGTGACATGTCGTTAGTCATGGTCTTGAAATAGAAATTGAATTTGTCGTGAAATAGAAATTGAAAAGTGACATGCTGTTGGGCATGGTCTTGAAATAGAAATTGAATTGAAATAGAAAATAAAAGTGATATGCCGGTGGGCATGGTCTTGAATTAGAAATTGAATTGAAATAGAAATTTAAAGTGACATGCCGTTGGGCATGGTCTTGAAATAGAAATTGAATTGAAATAGAAATTGAAATGTGACATGCCGGTGGGCATTGTCTAGAAATTAAAAGTGACATACCGTTAGGCATGGTCTTGAAATAGAAATTGAATTTGTCTTGAAATAGAAATTGAAAAGTGACATGTCGTTGGGCATGGCCTTGAAATAGAAATTGAATTGAAATAGAAAATAAAAGTGATATGCCGGTGGGCATGGTCTAGAAATTAAAAGTGACATGCCGTTGGGCATGGTCTTGAAATAGAAATTGAATTGAAATAGAAATTGAAATGTGACATGCCGTTGGGCATGGTCTTGAATTAGAAATTGAATTGAAATAGAAAATAAAAGTGACATGCCGGTGGGCATGGTCTTGAAATAGAAATTGAATTGAAATAGAAAATAAAATGTGACATGCCGGTGGGCATGGTCTATAAATTAAAAGTGACATGCCGGTGGGCATGGTCTTGAATTAGAAATTGAATTGCAATAGAAATTTAGAGTGACATGCCGTTGGGCATGGTCTTGAAATAGAAATTTAATTGAAATAGAAATTGAAATGTGACATGCCGGAGGGCATAGTCTAGAAATTAAAAGTGACATGCTGTTAGGCATGGTCTTGAAATAGAAATTGAATTTGTCGTGAAATAGAAATTGAAAAGTGACATGCCGTTGGGCATGGTCTTGAAATAGAAATTGAATTGAAATAGAAAATAAAAGTGATATGCCGGTGGGCATGGTCTTGAATTAGAAATTGAATTGAAATAGAAAATAAAAGTGACATGCCGTTGGGCATGGTCTTGAAATAGAAATTGAATTGAAATAGAAATTGAAATGTGACATGCCGGTGGGCATTGTCTAGAAATTAAAAGTGACATACCGTTAGGCATGGTCTTGAAATAGAAATTGAATTTGTCTTGAAATAGAAATTGAAAAGTGACATGCCGTTGGGCATGGCCTTGAAATAGAAATTGAATTGAAATAGAAAATAAAAGTGATATGCCGGTGGGCATGGTCTTGAATTAGAAATTGAATTGAAATAGAAATTTAAAGGGACATGCCGTTGGGCATGGTCTTGAAATAGAAATTGAATTGAAATAGAAATTGAAATGTGACATGCCGGTGCGCATTGTCTAGAAATTAAAAGTGACATGTCGTTGGGCATGGTCTTGAAATAGAAATTGAATTTGTCTTGAAATAGAAATTGAAAAGTGACATGCCGGTGGGCATGGTCTAGAAATGAAATGTGGCATGCCGGTGGGCATGGTCTAGAAATTGAAAAGTGACATGCCGTTGGGCATGGTCTAGAAAATAAAAGTGACATGTCGTTCGGCATGGTCTTGAAATAGAAATTGAATTGAAATAGAAATTGAAATGTGACATGCCGGTGGGCATGGTCTAGAAATCAAAAGTGACATGCCGTTAGGCATGGTCTTGAAATAGAAATTGAATTTGTCTTGAAATAGAAATTGAAAAGTGACATGCCGTTGGGCATGGTCTTGAAATAGAAATTGAATTGAAATAGAAATTAAAATGTGACATACCGGTGGGCATGGTCTAGAAATTAAAAGTGACATGCCGTTGGGCATGGTCTTGAAATAGAAATTGAAATGAAATAGAAATTGAAATGTGACATGTCGTTGGGCATGGTCTAGAAAATAAAAGTGACATGCCGGTGGGCATGGTCTTGAATTAGAAATTGAATTGAAATAGAAAATAAAAGTGACATGCCGGTGGGCATGGTCTTGAAATAGAAATTGAATTGAAATAGAAATTTAAAGTGACATGCCGTTGGGCATGGTCTTGAAATAGAAATTGAATTGAAATAGAAATTGAAATGTGACATGCCGGTGGGCATGGTCTAGAAATTAAAAGTGACATGCCGTTGGGCATGGTCTTGAAATAGATATTGAATTTGTCTTGAAATAGAAATTGAAAAGTGACATGCCGTTGGGCATGGTCATGAAATAGAAATTGAATTGAAATAGAAATTAAAATGTGACATGCCAGTGGGCATGGTCTAGAAATTAAAAGTGACATGCCGTTGGGCATTGTCTTGAAATACAAATTGAATTGAAATAGAAATTGAAATGTGACATGCCGTTGGGCATGGTCTAGAAAATAAAAGTGACATGCCGGTGGGCATGGTCTTGAATTAGAAATTCAATTGAAATAGAAAATAAAAGTGACATGCCGGTGGGCATGGTCTTGAATTAGAAATTGAATTGCAATAGAAATTTAGAGTGACATGCCGTTGGGCATGGTCTTGAAATAGAAATTTAATTGAAATAGAAATTGAAATGTGACATGCCGGAGGGCATAGTCTAGAAATTAAAAGTGACATGCCGTTAGGCATGGTCTTGAAATAGAAATTGAATTTGTCGTGAAATAGAAATTGAAAAGTGACATGCCGTTGGGCATGGTCTTGAAATAGAAATTGAATTGAAATAGAAAATAAAAGTGATATGCCGGTGGGCATGGTCTTGAATTAGAAATTGAATTGAAATAGAAATTTAAAGTGACATGCCGTTGGGCATGGTCTTGAAATAGAAATTGAATTGAAATAGAAATTGAAATGTGACATGCCGGTGGGCATTGTCTAGAAATTAAAAGTGACATACCGTTAGGCATGGTCTTGAAATAGAAATTGAATTTGTCTTGAAATAGAAATTGAAAAGTGACATGCCGTTGGGCATGGCCTTGAAATAGAAATTGAATTGAAATAGAAAATAAAAGTGATATGCCGGTGGGCATGGTCTAGAAATTAAAAGTGACATGCCGTTGGGCATGGTCTTGAAATAGAAATTGAATTGAAATAGAAATTGAAATGTGACATGCCATTGGGCATGGTCTAGAAAATAAAAGTGACATGCCGGTGGGCATGGTCTTGAATTAGAAATTCAATTGAAATAGAAAATAAAAGTGACATGCCGGTGGGCATGGTCTTGAATTAGAAATTGAATTGCAATAGAAATTTAGAGTGACATGCCGTTGGGCATGGTCTTGAAATAGAAATTTAATTGAAATAGAAATTGAAATGTGACATGCCGGAGGGCATAGTCTAGAAATTAAAAGTGACATGCCGTTAGGCATGGTCTTGAAATAGAAATTGAATTTGTCGTGAAATAGAAATTGAAAAGTGACATGCCGTTGGGCATGGTCTTGAAATAGAAATTGAATTGAAATAGAAAATAAAAGTGATATGCCGGTGGGCATGGTCTTGAATTAGAAATTGAATTGAAATAGAAATTTAAAGTGACATGCCGTTGGGCATGGTCTTGAAATAGAAATTGAATTGAAATAGAAATTGAAATGTGACATGCCGGTGGCCATTGTCTAGAAATTAAAAGTGACATACCGTTAGGCATGGTCTTGAAATAGAAATTGAACTTGTCTTGAAATAGAAATTGAAAAGTGACATGCCGTTGGGCATGGCCTTGAAATAGAAATTGAATTGAAATAGAAAATAAAAGTGATATGCCGATGGGCATGGTCTAGAAATTAAAAGTGACATGCCGTTGGGCATGGTCTTGAAATAGAAATTGAATTGAAATAGAAATTGAAATGTGACATGCCGTTGGGCATGGTCTAGAAAATAAAAGTGACATGCCGGTGGGCATGGTCTTGAATTAGAAATTGAATTGAAATAGAAAATAAAAGTGACATACCGGTGGGCATGGTCTTGAAATAGAAATTGAATTGAAATAGAAACTAAAATGTGACATGCCGGTGGGCATGGTCTATAAATTAAAAGTGACATGCCGGTGGGCATGGTCTTGAATTAGAAATTGAATTGCAATAGAAATTTAGAGTGACATGCCGTTGGGCATGGTCTTGAAATAGAAATTTAATTGAACTAGAAATTGAAATGTGACATGCCGGAGGGCATAGTCTAGAAATTAAAAGTGACATGCCGTTAGGCATGGTCTTGAAATAGAAATTGAATTTGTCGTGAAATAGAAATTGAAAAGTGACATGCCGTTGGGCATGGTCTTGAAATAGAAATTGAATTGAAATAGAAAATAAAAGTGAAATGCCGGTGGGCATGGTCTTGAATTAGAAATTGAATAGAAATAGAAAATAAAAGTGACATGCCGTTGGGCATGGTCTTGAAATAGAAATTGAATTGAAATAGAAATTGAAATGTGACATGCCGGTGGGCATTGTCTAGAAATTAAAAGTGACATACCGTTAGGCATGGTCTTGAAATAGAAATTGAATTTGTCTTGAAATAGAAATTGAAAAGTGACATGCCGTTGGGCATGGCCTTGAAATAGAAATTGAATTGAAATAGAAAATAAAAATGATATGCCGGTGGGCATGGTCTTGAATTAGAAATTGAATTGAAATAGAAATTTAAAGTGACATGCCGTTGGGCATGGTCTTGAAATAGAAATTGAATTGAAATAGAAATTGAAATGTGACATGCCGGTGCGCATTGTCTAAAAATTAAAAGTGACATGTCGTTGGGCATGGTCTTGAAATAGAAATTGAATTTGTCTTGAAATAGAAATTGAAAAGTGACATGCCGGTGGGCATGGTCTAGAAATGAAATGTGGCATGCCGGTGGGCATGGTCTAGAAATTGAAAAGTGACATGCCGTTGGGCATGGTCTAGAAAATAAAAGTGACATGTCGTTCGGCATGGTCTTGAAATAGAAATTGAATTCAAATAGAAATTGAAATGTGACATGCCGGTGGGCATGGTCTAGAAATTAAAAGTGACATGCCGTTAGGCATGGTCTTGAAATAGAAATTGAATTTGTCTTGAAATAGAAATTGAAAAGTGACATGCCGTTGGGCATGGTCTTGAAATAGAAATTGAATTGAAATAGAAATTAAAATGTGACATACCGGTGGGCATGGTCTAGAAATTAAAAGTGACATGCCGTTGGGCATGGTCTTGAAATAGAAATTGAAATGAAATAGAAATTGAAATGTGACATGTCGTTGGGCATGGTCTAGAAAATAAAAGTGACATGCCGGTGGGCATGGTCTTGAATTAGAAATTGAATTAAAATAGAAAATAAAAGTGACATGCCAGTGGGCATGGTCTTGAATTAGAAATTGAATTGAAATAGAAATTTAAAGTGACATGCCGTTGGGCATGGTCTTGAAATAGAAATTGAATTGAAATAGAAATTGAAATGTGACATGCCGGTGGGCATGGTCTAGAAATTAAAAGTGACATGCCGTTGGGCATGGTCTTGAAATAGATATTGAATTTGTCTTGAAATAGAAATTGAAAAGTGACATGCCGTTGGGCATGGTCTTGAAATAGAAATTGAATTGAAATAGAAATTAAAATGTGACATGCCGGTGGGCATGGTCTAGAAATTAAAAGTGACATGCCGTTGGGCATGGTCTTGAAATAGAAATTGAATTTGTCTTGAAATAGAAATTGAAAAGTGACATGCCGTTGGGCATGGTCTTGAAATAGAAATTGAATGGAAATAGAAATTAAAATGTGACATGCCGGTGGGCATGGTCTAGAAATTAAAAGTGACATGCCGTTGGGCATTGTCTTGAAATACAAATTGAATTGAAATAGAAATTCAAATGTGACATGCCGTTGGGCATGGTCTAGAAAATAAAAGTGACATGCCGGTGGGATGGTCTTGAATTAGAAATTCAATTGAAATAGAAAATAAAAGTGACATGCCGGTGGGCATGGTCTTGAATTAGAAATTGAATTGCAATAGAAATTTAGAGTGACATGCCGTTGGGCATGGTCTTGAAATAGAAATTTAATTGAAATAGAAATTGAAATGTGACATGCCGGAGGGCATAGTCTAGAAATTAAAAGTGACATGTCGTTAGGCATGGTCTTGAAATAGAAATTGAATTTGTCGTGAAATAGAAATTGAAAAGTGACATGCTGTTGGGCATGGTCTTGAAATAGAAATTGAATTGAAATAGAAAATAAAAGTGATATGCCGGTGGGCATGGTCTTGAATTAGAAATTGAATTGAAATAGAAATTTAAAGTGACATGCCGTTGGGCATGGTCTTGAAATAGAAATTGAATTGAAATAGAAATTGAAATGTGACATGCCGGTGGGCATTGTCTAGAAATTAAAAGTGACATACCGTTAGGCATGGTCTTGAAATAGAAATTGAATTTGTCTTGAAATAGAAATTGAAAAGTGACATGTCGTTGGGCATGGCCTTGAAATAGAAATTGAATTGAAATAGAAAATAAAAGTGATATGCCGGTGGGCATGGTCTAGAAATTAAAAGTGACATGCCGTTGGGCATGGTCTTGAAATAGAAATTGAATTGAAATAGAAATTGAAATGTGACATGCCGTTGGGCATGGTCTTGAATTAGAAATTGAATTGAAATAGAAAATAAAAGTGACATGCCGGTGGGCATGGTCTTGAAATAGAAATTGAATTGAAATAGAAAATAAAATGTGACATGCCGGTGGGCATGGTCTATAAATTAAAAGTGACATGCCGGTGGGCATGGTCTTGAATTAGAAATTGAATTGCAATAGAAATTTAGAGTGACATGCCGTTGGGCATGGTCTTGAAATAGAAATTTAATTGAAATAGAAATTGAAATGTGACATGCCGGAGGGCATAGTCTAGAAATTAAAAGTGACATGCTGTTAGGCATGGTCTTGAAATAGAAATTGAATTTGTCGTGAAATAGAAATTGAAAAGTGACATGCCGTTGGGCATGGTCTTGAAATAGAAATTGAATTGAAATAGAAAATAAAAGTGATATGCCGGTGGGCATGGTCTTGAATTAGAAATTGAATTGAAATAGAAAATAAAAGTGACATGCCGTTGGGCATGGTCTTGAAATAGAAATTGAATTGAAATAGAAATTGAAATGTGACATGCCGGTGGGCATTGTCTAGAAATTAAAAGTGACATACCGTTAGGCATGGTCTTGAAATAGAAATTGAATTTGTCTTGAAATAGAAATTGAAAAGTGACATGCCGTTGGGCATGGCCTTGAAATAGAAATTGAATTGAAATAGAAAATAAAAGTGATATGCCGGTGGGCATGGTCTTGAATTAGAAATTGAATTGAAATAGAAATTTAAAGGGACATGCCGTTGGGCATGGTCTTGAAATAGAAATTGAATTGAAATAGAAATTGAAATGTGACATGCCGGTGCGCATTGTCTAGAAATTAAAAGTGACATGTCGTTGGGCATGGTCTTGAAATAGAAATTGAATTTGTCTTGAAATAGAAATTGAAAAGTGACATGCCGGTGGGCATGGTCTAGAAATGAAATGTGGCATGCCGGTGGGCATGGTCTAGAAATTGAAAAGTGACATGCCGTTGGGCATGGTCTAGAAAATAAAAGTGACATGTCGTTCGGCATGGTCTTGAAATAGAAATTGAATTGAAATAGAAATTGAAATGTGACATGCCGGTGGGCATGGTCTAGAAATCAAAAGTGACATGCCGTTAGGCATGGTCTTGAAATAGAAATTGAATTTGTCTTGAAATAGAAATTGAAAAGTGACATGCCGTTGGGCATGGTCTTGAAATAGAAATTGAATTGAAATAGAAATTAAAATGTGACATACCGGTGGGCATGGTCTAGAAATTAAAAGTGACATGCCGTTGGGCATGGTCTTGAAATAGAAATTGAAATGAAATAGAAATTGAAATGTGACATGTCGTTGGGCATGGTCTAGAAAATAAAAGTGACATGCCGGTGGGCATGGTCTTGAATTAGAAATTGAATTGAAATAGAAAATAAAAGTGACATGCCGGTGGGCATGGTCTTGAAATAGAAATTGAATTGAAATAGAAATTTAAAGTGACATGCCGTTGGGCATGGTCTTGAAATAGAAATTCAATTGAAATAGAAATTGAAATGTGACATGCCGGTGGGCATGGTCTAGAAATTAAAAGTGACATGCCGTTGGGCATGGTCTTGAAATAGATATTGAATTTGTCTTGAAATAGAAATTGAAAAGTGACATGCCGTTGGGCATGGTCATGAAATAGAAATTGAATTGAAATAGAAATTAAAATGTGACATGCCAGTGGGCATGGTCTAGAAATTAAAAGTGACATGCCGTTGGGCATTGTCTTGAAATACAAATTGAATTGAAATAGAAATTCAAATGTGACATGCCGTTGGGCATGGTCTAGAAAATAAAAGTGACATGCCGGTGGGCATGGTCTTGAATTAGAAATTCAATTGAAATAGAAAATAAAAGTGACATGCCGGTGGGCATGGTCTTGAATTAGAAATTGAATTGCAATAGAAATTTAGAGTGACATGCCGTTGGGCATGGTCTTGAAATAGAAATTTAATTGAAATAGAAATTGAAATGTGACATGCCGGAGGGCATAGTCTAGAAATTAAAAGTGACATGCCGTTAGGCATGGTCTTGAAATAGAAATTGAATTTGTCGTGAAATAGAAATTGAAAAGTGACATGCCGTTGGGCATGGTCTTGAAATAGAAATTGAATTGAAATAGAAAATAAAAGTGATATGCCGGTGGGCATGGTCTTGAATTAGAAATTGAATTGAAATAGAAATTTAAAGTGACATGCCGTTGGGCATGGTCTTGAAATAGAAATTGAATTGAAATAGAAATTGAAATGTGACATGCCGGTGGGCATTGTCTAGAAATTAAAAGTGACATACCGTTAGGCATGGTCTTGAAATAGAAATTGAATTTGTCTTGAAATAGAAATTGAAAAGTGACATGCCGTTGGGCATGGCCTTGAAATAGAAATTGAATTGAAATAGAAAATAAAAGTGATATGCCGGTGGGCATGGTCTAGAAATTAAAAGTGACATGCCGTTGGGCATGGTCTTGAAATAGAAATTGAATTGAAATAGAAATTGAAATGTAACATGCCATTGGGCATGGTCTAGAAAATAAAAGTGACATGCCGGTGGGCATGGTCTTGAATTAGAAATTGAATTGAAATAGAAAATAAAAGTGACATGCCGGTGGGCATGGTCTTGAAATAGAAATTGAATTGAAATAGAAACTAAAATGTGACATGCCGGTGGGCATGGTCTAGAAAATAAAAGTGACATGCCGGTGGGCATGGTCTTGAATTAGAAATTCAATTGAAATAGAAAATAAAAGTGACATGCCGGTGGGCATGGTCTTGAATTAGAAATTGAATTGCAATAGAAATTTAGAGTGACATGCCGTTGGGCATGGTCTTGAAATAGAAATTTAATTGAAATAGAAATTGAAATGTGACATGCCGGAGGGCATAGTCTAGAAATTAAAAGTGACATGCCGTTAGGCATGGTCTTGAAATAGAAATTGAATTTGTCGTGAAATAGAAATTGAAAAGTGACATGCCGTTGGGCATGGTCTTGAAATAGAAATTGAATTGAAATAGAAAATAAAAGTGATATGCCGGTGGGCATGGTCTTGAATTAGAAATTGAATAGAAATAGAAAATAAAAGTGACATGCCGTTGGGCATGGTCTTGAAATAGAAATTGAATTGAAATAGAAATTGAAATGTGACATGCCGGTGGGCATTGTCTAGAAATTAAAAGTGACATACCGTTAGGCATGGTCTTGAAATAGAAATTGAATTTGTCTTGAAATAGAAATTGAAAAGTGACATGCCGTTGGGCATGGCCTTGAAATAGAAATTGAATTGAAATAGAAAATAAAAATGATATGCCGGTGGGCATGGTCTTGAATTAGAAATTGAATTGAAATAGAAATTTAAAGTGACATGCCGTTGGGCATGGTCTTGAAATAGAAATTGAATTGAAATAGAAAATAAAAGTGACATGCCGGTGGGCATGGTCTTGAAATAGAAATTGAATTGAAATAGAAACTAAAATGTGACATGCCGGTGGGCATGGTCTAGAAAATAAAAGTGACATGCCGGTGGGCATGGTCTTGAATTAGAAATTGAAATGAAATAGAAATTGAAATGTGACATGTCGTTGGGCATGGTCTAGAAAATAAAAGTGACATGCCGGTGGGCATGGTCTTGAATTAGAAATTGAATTGAAATAGAAAATAAAAGTGACATGCCGGTGGGCATGGTCTTGAAATAGAAATTGAATTGAAATAGAAATTTAAAGTGACATGCCGTTGGGCATGGTCTTGAAATAGAAATTCAATTGAAATAGAAATTGAAATGTGACATGCCGGTGGGCATGGTCTAGAAATTAAAAGTGACATGCCGTTGGGCATGGTCTTGAAATAGATATTGAATTTGTCTTGAAATAGAAATTGAAAAGTGACATGCCGTTGGGCATGGTCATGAAATAGAAATTGAATTGAAATAGAAATTAAAATGTGACATGCCAGTGGGCATGGTCTAGAAATTAAAAGTGACATGCCGTTGGGCATTGTCTTGAAATACAAATTGAATTGAAATAGAAATTCAAATGTGACATGCCGTTGGGCATGGTCTAGAAAATAAAAGTGACATGCCGGTGGGCATGGTCTTGAATTAGAAATTCAATTGAAATAGAAAATAAAAGTGACATGCCGTTAGGCATGGTCTTGAAATAGAAATTGAATTGAAATAGAAATTGAAATGTGACATGCCGTTGGGCATGGTCTAGAAAATAAAAGTGACATGCCGGTGGGCATGGTCTTGAATTAGAATTTGAATTGAAATAGAAAATAAAAGTGACATACCGGTGGGCATGGTCTTGAAATAGAAATTGAATTGAAATAGAAACTAAAATGTGACATGCCGGTGGGCATGGTCTATAAATTAAAAGTGACATGCCGGTGGGCATGGTCTTGAATTAGAAATTGAATTGCAATAGAAATTTAGAGTGACATGCCGTTGGGCATGGTCTTGAAATAGAAATTTAATTGAAATAGAAATTGAAATGTGACATGCCGGAGGGCATAGTCTAGAAATTAAAAGTGACATGCCGTTAGGCATGGTCTTGAAATAGAAATTGAATTTGTCGTGAAATAGAAATTGAAAAGTGACATGCCGTTGGGGATGGTCTTGAAATAGAAATTGAATTGAAATAGAAAATAAAAGTGATATGCCGGTGGGCATGGTCTTGAATTAGAAATTGAATAGAAATAGAAAATAAAAGTGACATGCCGTTGGGCATGGTCTTGAAATAGAAATTGAATTGAAATAGAAATTGAAATGTGACATGCCGGTGGGCATTGTCTAGAAATTAAAAGTGACATACCGTTAGGCATGGTCTTGAAATAGAAATTGAATTTGTCTTGAAATAGAAATTGAAAAGTGACATGCCGTTGGGCATGGCCTTGAAATAGAAATTGAATTGAAATAGAAATTGAAATGTGACATGCCGGTGCGCATTGTCTAGAAATTAAAAGTGACATGTCGTTGGGCATGGTCTTGAAATAGAAATTCAATTGAAATAGAAAATAAAAGTGACATGCCGTTAGGCATGGTCTTGAAATAGAAATTGAATTGAAATAGAAATTGAAATGTGACATGCCGTTGGGCATGGTCTAGAAAATAAAAGTGACATGCCGGTGGGCATGGTCTTGAATTAGAAATTGAATTGAAATAGAAATTGAAATGTGACATGCCGTTGGGCATGGTCTAGAAAATAAAAGTGACATGCCGGTGGGCATGGTCTTGAATTAGAAATTCAATTGAAATAGAAAATAAAAGTGACATGCCGTTAGGCATGGTCTTGAAATAGAAATTGAATTGAAATAGAAATTGAAATGTGACATGCCGTTGGGCATGGTCTAGAAAATAAAAGTGACATGCCGGTGGGCATGGTCTTGAATTAGAATTTGAATTGAAATAGAAAATAAAAGTGACATACCGGTGGGCATGGTCTTGAAATAGAAATTGAATTGAAATAGAAACTAAAATGTGACATGCCGGTGGGCATGGTCTATAAATTAAAAGTGACATGCCGGTGGGCATGGTCTTGAATTAGAAATTGAATTGCAATAGAAATTTAGAGTGACATGCCGTTGGGCATGGTCTTGAAATAGAAATTTAATTGAAATAGAAATTGAAATGTGACATGCCGGAGGGCATAGTCTAGAAATTAAAAGTGACATGCCGTTAGGCATGGTCTTGAAATAGAAATTGAATTTGTCGTGAAATAGAAATTGAAAAGTGACATGCCGTTGGGGATGGTCTTGAAATAGAAATTGAATTGAAATAGAAAATAAAAGTGATATGCCGGTGGGCATGGTCTTGAATTAGAAATTGAATAGAAATAGAAAATAAAAGTGACATGCCGTTGGGCATGGTCTTGAAATAGAAATTGAATTGAAATAGAAATTGAAATGTGACATGCCGGTGGGCATTGTCTAGAAATTAAAAGTGACATACCGTTAGGCATGGTCTTGAAATAGAAATTGAATTTGTCTTGAAATAGAAATTGAAAAGTGACATGCCGTTGGGCATGGCCTTGAAATAGAAATTGAATTGAAATAGAAATTGAAATGTGACATGCCGGTGCGCATTGTCTAGAAATTAAAAGTGACATGTCGTTGGGCATGGTCTTGAAATAGAAATTGAATTTGTCTTGAAATAGAAATTGAAAAGTGACATGCCGGTGGGCATGGTCTAGAAATGAAATGTGGCATGCCGGTGGGCATGGTCTAGAAATTGAAAAGTGACATGCCGTTGGGCATGGTCTAGAAATTAAAAGTGACATGCCGTTAGGCATGGTCTTGAAATAGAAATTGAATTTGTCTTGAAATAGAAATTGAAAAGTGACATGCCGTTGGGCATGGTCTTGAAATAGAAATTGAATTGAAATAGAAATTAAAATGTGACATACCGGTGGGCATGGTCTAGAAATTAAAAGTGACATGCCGTTGGGCATGGTCTTGAAATAGAAATTGAAATGATATAGAAATTGAAATGTGACATGTCGTTGGGCATGGTCTAGAAAATAAAAGTGACATGCCGGTGGGCATGGTCTTGAATTAGAAATTGAATTAAAATAGAAAATAAAAGTGACATGCCAGTGGGCATGGTCTTGAATTAGAAATTGAATTGAATTAGAAATTTAAAGTGACATGCCGTTGGGCATGGTCTTGAAATAGAAATTGAATTGAAATAGAAATTGAAATGTGACATGCCGGTGCGCATTGTCTAGAAATTAAAAGTGACATGTCGTTGGGCATGGTCTTGAAATAGAAATTGAATTTGTCTTGAAATAGAAATTGAAAAGTGACATGCCGGTGGGCATGGTCTAGAAATGAAATGTGGCATGCCGGTGGGCATGGTCTAGAAATTGAAAAGTGACATGCCGTTGGGCATGGTCTAGAAAATAAAAGTGACATGTCGTTCGGCATGGTCTTGAAATAGAAATTGAATTCAAATAGAAATTGAAATGTGACATGCCGGTGGGCATGGTCTAGAAATTAAAAGTGACATGCCGTTAGGCATGGTCTTGAAATAGAAATGGAATTTGTCTTGAAATAGAAATTGAAAAGTGACATGCCGTTGGGCATGGTCTTGAAATAGAAATTGAATTGAAATAGAAATTAAAATGTGACATACCGGTGGGCATGGTCTAGAAATTAAAAGTGACATGCCGTTGGGCATGGTCTTGAAATAGAAATTGAAATGAAATAGAAATTGAAATGTGACATGTCGTTGGGCATGGTCTAGAAAATAAAAGTGACATGCCGGTGGGCATGGTCTTGAATTAGAAATTGAATTAAAATAGAAAATAAAAGTGACATGCCAGTGGGCATGGTCTTGAATTAGAAATTGAATTGAAATAGAAATTTAAAGTGACATGCCGTTGGGCATGGTCTTGAAATAGAAATTGAATTGAAATAGAAATTGAAATGTGACATGCCGGTGGGCATGGTCTAGAAATTAAAAGTGACATGCCGTTGGGCATGGTCTTGAAATAGAAATTGAATTGAAATAGAAATTAAAATGTGACATGCCGGTGGGCATGGTCTAGAAATTAAAAGTGACATGCCGTTGGGCATGGTCTTGAAATAGAAATTGAATTTGTCTTGAAATAGAAATTGAAAAGTGACATGCCGTTGGGCATGGTCTTGAAATAGAAATTGAATGGAAATAGAAATTAAAATGTGACATGCCGGTGGGCATGGTCTAGAAATTAAAAGTGACATGCCGTTGGGCATTGTCTTGAAATACAAATTGAATTGAAATAGAAATTCAAATGTGACATGTCGTTGGGCATGGTCTAGAAAATAAAAGTGACATGCCGGTGGGATGGTCTTGAATTAGAAATTGAATTGAAATAGAAAATAAAAGTGACATGCCGGTGGGCATGGTCTTGAATTAGAAATTGAATTGCAATAGAAATTTAGAGTGACATGCCGTTGGGCATGGTCTTGAAATAGAAATTTAATTGAAATAGAAATTGAAATGTGACATGCCGGAGGGCATAGTCTAGAAATTAAAAGTGACATGCCGTTAGGCATGGTCTTGAAATAGAAATTGAATTTGTCGTGAAATAGAAATTGAAAAGTGACATGCTGTTGGGCATGGTCTTGAAATAGAAATTGAATTGAAATAGAAAATAAAAGTGATATGCCGGTGGGCATGGTCTTGAATTAGAAATTGAATTGAAATAGAAATTTAAAGTGACATGCCGTTGGGCATGGTCTTGAAATAGAAATTGAATTGAAATAGAAATTGAAATGTGACATGCCGGTGGGCATTGTCTAGAAATTAAAAGTGACATACCGTTAGGCATGGTCTTGAAATAGAAATTGAATTTGTCTTGAAATAGAAATTGAAAAGTGACATGTCGTTGGGCATGGCCTTGAAATAGAAATTGAATTGAAATAGAAATTGAAATGTGACATGCCGTTGGGCATGGTCTTGAATTAGAAATTGAATTGAAATAGAAAATAAAAGTGACATGCCGGTGGGCATGGTCTTGAAATAGAAATTGAATTGAAATAGAAACTAAAATGTGACATGCCGGTGGGCATGGTCTATAAATTAAAAGTGACATGCCGGTGGGCATGGTCTTGAATTAGAAATTGAATTGCAATAGAAATTTAGAGTGACATGCCGTTGGGCATGGTCTTGAAATAGAAATTTAATTGAAATAGAAATTGAAATGTGACATGCCGGAGGGCATAGTCTAGAAATTAAAAGTGACATGCCGTTAGGCATGGTCTTGAAATAGAAATTGAATTTGTCGTGAAATAGAAATTGAAAAGTGACATGCCGTTGGGCATGGTCTTGAAATAGAAATTGAATTGAAATAGAAAATAAAAGTGATATGCCGGTGGGCATGGTCTTGAATTAGAAATTGAATTGAAATAGAAAATAAAAGTGACATGCCGGTGGGCATGGTCTTGAAATAGAAATTGAATTGAAATAGAAACTAAAATGTGACATGCCGGTGGGCATGGTCTATAAATTAAAAGTGACATGCCGGTGGGCATGGTCTTGAATTAGAAATTGAATTGCAATAGAAATTTAGAGTGACATGCCGTTGGGCATGGTCTTGAAATAGAAATTTAATTGAAATAGAAATTGAAATGTGACATGCCGGAGGGCATAGTCTAGAAATTAAAAGTGACATGCCGTTAGGCATGGTCTTGAAATAGAAATTGAATTTGTCGTGAAATAGAAATTGAAAAGTGACATGCCGTTGGGCATGGTCTTGAAATAGAAATTGAATTGAAATAGAAAATAAAAGTGATATGCCGGTGGGCATGGTCTTGAATTAGAAATTGAATTGAAATAGAAAATAAAAGTGACATGCCGTTGGGCATGGTCTTGAAATAGAAATTGAATTGAAATAGAAATTGAAATGTGACATGCCGGTGGGCATTGTCTAGAAATTAAAAGTGACATACCGTTAGGCATGGTCTTGAAATAGAAATTGAATTTGTCTTGAAATAGAAATTGAAAAGTGACATGCCGTTGGGCATGGCCTTGAAATAGAAATTGAATTGAAATAGAAAATAAAAGTGATATGCCGGTGGGCATGGTCTTGAATTAGAAATTGAATTGAAATAGAAATTTAAAGGGACATGCCGTTGGGCATGGTCTTGAAATAGAAATTGAAATGAAATAGAAATTGAAATGTGACATGCCGGTGCGCATTGTCTAGAAATTAAAAGTGACATGTCGTTGGGCATGGTCTTGAAATAGAAATTGAATTTGTCTTGAAATAGAAATTGAAAAGTGACATGCCGGTGGGCATGGTCTAGAAATGAAATGTGGCATGCCGGTGGGCATGGTCTAGAAATTGAAAAGTGACATGCCGTTGGGCATGGTCTAGAAAATAAAAGTGACATGTCGTTCGGCATGGTCTTGAAATAGAAATTGAATTGAAATAGAAATTGAAATGTGACATGCCGGTGGGCATGGTCTAGAAATTAAAAGTGACATGCCGTTAGGCATGGTCTTGAAATAGAAATTGAATTTGTCTTGAAATAGAAATTGAAAAGTGACATGCCGTTGGGCATGGTCTTGAAATAGAAATTGAATTGAAATAGAAATTAAAATGTGACATACCGGTGGGCATGGTCTAGAAATTAAAAGTGACATGCCGTTGGGCATGGTCTTGAAATAGAAATTGAAATGAAATAGAAATTGAAATGTGACATGCCGTTGGGCATGGTCTAGAAAATAAAAGTGACATGCCGGTGGGCATGGTCTTGAATTAGAAATTGAATTGAAATAGAAAATAAAAGTGACATGCCGGTGGGCATGGTCTTGAAATAGAAATTGAATTGAAATAGAAATTTAAAGTGACATGCCGTTGGGCATGGTCTTGAAATAGAAATTGAATTGAAATAGAAATTGAAATGTGACATGCCGGTGGGCATGGTCTAGAAATTAAAAGTGACATGCCGTTGGGCATGGTCTTGAAATAGATATTGAATTTGTCTTGAAATAGAAATTGAAAAGTGACATGCCGTTGGGCATGGTCTTGAAATAGAAATTGAATTGAAATAGAAATTAAAATGTGACATGCCGGTGGGCATGGTCTAGAAATTAAAAGTGACATGCCGTTGGGCATGGTCTTGAAATAGAAATTGAATTTGTCTTGAAATAGAAATTGAAAAGTGACATGCCGTTGGGCATGGTCTTGAAATAGAAATTGAATTGAAATAGAAATTAAAATGTGACATGCCAGTGGGCATGGTCTAGAAATTAAAAGTGACATGCCGTTGGGCATTGTCTTGAAATACAAATTGAATTGAAATAGAAATTCAAATGTGACATGCCGTTGGGCATGGTCTAGAAAATAAAAGTGACATGCCGGTGGGCATGGTCTTGAATTAGAAATTCAATTGAAATAGAAAATAAAAGTGACATGCCGGTGGGCATGGTCTTGAATTAGAAATTGAATTGCAATAGAAATTTAGAGTGACATGCCGTTGGGCATGGTCTTGAAATAGAAATTTAATTGAAATAGAAATTGAAATGTGACATGCCGGAGGGCATAGTCTAGAAATTAAAAGTGACATGCCGTTAGGCATGGTCTTGAAATAGAAATTGAATTTGTCGTGAAATAGAAATTGAAAAGTGACATGCCGTTGGGCATGGTCTTGAAATAGAAATTGAATTGAAATAGAAAATAAAAGTGATATGCCGGTGGGCATGGTCTTGAATTAGAAATTGAATTGAAATAGAAATTTAAAGTGACATGCCGTTGGGCATGGTCTTGAAATAGAAATTGAATTGAAATAGAAATTGAAATGTGACATGCCGGTGGGCATTGTCTAGAAATTAAAAGTGACATACCGTTAGGCATGGTCTTGAAATAGAAATTGAATTTGTCTTGAAATAGAAATTGAAAAGTGACATGCCGTTGGGCATGGCCTTGAAATAGAAATTGAATTGAAATAGAAAATAAAAGTGATATGCCGGTGGGCATGGTCTAGAAATTAAAAGTGACATGCCGTTGGGCATGGTCTTGAAATAGAAATTGAATTGAAATAGAAATTGAAATGTGACATGCCATTGGGCATGGTCTAGAAAATAAAAGTGACATGCCGGTGGGCATGGTCTTGAATTAGAAATTGAATTGAAATAGAAAATAAAAGTGACATGCCGGTGGGCATGGTCTTGAAATAGAAATTGAATTGAAATAGAAACTAAAATGTGACATGCCGGTGGGCATGGTCTATAAATTAAAAGTGACATGCCGGTGGGCATGGTCTTGAATTAGAAATTGAATTGCAATAGAAATTTAGAGTGACATGCCGTTGGGCATGGTCTTGAAATAGAAATTTAATTGAAATAGAAATTGAAATGTGACATGCCGTAGGGCATAGTCTAGAAATTAAAAGTGACATGCCGTTAGGCATGGTCTTGAAATAGAAATTGAATTTGTCGTGAAATAGAAATTGAAAAGTGACATGCCGTTGGGCATGGTCTTGAAATAGAAATTGAATTGAAATAGAAAATAAAAGTGATATGCCGGTGGGCATGGTCTTGAATTAGAAATTGAATTGAAATAGAAAATAAAAGTGACATGCCGTTGGGCATGGTCTTGAAATAGAAATTGAATTGAAATAGAAATTGAAATGTGACATGCCGGTGGGCATTGTCTAGAAATTAAAAGTGACATACCGTTAGGCATGGTCTTGAAATAGAAATTGAATTTGTCTTGAAATAGAAATTGAAAAGTGACATGCCGTTGGGCATGGCCTTGAAATAGAAATTGAATTGAAATAGAAAATAAAAGTGATATGCCGGTGGGCATGGTCTTGAATTAGAAATTGAATTGAAATAGAAATTTAAAGTGACATGCCATTGGGCATGGTCTTGAAATAGAAATTGAATTGAAATAGAAATTGAAATGTGACATGCCGGTGCGCATTGTCTAGAAATAAAAAGTGACATGTCGTTGGGCATGGTCTTGAAATAGAAATTGAATTTGCCTTGAAATAGAAATTGAAAAGTGACATGCCGGTGGGCATGGTCTAGAAATGAAATGTGGCATGCCGGTGGGCATGGTCTAGAAATTGAAAAGTGACATGCCGTTGGGCATGGTCTAGAAAATAAATGTGACATGTCGTTCGGCATGGTCTTGAAATAGAAATTGAAATGTGACATGCCGGTGGGCATGGTCTAGAAATTAAAAGTGACATGCCGTTAGGCATGGTCTTGAAATAGAAATTGAATTTGTCTTGAAATAGAAATTGAAAAGTGACATGCCGTTGGGCATGGTCTTGAAATAGAAATTGAATTGAAATAGAAATTGAAATGTGACATGCCGGTGGGCATGGTCTAGAAATTAAAAGTGACATGCCGTTGGGCATGGTCTTGAAATAGATATTGAATTTGTCATGAAATAGAAATTGAAAAGTGACATGCCGTTGGGCATGGTCTTGAAATAGAAATTGAATTGAAATAGAAATTAAAATGTGACATGCCGGTGGGCATGGTCTAGAAATTAAAAGTGACATGCCGTTGGGCATGGTCTTGAAATAGAAATTGAATTTGTCTTGAAATAGAAATTGAAAAGTGACATGCCGTTGGGCATGGTCTTGAAATAGAAATTGAATTGAAATAGAAATTAAAATGTGACATGCCGGTGGGCATGGTCTAGAAATTAAAAGTGACATGCCGTTGGGCATTGTCTTGAAATACAAATTGAATTGAAATAGAAATTCAAATGTGACATGCCGTTGGGCATGGTCTAGAAAATAAAAGTGACATGCCGGTGGGCATGGTCTTGAATTAGAAATTGAATTGAAATAGAAAATAAAAGTGACATGCCGGTGGGCATGGTCTTGAATTAGAAATTGAATTGCAATAGAAATTTAGAGTGACATGCCGTTGGGCATGGTCTTGAAATAGAAATTTAATTGAAATAGAAATTGAAATGTGACATGCCGGAGGGCATAGTCTAGAAATTAAAAGTGACATGCCGTTAGGCATGGTCTTGAAATAGAAATTGAATTTGTCGTGAAATATAAATTGAAAAGTGACATGCCGTTGGGCATGGTCTTGAAATAGAAATTGAATTGAAATAGAAAATAAAAGTGATATGCCGGTGGGCATGGTTTTGAATTAGAAATTGAATTGAAATAGAAATTTAAAGTGACATGCCGTTGGGCATGGTCTTGAAATAGAAATTGAATTGAAATAGAAATTGAAATGTGACATGCCGGTGGGCATTGTCTAGAAATTAAAAGTGACATACCGTTAGGCATGGTCTTGAAATAGAAATTGAATTTGTCTTGAAATAGAAATTGAAAAGTGACATGTCGTTGGGCATGGCCTTGAAATAGAAATTGAATTTAAATAGAAAATAAAAGTGATATGCCGGTGGGCATGGTCTAGAAATTAAAAGTGACATGCCGTTGGGCATGGTCTTGAAATAGAAATTGAATTGAAATAGAAATTGAAATGTGACATGCCGTTGGGCATGGTCTTGAATTAGAAATTGAATTGAAATAGAAAATAAAAGTGACATGCCGGTGGGCATGGTCTTGAAATAGAAATTGAATTGAAATAGAAACTAAAATGTGACATGCCGGTGGGCATGGTCTACAAATTAAAAGTGACATGCCGGTGGGCATGGTCTTGAATTAGAAATTGAATTGCAATAGAAATTTAGAGTGACATGCCGTTGGGCATGGTCTTGAAATAGAAATTTAATTGAAATAGAAATTGAAATGTGACATGCCGGAGGGCATAGTCTAGAAATTAAAAGTGACATGCCGTTAGGCATGGTCTTGAAATAGAAATTGAATTTGTCGTGAAATAGAAATTGAAAAGTGACATGCCGTTGGGCATGGTCTTGAAATAGAAATTGAATTGAAATAGAAAATAAAAGTGATATGCCGGTGGGCATGGTCTTGAATTAGAAATTGAATTGAAATAGAAAATAAAAGTGACATGCCGTTGGGCATGGTCTTGAAATAGAAATTGAATTGAAATAGAAATTGAAATGTGACATGCCGGTGGGCATTGTCTAGAAATTAAAAGTGACATACCGTTAGGCATGGTCTTGAAATAGAAATTGAATTTGTCTTGAAATAGAAATTGAAAAGTGACATGCCGTTGGGCATGGCCTTGAAATAGAAATTGAATTGAAATAGAAAATAAAAGTGATATGCCGGTGGGCATGGTCTTGAATTAGAAATTGAATTGAAATAGAAATTTAAAGTGACATGCCGTTGGGCATGGTCTTGAAATAGAAATTGAATTGAAATAGAAATTGAAATGTGACATGCCGGTGCGCATTGTCTAGAAATTAAAAGTGACATGTCGTTGGGCATGGTCTTGAAATAGAAATTGAATTTGTCTTGAAATAGAAATTGAAAAGTGACATGCCGGTGGGCATGGTCTAGAAATGAAATGTGGCATGCCGGTGGGCATGGTCTAGAAATTGAAAAGTGACATGCCGTTGGGCATGGTCTAGAAAATAAAAGTGACATGTCGTTCGGCATGGTCTTGAAATAGAAATTGAATTGAAATAGAAATTGAAATGTGACATGCCGGTGGGCATGGTCTAGAAATTAAAAGTGACATGCCGTTAGGCATGGTCTTGAAATAGAAATTGAAAAGTGACATGCCGTTGGGCATGGTCTTGAAATAGAAATTGAATTGAAATAGAAATTAAAATGTGACATACCGGTGGGCATGGTCTAGAAATTAAAAGTGACATGCCGTTGGGCATGGTCTTGAAATAGAAATTGAAATGAAATAGAAATTGAAATGTGACATGCCGTTGGGCATGGTCTAGAAAATAAAAGTGACATGCCGGTGGGCATGGTCTTGAATTAGAAATTGAATTGAAATAGAAAATAAAAGTGACATGCCAGTGGGCATGGTCTTGAATTAGAAATTGAATTGAAATAGAAATTTAAAGTGACATGCGGTTGGGCATGGTCTTGAAATAGAAATTGAATTGAAATAGAAATTGAAATGTGACATGCCGGTGGGCATGGTCTAGAAATTAAAAGTGACATGCCGTTGGGCATGGTCTTGAAATAGATATTGAATTTGTCTTGAAATAGAAATTGAAAAGTGACATGCCGTTGGGCATGGTCTTGAAATAGAAATTGAATTGAAATAGAAATTAAAATGTGACATGCCGGTGGGCATGGTCTAGAAATTAAAAGTGACATGCCGTTGGGCATGGTCTTGAAATAGAAATTGAATTTGTCTTGAAATAGAAATTGAAAAGTGACATGCCGTTGGGCATGGTCTTGAAATAGAAATTGAATTGAAATAGAAATTAAAATGTGACATGCCGGTGGGCATGGTCTAGAAATTAAAAGTGACATGCCGTTGGGCATTGTCTTGAAATACAAATTGAATTGAAATAGAAATTCAAATGTGACATGCCGTTGGGCATGGTCTAGAAAATAAAAGTGACATGCCGGTGGGCATGGTCTTGAATTAGAAATTGAATTGAAATAGAAAATAAAAGTGACATGCCGGTGGGCATGGTCTTGAATTAGAAATTGAATTGCAATAGAAATTTAGAGTGACATGCCGTTGGGCATGGTCTTGAAATAGAAATTTAATTGAAATAGAAATTGAAATGTGACATGCCGGAGGGCATAGTCTAGAAATTAAAAGTGACATGCCGTTAGGCATGGTCTTGAAATAGAAATTGAATTTGTCGTGAAATATAAATTGAAAAGTGACATGCCGTTGGGCATGGTCTTGAAATAGAAATTGAATTGAAATAGAAAATAAAAGTGATATGCCGGTGGGCATGGTTTTGAATTAGAAATTGAATTGAAATAGAAATTTAAAGTGACATGCCGTTGGGCATGGTCTTGAAATAGAAATTGAATTGAAATAGAAATTGAAATGTGACATGCCGGTGGGCATTGTCTAGAAATTAAAAGTGACATACCGTTAGGTATGGTCTTGAAATAGAAATTGAATTTGTCTTGAAATAGAAATTGAAAAGTGACATGTCGTTGGGCATGGCCTTGAAATAGAAATTGAATTGAAATAGAAAATAAAAGTGATATGCCGGTGGGCATGGTCTAGAAATTAAAAGTGACATGCCGTTGGGCATGGTCTTGAAATAGAAATTGAAATGAAATAGAAATTGAAATGTGACATGCCGTTGGGCATGGTCTTGAATTAGAAATTGAATTGAAATAGAAAATAAAAGTGACATGCCGGTGGGCATGGTCTTGAAATAGAAATTGAATTGAAATAGAAACTAAAATGTGACATGCCGGTGGGCATGGTCTACAAATTAAAAGTGACATGCCGGTGGGCATGGTCTTGAATTAGAAATTGAATTGCAATAGAAATTTAGAGTGACATGCCGTTGGGCATGGTCTTGAAATAGAAATTTAATTGAAATAGAAATTGAAATGTGACATGCCGGAGGGCATAGTCTAGAAATTAAAAGTGACATGCCGTTAGGCATGGTCTTGAAATAGAAATTGAATTTGTCGTGAAATAGAAATTGAAAAGTGACATGCCGTTGGGCATGGTCTTGAAATAGAAATTGAATTGAAATAGAAAATAAAAGTGATATGCCGGTGGGCATGGTCTTGAATTAGAAATTGAATTGAAATAGAAAATAAAAGTGACATGCCGTTGGGCATGGTCTTGAAATAGAAATTGAATTGAAATAGAAATTGAAATGTGACATGCCGGTGGGCATTGTCTAGAAATTAAAAGTGACATACCGTTAGGCATGGTCTTGAAATAGAAATTGAATTTGTCTTGAAATAGAAATTGAAAAGTGACATGCCGTTGGGCATGGCCTTGAAATAGAAATTGAATTGAAATAGAAAATAAAAGTGATATGCCGGTGGGCATGGTCTTGAATTAGAAATTGAATTGAAATAGAAATTTAAAGTGGCATGCCGTTGGGCATGGTCTTGAAATAGAAATTGAATTGAAATAGAAATTGAAATGTGACATGCCGGTGCGCATTGTCTAGAAATTAAAAGTGACATGTCGTTGGGCATGGTCTTGAAATAGAAATTGAATTTGTCTTGAAATAGAAATTGAAAAGTGACATGCCGGTGGGCATGGTCTAGAAATGAAATGTGGCATGCCGGTGGGCATGGTCTAGAAATTGAAAAGTGACATGCCGTTGGGCATGGTCTAGAAAATAAAAGTGACATGTCGTTCGGCATGGTCTTGAAATAGAAATTGAATTGAAATAGAAATTGAAATGTGACATGCCGGTGGGCATGGTCTAGAAATTAAAAGTGACATGCCGTTAGGCATGGTCTTGAAATAGAAATTGAAAAGTGACATGCCGTTGGGCATGGTCTTGAAATAGAAATTGAATTGAAATAGAAATTAAAATGTGACATACCGGTGGGCATGGTCTAGAAATTTAAAGTGACATGCCGTTGGGCATGGTCTTGAAATAGAAATTGAAATGAAATAGAAATTGAAATGTGACATGCCGTTGGGCATGGTCTAGAAAATAAAAGTGACATGCCGGTGGGCATGGTCTTGAATTAGAAATTGAATTGAAATAGAAAATAAAAGTGACATGCCAGTGGGCATGGTCTTGAATTAGAAATTGAATTGAAATAGAAATTTAAAGTGACATGCCGTTGGGCATGGTCTTGAAATAGAAATTGAATTGAAATAGAAATTGAAATGTGACATGCCGGTGGGCATGGTCTAGAAATTAAAAGTGACATGCCGTTGGGCATGGTCTTGAAATAGATATTGAATTTGTCTTGAAATAGAAATTGAAAAGTGACATGCCGTTGGGCATGGTCTTGAAATAGAAATCGAATTGAAATAGAAATTAAAATGTGACATGCCGGTGGGCATGGTCTAGAAATTAAAAGTGACATGCCGTTGGGCATGGTCTTGAAATAGAAATTGAATTTGTCTTGAAATAGAAATTGAAAAGTGACATGCCGTTGGGCATGGTCTTGAAATAGAAATTGAATTGAAATAGAAATTAAAATGTGACATGCCGGTGGGCATGGTCTAGAAATTAAAAGTGACATGCCGTTGGGCATTGTCTTGAAATACAAATTGAATTGAAATAGAAATTCAAATGTGACATGCCGTTGGGCATGGTCTAGAAAATAAAAGTGACATGCCGGTGGGCATGGTCTTGAATTAGAAATTCAATTGAAATAGAAAATAAAAGTGACATGCCGGTGGGCATGGTCTTGAATTAGAAATTGAATTGCAATAGAAATTTAGAGTGACATGCCGTTGGGCATGGTCTTGAAATAGAAATTTAATTGAAATAGAAATTGAAATGTGACATGCCGGAGGGCATAGTCTAGAAATTAAAAGTGACATGCCGTTAGGCATGGTCTTGAAATAGAAATTGAATTTGTCGTGAAATATAAATTGAAAAGTGACATGCCGTTGGGCATGGTCTTGAAATAGAAATTGAATTGAAATAGAAAATAAAAGTGATATGCCGGTGGGCATGGTTTTGAATTAGAAATTGAATTGAAATAGAAATTTAAAGTGACATGCCGTTGGGCATGGTCTTGAAATAGAAATTGAATTGAAATAGAAATTGAAATGTGACATGCCGGTGGGCATTGTCTAGAAATTAAAAGTGACATACCGTTAGGCATGGTCTTGAAATAGAAATTGAATTTGTCTTGAAATAGAAATTGAAAAGTGACATGTCGTTGGGCATGGCCTTGAAATAGAAATTGAATTGAAATAGAAAATAAAAGTGATATGCCGGTGGGCATGGTCTAGAAATTAAAAGTGACATGCCGTTGGGCATGGTCTTGAAATAGAAATTGAAATGAAATAGAAATTGAAATGTGACATGCCGTTGGGCATGGTCTTGAATTAGAAATTGAATTGAAATAGAAAATAAAAGTGACATGCCGGTGGGCATGGTCTTGAAATAGAAATTGAATTGAAATAGAAACTAAAATGTGACATGCCGGTGGGCATGGTCTACAAATTAAAAGTGACATGCCGGTGGGCATGGTCTTGAATTAGAAATTGAATTGCAATAGAAATTTAGAGTGACATGCCGTTGGGCATGGTCTTGAAATAGAAATTTAATTGAAATAGAAATTGAAATGTGACATGCCGGAGGGCATAGTCTAGAAATTAAAAGTGACATGCCGTTAGGCATGGTCTTGAAATAGAAATTGAATTTGTCGTGAAATAGAAATTGAAAAGTGACATGCCGTTGGGCATGGTCTTGAAATAGAAATTGAATTGAAATAGAAAATAAAAGTGATATGCCGGTGGGCATGGTCTTGAATTAGAAATTGAATTGAAATAGAAAATAAAAGTGACATGCCGTTGGGCATGGTCTTGAAATAGAAATTGAATTGAAATAGAAATTGAAATGTGACATGCCGGTGGGCATTGTCTAGAAATTAAAAGTGACATACCGTTAGGCATGGTCTTGAAATAGAAATTGAATTTGTCTTGAAATAGAAATTGAAAAGTGACATGCCGTTGGGCATGGCCTTGAAATAGAAATTGAATTGAAATAGAAAATAAAAGTGATATGCCGGTGGGCATGGTCTTGAATTAGAAATTGAATTGAAATAGAAATTTAAAGTGACATGCCGTTGGGCATGGTCTTGAAATAGAAATTGAATTGAAATAGAAATTGAAATGTGACATGCCGGTGCGCATTGTCTAGAAATTAAAAGTGACATGTCGTTGGGCATGGTCTTGAAATAGAAATTGAATTTGTCTTGAAATAGAAATTGAAAAGTGACATGCCGGTGGGCATGGTCTAGAAATGAAATGTGGCATGCCGGTGGGCATGGTCTAGAAATTGAAAAGTGACATGCCGTTGGGCATGGTCTAGAAAATAAAAGTGACATGTCGTTCGGCATGGTCTTGAAATAGAAATTGAATTGAAATAGAAATTGAAATGTGACATGCCGGTGGGCATGGTCTAGAAATTAAAAGTGACATGCCGTTAGGCATGGTCTTGAAATAGAAATTGAAAAGTGACATGCCGTTGGGCATGGTCTTGAAATAGAAATTGAATTGAAATAGAAATTAAAATGTGACATACCGGTGGGCATGGTCTAGAAATTTAAAGTGACATGCCGTTGGGCATGGTCTTGAAATAGAAATTGAAATGAAATAGAAATTGAAATGTGACATGCCGTTGGGCATGGTCTAGAAAATAAAAGTGACATGCCGGTGGGCATGGTCTTGAATTAGAAATTGAATTGAAATAGAAAATAAAAGTGACATGCCAGTGGGCATGGTCTTGAATTAGAAATTGAATTGAAATAGAAATTTAAAGTGACATGCCGTTGGGCATGGTCTTGAAATAGAAATTGAATTGAAATAGAAATTGAAATGTGACATGCCGGTGGGCATGGTCTAGAAATTAAAAGTGACATGCCGTTGGGCATGGTCTTGAAATAGATATTGAATTTGTCTTGAAATAGAAATTGAAAAGTGACATGCCGTTGGGCATGGTCTTGAAATAGAAATTGAATTGAAATAGAAATTAAAATGTGACATGCCGGTGGGCATGGTCTAGAAATTAAAAGTGACATGCCGTTGGGCATGGTCTTGAAATAGAAATTGAATTTGTCTTGAAATAGAAATTGAAAAGTGACATGCCGTTGGGCATGGTCTTGAAATAGAAATTGAATTGAAATAGAAATTAAAATGTGACATGCCGGTGGGCATGGTCTAGAAATTAAAAGTGACATGCCGTTGGGCATTGTCTTGAAATACAAATTGAATTGAAATAGAAATTCAAATGTGACATGCCGTTGGGCATGGTCTAGAAAATAAAAGTGACATGCCGGTGGGCATGGTCTTGAATTAGAAATTCAATTGAAATAGAAAATAAAAGTGACATGCCGGTGGGCATGGTCTTGAATTAGAAATTGAATTGCAATAGAAATTTAGAGTGACATGCCGTTGGGCATGGTCTTGAAATAGAAATTTAATTGAAATAGAAATTGAAATGTGACATGCCGGAGGGCATAGTCTAGAAATTAAAAGTGACATGCCGTTAGGCATGGTCTTGAAATAGAAATTGAATTTGTCGTGAAATATAAATTGAAAAGTGACATGCCGTTGGGCATGGTCTTGAAATAGAAATTGAATTGAAATAGAAAATAAAAGTGATATGCCGGTGGGCATGGTTTTGAATTAGAAATTGAATTGAAATAGAAATTTAAAGTGACATGCCGTTGGGCATGGTCTTGAAATAGAAATTGAATTGAAATAGAAATTGAAATGTGACATGCCGGTGGGTATTGTCTAGAAATTAAAAGTGACATACCGTTAGGCATGGTCTTGAAATAGAAATTGAATTTGTCTTGAAATAGAAATTGAAAAGTGACATGTCGTTGGGCATGGCCTTGAAATAGAAATTGAATTGAAATAGAAAATAAAAGTGATATGCCGATGGGCATGGTCTAGAAATTAAAAGTGACATGCCGTTGGGCATGGTCTTGAAATAGAAATTGAAATGAAATAGAAATTGAAATGTGACATGCCGTTGGGCATGGTCTTGAATTAGAAATTGAATTGAAATAGAAAATAAAAGTGACATGCCGGTGGGCATGGTCTTGAAATAGAAATTGAATTGAAATAGAAACTAAAATGTGACATGCCGGTGGGCATGGTCTACAAATTAAAAGTGACATGCCGGTGGGCATGGTCTTGAATTAGAAATTGAATTGCAATAGAAATTTAGAGTGACATGCCGTTGGGCATGGTCTTGAAATAGAAATTTAATTGAAATAGAAATTGAAATGTGACATGCCGGAGGGCATAGTCTAGAAATTAAAAGTGACATGCCGTTAGGCATGGTCTTGAAATAGAAATTGAATTTGTCGTGAAATAGAAATTGAAAAGTGACATGCCGTTGGGCATGGTCTTGAAATAGAAATTGAATTGAAATAGAAAATAAAAGTGATATGCCGGTGGGCATGGTCTTGAATTAGAAATTGAATTGAAATAGAAAATAAAAATGACATGCCGTTGGGCATGGTCTTGAAATAGAAATTGAATTGAAATAGAAATTGAAATGTGACATGCCGGTGGGCATTGTCTAGAAATTAAAAGTGACATACCGTTAGGCATGGTCTTGAAATAGAAATTGAATTTGTCTTGAAATAGAAATTGAAAAGTGACATGCCGTTGGGCATGGCCTTGAAATAGAAATTGAATTGAAATAGAAAATAAAAGTGATATGCCGGTGGGCATGGTCTTGAATTAGAAATTGAATTGAAATAGAAATTTAAAGTGACATGCCGTTGGGCATGGTCTTGAAATAGAAATTGAATTGAAATAGAAATTGAAATGTGACATGCCGGTGCGCATTGTCTAGAAATTAAAAGTGACATGTCGTTGGGCATGGTCTTGAAATAGAAATTGAATTTGTCTTGAAATAGAAATTGAAAAGTGACATGCCGGTGGGCATGGTCTAGAAATGAAATGTGGCATGCCGGTGGGCATGGTCTAGAAATTGAAAAGTGACATGCCGTTGGGCATGGTCTAGAAAATAAAAGTGACATGTCGTTCGGCATGGTCTTGAAATAGAAATTGAATTGAAATAGAAATTGAAATGTGACATGCCGGTGGGCATGGTCTAGAAATTAAAAGTGACATGCCGTTGGGCATGGTCTTGAAATAGAAATTGAATTGAAATAGAAATTAAAATGTGACATACCGGTGGGCATGGTCTAGAAATTAAAAGTGACATGCCGTTGGGCATGGTCTTGAAATAGAAATTGAAATGAAATAGAAATTGAAATGTGACATGCCGTTGGGCATGGTCTAGAAAATAAAAGTGACATGCCGGTGGGCATGGTCTTGAATTAGAAATTGAATTGAAATAGAAAATAAAAGTGACATGCCAGTGGGCATGGTCTTGAATTAGAAATTGAATTGAAATAGAAATTTAAAGTGACATGCCGTTGGGCATGGTCTTGAAATAGAAATTGAATTGAAATAGAAATTGAAATGTGACATGCCGGTGGGCATGGTCTAGAAATTAAAAGTGACATGCCGTTGGGCATGGTCTTGAAATAGATATTGAATTTGTCTTGAAATAGAAATTGAAAAGTGACATGCCGTTGGGCATGGTCTTGAAATAGAAATTGAATTGAAATAGAAATTAAAATGTGACATGCCGGTGGGCATGGTCTAGAAATTAAAAGTGACATGCCGTTGGGCATGGTCTTGAAATAGAAATTGAATTTGTCTTGAAATAGAAATTGAAAAGTGACATGCCGTTGGGCATGGTCTTGAAATAGAAATTGAATTGAAATAGAAATTAAAATGTGACATGCCGGTGGGCATAGTCTAGAAATTAAAAGTGACATGCCGTTGGGCATTGTCTTGAAATACAAATTGAATTGAAATAGAAATTCAAATGTGACATGCCGTTGGGCATGGTCTAGAAAATAAAAGTGACATGCCGGTGGGCATGGTCTTGAATTAGAAATTGAATTGAAATAGAAAATAAAAGTGACATGCCGGTGGGCATGGTCTTGAATTAGAAATTGAATTGCAATAGAAATTTAGAGTGACATGCCGTTGGGCATGGTCTTGAAATAGAAATTTAATTGAAATAGAAATTGAAATGTGACATGCCGGAGGGCATAGTCTACAAATTAAAAGTGACATGCCGTTAGGCATGGTCTTGAAATAGAAATTGAATTTGTCGTGAAATAGAAATTGAAAAGTGACATGCCGTTGGGCATGGTCTTGAAATAGAAATTGAATTGAAATAGAAAATAAAAGTGATATGCCGGTGGGCATGGTCTTGAATTAGAAATTGAATTGAAATAGAAATTTAAAGTGACATGCCGTTGGGCATGGTCTTGAAATAGAAATTGAATTGAAATAGAAATTGAAATGTGACATGCCGGTGGGCATTGTCTAGAAATTAAAAGTGACATACCGTTAGGCATGGTCTTGAAATAGAAATTGAATTTGTCTTGAAATAGAAATTGAAAAGTGACATGTCGTTGGGCATGGCCTTGAAATAGAAATTGAATTGAAATAGAAAATAAAAGTGATATGCCGGTGGGCATGGTCTAGAAATTAAAAGTGACATGCCGTTGGGCATGGTCTTGAAATAGAAATTGAATTGAAATAGAAATTGAAATGTGACATGCCGTTGGGCATGGTCTAGAAAATAAAAGTGACATGCCGGTGGGCATGGTCTTGAATTAGAAATTGAATTGAAATAGAAAATAAAAGTGACATGCCGGTGGGCATGGTCTTGAAATAGAAATTGAATTGAAATAGAAACTAAAATGTGACATGCCGGTGGGCATGGTCTATAAATTAAAAGTGACATGCCGGTGGGCATGGTCTTGAATTAGAAATTGAATTGCAATAGAAATTTAGAGTGACATGCCGTTGGGCATGGTCTTGAAATAGAAATTGAAATGTGACATGCCGGAGGACATAGTCTAGAAATTAAAAGTGACATGCCGTTAGGCATGGTCCTGAAATAGAAATTGAATTTGTCGTGAAATAGAAATTGAAAAGTGACATGCCGTTGGGCATGGTCTTGAAATAGAAATTGAATTGAAATAGAAAATAAAAGTGATATGCCGGTGGGCATGGTCTTGAATTAGAAATTGAATTGAAATAGAAAATAAAAGTGACATGCCGTTGGGCATGGTCTTGAAATAGAAATTGAATTGAAATAGAAATTGAAATGTGACATGCCGGTGGGCATTGTCTAGAAATTAAAAGTGACATACCGTTAGGCATGGTCTTGAAATAGAAATTGAATTTGTCTTGAAATAGAAATTGAAAAGTGACATGCCGTTGGGCATGGCCTTGAAATAGAAATTGAATTGAAATAGAAAATAAAAGTGATATGCCGGTGGGCATGGTCTTGAATTAGAAATTGAATTGAAATAGAAATTTAAAGTGACATGCCGTTGGGCATGGTCTTGAAATAGAAATTGAATTGAAATAGAAATTGAAATGTGACATGCCGGTGCGCATTGTCTAGAAATTAAAAGTGACATGTCGTTGGGCATGGTCTTGAAATAGAAATTGAATTTGTCTTGAAATAGAAATTGAAAAGTGACATGCCGGTGGGCATGGTCTAGAAATGAAATGTGGCATGCCGGTGGGCATGGTCTAGAAATTGAAAAGTGACATGCCGTTGGGCATGGTCTAGAAAATAAAAGTGACATGTCGTTCGGCATGGTCTTGAAATAGAAATTGAATTGAAATAGAAATTGAAATGTGACATGCCGGTGGGCATGGTCTAGAAATTAAAAGTGACATGCCGTTAGGCATGGTCTTGAAATAGAAATTGAAAAGTGACATGCCGTTGGGCATGGTCTTGAAATAGAAATTGAATTGAAATAGAAATTAAAATGTGACATACCGGTGGGCATGGTCTAGAAATTAAAAGTGACATGCCGTTGGGCATGGTCTTGAAATAGAAATTGAAATGTGACATGCCGTTGGGCATGGTCTAGAAAATAAAAGTGACATGCCGGTGTGCATGGTCTTGAATTAGAAATTGAATTGAAATAGAAAAGAAAAGTGACATGCCGGTGGGCATGGTCTTGAATTAGAAATTGAATTGAAATAGAAATTTAAAGTGACATGCCGTTGGGCATGGTCTTGAAATAGAAATTGAATTGAAATAGAAATTGAAATGTGACATGCCGGTGGGCATGGTCTAGAAATTAAAAGTGACATGCCGTTGGGCATGGTCTTGAAATAGATATTGAATTTGTCTTGAAATAGAAATTGAAAAGTGACATGCCGTTGGGCATGGTCTTGAAATAGAAATTGAATTGAAATAGAAATTAAAATGTGACATGCCGGTGGGCATGGTCTAGAAATTAAAAGTGACATGCCATTGGGCATGGTCTTGAAATAGAAATTGAATTTGTCTTGAAATAGAAATTGAAAAGTGACATGTCGTTGGGCATGGCCTTGAAATAGAAATTGAATTGAAATAGAAAATAAAAGTGATATGCCGGTGGGCATGGTCTAGAAATTAAAAGTGACATGCCGTTGGGCATGGTCTTGAAATAGAAATTGAAATGTGACATGCCGTTGGGCATGGTCTAGAAAATAAAAGTGACATGCCGGTGGGCATGGTCTTGAATTAGAAATTGAATTGAAATAGAAAATAAAAGTGACATGCCGGTGGGCATGGTCTTGAAATAGAAATTGAATTGAAATAGAAACTAAAATGTGACATGCCGGTGGGCATGGTCTATAAATTAAAAGTGACATGCCGGTGGGCATGGTCTTGAATTAGAAATTGAATTGCAATAGAAATTTAGAGTGACATGCCGTTGGGCATGGTCTTGAAATAGAAATTTAATTGAAATAGAAATTGAAATGTGACATGCCGGAGGACATAGTCTAGAAATTAAAAGTGACATGCCGTTAGGCATGGTCCTGAAATAGAAATTGAATTTGTCGTGAAATAGAAATTGAAAAGTGACATGCCGTTGGGCATGGTCTTGAAATAGAAATTGAATTGAAATAGAAAATAAAAGTGATATGCCGGTGGGCATGGTCTTGAATTAGAAATTGAATTGAAATAGAAAATAAAAGTGACATGCCGTTGGGCATGGTCTTGAAATAGAAATTGAATTGAAATAGAAATTGAAATGTGACATGCCGGTGGGCATTGTCTAGAAATTAAAAGTGACATACCGTTAGGCATGGTCTTGAAATAGAAATTGAATTTGTCTTGAAATAGAAATTGAAAAGTGACATGCCGTTGGGCATGGCCTTGAAATAGAAATTGAATTGAAATAGAAAATAAAAGTGATATGCCGGTGGGCATGGTCTTGAATTAGAAATTGAATTGAAATAGAAATTTAAAGTGACATGCCGTTGGGCATGGTCTTGAAATAGAAATTGAATTGAAATAGAAATTGAAATGTGACATGCCGGTGCGCATTGTCTAGAAATTAAAAGTGACATGTCGTTGGGCATGGTCTTGAAATAGAAATTGAATTTGTCTTGAAATAGAAATTGAAAAGTGACATGCCGGTGGGCATGGTCTAGAAATGAAATGTGGCATGCCGGTGGGCATGGTCTAGAAATTGAAAAGTGACATGCCGTTGGGCATGGTCTAGAAAATAAAAGTGACATGTCGTTCGGCATGGTCTTGAAATAGAAATTGAATTGAAATAGAAATTGAAATGTGACATGCCGGTGGGCATGGTCTAGAAATTAAAAGTGACATGCCGTTAGGCATGGTCTTGAAATAGAAATTGAAAAGTGACATGCCGTTGGGCATGGTCTTGAAATAGAAATTGAATTGAAATAGAAATTAAAATGTGACATACCGGTGGGCATGGTCTAGAAATTAAAAGTGACATGCCGTTGGGCATGGTCTTGAAATAGAAATTGAAATGTGACATGCCGTTGGGCATGGTCTAGAAAATAAAAGTGACATGCCGGTGTGCATGGTCTTGAATTAGAAATTGAATTGAAATAGAAAAGAAAAGTGACATGCCGGTGGGCATGGTCTTGAATTAGAAATTGAATTGAAATAGAAATTTAAAGTGACATGCCGTTGGGCATGGTCTTGAAATAGAAATTGAATTGAAATAGAAATTGAAATGTGACATGCCGGTGGGCATGGTCTAGAAATTAAAAGTGACATGCCGTTGGGCATGGTCTTGAAATAGATATTGAATTTGTCTTGAAATAGAAATTGAAAAGTGACATGCCGTTGGGCATGGTCTTGAAATAGAAATTGAATTGAAATAGAAATTAAAATGTGACATGCCGGTGGGCATGGTCTAGAAATTAAAAGTGACATGCCATTGGGCATGGTCTTGAAATAGAAATTGAATTTGTCTTGAAATAGAAATTGAAAAGTGACATGTCGTTGGGCATGGCCTTGAAATAGAAATTGAATTGAAATAGAAAATAAAAGTGATATGCCGGTGGGCATGGTCTAGAAATTAAAAGTGACATGCCGTTGGGCATGGTCTTGAAATAGAAATTGAATTGAAATAGAAATTGAAATGTGACATGCCGTTGGGCATGGTCTAGAAAATAAAAGTGACATGCCGGTGGGCATGGTCTTGAATTAGAAATTGAATTGAAATAGAAAATAAAAGTGACATGCCGGTGGGCATGGTCTTGAAATAGAAATTGAATTGAAATAGAAACTAAAATGTGACATGCCGGTGGGCATGGTCTATAAATTAAAAGTGACATGCCGGTGGGCATGGTCTTGAATTAGAAATTGAATTGCAATAGAAATTTAGAGTGACATGCCGTTGGGCATGGTCTTGAAATAGAAATTTAATTGAAATAGAAATTGAAATGTGACATGCCGGAGGACATAGTCTAGAAATTAAAAGTGACATGCCGTTAGGCATGGTCCTGAAATAGAAATTGAATTTGTCGTGAAATAGAAATTGAAAAGTGACATGCCGTTGGGCATGGTCTTGAAATAGAAATTGAATTGAAATAGAAAATAAAAGTGATATGCCGGTGGGCATGGTCTTGAATTAGAAATTGAATTGAAATAGAAAATAAAAGTGACATGCCGTTGGGCATGGTCTTGAAATAGAAATTGAATTGAAATAGAAATTGAAATGTGACATGCCGGTGGGCATTGTCTAGAAATTAAAAGTGACATACCGTTAGGCATGGTCTTGAAATAGAAATTGAATTTGTCTTGAAATAGAAATTGAAAAGTGACATGCCGTTGGGCATGGCCTTGAAATAGAAATTGAATTGAAATAGAAAATAAAAGTGATATGCCGGTGGGCATGGTCTTGAATTAGAAATTGAATTGAAATAGAAATTTAAAGTGACATGCCGTTGGGCATGGTCTTGAAATAGAAATTGAATTGAAATAGAAATTGAAATGTGACATGCCGGTGCGCATTGTCTAGAAATTAAAAGTGACATGTCGTTGGGCATGGTCTTGAAATAGAAATTGAATTTGTCTTGAAATAGAAATTGAAAAGTGACATGCCGGTGGGCATGGTCTAGAAATGAAATGTGGCATGCCGGTGGGCATGGTCTAGAAATTGAAAAGTGACATGCCGTTGGGCATGGTCTAGAAAATAAAAGTGACATGTCGTTCGGCATGGTCTTGAAATAGAAATTGAATTGAAATAGAAATTGAAATGTGACATGCCGGTGGGCATGGTCTAGAAATTAAAAGTGACATGCCGTTAGGCATGGTCTTGAAATAGAAATTGAAAAGTGACATGCCGTTGGGCATGGTCTTGAAATAGAAATTGAATTGAAATAGAAATTAAAATGTGACATACCGGTGGGCATGGTCTAGAAATTAAAAGTGACATGCCGTTGGGCATGGTCTTGAAATAGAAATTGAAATGTGACATGCCGTTGGGCATGGTCTAGAAAATAAAAGTGACATGCCGGTGTGCATGGTCTTGAATTAGAAATTGAATTGAAATAGAAAAGAAAAGTGACATGCCGGTGGGCATGGTCTTGAATTAGAAATTGAATTGAAATAGAAATTTAAAGTGACATGCCGTTGGGCATGGTCTTGAAATAGAAATTGAATTGAAATAGAAATTGAAATGTGACATGCCGGTGGGCATGGTCTAGAAATTAAAAGTGACATGCCGTTGGGCATGGTCTTGAAATAGATATTGAATTTGTCTTGAAATAGAAATTGAAAAGTGACATGCCGTTGGGCATGGTCTTGAAATAGAAATTGAATTGAAATAGAAATTAAAATGTGACATGCCGGTGGGCATGGTCTAGAAATTAAAAGTGACATGCCATTGGGCATGGTCTTGAAATAGAAATTGAATTTGTCTTGAAATAGAAATTGAAAACTGACATGCCGTTGGGCATGGTCTTGAAATAGAAATTGAATTGAAATAGAAATTAAAATGTGACATGCCGGTGGGCATGGTCTAGAAATTAAAAGTGACATGCCGTTGGGCATTGTCTTGAAATACAAATTGAATTGAAATAGAAATTCAAATGTGACATGCCGTTGGGCATGGTCTAGAAAATAAAAGTGACATGCCGGTGGGCATGGTCTTGAATTAGAAATTGAATTGAAATAGAAAATAAAAGTGACATGCCGGTGGGCATGGTCTTGAATTAGAAATTGAATTGCAATAGAAATTTAGAGTGACATGCCGTTGGGCATGGTCTTGAAATAGAAATTTAATTGAAATAGAAATTGAAATGTGACATGCCGGAGGGCATAGTCTAGAAATTAAAAGTGACATGCCGTTAGGCATGGTCTTGAAATAGAAATTGAATTTGTCGTGAAATAGAAATTGAAAAGTGACATGCCGTTGGGCATGGTCTTGAAATAGAAATTGATTTGAAATAGAAAATAAAAGTGATATGCCGGTGGGCATGGTCTTGAATTAGAAATTGAATTGAAATAGAAATTTAAAGTGACATGCCGTTGGGCATGGTCTTGAAATAGAAATTGAATTGAAATAGAAATTGAAATGTGACATGCCGGTGGGCATTGTCTAGAAATTAAAAGTGACATACCGTTAGGCATGGTCTTGAAATAGAAATTGAATTTGTCTTGAAATAGAAATTGAAAAGTGACATGCCGTTGGGCATGGCCTTGAAATAGAAATTGAATTGAAATAGAAAATAAAAGTGATATGCCGGTGGGCATGGTCTAGAAATTAAAAGTGACATGCCGTTGGGCATGGTCTTGAAATAGAAATTGAATTGAAATAGAAATTGAAATGTGACATGCCGTTGGGCATGGTCTAGAAAATAAAAGTGACATAACGGTGGGCATGGTCTTGAATTAGAAATTGAATTGAAATAGAAAATAAAAGTGACATGCCGGTGGGCATGGTCTTGAAATAGAAATTGAATTGAAATAGAAACTAAAATGTGACATGCCGGTGGGCATGGTCTTGAATTAGAAATTGAATTGCAATAGAAATTTAGAGTGTCATGCCGTTGGGCATGGTCTTAAAATAGAAATTGAATTGAAATAGAAATTGAAATGTGACATGCCGGTGGGCATTGTCTAGAAATTAAAAGTGACATACCGTTAGGCATGGTCTTGAAATAGAAATTGAATTTGTCTTGAAATAGAAATTGAAAAGTGACATGCCGTTGGGCATGGCCTTGAAATAGAAATTGAATTGAAATAGAAAATAAAAGTGATATGCCGGTGGGCATGGTCTTGAATTAGAAATTGAATTGAAATAGAAATTTAAAGTGACATGCCGTTGGGCATGGTCTTGAAATAGAAATTGAATTGAAATAGAAATTGAAATGTGACATGCCGGTGCGCATTGTCTAGAAATTAAAAGTGACATGTCGTTGGGCATGGTCTTGAAATAGAAATTGAATTTGTCTTGAAATAGAAATTGAAAAGTGACATGCCGGTGGGCATGGTCTAGAAATGAAATGTGGCATGCCGGTGGGCATAGTCTAGAAATTGAAAAGTGACATGCCGTTGGGCATGGTCTAGAAAATGAAAGTGACATGTCGTTCGGCATGGTCTTGAAATAGAAATTGAATTGAAATAGAAATTGAAATGTGACATGCCGGTGGGCATGGTCTAGAAATTAAAAGTGACATGCCGTTAGGCATGGTCTTGAAATAGAAATTGAATTTGTCTTGAAATAGAAATTGAAAAGTGACATGCCGTTGGGCATGGTCTTGAAATAGAAATTGCATTGAAATAGAAATTAAAATGTGACATACCGGTGGGCATGGTCTAGAAATTAAAAGTGACATGCCGTTGGGCATGGTCTTGAAATAGAAATTGAAATGAAATAGAAATTGAAATGTGACATGCCGTTGGGCATGGTCTAGAAAATAAAAGTGACATGCCGGTGGGCATGGTCTTGAATTAGAAATTGAATTGAAATAGAAAATAAAAGTGACATGCCGGTGGGCATGGTCTTGAATTAGAAATTGAATTGAAATAGAAATTTAAAGTGACATGCCGTTAGGCATGGTCTTGAAATAGAAATTGAATTGAAATAGAAATTGAAATGTGACATGCCGGTGGGCATGGTCTAGAAATTAAAAGTGACATGCCGTTGGGCATGGTCTTGAAATAGATATTGAATTTGTCTTGAAATAGAAATTGAAAAGTGACATGCCGTTGCGCATGGTCTTGAAATAGAAATTGAATTGAAATAGAAATTAAAATGTGACATGCCGGTGGGCATGGTCTAGAAATTAAAAGTGACATGCCGTTGGGCATGGTCTTGAAATAGAAATTGAATTTGTCTTGAAATAGAAATTGAAAAGTGACATGCCGTTGGGCATGGTCTTGAAATAGAAATTGAATTGAAATAGAAATTAAAATGTGACATGCCGGTGGGCATGGTCTAGAAAGTAAAAGTGACATCCCGTTGGGCATTGTCTTGAAATACAAATTGAATTGAAATAGAAATTCAAATGTGACATGCCGTTGGGCATGGTCTAGAAAATAAAAGTGACATGTCGGTGGGCATGGTCTTGAATTAGAAATTGAATTGAAATAGAAAATAAAAGTGACATGCCGGTGGGCATGGTCTTGAATTAGAAATTGAATTGCAATAGAAATTTAGAGTGACATGCCGTTGGGCATGGTCTTGAAATAGAAATTTAATTGAAATAGAAATTGAAATGTGACATGCCGGAGGTTATAGTCTAGAAATTAAAAGTGACATGCCGTTAGGCATGGTCTTGAAATAGAAATTGAATTTGTCGTGAAATAGAAATTGAAAAGTGACATGCCGTTGCGCATGGTCTTGAAATAGAAATTGAATTGAAATAGAAAATAAAAGTGATATGCCGGTGGGCATGGTCTTGAATTAGAAATTGAATTGAAATAGAAATTTAAAGTGACATGCCGTTGGGCATGGTCTTGAAATAAAAATTGAATTGAAATAGAAATTCAAATGTGACATGCCGGTGGGCATTGTCTAGAAATTAAAAGTGACATACCGTTAGGCATGGTCTTGAAATAGAAATTGAATTTGTCTTGAAATAGAAATTGAAAAGTGACATGCCGTTGGGCATGGCCTTGAAATAGAAATTGAATTGAAATAGAAAATAAAAGTGATATGCCGGTGGGCATGGTCTAGAAATTAAAAGTGACATGCCGTTGGGCATGGTCTTGAAATAGAAATTGAAATGTGACATGCCGTTGGGTATGGTCTAGAAAATAAAAGTGACATGCCGGTGGGCATGGTCTTGAATTAGAAATTGAATTGAAATAGAAAATAAAAGTGACATGCCGGTGGGCATGGTCTTGAAATAGAAATTGAATTGAAATAGAAACTAAAATGTGACATGCCGGTGGGCATGGTCTATAAATTAAAAGTGACATGCCGGTGGGCATGGTCTTGAATTAGAAATTGAATTGCAATAGAAATTTAGAGTGACATGCCGTTGGGCATGGTCTTGAAATAGAAATTTAATTGAAATAGAAATTGAAATGTGACATGCCGGAGGGCATAGTCTAGAAATTAAAAGTGACATGCCGTTAGGCATGGTCTTGAAATAGAAATTGAATTTGTCGTGAAATAGAAATTGAAAAGTGACATGCCGTTGGGCATGGTCTTGAAATAGAAATTGAATTGAAATAGAAATTGAAGTGATATGCCGGTGGGCATGGTCTTGAATTAGAAATTGAATTGAAATAGAAAATAAAAGTGACATGCCGTTGGGCATGGTCTTGAAATAGAAATTGAATTGAAATAGAAATTGAAATGTGACATGCCGGTGGGCATTGTCTAGAAATTAAAAGTGACATACCATTAGGCATGGTCTTGAAATAGAAATTGAATTTGTCTTGAAATAGAAATTGAAAAGAGACATGCCGTTGGGCATGGCCTTGAAATAGAAATTGAATTGAAATAGAAAATAAAAGTGATATGCCGGTGGGCATGGTCTTGAATTAGAAATTGAATTGAAATAGAAATTTAAAGTGACATGCCGTTGGGCATGGTCTTGAAATAGAAATTGAATTGAAATAGAAATTGAAATGTGACATGCCGGTGCGCATTGTCTAGAAATTAAAAGTGACATGTCGTTGGGCATGGTCTTGAAATAGAAATTGAATTTTTCTTGAAATAGAAATTGAAAAGTGACATGCCGGTGGGCATGGTCTAGAAATGAAATGTGGCATGCCGGTTGGCATGGTCTAGAAATTGAAAAGTGACATGCCGTTGGGCATGGTCTAGAAAATAAAAGTGACATGTCGTTCGGCATGGTCTTGAAATAGAAATTGAATTGAAATAGAAATTGAAATATGACATGCCGGTGGGCATGGTCTAGAAATTAAAAGTGACATGCCGTTAGGCATGGTCTTGAAATAGAAATTGAATTTGTCTTGAAATAGAAATTGAAAAGTGACATGCCGTTGGGCATGGTCTTGAAATAGAAATTGAATTGAAATAGAAATTAAAATGTGACATACCGGTGGGCATGGTCTAGAAATTAAAAGTGACATGCCGTTGGGCATGGTCTTGAAATAGAAATTGAAATGAAATAGAAATTGAAATGTGACATGCCGTTGGGCATGGTCTAGAAAATAAAAGTGACATGCCGGTGGGCATGGTCTTGAATTAGAAATTGAATTGAAATAGAAAATAAAAGTGACATGCCGGTGGGCATGGTCTTGAATTAGAAATTGAATTGAAATAGAAATTTAAAGTGACATGCCGTTGGGCATGGTCTTGAAATAGAAATTGAATTGAAATAGAAATTGAAATGTGACATGCCGGTGGGCATGGTCTAGAAATTAAAAGTGACATGCCGTTGGGCATGGTCTTGAAATAGATATTGAATTTGTCTTGAAATAGAAATTGAAAAGTGACATGCCGTTGGGCATGGTCTTGAAATAGAAATTGAATTGAAATAGAAATTAAAATGTGACATGCCGGTGGGCATGGTCTAGAAATTAAAAGTGACATGCCGTTGGGCATGGTCTTGAAATAGAAATTGAATTTGTCTTGAAATAGAAATTGAAAAGTGACATGCCGTTGGGCATGGTCTTGAAATAGAAATTGAATTGAAATAGAAATTAAAATGTGACATGCCGGTGGGCATGGTCTAGAAATTAAAAGTGACATGCCGTTGGGCATTGTCTTGAAATAAAAATTGAATTGAAATAGAAATTCAAATGTGACATGCCGTTGGGCATGGTCTAGAAAATAAAAGTGACATGCCGGTGGGCCTGGTCTTGAATTAGAAATTGAATTGAAATAGAAAATAAAAGTGACATGCCGGTGGGCATGGTCTTGAATTAGAAATTGAATTGCAATAGAAATTTAGAGTGACATGCCGTTGGGCATGGTCTTGAAATAGAAATTTAATTGAAATAGAAATTGAAATGTGACATGCCGGAGGGCATAATCTAGAAATTAAAAGTGACATGCCGTTAGGCATGGTCTTGAAATAGAAATTGAATTTGTCGTGAAATAGAAATTGAAAAGTGACATGCCGTTGGGCATGGTCTTGAAATAGAAATTGAATTTGTCTTGAAATAGAAATTGAAAAGTGACATGCCGTTGGGCATGGCCTTGAAATAGAAATTGTATTGAAATAGAAAATAAAAGTGATATGCCGGTGGGCATGGTCTTGAATTAGAAATTGAATTGAAATAGAAAATAAAAGTGACATGCCGTTGGGCATGGTCTTGAAATAGAAATTGAATTGAAATAGAAATTGAAATGTGACATGCCGGTGGGCATTGTCTAGAAATTAAAAGTGACATACCGTTAGGCATGGTCTTGAAATAGAAATTGAATTTGTCTTGAAATAGAAATTGAAAAGTGACATGCCGTTGGGCATGGCCTTGAAATAGAAATTGAATTGAAATAGAAAATAAAAGTGATATGCCGGTGGGCATGGTCTTGAATTAGAAATTGAATTAAAATAGAAAATAAAAGTGACATGCCGTTGGGCATGGTCTTGAAATAGAAATTGAATTGAAATAGAAATTGAAATGTGACATGCCGGTGGGCATTGTCTAGAAATTAAAAGTGACATACCGTTAGGCATGGTCTTGAAATAGAAATTGAATTTGTCTTGAAATAGAAATTGAAAAGTGACATGCCGTTGGGCATGGCCTTGAAATAGAAATTGAATTGAAATAGAAAATAAAAGTGATATGCCGGTGGGCATGGTCTTGAATTAGAAATTGAATTGAAATAGAAATTTAAAGTGACATGCCGTTGGGCATGGTCTTGAAATAGAAATTGAATTGAAATAGAAATTGAAATGTGACATGCCGGTGCGCATTGTCTAGAAATTAAAAGTGACATGTCGTTGGGCATGGTCTTGAAATAGAAATTGAATTTGTCTTGAAATAGAAATTGAAAAGTGACATGCCGGTGGGCATGGTCTAGAAATGAAATGTGGCATGCCGGTGGGCATGGTCTAGAAATTGAAAAGTGACATGCCGTTGGGCATGGTCTAGAAAATAAAAGTGACATGTCGTTCGGCATGGTCTTGAAATAGAAATTGAATTGAAATAGAAATTGAAATGTGACATGCCGGTGGGCATGGTCTAGAAATTAAAAAGTGACATGCCGTTAGGCATCGTCTTGAAATAGAAATTGAATTTGTCTTGAAATAGAAATTGAAAAGTGACATGCCGTTGGGCATGGTCTTGAAATAGAAATTGAATTGAAATAGAAATTAAAATGTGACATACCGGTGGGCATGGTCTAGAAATTAAAAGTGACATGCCGTTGGGCATGGTCTTGAAATAGAAATTGAAATGAAATAGAAATTGAAATGTGACATGCCGTTGGGCATGGTCTAGAAAATAAAAGTGACATGCCGGTGGGCATGGTCTTGAATTAGAAATTGAATTGAAATAGAAAATATAAGTGACATGCCGGTGGGCATGGTCTTGAATTAGAAATTGAATTGAAATAGAAATTTAAAGTGACATGCCGTTGGGCATGGTCTTGAAATAGAAATTGAATTGAAATAGAAATTGAAATGTGACATGCCGGTGGGCATGGTCTAGAAATTAAAAGTGACATGCCGTTGGGCATGGTCTTGAAATAGATATTAAATTTGTCTTGAAATAGAAATTGAAAAGTGACATGCCGTTGGGCATGGTCTTGAAATAGAAATTGAATTGAAATAGAAATTAAAATGTGACATGCCGGTGGGCATGGTCTAGAAATTAAAAGTGACATGCCGTTGGGCATGGTCTTGAAATAGAAATTGAATTTGTCTTGAAATAGAAATTGAAAAGTGACATGCCGTTGGGCATGGTCTTGAAATAGAAATTGAATTGAAATAGAAATTAAAATGTGACATGCCGGAGGGCATAATCTAGAAATTAAAAGTGACATGCCGTTAGGCATGGTCTTGAAATAGAAATTGAATTTGTCGTGAAATAGAAATTGAAAAGTGACATGCCGTTGGGCATGGTCTTGAATTAGAAATTGAATTGAAATAGAAAATAAAAGTGACATGCCGGTGGGCATGGTCTTGAATTAGAAATTGAATTGAAATAGAAATTTAAAGTGACATGCCGTTGGGCATGGTCTTGAAATAGAAATTGAATTGAAATAGAAATTGAAATGTGACATGCCGGTGGGCATGGTCTAGAAATTAAAAGTGACATGCCGTTGGGCATGGTCTTGAAATAGATATTGAATTTGTCTTGAAATAGAAATTGAAAAGTGACATGCCGTTGGGCATGGTCTTGAAATAGAAATTGAATTGAAATAGAAATTAAAATGTGACATGCCGGTGGGCATGGTCTTGAATTAGAAATTGAATTGAAATAGAAATTTAAAGTGACATGCCGTTGGGCATGGTCTTGAAATAGAAATTGAATTGAAATAGAAATTGAAATGTGACATGCCGGTGGGCATGGTCTAGAAATTAAAAGTGACATGCCGTTGGGCATGGTCTTGAAATAGATATTAAATTTGTCTTGAAATAGAAATTGAAAAGTTACATGCCGTTGGGCATGGTCTTGAAATAGAAATTGAATTGAAATAGAAATTAAAATGTGACATGCCGGTGGGCATGGTCTAGAAATTAAAAGTGACATGCCGTTGGGCATGGTCTTGAAATAGAAATTGAATTTGTCTTGAAATAGAAATTGAAAAGTGACATGCCGTTGGGCATGGTCTTGAAATAGAAATTGAATTGAAATAGAAATTAAAATGTGACATGCCGGAGGGCATAATCTAGAAATTAAAAGTGACATGCCGTTAGGCATGGTCTTGAAATAGAAATTGAATTTGTCGTGAAATAGAAATTGAAAAGTGACATGCCGTTGGGCATGGTCTTGAATTAGAAATTGAATTGAAATAGAAAATAAAAGTGACATGCCGGTGGGCATGGTCTTGAATTAGAAATTGAATTGAAATAGAAATTTAAAGTGACATGCCGTTGGGCATGGTCTTGAAATAGAAATTGAATTGAAATAGAAATTGAAATGTGACATGCCGGTGGGCATGGTCTAGAAATTAAAAGTGACATGCCGTTGGGCATGGTCTTGAAATAGATATTGAATTTGTCTTGAAATAGAAATTGAAAAGTGACATGCCGTTGGGCATGGTCTTGAAATAGAAATTGAATTGAAATAGAAATTAAAATGTGACATGCCGGTGGGCATGGTCTAGAAATTAAAAGTGACATGCCGTTGGGCATGGTCTTGAAATAGATATTGAATTTGTCTTGAAATAGAAATTGAAAAGTGACATGCCGTTGGGCATGGTCTTGAAATAGAAATTGAATTGAAATAGAAATTAAAATGTGACATGCCGGTGGGCATGGTCTAGAAATTAAAAGTGACATGCCGTTGGGCATGGTCTTGAAATAGAAATTGAATTTGTCTTGAAATAGAAATTGAAAAGTGACATGCCGTTGGGCATGGTCTTGAAATAGAAATTGAATTGAAATAGAAATTAAAATGTGACATGCCGGTGGGCATGGTCTAGAAATTAGAAATTGAATTGAAATAGAAATTTAAAGTGACATGCCGTTGGGCATGGTCTTGAAATAGAAATTGAATTGAAATAGAAATTGAAATGTGACATGCCGGTGGGCATGGTCTAGAAATTAAAAGTGACATGCCGTTGGGCATGGTCTTGAAATAGATATTAAATTTGTCTTGAAATAGAAATTGAAAAGTTACATGCCGTTGGGCATGGTCTTGAAATAGAAATTGAATTGAAATAGAAATTAAAATGTGACATGCCGGTGGGCATGGTCTAGAAATTAAAAGTGACATGCCGTTGGGCATGGTCTTGAAATAGAAATTGAATTTGTCTTGAAATAGAAATTGAAAAGTGACATGCCGTTGGGCATGGTCTTGAAATAGAAATTGAATTGAAATAGAAATTAAAATGTGACATGCCGGAGGGCATAATCTAGAAATTAAAAGTGACATGCCGTTAGGCATGGTCTTGAAATAGAAATTGAATTTGTCGTGAAATAGAAATTGAAAAGTGACATGCCGTTGGGCATGGTCTTGAATTAGAAATTGAATTGAAATAGAAAATAAAAGTGACATGCCGGTGGGCATGGTCTTGAATTAGAAATTGAATTGAAATAGAAATTTAAAGTGACATGCCGTTGGGCATGGTCTTGAAATAGAAATTGAATTGAAATAGAAATTGAAATGTGACATGCCGGTGGGCATGGTCTAGAAATTAAAAGTGACATGCCGTTGGGCATGGTCTTGAAATAGATATTGAATTTGTCTTGAAATAGAAATTGAAAAGTGACATGCCGTTGGGCATGGTCTTGAAATAGAAATTGAATTGAAATAGAAATTAAAATGTGACATGCCGGTGGGCATGGTCTAGAAATTAAAAGTGACATGCCGTTGGGCATGGTCTTGAAATAGATATTGAATTTGTCTTGAAATAGAAATTGAAAAGTGACATGCCGTTGGGCATGGTCTTGAAATAGAAATTGAATTGAAATAGAAATTAAAATGTGACATGCCGGTGGGCATGGTCTAGAAATTAAAAGTGACATGCCGTTGGGCATGGTCTTGAAATAGAAATTGAATTTGTCTTGAAATAGAAATTGAAAAGTGACATGCCGTTGGGCATGGTCTTGAAATAGAAATTGAATTGAAATAGAAATTAAAATGTGACATGCCGGTGGGCATGGTCTAGAAATTAAAAGTGACATGCCGTTGGGCATTGTCTTGAAATACAAATTGAATTGAAATAGAAATTCAAATGTGACATGCCGTTGGGCATGGTCTAGAAAATAAAAGTGACATGCCGGTGGGCCTGGTCCTGAATTAGAAATTGAATTGAAATAGAAAATAAAAGTGACATGCCGGTGGGCATGGTCTTGAATTAGAAATTGAATTGCAATAGAAATTTAGAGTGACATGTCGTTGGGCATGGTCTTGAAATAGATATTTAATTGAAATAGAAATTGAAATGTGACATGCCGGAGGGCATAATCTAGAAATTAAAAGTGACATGCCGTTAGCCATGGTCTTGAAATAGAAATTGAATTTGTCGTGAAATAGAAATTGAAAAGTGACATGCCGTTGGGCATGGTCTTGAAATAGAAATTGAATTGAAATAGAAAATAAAAGTGATATGCCGGTGGGCATGGTCTTGAATTAGAAATTGAATTGAAATAGAAATTTAAAGTGACATGCCGTTGGGCATGGTCTTGAAATAGAAATTGAATTGAAATAGAAATTGAAATGTGACATGCCGGTGGGCATTGTCTAGAAATTAAAAGTGACATACCGTTAGGCATGGTCTTGAAATAGAAATTGAATTTGTCTTGAAATAGAAATTGAAAAGTGACATGCCGTTGGGCATGGCCTTGAAATAGAAATTGAATTGAAATAGAAAATAAAAGTGATATGCCGGTGGGCATGGTCTTGAATTAGAAATTGAATTGAAATAGAAAATAAAAGTGACATGCCGTTGGGCATGGTCTTGAAATAGAAATTGAATTGAAATAGAAATTGAAATGTGACATGCCGGTGGGCATTGTCTAGAAATTAAAAGTGACATACCGTTAGGCATGGTCTTGAAATAGAAATTGAATTTGTCTTGAAATAGAAATTGAAAAGTGACATGCCGTTGGGCATGGCCTTGAAATAGAAATTGAATTGAAATAGAAAATAAAAGTGATATGCCGGTGGGCATGGTCTTGAATTAGAAATTGAATTGAAATAGAAATTTAAAGTGACATGCCGTTGGGCATGGTCTTGAAATAGAAATTGAATTGAAATAGAAATTGAAATGTGACATGCCGGTGGGCATGGTCTAGAAATTAAAAGTGACATGCCGTTGGGCATGGTCTTGAAATAGAAATTGAATTTGTCTTGAAATAGAAATTGAAAAGTGACATGCCGTTGGGCATGGTCTTGAAATAGAAATTGAATTGAAATAGAAATTAAAATGTGACATGCCGGTGGGCATGGTCTAGAAATTAAAAGTGACATGCCGTTGGGCATTGTCTTGAAATACAAATTGAATTGAAATAGAAATTCAAATGTGACATGCCGTTGGGCATGGTCTAGAAAATAAAAGTGACATGCCGGTGGGCCTGGTCTTGAATTAGAAATTGAATTGAAATAGAAAATAAAAGTGACATGCCGTTGGGCATGGTCTTGAAATAGAAATTGAATTTGTCTTGAAATAGAAATTGAAAAGTGACATGCCGTTGGGCATGGTCTTGAAATAGAAATTGAATTGAAATAGAAATTAAAATGTGACATGCCGGTGGGCATGGTCTAGAAATTAAAAGTGACATGCCGTTGGGCATGGTCTTGAAATAGAAATTGAATTGAAATAGAAATTGAAATGTGACATGCCGTTGGGCATGGTCTAGAAAATAAAAGTGACATGCAGGTGGGCATGGTCTTGAATTAGAAATTGAATTGAAATAGAAAATAAAAGTGACATGCCGGTGGGCATGGTCTTGAAATAGAAATTGAATTGAAATAGAAACTAAAATGTGACATGCCGGTGGGCATGGTCTATAAATTAAAAGTGACATGTCGTTGGGCATGGTCTTGAAATAGAAATTGAATTTGTATTGAAATAGAAATTGAAAAGTGACATGCCGTTGGGCATGGTCTTGAAATAGAAATTGAATTGAAATAGAAATTGAAATGTGACATGCCGGTGGGCATTGTCTAGAAATTAAAAGTGACATGTCGTTGGGCATGGTCTTGAAATAGAAATTGAATTTGTCTTGAAATAGAAATTGAAAAGTGACATGCCGGTGGGCATGGTCTAGAAATGAAATGTGGCATGCCGGTGGGCATGGTCTAGAAATTGAAAAGTGACATGCCGTTGGGCATGGTCTAGAAAATAAAAGTGACATGTCGTTGGGCATGGTCTTGAAATAGAAATTCAATTGAAATAGAAATTGAAATGTGACATGCCGGTGGGCATGGTCTAGAAATTAAAAGTGACATGCCGTTGGGCATGGTCTTGAAATAGAAATTGAATTTGTCTTGAAATAGAAATTGAAAAGTGACATGCCGTTGGGCATGGTCTTGAAATAGAAATTGAATTGAAATAGAAATTAAAATGTGACATGCCGGTGGGCATGGTCTAGAAATTAAAAGTGACATGCCGTTGGGCATGGTCTTGAAATAGAAATTGAATTTGTCTTGAAATAGAAATTGAAAAGTGACATGCCGTTGGGCATGGTCTTGAAATAGAAATTGAATTGAAATAGAAATTAAAATGTGACATGCCGGTGGGCATGGTCTAGAAATTAAAAGTGACATGCCGTTGGGCATTGTCTTGAAATACAAATTGAATTGAAATAGAAATTCAAATGTGACATGCCGTTGGGCATGGTCTAGAAAATAAAAGTGACATGCCGGTGGGCCTGGTCTTGAATTAGAAATTGAATTGAAATAGAAAATAAAAGTGACATGCCGGTGGGCATGGTCTTGAATTAGAAATTGAATTGCAATAGAAATTTAGAGTGACATGCCGTTGGGCATGGTCTTGAAATAGAAATTTAATTGAAATAGAAATTGAAATGTGACATGCCGGAGGGCATAATCTAGAAATTAAAAGTGACATGCCGTTAGGCATGGTCTTGAAATAGAAATTGAATTTGTCGTGAAATAGAAATTGAAAAGTGACATGCCGTTGGGCATGGTCTTGAAATAGAAATTGAATTGAAATAGAAAATAAAAGTGATATGCCGGTGGGCATGGTCTTGAATTAGAAATTGAATTGAAATAGAAATTTAAAGTGACATGCCGTTGGGCATGGTCTTGAAATAGAAATTGAATTGAAATAGAAATTGAAATGTGACATGCCGGTGGGCATTGTCTAGAAATTAAAAGTGACATACCGTTAGGCATGGTCTTGAAATAGAAATTGAATTTGTCTTGAAATAGAAATTGAAAAGTGACATGCCGTTGGGCATGGCCTTGAAATAGAAATTGAATTGAAATAGAAAATAAAAGTGATATGCCGGTGGGCATGGTCTTGAATTAGAAATTGAATTGAAATAGAAAATAAAAGTGACATGCCGTTGGGCATGGTCTTGAAATAGAAATTGAATTGAAATAGAAATTGAAATGTGACATGCCGGTGGGCATTGTCTAGAAATTAAAAGTGACATACCGTTAGGCATGGTCTTGAAATAGAAATTGAATTTGTCTTGAAATAGAAATTGAAAAGTGACATGCCGTTGGGCATGGCCTTGAAATAGAAATTGAATTGAAATAGAAAATAAAAGTGATATGCCGGTGGGCATGGTCTTGAATTAGAAATTGAATTGAAATAGAAATTTAAAGTGACATGCCGTTGGGCATGGTCTTGAAATAGAAATTGAATTGAAATAGAAATTGAAATGTGACATGCCGGTGGGCATGGTCTAGAAATTAAAAGTGACATGCCGTTGGGGATGGTCTTGAAATAGAAATTGAATTTGTCTTGAAATAGAAATTGAAAAGTGACATGCCGTTGGGCATGGTCTTGAAATAGAAATTGAATTGAAATAGAAATTAAAATGTGACATGCCGGTGGGCATGGTCTAGAAATTAAAAGTGACATGCCGTTGGGCATTGTCTTGAAATACAAATTGAATTGAAATAGAAATTCAAATGTGACATGCCGTTGGGCATGGTCTAGAAAATAAAAGTGACATGCCGGTGAGCCTGGTCTTGAATTAGAAATTGAATTGAAATAGAAAATAAAAGTGACATGCCGTTGGGCATGGTCTTGAAATAGAAATTGAATTTGTCTTGAAATAGAAATTGAAAAGTGACATGCCGTTGGGCATGGTCTTGAAATAGAAATTGAATTGAAATAGAAATTAAAATGTGACATGCCGGTGGGCATGGTCTAGAAATTAAAAGTGACATGCCGTTGGGCATTGTCTTGAAATACAAATTGAATTGAAATAGAAATTCAAATGTGACATGCCGTTGGGCATGGTCTAGAAAATAAAAGTGACATGCCGGTGGGCCTGGTCTTGAATTAGAAATTGAATTGAAATAGAAAATAAAAGTGACATGCCGGTGGGCATGGTCTTGAATTAGAAATTGAATTGAAATAGAAATTGAAATGTGACATGCCGGAGGGCATAATCTAGAAATTAAAAGTGACATGCCGTTAGGCATGGTCTTGAAATAGAAATTGAATTTGTCGTGAAATAGAAATTGAAAAGTGACATGCCGTTGGGCATGGTCTTGAAATAGAAATTGAATTGAAATAGAAAATAAAAGTGATATGCCGGTGGGCATGGTCTTGAATTAGAAATTGAATTGAAATAGAAATTTAAAGTGACATGCCGTTGGGCATGGTCTTGAAATAGAAATTTAATTGAAATAGAAATTGAAATGTGACATGCCGGAGGGCATAATCTAGAAATTAAAAGTGACATGCCGTTAGGCATGGTCTTGAAATAGAAATTGAATTTGTCGTGAAATAGAAATTGAAAAGTGACATGCCGTTGGGCATGGTCTTGAAATAGAAATTGAATTGAAATAGAAAATAAAAGTGATATGCCGGTGGGCATGGTCTTGAATTAGAAATTGAATTGAAATAGAAATTTAAAGTGACATGCCGTTGGGCATGGTCTTGAAATAGAAATTGAATTGAAATAGAAATTGAAATGTGACATGCCGGTGGGCATTGTCTAGAAATTAAAAGTGACATACCGTTAGGCATGGTCTTGAAATAGAAATTGAATTTGTCTTGAAATAGAAATTGAAAAGTGACATGCCGTTGGGCATGGCCTTGAAATAGAAATTGAATTGAAATAGAAAATAAAAGTGATATGCCGGTGGGCATGGTCTAGAAATTAAAAGTGACATGCCGTTGGGCATGGTCTTGAAATAGAAATTGAATTGAAATAGAAATTGAAATGTGACATGCCGTTGGGCATGGTCTAGAAAATAAAAGTGACATGCCGGTGGGCATGGTCTTGAATTAGAAATTGAATTGAAATAGAAAATAAAAGTGACATGCCGGTGGGCATGGTCTTGAAATAGAAATTGAATTGAAATAGAAACTAAAATGTGACATGCCGGTGGGCATGGTCTATAAATTAAAAGTGACATGTCGTTGGGCATGGTCTTGAAATAGAAATTGAATTTGTATTGAAATAGAAATTGAAAAGTGACATGCCGTTGGGCATGGTCTTGAAATAGAAATTGAATTGAAATAGAAATTGAAATGTGACATGCCGGTGGGCATTGTCTAGAAATTAAAAGTGACATGTCGTTGGGCATGGTCTTGAAATAGAAATTGAATTTGTCTTGAAATAGAAATTGAAAAGTGACATGCCGGTGGGCATGGTCTAGAAATGAAATGTGGCATGCCGGTGGGCATGGTCTAGAAATTGAAAAGTGACATGCCGTTGGGCATGGTCTAGAAAATAAAAGTGACATGTCGTTGGGCATGGTCTTGAAATAGAAATTGAAATGTGACATGCCGGTGGGCATGGTCTAGAAATTAAAAGTGACATGCCGTTGGGCATGGTCTTGAAATAGAAATTGAATTTGTCTTGAAATAGAAATTGAAAAGTGACATGCAGTTGGGCATGGTCTTGAAATAGAAATTGAATTGAAATAGAAATTAAAGTGTGACATGCCGGTGGGCATGGTCTAGAAATTAAAAGTGACATGCCGTTGGGCATGGTCTTGAAATAGAAATTGAATTTGTCTTGAAATAGAAATTGAAAAGTGACATGCCGTTGGGCATGGTCTTGAAATAGAAATTGAATTGAAATAGAAATTAAAATGTGACATGCCGATGGGCATTGTCTAGAAATTAAAAGTGACATGCCGTTGGGCATGGTCTTGAAATAGAAATTGAATTTGTCTTGAAATAGAAATTGAAAAGTGACATGCAGTTGGGCATGGTCTTGAAATAGAAATTGAATTGAAATAGAAATTAAAATGTGACATGCCGGTGGGCATGGTCTAGAAATTAAAAGTGACATGTCGTTGGGCATGGTCTTGAAATAGAAATTGAATTTGTCTTGAAATAGAAATTGAAAAGTTACATGCCGTTGGGCATGGTCTTGAAATAGAAATTGAATTTGTCTTGAAATAGAAATTGAAAAGTGACATGCCGTTGGGCATGGCCTTGAAATAGAAATTGAATTGAAATAGAAAATAAAAGTGATATGCCGGTGGGCATGGTCTTGAATTAGAAATTGAATTGAAATAGAAATTTAAAGTGACATGCCGTTGGGCATGGTCTTGAAATAGAAATTGAATTGAAATAGAAATTGAAATGTGACATGCCGGTGGGCATGGTCTAGAAATTAAAAGTGACATGCCGTTGGGGATGGTCTTGAAATAGAAATTGAATTTGTCTTGAAATAGAAATTGAAAAGTGACATGCCGTTGGGCATGGTCTTGAAATAGAAATTGAATTGAAATAGAAATTAAAATGTGACATGCCGGTGGGCATGGTCTAGAAATTAAAAGTGACATGCCGTTGGGCATTGTCTTGAAATACAAATTGAATTGAAATAGAAATTCAAATGTGACATGCCGTTGGGCATGGTCTAGAAAATAAAAGTGACATGCCGGTGAGCCTGGTCTTGAATTAGAAATTGAATTGAAATAGAAAATAAAAGTGACATGCCGTTGGGCATGGTCTTGAAATAGAAATTGAATTTGTCTTGAAATAGAAATTGAAAAGTGACATGCCGTTGGGCATGGTCTTGAAATAGAAATTGAATTGAAATAGAAATTAAAATGTGACATGCCGGTGGGCATGGTCTAGAAATTAAAAGTGACATGCCGTTGGGCATTGTCTTGAAATACAAATTGAATTGAAATAGAAATTCAAATGTGACATGCCGTTGGGCATGGTCTAGAAAATAAAAGTGACATGCCGGTGGGCCTGGTCTTGAATTAGAAATTGAATTGAAATAGAAAATAAAAGTGACATGCCGGTGGGCATGGTCTTGAATTAGAAATTGAATTGAAATAGAAATTGAAATGTGACATGCCGGAGGGCATAATCTAGAAATTAAAAGTGACATGCCGTTAGGCATGGTCTTGAAATAGAAATTGAATTTGTCGTGAAATAGAAATTGAAAAGTGACATGCCGTTGGGCATGGTCTTGAAATAGAAATTGAATTGAAATAGAAAATAAAAGTGATATGCCGGTGGGCATGGTCTTGAATTAGAAATTGAATTGAAATAGAAATTTAAAGTGACATGCCGTTGGGCATGGTCTTGAAATAGAAATTTAATTGAAATAGAAATTGAAATGTGACATGCCGGAGGGCATAATCTAGAAATTAAAAGTGACATGCCGTTAGGCATGGTCTTGAAATAGAAATTGAATTTGTCGTGAAATAGAAATTGAAAAGTGACATGCCGTTGGGCATGGTCTTGAAATAGAAATTGAATTGAAATAGAAAATAAAAGTGATATGCCGGTGGGCATGGTCTTGAATTAGAAATTGAATTGAAATAGAAATTTAAAGTGACATGCCGTTGGGCATGGTCTTGAAATAGAAATTGAATTGAAATAGAAATTGAAATGTGACATGCCGGTGGGCATTGTCTAGAAATTAAAAGTGACATACCGTTAGGCATGGTCTTGAAATAGAAATTGAATTTGTCTTGAAATAGAAATTGAAAAGTGACATGCCGTTGGGCATGGCCTTGAAATAGAAATTGAATTGAAATAGAAAATAAAAGTGATATGCCGGTGGGCATGGTCTAGAAATTAAAAGTGACATGCCGTTGGGCATGGTCTTGAAATAGAAATTGAATTGAAATAGAAATTGAAATGTGACATGCCGTTGGGCATGGTCTAGAAAATAAAAGTGACATGCCGGTGGGCATGGTCTTGAATTAGAAATTGAATTGAAATAGAAAATAAAAGTGACATGCCGGTGGGCATGGTCTTGAAATAGAAATTGAATTGAAATAGAAACTAAAATGTGACATGCCGGTGGGCATGGTCTATAAATTAAAAGTGACATGTCGTTGGGCATGGTCTTGAAATAGAAATTGAATTTGTATTGAAATAGAAATTGAAAAGTGACATGCCGTTGGGCATGGTCTTGAAATAGAAATTGAATTGAAATAGAAATTGAAATGTGACATGCCGGTGGGCATTGTCTAGAAATTAAAAGTGACATGTCGTTGGGCATGGTCTTGAAATAGAAATTGAATTTGTCTTGAAATAGAAATTGAAAAGTGACATGCCGGTGGGCATGGTCTAGAAATGAAATGTGGCATGCCGGTGGGCATGGTCTAGAAATTGAAAAGTGACATGCCGTTGGGCATGGTCTAGAAAATAAAAGTGACATGTCGTTGGGCATGGTCTTGAAATAGAAATTGAAATGTGACATGCCGGTGGGCATGGTCTAGAAATTAAAAGTGACATGCCGTTGGGCATGGTCTTGAAATAGAAATTGAATTTGTCTTGAAATAGAAATTGAAAAGTGACATGCAGTTGGGCATGGTCTTGAAATAGAAATTGAATTGAAATAGAAATTAAAGTGTGACATGCCGGTGGGCATGGTCTAGAAATTAAAAGTGACATGCCGTTGGGCATGGTCTTGAAATAGAAATTGAATTTGTCTTGAAATAGAAATTGAAAAGTGACATGCCGTTGGGCATGGTCTTGAAATAGAAATTGAATTGAAATAGAAATTAAAATGTGACATGCCGATGGGCATTGTCTAGAAATTAAAAGTGACATGCCGTTGGGCATGGTCTTGAAATAGAAATTGAATTTGTCTTGAAATAGAAATTGAAAAGTGACATGCAGTTGGGCATGGTCTTGAAATAGAAATTGAATTGAAATAGAAATTAAAATGTGACATGCCGGTGGGCATGGTCTAGAAATTAAAAGTGACATGTCGTTGGGCATGGTCTTGAAATAGAAATTGAATTTGTCTTGAAATAGAAATTGAAAAGTGACATGCCGTTGGGCATGGTCTTGAAATAGAAATTGAATTGAAATAGAAATTAAAATGTGACATACCGGTGGGCATGGTCTAGAAATTAAAAGTGACATTCCGTTGGGCATGGTCTTGAAATAGAAATTGAATTGAAATAGAAATTGAAATGTGACATGCAGGTGGGCATGGTCTAGAAATTAAAAGTGACATGTCGTTGGGCATGGTCTAGAAAATAAAAGTGACATGCCGGTGGGCATGGTCTTGAATTAGAAATTGAATTGAAATAGAAAATAAAAGTGACATGCCGGTGGGCATGGTCTTGAATTAGAAATTGAATTGAAATAGAAAATAAAAGTGACATGCCGGTGGGCATGGTCTTGAATTAGAAATTGAATTGCAATAGAAATTTAGAGTGACATGCCGTTGGGCATGGTCTTGAAATAGAAATTTAATTGAAATAGAAATTGAAATGTGACATGCCGGAGGGCATAATCTAGAAATTAAAAGTGACATGCCGTTAGGCATGGTCTTGAAATAGAAATTGAATTTGTCGTGAAATAGAAATTGAAAAGTGACATGCCGTTGGGCATGGTCTTGAAATAGAAATTGAATTGAAATAGAAAATAAAAGTGATATGCCGGTGGGCATGGTCTTGAATTAGAAATTGAATTGAAATAGAAATTTAAAGTGACATGCCGTTGGGCATGGTCTTGAAATAGAAATTGAATTGAAATAGAAATTGAAATGTGACATGCCGGTGGGCATTGTCTAGAAATTAAAAGTGACATACCGTTAGGCATGGTCTTGAAATAGAAATTGAATTTGTCTTGAAATAGAAATTGAAAAGTGACATGCCGTTGGGCATGGCCTTGAAATAGAAATTGAATTGAAATAGAAAATAAAAGTGATATGCCGGTGGGCATGGTCTAGAAATTAAAAGTGACATGCCGTTGGGCATGGTCTTGAAATAGAAATTGAATTGAAATAGAAATTGAAATGTGACATGCCGTTGGGCATGGTCTAGAAAATAAAAGTGACATGCCGGTGGGCATGGTCTTGAATTAGAAATTGAATTGAAATAGAAAATAAAAGTGACATGCCAGTGGGCATGGTCTTGAAATAGAAATTGAATTGAAATAGAAACTAAAATGTGACATGCCGGTGGGCATGGTCTATAAATTAAAAGTGACATGTCGTTGGGCATGGTCTTGAAATAGAAATTGAATTTGTATTGAAATAGAAATTGAAAAGTGACATGCCGTTGGGCATGGTCTTGAAATAGAAATTGAATTGAAATAGAAATTGAAATGTGACATGCCGGTGGGCATTGTCTAGAAATTAAAAGTGACATGTCGTTGGGCATGGTCTTGAAATAGAAATTGAATTTGTCTTGAAATAGAAATTGAAAAGTGACATGCCGGTGGGCATGGTCTAGAAATGAAATGTGGCATGCCGGTGGGCATGGTCTAGAAATTGAAAAGTGACATGCCGTTGGGCATGGTCTAGAAAATAAAAGTGACATGTCGTTGGGCATGGTCTTGAAATAGAAATTCAATTGAAATAGAAATTGAAATGTGACATGCCGGTGGGCATGGTCTAGAAATTAAAAGTGACATGCCGTTGGGCATGGTCTTGAAATAGAAATTGAATTTGTCTTGAAATAGAAATTGAAAAGTGACATGCAGTTGGGCATGGTCTTGAAATAGAAATTGAATTGAAATAGAAATTAAAATGTGACATGCCGGTGGGCATGGTCTAGAAATTAAAAGTGACATGCCGTTGGGCATGGTCTTGAAATAGAAATTGAATTTGTCTTGAAATAGAAATTGAAAAGTGACATGCCGTTGGGCATGGTCTTGAAATAGAAATTGAATTGAAATAGAAATTAAAATGTGACATGCCGGTGGGCATTGTCTAGAAATTAAAAGTGACATGCCGTTGGGCATGGTCTTGAAATAGAAATTGAATTTGTCTTGAAATAGAAATTGAAAAGTGACATGCAGTTGGGCATGGTCTTGAAATAGAAATTGAATTGAAATAGAAATTAAAATGTGACATGCCGGTGGGCATGGTCTAGAAATTAAAAGTGACATGCCGTTGGGCATGGTCTTGAAATAGAAATTGAATTTGTCTTGAAATAGAAATTGAAAAGTGACATGCCGTTGGGCATGGTCTTGAAATAGAAATTGAATTGAAATAGAAATTAAAATGTGACATACCGGTGGGCATGGTCTAGAAATTAAAAGTGACATTCCGTTGGGCATGGTCTTGAAATAGAAATTGAATTGAAATAGAAATTGAAATGTGACATGCAGGTGGGCATGGTCTAGAAATTAAAAGTGACATGTCGTTGGGCATGGTCTAGAAAATAAAAGTGACATGCCGGTGGGCATGGTCTTGAATTAGAAATTGAATTGAAATAGAAAATAAAAGTGACATGCCGGTGGGCATGGTCTTGAATTAGAAATTGAATTGAAATAGAAATTTAAAGTGACATGGCGTTGGGCATGGTCTTGAAATAGAAATTGAATTGAAATAGAAATTGAAATGTGACATGCAGGTGGGCATGGTCTAGAAATTAAAAGTGACATACCGTTGGGCATGGTCTTGAAATAGATATTGAATTTGTCTTGAAATAGAAATTGAAAAGTGACATGCCGTTGGGCATGGTCTTGAAATAGAAATTGAATTGAAATAGAAATTAAAATGTGACATGCCGGTGGGCATGGTCTAGAAATTAAAAGTGACATGCCGTTGGGCATGGTCTTGAAATAGAAATTGAATTTGTCTTGAAATAGAAATTGAAAAGTGACATGCCATTGGGCATGGTCTTGAAATAGAAATTGAATTGAAATAGAAATTAAAATGTGACATGCCGGTGGGCATGGTCTAGAAATTAAAAGTGACATGCCGTTGGGCATTGTCTTGAAATACAAATTGAATTGAAATAGAAATTCAAATGTGACATGCCGTTGGGCATGGTCTAGAAAATAAAAGTGACATGCCGGTGGGCATGGTCTTGAATTAGAAATTGAATTGAAATAGAAAATAAAAGTGACATGCCGGTGGGCATGGTCTTGAATTAGAAATTGAATTGCAATAGAAATTTAGAGTGACATGCCGTTGGGCATGGTCTTGAAATAGAAATTTAATTGAAATAGAAATTGAAATGTGACATGCCGGACGGCATAGTCTAGAAATTAAAAGTGACATGCCGTTAGGCATGGTCTTGAAATAGAAATTGAATTTGTCGTGAAATAGAAATTGAAAAGTGACATGCCGTTGGGCATGGCCTTGAAATAGAAATTGAATTGAAATAGAAAATAAAAGTGATATGCCGGTGGGCATGGTCTTGAAATTAAAAGTGACATACCGTTAGGCATGGTCTTGAAATAGAAATTGAATTTGTCTTGAAATAGAAATTGAAAAGTGACATGCCGTTGGGCATGGCCTTGAAATAGAAATTGAATTGAAATAGAAAATAAAAGTGATATGCCGGTGGGCATGGTCTAGAAATTAAAAGTGACATGCCGTTGGGCATGGTCTTGAAATAGAAATTGAATTGAAATAGAAAATAAAAGTGACAAGCCGGTGGGCATGGTCTTGAATTAGAAATTGAATTGAAATAGAAATTTAAAGTGACATGGCGTTGGGCATGGTCTTGAAATAGAAATTGAATTGAAATAGAAATTGAAATGTGACATGCCGGTGGGCATGGTCTAGAAATTAAAAGTGACATGCCGTTGGGCATGGTCTTGAAATAGAAATTGAATTTGTCTTGAAATAGAAATTGAAAAGTGACATGCCGTTGGGCATGGTCTTGAAATAGAAATTGAATTGAAATAGAAATTAAAATGTGACATGCCGGTGGGCATGGTCTAGAAATTAAAAGTGACATGCCGTTGGGCATGGTCTTGAAATAGAAATTGAATTTGTCTTGAAATAGAAATTGAAAAGTGACATGCCGTTAGGCATGGTCTTGAAATAGAAATTGAATTGAAATAGAAATTAAAATGTGACATGCCGGTGGGCATGGTCTAGAAATTAAAAGTGACATGCCGTTGGGCATTGTCTTGAAATACAAATTGAATTGAAATAGAAATTCAAATATGACATGCCGTTGGGCATGGTCTAGAAAATAAAAGTGACATGCCGGTGGGCATGGTCTTGAATTAGAAATTGAATTGAAATAGAAAATAAAAGTGACATGCCGGTGGGCATGGTCTTGAATTAGAAATTGAATTGAAATAGAAATTTAGAGTGACATGCCGTTGGGCATGGTCTTGAAATAGAAATTTAATTGAAATAGAAATTGAAATGTGACATGCCGGTGCGCATTGTCTAGAAATTAAAAGTGACATGCAGTTGGGCATGGTCTTGAAATAGAAATTGAATTTGCCTTGAAATAGAAATTGAAAAGTGACATGCCGGTGGGCATGGTCTAGAAATGAAATGTGGCATGCCGGTGGGCATGGTCTAGAAATTGAAAAGTGACATGCCGTTGGGCATGGTCTAGAAAATAAAAGTGACATGTCGTTCGGCATGGTCTTGAAATAGAAATTGAATTGAAATAGAAATTGAAATGTGACATGCCGGTGGGCTTGGTCTAGAAATTAAAAGTGACATGCCGTTAGGCATGGTCTTGAAATAGAAATTGAATTTGTCTTGAAATAGAAATTGAAAAGTGACATGACGTTGGGCATGGTCTTGAAATAGAAATTGAACTGAAATAGAAATTAAAATGTGACATACCGGTGGGCATGGTCTAGAAATTAAAAGTGACATGCCGTTGGGCATGGTCTTGAAATAGAAATTGAAATGAAATTGAAATTGAAATGTGACATGCCGTTGGGCATGGTCTAGAAAATAAAAGTGACATGCCGGTGGGCATGGTCTTGAATTAGAAATTGAATTGAAATAGAAAATAAAAGTGACATGCCGGTGGGCATGGTCTTGAATTAGAAATTGAATTGAAATAGAAATTTAAAGTGACATGCCGTTGGGCATGGTCTTGAAATAGAAATTGAATTGAAATAGAAATTGAAATGTGACATGCCGGTGGGCATGGTCTAGAAATTAAAAGTGACATGCCGTTGGGCATGGTCTTGAAATAGATATTGAATTTGTCTTGAAATAGAAATTGAAAAGTGACATGCCGTTGGGCATGGTCTTGAAATAGAAATTGAATTGAAATAGAAATTAAAATGTGACATGCCGGTGGGCATGGTCTAGAAATTAAAAGTGACATGCCATTGGGCATGGTCTTGAAATAGAAATTGAATTTGTCTTGAAATAGAAATTGAAAAGTGACATGCCGTTGGGCATGGTCTTGAAATAGAAATTGAATTGAAATAGAAATTAAAATGTGACATGCCGGTGGGCATGGTCTAGAAATTAAAAGTGACATGCCGTTGGGCATTGTCTTGAAATACAAATTGAATTGAAATAGAAATTCAAATGTGACATGCCGTTGGGCATGGTCTAGAAAATAAAAGTGACATGCCGGTGGGCATGGTCTTGAATTAGAAATTGAATTGAAATAGAAAATAAAAGTGACATGCCGGTGGGCATGGTCTTGAATTAGAAATTGAATTGCAATAGAAATTTAGAGTGACATGCCGTTGGGCATGGTCTTGAAATAGAAATTTAATTGAAATAGAAATTGAAATGTGACATGCCGGAGGGCATAGTCTAGAAATTAAAAGTGACATGCCGTTAGGCATGGTCTTGAAATAGAAATTGAATTTGTCGTGAAATAGAAATTGAAAAGTGACATGCCGTTGGGCATGGTCTTGAAATAGAAATTGAATTGAAATAGAAAATAAAAGTGATATGCCGGTGGGCATGGTCTTGAATTAGAAATTGAATTGAAATAGAAATTTAAAGTGACATGCCGTTGGGCATGGTCTTGAAATAGAAATTGAATTGAAATAGAAATTGAAATGTGACATGCCGGTGGGCATTGTCTAGAAATTAAAAGTGACATACCGTTAGGCATGGTCTTGAAATAGAAATTGAATTTGTCTTGAAATAGAAATTGAAAAGTGACATGCCGTTGGGCATGGCCTTGAAATAGAAATTGAATTGAAATAGAAAATAAAAGTGATATGCCGGTGGGCATGGTCTAGAAATTAAAAGTGACATGCCGTTGGGCATGGTCTTGAAATAGAAATTGAATTGAAATAGAAATTGAAATGTGACATGCCGTTGGGCATGGTCTAGAAAATAAAAGTGACATGCCGGTGGGCATGGTCTTGAATTAGAAATTGAATTGAAATAGAAAATAAAAGTGACATGCCGGTGGGCATGGTCTTGAATTAGAAATTGAATTGAAATAGAAATTTAAAGTGACATGGCGTTGGGCATGGTCTTGAAATAGAAATTGAATTGAAATAGAAATTGAAATGTGACATGCCGGTGGGCATGGTCTAGAAATTAAAAGTGACATGCCGTTGGGCATGGTCTTGAAATAGAAATTGAATTTGTCTTGAAATAGAAATTGAAAAGTGACATGCCGTTGGGCATGGTCTTGAAATAGAAATTGAATTGAAATAGAAATTAAAATGTGACATGCCGGTGGGCATGGTCTAGAAATTAAAAGTGACATGCCGTTGGGCATTGTCTTGAAATACAAATTGAATTGAAATAGAAATTCAAATATGACATGCCGTTGGGCATGGTCTAGAAAATAAAAGTGACATGCCGGTGGGCATGGTCTTGAATTAGAAATTGAATTGAAATATAAAAATAAAACTGACATGCCGGTGGGCATGGTCTTGAATTAGAAATAGAATTGAAATAGAAATTTAGAGTGACATGCCGTTGGGCATGGTCTTGAAATAGAAATTTAATTGAAATAGAAATTGAAATGTGACATGCCGGTGCGCATTGTCTAGAAATTAAAAGTGACATGCCGTTGGGCATGGTCTTGAAATAGAAATTGAATTTGTCTTGAAATAGAAATTGAAAAGTGACATGCCGGTGGGCATGGTCTAGAAATGAAATGTGGCATGCCGGTGGGCATGGTCTAGAAATTGAAAAGTGACATGCCGTTGGGCATGGTCTAGAAAATAAAAGTGACATGTCGTTCGGCATGGTCTTGAAATAGAAATTGAATTGAAATAGAAATTGAAATGTGACATGCCGGTGGGCTTGGTCTAGAAATTAAAAGTGACATGCCGTTAGGCATGGTCTTGAAATAGAAATTGAATTTGTCTTGAAATAGAAATTGAAAAGTGACATGCCGTTGGGCATGGTCTTGAAATAGAAATTGAATTGAAATAGAAATTAAAATGTGACATACCGGTGGGCATGGTCTAGAAATTAAAAGTGACATGCCGTTGGGCATGGTCTTGAAATAGAAATTGAAATGAAATTGAAATTGAAATGTGACATGCCGTTGGGCATGGTCTAGAAAATAAAAGTGACATGCCGGTGGGCATGGTCTTGAATTAGAAATTGAATTGAAATAGAAAATAAAAGTGACATGCCGGTGGGCATGGTCTTGAATTAGAAATTGAATTGAAATAGAAATTTAAAGTGACATGCCGTTGGGCATGGTCTTGAAATAGAAATTGAATTGAAATAGAAATTGAAATGTGACATGCCGGTGGGCATGGTCTAGAAATTAAAAGTGACATGCCGTTGGGCATGGTCTTGAAATAGATATTGAATTTGTCTTGAAATAGAAATTGAAAAGTGACATGCCGTTGGGCATGGTCTTGAAATAGAAATTGAATTGAAATAGAAATTAAAATGTGACATGCCGGTGGGCATGGTCTAGAAATTAAAAGTGACATGCCATTGGGCATGGTCTTGAAATAGAAATTGAATTTGTCTTGAAATAGAAATTGAAAAGTGACATGCCGTTGGGCATGGTCTTGAAATAGAAATTGAATTGAAATAGAAATTAAAATGTGACATGCCGGTGGGCATGGTCTAGAAATTAAAAGTGACATGCCGTTGGGCATTGTCTTGAAATACAAATTGAATTGAAATAGAAATTCAAATGTGACATGCCGTTGGGCATGGTCTAGAAAATAAAAGTGACATGCCGGTGGGCATGGTCTTGAATTAGAAATTGAATTGAAATAGAAAATAAAAGTGACATGCCGGTGGGCATGGTCTTGAATTAGAAATTGAATTGCAATAGAAATTTAGAGTGACATGCCGTTGGGCATGGTCTTGAAATAGAAATTTAATTGAAATAGAAATTGAAATGTGACATGCCGGAGGGCATAGTCTAGAAATTAAAAGTGACATGCCGTTAGGCATGGTCTTGAAATAGAAATTGAATTTGTCGTGAAATAGAGATTAAAAAGTGACATGCCGTTGGGCATGGTCTTGAAATAGAAATTGAATTGAAATAGAAAATAAAAGTGATATGCCGGTGGGCATGGTCTTGAATTAGAAATTGAATTGAAATAGAAATTTAAAGTGACATGCCGTTGGGCATGGTCTTGAAATAGAAATTGAATTGAAATAGAAATTGAAATGTGACATGCCGGTGGGCATTGTCTAGAAATTAAAAGTGACATACCGTTAGGCATGGTCTTGAAATAGAAATTGAATTTGTCTTGAAATAGAAATTGAAAAGTGACATGCCGTTGGGCATGGCCTTGAAATAGAAATTGAATTGAAATAGAAAATAAAAGTGATATGCCGGTGGGCATGGTCTAGAAATTAAAAGTGACATGCCGTTGGGCATGGTCTTGAAATAGAAATTGAATTGAAATAGAAATTGAAATGTGACATGCCGTTGGGCATGGTCTAGAAAATAAAAGTGACATGCCGGTGGGCATGGTCTTGAATTAGAAATTGAATTGAAATAGAAAATAAAAGTGACATGCCGGTGGGCATGGTCTTGAATTAGAAATTGAATTGAAATAGAAATTTAAAGTGACATGGCGTTGGGCATGGTCTTGAAATAGAAATTGAATTGAAATAGAAATTGAAATGTGACATGCCGGTGGGCATGGTCTAGAAATTAAAAGTGACATGCCGTTGGGCATGGTCTTGAAATAGAAATTGAATTTGTCTTGAAATAGAAATTGAAAAGTGACATGCCGTTGGGCATGGTCTTGAAATAGAAATTGAATTGAAATAGAAATTAAAATGTGACATGCCGGTGGGCATGGTCTAGAAATTAAAAGTGACATGCCGTTGGGCATGGTCTTGAAATAGAAATTGAATTTGTCTTGAAATAGAAATTGAAAAGTGACATGCCGTTGGGCATGGTCTTGAAATAGAAATTGAATTGAAATAGAAATTAAAATGTGACATGCCGGTGGGCATGGTCTAGAAATTAAAAGTGACATGCCGTTGGGCATGGTCTTGAAATAGAAATTGAATTTGTCTTGAAATAGAAATTGAAAAGTGACATGCCGTTGGGCATGGTCTTGAAATAGAAATTGAATTGAAATAGAAATTAAAATGTGACATGCCAGTGGGCATGGTCTAGAAATTAAAAGTGACATGCCGTTGGGCATTGTCTTGAAATACAAATTGAATTGAAATAGAAATTCAAATGTGACATGCCGTTGGGCATGGTCTAGAAAATAAAAGTGACATGCCGGTGGGCATGGTCTTGAATTAGAAATTGAATTGAAATAGAAAATAAAAGTGACATGCCGGTGGGCATGGTCTTGAATTAGAAATTGAATTGCAATAGAAATTTAGAGTGACATGGCGTTGGGCATGGTCTTGAAATAGAAATTTAATTGAAATAGAAATTGAAATGTGACATGCCGGAGGGCATAGTCTAGAAATTAAAAGTGACATGCCGTTAGGCATGGTCTTGAAATAGAAATTGAATTTGTCGTGAAATAGAAATTGAAAAGTGACATGCCGTTGGGCATGGTCTTGAAATAGAAATTGAATTGAAATAGAAAATAAAAGTGATATGCCGGTGGGCATGGTCTTGAATTAGAAATTGAATTGAAATAGAAATTTAAAGTGGCATGCCGTTGGGCATGGTCTTGAAATAGAAATTGAATTGAAATAGAAATTGAAATGTGACATGCCGGTGGGCATTGTCTAGAAATTAAAAGTGACATACCGTTAGGCATGGTCTTGAAATAGAAATTGAATTTGTCTTGAAATAGAAATTGAAAAGTGACATGCCGTTGGGCATGGCCTTGAAATAGAAATGGAATTGAAATAGAAAATAAAAGTGATATGCCGGTGGGCATGGTCTAGAAATTAAAAGTGACATGCCGTTGGGCATGGTCTTGAAATAGAAATTGAATTGAAATAGAAATTGAAATGTGACATGCCGTTGGGCATGGTCTAGAAAATAAAAGTGACATGCCGGTGGGCATGGTCTTGAATTAGAAATTGAATTGAAATAGAAAATAAAAGTGACATGCCGGTGGGCATGGTCTTGAATTAGAAATTGAATTGAAATAGAAATTTAAAGTGACATGGCGTTGGGCATGGTCTTGAAATAGAAATTGAATTGAAATAGAAATTGAAATGTGACATGCCGGTGGGCATGGTCTAGAAATTAAAAGTGACATGCCGTTGGGCATGGTCTTGAAATAGAAATTGAATTTGTCTTGAAATAGAAATTGAAAAGTGACATGCCGTTGGGCATGGTCTTGAAATAGAAATTGAATTGAAATAGAAATTAAAATGTGACATGCCGGTGGGCATGGTCTAGAAATTAAAAGTGACATGCCGTTGGGCATGGTCTTGAAATAGAAATTGAATTTGTCTTGAAGTAGAAGTTGAAAAGTGACATGCCGTTGGGCATGGTCTTGAAATAGAAATTGAGTTGAAATAGAAATTAAAATGTGACATGCCGGTGGGCATGGTCTAGAAATTAAAAGTGACATGCCGTTGGGCATTGTCTTGAAATACAAATTGAATTGAAATAGAAATTCAAATATGACATGCCGTTGGGCATGGTCTAGAAAATAAAAGTGACATGCCGGTGGGCATGGTCTTGAATTAGAAATTGAATTGAAATATAAAAATAAAAGTGACATGCCGGTGGGCATGGTCTTGAATTAGAAATTGAATTGAAATAGAAATTTAGAGTGACATGCCGTTGGGCATGGTCTTGAAATAGAAATTTAATTGAAATAGAAATTGAAATGTGACATGCCGGTGCGCATTGTCTAGAAATTAAAAGTGACATGCCGTTGGGCATGGTCTTGAAATAGAAATTGAATTTGTCTTGAAATAGAAATTGAAAAGTGACATGCCGGTGGGCATGGTCTAGAAATGAAATGTGGCATGCCGGTGGGCATGGTCTAGAAATTGAAAAGTGACATGCCGTTGGGCATGGTCTAGAAAATAAAAGTGACATGTCGTTCGGCATGGTCTTGAAATAGAAATTGAATTGAAATAGAAATTGAAATGTGACATGCTGGTGGGCTTGGTCTAGAAATTAAAAGTGACATGCCGTTAGGCATGGTCTTGAAATAGAAATTGAATTTGTCTTGAAATAGAAATTGAAAAGTGACATGCCGTTGGGCATGGTCTTGAAATAGAAATTGAATTGAAATAGAAATTAAAATGTGACATACCGGTGGGCATGGTTTAGAAATTAAAAGTGACATGCCGTTGGGCATGGTCTTGAAATAGAAATTGAAATGAAATAGAAATTGAAATGTGACATGCCGTTGGGCATGGTCTAGAAAATAAAAGTGACATGCCGGTGGGCATGGTCTTGAATTAGAAATTGAATTGAAATAGAAAATAAAAGTGACATGCCGGTGGGCATGGTCTTGAATTAGAAATTGAATTGAAATAGAAATTTAAAGTGACATGCCGTTGGGCATGGTCTTGAAATAGAAATTGAATTGAAATAGAAATTGAAATGTGACATGCCGGTGGGCATGGTCTAGAAATTAAAAGTGACATGCCGTTGGGCATGGTCTTGAAATAGATATTGAATTTGTCTTGAAATAGAAATTGAAAAGTGACATGCCGTTGGGCATGGTCTTGAAATAGAAATTGAATTGAAATAGAAATTAAAATGTGACATGCCGGTGGGCATGGTCTAGAAATTAAAAGTGACATGCCGTTGGGCATGGTCTTGAAATAGAAATTGAATTTGTCTTGAAATAGAAATTGAAAAGTGACATGCCGTTGGGCATGGTCTTGAAATAGAAATTGAATTGAAATAGAAATTAAAATGTGACATGCCGGTGGGCATGGTCTAGAAATTAAAAGTGACATGCCGTTGGGCATTGTCTTGAAATACAAATTGAATTGAAATAGAAATTCAAATGTGACATGCCGTTGGGCATGGTCTAGAAAATAAAAGTGACATGCCGGTGGGCATGGTCTTGAATTAGAAATTGAATTGAAATAGAAAATAAAAGTGACATGCCGGTGGGCATGGTCTTGAATTAGAAATTGAATTGCAATAGAAATTTAGAGTGACATGCCGTTGGGCATGGTCTTGAAATAGAAATTTAATTGAAATAGAAATTGAAATGTGACATGCCGGAGGGCATAGTCTAGAAATTAAAAGTGACATGCCGTTAGGCATGGTCTTGAAATAGAAATTGAATTTGTCGTGAAATAGAAATTGAAAAGTGACATGCCGTTGGGCATGGTCTTGAAATAGAAATTGAATTGAAATAGAAAATAAAAGTGATATGCCGGTGGGCATGGTCTTGAATTAGAAATTGAATTGAAATAGAAATTTAAAGTGACATGCCGTTGGGCATGGTCTTGAAATAGAAATTGAATTGAAATAGAAATTGAAATGTGACATGCCGGTGGGCATTGTCTAGAAATTAAAAGTGACATACCGTTAGGCATGGTCTTGAAATAGAAATTGAATTTGTCTTGAAATAGAAAGTGAAAAGTGACATGCCGTTGGGCATGGCCTTGAAATAGAAATTGAATTGAAATAGAAAATAAAAGTGATATGCCGGTGGGCATGGTCTAGAAATTAAAAGTGACATGCCGTTGGGCATGGTCTTGAAATAGAAATTGAATTGAAATAGAAATTGAAATGTGACATGCCGTTGGGCATGGTCTAGAAAATAAAAGTGACATGCCGGTGGGCATGGTCTTGAATTAGAAATTGAATTGAAATAGAAAATAAAAGTGACATGTCGGTGGGCATGGTCTTGAATTAGAAATTGAATTGAAATAGAAATTTAAAGTGACATGGCGTTGGGCATGGTCTTGAAATAGAAATTGAATTGAAATAGAAATTGAAATGTGACATGCCGGTGGGCATGGTCTAGAAATTAAAAGTGACATGCCGTTGGTCATGGTCTTGAAATAGAAATTGAATTTGTCTTGAAATAGAAATTGAAAAATGACATGCCGTTGGGCATGGTCTTGAAATAGAAATTGAATTGAAATAGAAATTAAAATGTGACATGCCGGTGGGCATGGTCTAGAAATTAAAAGTGACATGCCGTTGGGCATGGTCTTGAAATAGAAATTGAATTTGTCTTCAAATAGAAATTGAAAAGTGACATGCCGTTGGGCATGGTCTTGAAATAGAAATTGAATTGAAATAGAAATTAAAATGTGACATGCCGGTGGGCATGGTCTAGAAATTAAAAGTGACATGCCGTTGGGCATTGTCTTGAAATACAAATTGAATTGAAATAGAAATTCAAATATGACATGCCGTTGGGCATGGTCTAGAAAATAAAAGTGACATGCCGGTGGGCATGGTCTTGAATTAGAAATTGAATTGAAATAGAAAATAAAAGTGACATGCCGGTGGGCATGGTCTTGAATTAGAAATTGAATTGAAATAGAAATTTAGAGTGACATGCCGTTGGGCATGGTCTTGAAATAGAAATTTAATTGAAATAGAAATTGAAATGTGACATGCCGGAGGGCATAGTCTAGAAATTAAAAGTGACATGCCGTTAGGCATGGTCTTGAAATAGAAATTGAATTTGTCGTGAAATAGAAATTGAAAAGTGACATGCCGTTGGGCATGGTCTTGAAATAGAAATTGAATTGAAATAGAAAATAAAAGTGATATGCCGGTGGGCATGGTCTTGAATTAGAAATTGAATTGAAATAGAAATTTAAAGTGACATGCCGTTGGGCATGGTCTTGAAATAGAAATTGAATTGAAATAGAAATTGAAATGTGACATGCCGGTGGGCATTGTCTAGAAATTAAAAGTGACATACCGTTAGGCATGGTCTTGAAATAGAAATTGAATTTGTCTTGAAATAGAAATTGAAAAGTGACATGCCGTTGGGCATGGCCTTGAAATAGAAATTGAATTGAAATAGAAAATAAAAGTGATATGCCGGTGGGCATGGTCTTGAATTAGAAATTGAATTGAAATAGAAATTTAAAGTGACATGCCGCTGGGCATGGTCTTGAAATAGAAATTGAATTGAAATAGAAATTGAAATGTGACATGCCGGTGCGCAATGTCTAGAAATTAAAAGTGACATGTCGTTGGGCATGGTCTTGAAATAGAAATTGAATTTGTCTTGAAATAGAAATTGAAAAGTGACATGCCGGTGGGCATGGTCTAGAAATGAAATGTGGCATGCCGGTGGGCATGGTCTAGAAATTGAAAAGTGACATGCCGTTGGGCATGGTCTAGAAAATAAAAGTGACATGTCGTTCGGCATGGTCTTGAAATAGAAATTGAATTGAAATAGAAATTGAAATGTGACATGCCGGTGGGCATGGTCTAGAAATTAAAAGTGACATGCCGTTAGGCATGGTCTTGAAATAGAAATTGAATTTGTCTTGAAATAGAAATTGAAAAGTGACATGCCGTTGGGCATGGTCTTGAAATAGAAATTGAATTGAAATAGAAATTAAAATGTGACATACCGGTGGGCATGGTCTAGAAATTAAAAGTGACATGCCGTTGGGCATGGTCTTGAAATAGAAATTGAAATGTGACATGCCGTTGGGCATGGTCTAGAAAATAAAAGTGACATGCCGGTGGGCATGGTCTTGAATTAGAAATTGAATTGAAATAGAAAATAAAAGTGACATGCTGGTGGGCATGGTCTTGAATTAGAAATTGAATTGAAATAGAAATTTAAAGTGACATGCCGTTAGGCATGGTCTTGAAATAGAAATTGAAATGTGACATGCCGGTGGGCATGGTCTTGAAATAGAAATTGAAATGAAATTGAAATTGAAATGTGACATGCCGTTGGGCATGGTCTAGAAAATAAAAGTGACATGCCGGTGGGCATGGTCTTGAATTAGAAATTGAATTGAAATAGAAAATAAAAGTGACATGCCGGTGGGCATGGTCTTGAATTAGAAATTGAATTGAAATAGAAATTTAAAGTGACATGCCGTTGGGCATGGTCTTGAAATAGAAATTGAATTGAAATAGAAATTGAAATGTGACATGCCGGTGGGCATGGTCTAGAAATTAAAAGTGACATGCCGTTGGGCATGGTCTTGAAATAGATATTGAATTTGTCTTGAAATAGAAATTGAAAAGTGACATGCCGTTGGGCATGGTCTTGAAATAGAAATTGAATTGAAATAGAAATTAAAATGTGACATGCCGGTGGGCATGGTCTAGAAATTAAAAGTGACATGCCATTGGGCATGGTCTTGAAATAGAAATTGAATTTGTCTTGAAATAGAAATTGAAAAGTGACATGCCGTTGGGCATGGTCTTGAAATAGAAATTGAATTGAAATAGAAATTAAAATGTGACATGCCGGTGGGCATGGTCTAGAAATTAAAAGTGACATGCCGTTGGGCATTGTCTTGAAATACAAATTGAATTGAAATAGAAATTCAAATGTGACATGCCGTTGGGCATGGTCTAGAAAATAAAAGTGACATGCCGGTGGGCATGGTCTTGAATTAGAAATTGAATTGAAATAGAAAATAAAAGTGACATGCCGGTGGGCATGGTCTTGAATTAGAAATTGAATTGCAATAGAAATTTAGAGTGACATGCCGTTGGGCATGGTCTTGAAATAGAAATTTAATTGAAATAGAAATTGAAATGTGACATGCCGGAGGGCATAGTCTAGAAATTAAAAGTGACATGCCGTTAGGCATGGTCTTGAAATAGAAATTGAATTTGTCGTGAAATAGAGATTAAAAAGTGACATGCCGTTGGGCATGGTCTTGAAATAGAAATTGAATTGAAATAGAAAATAAAAGTGATATGCCGGTGGGCATGGTCTTGAATTAGAAATTGAATTGAAATAGAAATTTAAAGTGACATGCCGTTGGGCATGGTCTTGAAATAGAAATTGAATTGAAATAGAAATTGAAATGTGACATGCCGGTGGGCATTGTCTAGAAATTAAAAGTGACATACCGTTAGGCATGGTCTTGAAATAGAAATTGAATTTGTCTTGAAATAGAAATTGAAAAGTGACATGCCGTTGGGCATGGCCTTGAAATAGAAATTGAATTGAAATAGAAAATAAAAGTGATATGCCGGTGGGCATGGTCTAGAAATTAAAAGTGACATGCCGTTGGGCATGGTCTTGAAATAGAAATTGAATTGAAATAGAAATTGAAATGTGACATGCCGTTGGGCATGGTCTAGAAAATAAAAGTGACATGCCGGTGGGCATGGTCTTGAATTAGAAATTGAATTGAAATAGAAAATAAAAGTGACATGCCGGTGGGCATGGTCTTGAATTAGAAATTGAATTGAAATAGAAATTTAAAGTGACATGGCGTTGGGCATGGTCTTGAAATAGAAATTGAATTGAAATAGAAATTGAAATGTGACATGCCGGTGGGCATGGTCTAGAAATTAAAAGTGACATGCCGTTGGGCATGGTCTTGAAATAGAAATTGAATTTGTCTTGAAATAGAAATTGAAAAGTGACATGCCGTTGGGCATGGTCTTGAAATAGAAATTGAATTGAAATAGAAATTAAAATGTGACATGCCGGTGGGCATGGTCTAGAAATTAAAAGTGACATGCCGTTGGGCATGGTCTTGAAATAGAAATTGAATTTGTCTTGAAATAGAAATTGAAAAGTGACATGCCGTTGGGCATGGTCTTGAAATAGAAATTGAATTGAAATAGAAATTAAAATGTGACATGCCGGTGGGCATGGTCTAGAAATTAAAAGTGACATGCCGTTGGGCATGGTCTTGAAATAGAAATTGAATTTGTCTTGAAATAGAAATTGAAAAGTGACATGCCGTTGGGCATGGTCTTGAAATAGAAATTGAATTGAAATAGAAATTAAAATGTGACATGCCAGTGGGCATGGTCTAGAAATTAAAAGTGACATGCCGTTGGGCATTGTCTTGAAATACAAATTGAATTGAAATAGAAATTCAAATGTGACATGCCGTTGGGCATGGTCTAGAAAATAAAAGTGACATGCCGGTGGGCATGGTCTTGAATTAGAAATTGAATTGAAATAGAAAATAAAAGTGACATGCCGGTGGGCATGGTCTTGAATTAGAAATTGAATTGCAATAGAAATTTAGAGTGACATGCCGTTGGGCATGGTCTTGAAATAGAAATTTAATTGAAATAGAAATTGAAATGTGACATGCCGGAGGGCATAGTCTAGAAATTAAAAGTGACATGCCGTTAGGCATGGTCTTGAAATAGAAATTGAATTTGTCGTGAAATAGAAATTGAAAAGTGACATGCCGTTGGGCATGGTCTTGAAATAGAAATTGAATTGAAATAGAAAATAAAAGTGATATGCCGGTGGGCATGGTCTTGAATTAGAAATTGAATTGAAATAGAAATTTAAAGTGGCATGCCGTTGGGCATGGTCTTGAAATAGAAATTGAATTGAAATAGAAATTGAAATGTGACATGCCGGTGGGCATTGTCTAGAAATTAAAAGTGACATACCGTTAGGCATGGTCTTGAAATAGAAATTGAATTTGTCTTGAAATAGAAATTGAAAAGTGACATGCCGTTGGGCATGGCCTTGAAATAGAAATGGAATTGAAATAGAAAATAAAAGTGATATGCCGGTGGGCATGGTCTAGAAATTAAAAGTGACATGCCGTTGGGCATGGTCTTGAAATAGAAATTGAATTGAAATAGAAATTGAAATGTGACATGCCGTTGGGCATGGTCTAGAAAATAAAAGTGACATGCCGGTGGGCATGGTCTTGAATTAGAAATTGAATTGAAATAGAAAATAAAAGTGACATGCCGGTGGGCATGGTCTTGAATTAGAAATTGAATTGAAATAGAAATTTAAAGTGGCATGGCGTTGGGCATGGTCTTGAAATAGAAATTGAATTGAAATAGAAATTGAAATGTGACATGCCGGTGGGCATGGTCTAGAAATTAAAAGTGACATGCCGTTGGGCATGGTCTTGAAATAGAAATTGAATTTGTCTTGAAATAGAAATTGAAAAGTGACATGCCGTTGGGCATGGTCTTGAAATAGAAATTGAATTGAAATAGAAATTAAAATGTGACATGCCGGTGGGCATGGTCTAGAAATTAAAAGTGACATGCCGTTGGGCATGGTCTTGAAATAGAAATTGAATTTGTCTTGAAGTAGAAGTTGAAAAGTGACATGCCGTTGGGCATGGTCTTGAAATAGAAATTGAGTTGAAATAGAAATTAAAATGTGACATGCCGGTGGGCATGGTCTAGAAATTAAAAGTGACATGCCGTTGGGCATTGTCTTGAAATACAAATTGAATTGAAATAGAAATTCAAATATGACATGCCGTTGGGCATGGTCTAGAAAATAAAAGTGACATGCCGGTGGGCATGGTCTTGAATTAGAAATTGAATTGAAATATAAAAATAAAAGTGACATGCCGGTGGGCATGGTCTTGAATTAGAAATTGAATTGAAATAGAAATTTAGAGTGACATGCCGTTGGGCATGGTCTTGAAATAGAAATTTAATTGAAATAGAAATTGAAATGTGACATGCCGGTGCGCATTGTCTAGAAATTAAAAGTGACATGCCGTTGGGCATGGTCTTGAAATAGAAATTGAATTTGTCTTGAAATAGAAATTGAAAAGTGACATGCCGGTGGGCATGGTCTAGAAATGAAATGTGGCATGCCGGTGGGCATGGTCTAGAAATTGAAAAGTGACATGCCGTTGGGCATGGTCTAGAAAATAAAAGTGACATGTCGTTCGGCATGGTCTTGAAATAGAAATTGAATTGAAATAGAAATTGAAATGTGACATGCTGGTGGGCTTGGTCTAGAAATTAAAAGTGACATGCCGTTAGGCATGGTCTTGAAATAGAAATTGAATTTGTCTTGAAATAGAAATTGAAAAGTGACATGCCGTTGGGCATGGTCTTGAAATAGAAATTGAATTGAAATAGAAATTAAAATGTGACATACCGGTGGGCATGGTTTAGAAATTAAAAGTGACATGCCGTTAGGCATGGTCTTGAAATAGAAATTGAAATGAAATAGAAATTGAAATGTGACATGCCGTTGGGCATGGTCTAGAAAATAAAAGTGACATGCCGGTGGGCATGGTCTTGAATTAGAAATTGAATTGAAATAGAAAATAAAAGTGACATGCCGGTGGGCATGGTCTTGAATTAGAAATTGAATTGAAATAGAAATTTAAAGTGACATGCCGTTGGGCATGGTCTTGAAATAGAAATTGAATTGAAATAGAAATTGAAATGTGACATGCCGGTGGGCATGGTCTAGAAATTAAAAGTGACATGCCGTTGGGCATGGTCTTGAAATAGATATTGAATTTGTCTTGAAATAGAAATTGAAAAGTGACATGCCGTTGGGCATGGTCTTGAAATAGAAATTGAATTGAAATAGAAATTAAAATGTGACATGCCGGTGGGCATGGTCTAGAAATTAAAAGTGACATGCCGTTGGGTATGGTCTTGAAATAGAAATTGAATTTGTCTTGAAATAGAAATTGAAAAGTGACATGCCGTTGGGCATGGTCTTGAAATAGAAATTGAATTGAAATAGAAATTAAAATGTGACATGCCGGTGGGCATGGTCTAGAAATTAAAAGTGACATGCCGTTGGGCATTGTCTTGAAATACAAATTGAATTGAAATAGAAATTCAAATGTGACATGCCGTTGGGCATGGTCTAGAAAATAAAAGTGACATGCCGGTGGGCATGGTCTTGAATTAGAAATTGAATTGAAATAGAAAATAAAAGTGACATGCCGGTGGGCATGGTCTTGAATTAGAAATTGAATTGCAATAGAAATTTAGAGTGACATGCCGTTGGGCATGGTCTTGAAATAGAAATTTAATTGAAATAGAAATTGAAATGTGACATGCCGGAGGGCATAGTCTAGAAATTAAAAGTGACATGCCGTTAGGCATGGTCTTGAAATAGAAATTGAATTTGTCGTGAAATAGAAATTGAAAAGTGACATGCCGTTGGGCATGGTCTTGAAATAGAAATTGAATTGAAATAGAAAATAAAAGTGATATGCCGGTGGGCATGGTCTTGAATTAGAAATTGAATTGAAATAGAAATTTAAAGTGACATGCCGTTGGGCATGGTCTTGAAATAGAAATTGAATTGAAATAGAAATTGAAATGTGACATGCCGGTGGGCATTGTCTAGAAATTAAAAGTGACATACCGTTAGGCATGGTCTTGAAATAGAAATTGAATTTGTCTTGAAATAGAAAGTGAAAAGTGACATGCCGTTGGGCATGGCCTTGAAATAGAAATTGAATTGAAATAGAAAATAAAAGTGATATGCCGGTGGGCATGGTCTAGAAATTAAAAGTGACATGCCGTTGGGCATGGTCTTGAAATAGAAATTGAATTGAAATAGAAATTGAAATGTGACATGCCGTTGGGCATGGTCTAGAAAATAAAAGTGACATGCCGGTGGGCATGGTCTTGAATTAGAAATTGAATTGAAATAGAAAATAAAAGTGACATGTCGGTGGGCATGGTCTTGAATTAGAAATTGAATTGAAATAGAAATTTAAAGTGACATGGCGTTGGGCATGGTCTTGAAATAGAAATTGAATTGAAATAGAAATTGAAATGTGACATGCCGGTGGGCATGGTCTAGAAATTAAAAGTGACATGCCGTTGGTCATGGTCTTGAAATAGAAATTGAATTTGTCTTGAAATAGAAATTGAAAAATGACATGCCGTTGGGCATGGTCTTGAAATAGAAATTGAATTGAAATAGAAATTAAAATGTGACATGCCGGTGGGCATGGTCTAGAAATTAAAAGTGACATGCCGTTGGGCATGGTCTTGAAATAGAAATTGAATTTGTCTTGAAATAGAAATTGAAAAGTGACATGCCGTTGGGCATGGTCTTGAAATAGAAATTGAATTGAAATAGAAATTAAAATGTGACATGCCGGTGGGCATGGTCTAGAAATTAAAAGTGACATGCCGTTGGGCATTGTCTTGAAATACAAATTGAATTGAAATAGAAATTCAAATATGACATGCCGTTGGGCATGGTCTAGAAAATAAAAGTGACATGCCGGTGGGCATGGTCTTGAATTAGAAATTGAATTGAAATAGAAAATAAAAGTGACATGCCGGTGGGCATGGTCTTGAATTAGAAATTGAATTGAAATAGAAATTTAGAGTGACATGCCGTTGGGCATGGTCTTGAAATAGAAATTTAATTGAAATAGAAATTGAAATGTGACATGCCGGAGGGCATAGTCTAGAAATTAAAAGTGACATGCCGTTAGGCATGGTCTTGAAATAGAAATTGAATTTGTCGTGAAATAGAAATTGAAAAGTGACATGCCGTTGGGCATGGTCTTGAAATAGAAATTGAATTGAAATAGAAAATAAAAGTGATATGCCGGTGGGCATGGTCTTGAATTAGAAATTGAATTGAAATAGAAATTTAAAGTGACATGCCGTTGGGCATGGTCTTGAAATAGAAATTGAATTGAAATAGAAATTGAAATGTGACATGCCGGTGGGCATTGTCTAGAAATTAAAAGTGACATACCGTTAGGCATGGTCTTGAAATAGAAATTGAATTTGTCTTGAAATAGAAATTGAAAAGTGACATGCCGTTGGGCATGGCCTTGAAATAGAAATTGAATTGAAATAGAAAATAAAAGTGATATGCCGGTGGGCATGGTCTTGAATTAGAAATTGAATTGAAATAGAAATTTAAAGTGACATGCCGCTGGGCATGGTCTTGAAATAGAAATTGAATTGAAATAGAAATTGAAATGTGACATGCCGGTGCGCAATGTCTAGAAATTAAAAGTGACATGTCGTTGGGCATGGTCTTGAAATAGAAATTGAATTTGTCTTGAAATAGAAATTGAAAAGTGACATGCCGGTGGGCATGGTCTAGAAATGAAATGTGGCATGCCGGTGGGCATGGTCTAGAAATTGAAAAGTGACATGCCGTTGGGCATGGTCTAGAAAATAAAAGTGACATGTCGTTCGGCATGGTCTTGAAATAGAAATTGAATTGAAATAGAAATTGAAATGTGACATGCCGGTGGGCATGGTCTAGAAATTAAAAGTGACATGCCGTTAGGCATGGTCTTGAAATAGAAATTGAATTTGTCTTGAAATAGAAATTGAAAAGTGACATGCCGTTGGGCATGGTCTTGAAATAGAAATTGAATTGAAATAGAAATTAAAATGTGACATACCGGTGGGCATGGTCTAGAAATTAAAAGTGACATGCCGTTGGGCATGGTCTTGAAATAGAAATTGAAATGTGACATGCCGTTGGGCATGGTCTAGAAAATAAAAGTGACATGCCGGTGGGCATGGTCTTGAATTAGAAATTGAATTGAAATAGAAAATAAAAGTGACATGCTGGTGGGCATGGTCTTGAATTAGAAATTGAATTGAAATAGAAATTTAAAGTGACATGCCGTTAGGCATGGTCTTGAAATAGAAATTGAAATGTGACATGCCGGTGGGCATGGTCTAGAAATTAAAAGTGACATGCCGTTGGGCATGGTCTTGAAATAGAAATTGAATTTGTCTTGAAATAGAAATGGAAAAGTGACATGCCGTTGGGCATGGTCTTGAAATAGAAATTTAATTGAAATAGAAATTAAAATGTGACATGCCGGTGGGCATGGTCTAGAAATTAAAAGTGACATGCCGTTGGGCATGGTCTTGAAATAGAAATTGAATTTGTCTTCAAATAGAAATGGAAAAGTGACATGCCGTTGGGCATGGTCTTGAAATAGAAATTGAATTGAAATAGAAATTAAAATGTGACATGCCGGTGGGCATGGTCTAGAAATTAAAAGTGACATGCCGTTGGGCATTGTCTTGAAATACAAATTGAATTGAAATAGAAATTCAAATGTGACATGCCGTTGGGCATGGTCTAGAAAATAAAAGTGACATGCCGGTGGGCATGGTCTTGAATTAGAAATTGAATTGAAATAGAAAATAAAAGTGACATGCCGGTGGGCATGGTCTTGAATTAGAAATTGAATTGCAATAGAAATTTAGAGTGACATGCCGTTGGGCATGGTCTTGAAATAGAAATTTAATTGAAATAGAAATTGAAATGTGACATGCCGGAGGGCATAGTCTAGAAATTAAAAGTGACATGCCGTTAGGCATGGTCTTGAAATAGAAATTGAATTTGTCGTGAAATAGAAATTGAAAAGTGACATGCCGTTGGGCATGGTCTTGAAATAGAAATTGAATTGAAATAGAAAATAAAAGTGATATGCCGGTGGGCATGGTCTTGAATTAGAAATTGAATTGAAATAGAAATTTAAAGTGACATGCCGTTGGGCATGGTCTTGAAATAGAAATTGAATTGAAATAGAAATTGAAATGTGACATGCCGGTGGGCATTGTCTAGAAATTAAAAGTGACATACCGTTAGGCATGGTCTTGAAATAGAAATTGAATTTGTCTTGAAATAGAAAGTGAAAAGTGACATGCCGTTGGGCATGGCCTTGAAATAGAAATTGAATTGAAATAGAAAATAAAAGTGATATGCCGGTGGGCATGGTCTAGAAATTAAAAGTGACATGCCGTTGGGCATGGTCTTGAAATAGAAATTGAATTGAAATAGAAATTGAAATGTGACATGCCGTTGGGCATGGTCTAGAAAATAAAAGTGACATGCCGGTGGGCATGGTCTTGAATTAGAAATTGAATTGAAATAGAAAATAAAAGTGACATGCCGGTGGGCATGGTCTTGAATTAGAAATTGAATTGAAATAGAAATTTAGAGTGACATGCCGTTGGGCATGGTCTTGAAATAGAAATTTAATTGAAATAGAAATTGAAATGTGACATGCCGTTGGGCATGGTCTAGAAATTAAAAGTGACATGCCGTTGGGCATGGTCTTGAAATAGAAATTGAATTGAAATAGAAATTGAAATGTGACATGCCGTTGGGCATGGTCTAGAAAATAAAAGTGACATGCCGGTGGGCATGGTCTTGAATTAGAAATTGAATTGAAATAGAAAATAAAAGTGACATGCCGGTGGGCATGGTCTTGAATTAGAAATTGAATTGAAATAGAAATTTAAAGTGACATGGCGTTGGGCATGGTCTTGAAATAGAAATTGAATTGAAATAGAAATTGAAATGTGACATGCCGGTGGGCATGGTCTAGAAATTAAAAGTGACATGCCGTTGGTCATGGTCTTGAAATAGAAATTGAATTTGTCTTGAAATAGAAATTGAAAAATGACATGCCGTTGGGCATGGTCTTGAAATAGAAATTGAATTGAAATAGAAATTAAAATGTGACATGCCGGTGGGCATGGTCTAGAAATTAAAAGTGACATGCCGTTGGGCATGGTCTTGAAATAGAAATTGAATTTGTCTTGAAATAGAAATTGAAAAGTGACATGCCGTTGGGCATGGTCTTGAAATAGAAATTGAATTGAAATAGAAATTAAAATGTGACATGCCGGTGGGCATGGTCTAGAAATTAAAAGTGACATGCCGTTGGGCATTGTCTTGAAATACAAATTGAATTGAAATAGAAATTCAAATATGACATGCCGTTGGGCATGGTCTAGAAAATAAAAGTGACATGCCGGTGGGCATGGTCTTGAATTAGAAATTGAATTGAAATAGAAAATAAAAGTGACATGCCGGTGGGCATGGTCTTGAATTAGAAATTGAATTGAAATAGAAATTTAGAGTGACATGCCGTTGGGCATGGTCTTGAAATAGAAATTTAATTGAAATAGAAATTGAAATGTGACATGCCGGAGGGCATAGTCTAGAAATTAAAAGTGACATGCCGTTAGGCATGGTCTTGAAATAGAAATTGAATTTGTCGTGAAATAGAAATTGAAAAGTGACATGCCGTTGGGCATGGTCTTGAAATAGAAATTGAATTGAAATAGAAAGTAAAAGTGATATGCCGGTGGGCATGGTCTTGAATTAGAAATTGAATTGAAATAGAAATTTAAAGTGACATGCCGTTGGGCATGGTCTTGAAATAGAAATTGAATTGAAATAGAAATTGAATTGAAATAGAAATTGAAATGTGACATGCCGGTGGGCATTGTCTAGAAATTAAAAGTGACATACCGTTAGGCATGGTCTTGAAATAGAAATTGAATTTGTCTTGAAATAGAAATTGAAAAGTGACATGCCGTTGGGCATGGCCTTGAAATAGAAATTGAATTGAAATAGAAAATAAAAGTGATATGCCGGTGGGCATGGTCTTGAATTAGAAATTGAATTGAAATAGAAATTTAAAGTGACATGCCGCTGGGCATGGTCTTGAAATAGAAATTGAATTGAAATAGAAATTGAAATGTGACATGCCGGTGCGCAATGTCTAGAAATTAAAAGTGACATGTCGTTGGGCATGGTCTTGAAATAGAAATTGAATTTGTCTTGAAATAGAAATTGAAAAGTGACATGCCGGTGGGCATGGTCTAGAAATGAAATGTGGCATGCCGGTGGGCATGGTCTAGAAATTGAAAAGTGACATGTCGTTGGGCATGGTCTAGAAAATAAAAGTGACATGTCGTTCGGCATGGTCTTGAAATAGAAATTGAATTGAAATAGAAATTGAAATGTGACATGCCGGTGGGCATGGTCTAGAAATTAAAAGTGACATGCCGTTAGGCATGGTCTTGAAATAGAAATTGAATTTGTCTTGAAATAGAAATTGAAAAGTGACATGCCGTTGGGCATGGTCTTGAAATAGAAATTGAATTGAAATAGAAATTAAAATGTGACATACCGGTGGGCATGGTCTAGAAATTAAAAGTGACATGCCGTTGGGCATGGTCTTGAAATAGAAATTGAAATGTGACATGCCGTTGGGCATGGTCTAGAAAATAAAAGTGACATGCCGGTGGGCATGGTCTTGAATTAGAAATTGAATTGAAATAGAAAATAAAAGTGACATGCTGGTGGGCATGGTCTTGAATTAGAAATTGAATTGAAATAGAAATTTAAAGTGACATGCCGTTAGGCATGGTCTTGAAATAGAAATTGAAATGTGACATGCCGGTGGGCATGGTCTAGAAATTAAAAGTGACATGCCGTTGGGCATGGTCTTGAAATAGAAATTGAATTTGTCTTGAAATAGAAATGGAAAAGTGACATGCCGTTGGGCATGGTCTTGAAATAGAAATTAAAATGTGACATGCCGGTGGGCATGGTCTAGAAATTAAAAGTGACATGCCGTTGGGCATGGTCTTGAAATAGAAATTGAATTTGTCTTCAAATAGAAATGGAAAAGTGACATGCCGTTGGGCATGGTCTTGAAATAGAAATTGAATTGAAATAGAAATTAAAATGTGACATGCCGGTGGGCATGGTCTAGAAATTAAAAGTGACATGCCGTTGGGCATTGTCTTGAAATACAAATTGAATTGAAATAGAAATTCAAATGTGACATGCCGTTGGGCATGGTCTAGAAAATAAAAGTGACATGCCGGTGGGCATGGTCTTGAATTAGAAATTGAATTGAAATAGAAAATAAAAGTGACATGCCGGTGGGCATGGTCTTGAATTAGAAATTGAATTGCAATAGAAATTTAGAGTGACATGCCGTTGGGCATAGTCTTGAAATAGAAATTTAATTGAAATAGAAATTGAAATGTGACATGCCGGAGGGCATAGTCTAGAAATTAAAAGTGGCATGCCGTTAGGCATGGTCTTGAAATAGAAATTGAATTTGTCGTGAAATAGAAATTGAAAAGTGACATGCCGTTGGGCATGGTCTTGAAATAGAAATTGAATTGAAATAGAAAATAAAAGTGATATGCCGGTGGGCATGGTCTTGAATTAGAAATTGAATTGAAATAGAAATTTAAAGTGACATGCGTTGGGCATGGTCTTGAAATAGAAATTGAATTGAAATAGAAATTGAAATGTGACATGCCGGTGGGCATTGTCTAGAAATTAAAACTGACATACCGTTAGGCATGGTCTTGAAATAGAAATTGAATTTGTCTTGAAATAGAAATTGAAAAGTGACATGCCGTTGGGCATGGCCTTGAAATAGAAATTGAATTGAAATAGAAAATAAAAGTGATATGCCGGTGGGCATGGTCTAGAAATTAAAAGTGACATGCCGTTGGGCATGGTCTTGAAATGGAAATTGAATTGAAATAGAAATTGAAATGTGACATGCCGTTGGGCATGGTCTAGAAAATAAAAGTGACATGCCGGTGGGCATGGTCTTGAATTAGAAATTGAATTGAAATAGAAAATAAAAGTGACATGCCGGTGGGCATGGTCTTGAATTAGAAATTGAATTGAAATAGAAATTTAAAGTGACATGGCGTTGGGCATGGTCTTGAAATAGAAATTGAATTGAAATAGAAATTGAAATGTGACATGCCGGTGGGCATGGTCTAGAAATTAAAAGTGACATGCCGTTGGGCATGGTCTTGAAATAGAAATTGAAAAGTGACATGCCGTTGGGCATGGTCTTGAAATAGAAATTGAATTGAAATAGAAATTAAAATTGTGACATGCCGGTGGGCATGGTCTAGAAATTAAAAGTGACATGCCGTTGGGCATGGTCTTGAAATAGAAATTGAATTTGTCTTGAAATAGAAATTGAAAAGTGACATGCCGTTGGGCATGGTCTTGAAATAGAAATTGAATTGAAATAGAAATTAAAATGTGACATGCCGGTGGGCATGGTCTAGAAATTAAAAGTGACATGCCGTTGGGCATGGTCTTGAAATAGAAATTGAATTTGTCTTGAAATAGAAATTGAATTTGTCTTGAAATAGAAATTGAAATGTGACATGCCGTTGGGCATGGTCTTGAAATAGAAATTGAATTGAAATAGAAATTAAAATGTGACATGCCGGTGGGCATGGTCTAGAAATTAAAAGTGACATGCCGTTGGGCATTGTCTTGAAATACAAATTGAATTGAAATAGAAATTCAAATATGACATGCCGTTGGGCATTGTCTTGAAATAGAAATTGAAAAGTGACATGCCGGTGGGCATGGTCTTGAAATGAAATGTGACATGCCGGTGGGCATGGTCTAGAAATTGAAAAGTGACATGCCGTTGGGCATGGTCTAGAAAATAAAAGTGACATGTCGTTGAGCATGGTCTTGAAATAGAAATTGAAATGTGACATGCCGGTGGGCATGGTCTAGAAATTAAAAGTGACATGCCATTGGGCATGGTCTTGAAATAGAAATTGAATTTGTCTTGAAATAGAAATTGAAAAGTGACATGCCGTTGCGCATGGTCTAGAAATAGAAATTGAAAAGTGACATGCCGGTGGGCATGGTCTAGAAATGAAATGTGACATGCCGGTGGGAATGGTCTAGAAATTAAAAGGGACATGCCGGTGGGCATGGTCTAGAAATTGAAAAGTGACATGCCGGTGGGCATGGTCTAGAAATGAAATGTGACATGTCGTGGGCATGGTCTAGAAATTAAAAGGGACATGCCGATGGGCATGGTCTAGAAATTGAAATGTGACATGTCGGTGGGCATGGTCTAGAAATTAAAAGGGACATGCCGGTGGGCATGGTCTAGAAATTGATATGTGACATGCCGGTGGGCATGGTCTAGAAATTGAAATGTGACATGTCGTGGGCATGGTGTAGAAATTAAAAGGGAGATGTTGTGGGCATGGTCTTGAAATTAAAAGGGACATGCCGGTGGGCATGGTCCAGAAATTGAAATGTGACATGCCGTTGGGCATGGTCTCATAATTGTTGTGGAAATATTTCTTGTTCGTTGTTGGTTGTCTGTGTAATGTGCAGATAACAAGGAAAGGAGGATGTCGAGGGTGAAAAGTCCTAGCCTTGGGGCAGAACGGGCTAATGCAGATGGGTCGTCAAGACGAGGCACGCCCCGGCGATCCTGGAAATATATGGTGCTGGAAGTGAAAAATTCTGGCCTTGATCAGGCGGCTCGCTAAGACAAGACACGCTCCAGCACTGTCGGGAGTGAAAATCCTAACCTAGGGAAACCCAGAGAGGGCACGCCCCGACTCCCTTGGGGGTGTAAAGTCCTATCCTTGTGACAGCCCGTGCTCACATAGGCGGATGATCATTAAGTGAGGCACAACCCTAGGGAAGATAAAAACTCCACCTCCCAAGTGAAAATCCTATCCTTACGAGGGTAGCGCTAACATAGGCCCCTCGTAAAGAAGGGGCACGTTCCGAGGTGCGAGGGCAAAGTGAAAAGTCCTATCCTCGTGATGGCTGGCCCTGATCAGGCGGCGCACTGAGAGGGGGCACTTCCCGGCCGATTGAAGAAATGCGGGAAGTCACGGTACCTCAGCTAGTAACCGGAAGGGACAAACCCGGTGAAGTTTGGCTGGAAGAGTACGTGATACGAGCGACATCGGGCGGAATCGCGCCAAGTGAGTTGGGGAAATACGCGCCCACACCCCAAGGTAATTAAGATATTTTAGTACATGTCGCTACTAATATAAATGATAAGTGAAAATGTGCAGAAAATTCAGCACAAGCGATATCTCGGAAGGATCGCGCTGAGAAAGTAAGGAGCGCGGGCGGCAATGGCCCAAGGTAACTAAGGCTTTTCTGGAATATGTCGCTACTAACAAAGTTATAAGTAAAATGTGTAGAAAATTTAGTAAAGTTTCAAAGTGATGGAACACTTGGAAAATAATGACGCCATGGAGAAGCAGAGCGTCTAAAGGGGGATCCAGTCATCTCAGGCATGGTACGAGATAACGGCGAGGAGCGGATCTACCCTATTACGCGACGAGAAATGCACGACGACATGACGTGTTGTGACCCCGCAAGGGAAGCTCGAAGGCGCAGGCCACATCAGTTCAACAGTGGCAAACCAGTTTTGGAAAGAAGGGCTAACGAAAGTAAAGTGAGAAAGATCATCGATAAAGTAAAATGATGGCAAATTGTCAAACTGTTTGTACAAGAGGGGATACTTGTTTAAACAAAAAGCCCCAAAAACACAAAAAGGACAAAGAAGTCGGGGCGCCCGATGGACCAAAAGAGAAGTGACATTTACGGCCTGGGCATGCTGTTATCCCCCTCGCTATGTCGTGGCCTCTTCGCTTGACGGTAGCCCTCTTCCGTGAGGAACCCGGACTTCTGCTTGAACAGGCGGATAATGGCATCAGCGTCGAAGAAATTGCGGCCGTGACGCTTAATGAAACAGTAGGCCATAAGGCTTGCAGTTTGTTCCATAAACCATTTACACTTGTCCGCCGTTTCCTCCGTAAGAGCGGCATTCTTACTTTGCTCCGCTTGAAGAGCGGCATCCCTCGCGGCCTGGTGTCCTTTGGCCTCTTCCAATTCTTTCCTCGCAACTCCCAAACTGGCTTCCACACATTGTCGCTCTTCAACACTCTTCCTCAGCTCCTCTTGAGTTTTATGAAGTTCCCTTTGGTACTTGCTGATTTCTTCCAAGAGCTGGTGATTAGTGTTGCGTCATTCCTGGGAGGAAGATTGGAGAGAGCTCATTCGTCTCGTCACATTCCTAGACCAATAATGGAAACCCTGAAAGCTAGAGAACAGCTGGGTCCTTATCTGCTGTAGTTGCTCGCCCTCGGCAATAGAGAGGAAGGCCTGCTCCTCCTCCTCAACCGACATCAAATGCCCTGCCAGATAGGCGGATGTCGCTAGGGAGCTGTCGCCCCCAATGCTGGGAACCCGCGCTGGCGAATATTGCTTAAATCAACTTGATGGGTGGCGGCTCCGCTAGAGAGTATAGTGCTTAGGTCAGCCACCATGCGCGGAGTGTCCACGGGGGGAAGAGAGGGAGAGACTGTCTGAACAACAGTAGGAATGAAGAAGACATCAGGAGGGGATGGAGGGGAACGATTAGATGGTCCAGCGTCAATATTGAAACCGCCGGTTGGTAGGGAAGGAAAGTCCTCCTCTGCAAGATCCTCTAAGAAGTCCAAGGGATTGCCAGGAGGAGGAGATGACGCGGCAAAAGAAGAGTGAAGCGCCGCAAAGGTAGCCCATTCCCTGCCAGACCAGAGCCTTGATGACCCGCCAAGGGGCCGGTATTGGTGACGCTGCCTTGCTTTTCTTGACCAGCGGCAAAGTCATTCGCTGAAGTTGAGTCCTCATTAAGACGCGGTCGCTTGGGGTCAAGAATACTCGATAAATCCATGCCGTCGTGCGAAGGAGTAGCGGAAGAAGCAACAGCAGCGGTATCCTATGAGTAAAAGAAATAGGAGAATTAAGAAGCGGATACAAAATATATATAAACAGAGAAAATCTTGTAAAAACCACCTGAACAGGGGGACGGGTAGGAGCGATAACGCGAAGGCGGAGAGTTCTTTTCTTCTTTCTTGCAAGGGGAGGATGAGAAGATGACGCTCAAGTAGGAACAACGCTAGGGGAGGAAATTGGCTCAGCAGTTGATGTGGTAGTAGCCTCCGCTCGAGGAAGAGAAGAGGACTCAGGTGCAGAAGTGGACGCGGGCGTGGTGTCAGTCACGGCACCAGCCGAGGTGGCAGAAAGAGCCCTTTTTTCTCTCTTCTGCTGAGCTCTTCTCTCTCTCTTCTTGATGCAGTTAGGTTTCCACCCGGCGGGAGGATCTGTAGAAATAAGAAATGAATGTTAGAGTTAGTATTGGCATGGAACAGTGAACAAAGGGACGGTGCTCACTTTGAATGCAACCCTGGATGTCGCCCTGGCACGCGAGTTCGCGATTGCGAACACCGGGAATCCCCGACAGGTTGAGCAGCTTGTCCAGCCAGCCTTGGTCAACTGGTCCTAACTCTGGCCTGCCACCCCAGGCAGCGTCTCTGACGACGAGATTAAACCCGCTCCGCCACAAAGGCTGGGGCAGATTGATGATGAAGAATCCTTTCTTCCAAGCATCAATAGAAGATTCAAGGAATAACAGCTTCCAGGTAAAGAGGTTTAGAGCTTCAACATCATAGCGAGGCGATATAGCTATGATGTCATTGTTATGGTGGTACAATTGAAAAAGGGAGCGAAGTAACAACAAGGAAGGAGATTCATTCCCTATATATCTACAAAGGGCTATAAAAGCATAAATGCCGCAGTAGGCGTTTGGACTCAATTGGGCAGCATTCAGATCAAATTCAGAGAATAACTCGGCAATTAAAGGATCTAGAGGCAACCGAAAACCATAATGAAATATTTTGGCATAAAGAACCCTACTGTTGCTAAGTAATTCGCTATTAAGGCGAAGGGACTTTGGGGCAACTTCAGTAGAATACCCCTCCAGCTGGTCGAGAGTAGCATTATAGCTCCGCAGGCGCCGTCGAAGGACGGCGGTGGAAGCAATGGTGGAAGCAGTAGTATCAATATCCCCCTCCCCAGCAGAGCGGGGATAGCGGCGATTATGAGCCATGAGCAAGCTTAAAAGAAGAATAGAGAGGAAAGTACCTGTGGTGAGGAGAAGATTGAAGCACCCGGGCGGCGGCAGATCGTAGGAGGAAGAAGAGGGATTGTCTTTTCTTTTCTTTCTTTTCGTCTTTGAAAGAGAAAGGTAACAAAAGATAAAGAGAAAGCACGTGGGGGTTTTATAACCCTAAGGACTAAAGGGAACGACGGGTCAAGTGATTGTAGTGTGAGACGTGTCAAGGCCAAAGAGCCGCGGGAAGCGAGTGCAATCCCTGAGGAGCGAAAAGACATGCTCAGCCCGCCAGTCTTTTAGCATTCCCCTTTGATGACACGTGGGCTCATAGCATCATGACTATCTCCCCCGTATCAAATAAAAGGAGTCAGAGCATTAAACGCTCTGAAAAGGGCGCAGTCAAACCCGGCGAAAAGGAGCGGCAAGATGTAATGCCATAGCATGCAAGAGGCAAAGTGCGAAGAAAATGTAGTCAAGCGGCATGTGATAAAGGGCGACATTGTTAAGAAGCACGCATTATTTGGTCAAGATTACAAGATCTGTTAATTATTACAAGCAAGGAGGCGACGTCAAAGTCCAAATGGGAAAAATAATACAACAAGGGAGTAAGTAAAGAAGCGACACCAACAATCAAGCGGCATCAAATAGGCCCTTCCCAGGCACTGACCCACTACTCCTCTTCGGAGGAGAGGAAGCCCTCTTGGCTCTCATCAATCTCTCTCATCCTAGCGGAGGCATACTTGGCGACCTCAGTGGGGTCAGCGGACCTGCCGCAGTGCTGATCTGTCACCCCGACGATAAAGGCTTGTTCAGTTTTCTTCTTCCACCAGGTCACCTTCTTGAAAGCTTTCGATAGGTCCGCATCGCGGGAGGATACCTCCTCAAGAAGGAATGAGTTTTTCTTCCTCTCAGCCACCAACTCAGCCTCTAAAGCTTCAACCTGGGCTTTTCCTTTAGATCTTTCCTGAGAAAGGTCAGCGCGGCACTCGCGCAGTTCGGCCTGAACGCATTTGTGGAGTCGCGATAGCTCCTCTACCTTTGCTAAGGCATCAGAGTTTTGAGATTAGGCACCGCGAGCCTTGATGAAATAATGAAGTTGTCGAAAGGCAGCGAGGCAGTTGTTCATGACGCGCACATACTGAACTTCGGGAGGAAGTTGCAGTAGCTTACTCTCCTCTTCGGAGGCGCGAAATATCTCGCAGGCCAAGATAGTCGTGGGCTGATCTTGCGATAAGGGGTCTGATATACCCAGGGCACGGAACCCGTCAGTCCCAAATTTTGACAGATTTAGCCGATGAGAGGGGGCCCCTTGAGGCCCGTCGTTGGAAAGATCAGCAACAAAGCAAGGGGCGGAGATACCGCCTGAGCCCCCGATGTCTCGAATTGAAGTAAGGAACAACGGGCAAGGGGACTTCGGGGGAGAGTGAGAAGAGCCAGGTCCGCTTGGGACTGAGGGACGCACGTCAGGAATACAGGGGCCAATGGGCGAATGTGGACGCTCCATGACAGGAGTGGAATCTGCAGCGGATGGCGGCATCGTCACAGCAGAGGAGGTCTTGTTGGGGGCAGCCAGCCCCAGAGTCGAGGAAGCGCCACCCAGTGAAGCGGCACCCTCCATAGTGGTGTCGGGACAAGCGGCAGTCTGGAAAGCAACGGTAGTGGCGGCGTCGCTTGGAGGAGATTGAGCAGCCATCTTGGTCACTTGAGCTTCGCTTGCTTCCCTTAGTTTCTTTCGTTGAGCGGAGGAAGTCGGGCGGAGGCTCACTTCCGTGTCCATGTCCTCCATGTCCTTGACTCCATAGGAGAAAATCTTTATCTCAGTCACTGGCAAACCAGACCCGGACCTCTTCTTCCGACTGGGTAACCAGTTCTCCACGAAGCGGGAAGTGCGGAAGGAGGAACCGCTTTCCCTGGAAAGAATCTCGTCTAAAGCTCTTTTCTTTATGGGCATACGGTGATCAGCTCGAGCCCCAGCGGAAGTAGAGGGAGCAGTCGTTGAAGGGGCGGCAACCTTGTGAGGAGCGTCACCTTCGGAGAGCGGTCGAGCGATGGTCTCCCCTGCAAAAAGTTATGTTAGTAAACAAGGGGAAAACAAGGCAGCGGCGAAGCTCAAAAGCTCACCTATGGTACACTCAGTTAAAGGCCTGTACAAGGCAAAGTTTCGGATCTGGAAAGAGGACTCCATCTCCAGTAAGGCGTTGGCCTGATCCAACTCTTCCCTAGACAGAGGCGCTGGCCTCGCCCAATCAACCACCCCCAGGTTGAAATCAGGACGCCACAGGCGAGAGGGTAATTCGACAACGAAGAAATCGCTTCCAATTTTCGACGTTCCCCTCAAATCCTCGAAATTTCTGCCAAAAAGGGCTCACTAGAGCATCATCCCATCTTGGAATAATATTAATGAAGCCGTCGCGAAAAACCAGAGTCAAGAACTTGCGAAATAAAGCAACAGAGGGAGTAAGAATATCTTTTAATTTGCAAGCACGGAGGAAGACATAGATGCAACTCCATGAGGAAGGGGTAATCTGCGCAGGGTTAAGCTCGTGCTCGCGCAACACACGCTCTAGCGTGTCATGAACTGGGAGGCGGAACCCATATTGAAACATTTTAAAATAAAGAATCCTATGAGTTTTCTAGAGTCGGCTATGAAGCATCATAGTGTCAGAAGGAATAGTGGGGCGATAGCCGCAGGGGAAGGTAATATTATTGCTTTCCAGTTCGAGGCGTAAGACAGTAGGGCAAGTAAAGATGCTAGGAGTGTTTTCAAGTTCGGGATATCGAGAAATTGGCCTAGGGGTAGCTAAAGAGCTAGATTGAGATCTCGTACGAGGCATGATAGATAAAGCAGCAAAGGAAAATCAAAAACAAGATCGAGCAGAATACCTTGAAAGAGAGAAGACTGAAATTAATAGGCGAGTCGTCTGGATGCGAACGAGAGAATTTCCTCGGAGCGAGCGAAAACGAAGAGAGTTCTGAAGTATAAAAAGGAGCAAAAAGGTACGAAGAATGAGCGTTTTTCCTTTAAAAAGAGACGGTGGAAAAGTCAGACAGAAGGGCAACCTATCACAGCAAGATACGTACGGGATAAATGGGACGCGTGGAAAGACCCTGACAGAAACTTAAAGTAAAGCGCTCGCCTCGAAGGTCGTAAAAGAAAGACTCGTTAATTACAAGAAACCCCACAAAGATGGTCGTATGAAGCGGCAATTGGCTGACCAGCGGCAGTTATCCTATGAGGCGGCGATTATAACAAAAGCGAAAAGAAAAAGGCAAATGACATTTCGTTTCATTTCATTCTGTTTTATTAAAAGAGAAAGCCAGCGGCATCTACAATAAGTGCGACATCATCAGTCTTCGTCCGCCCAGTGTACGTCATAGACGTAATCATAATCTTCCGGAGACGATGACGACCCACTGTTATAGAAAGGAAAGGGCTCGCCAATCTTGAAAGGTCTTTTACCAAGCCCAGTCGCGGAACCTATCATAAGCGCAGTTTCCTCCTTTGAAGCGGCATGGGAGCTTTCCCTCAGGGTCGGGGTAACCAGTCCTATGGCGGCATCTTGCATAGAAGTCCCGTCCTTGGGAAAAGGACAAGGGACGGATGGTGGCGCTTCATCCTTTTGCCGCAGCGAAAGGTAGTGAGGTTCAAAGTCGGCAAAGTAGGACTCGAGAGATTGTTTCTTTGTTTTCTTCAATCTCTTGCGACCCCGGCACTTTACGGAATGTCTGGCAGGCCTCTAGGGGGTGAGAGCGGAGGATTGTCGGAGTCGGGAGAAGTTGGAGGGGTCGGAGGAGAATCGCGGGCGGCAGTATACAAAAAACAGGAGTCAACCATGGAAATATCAGTAAGAGTGAGAAGCAAGAAGGAAAAAGATGAACAGAGAAGGAAAGGAAGAGCCCCATTATATAGCCGAGGTGAGGAAGCGTGCCTGCCTTTTCGCGTATTATCGAGGACAGTTAATGCTATCAGAGATAACATCTGTTGGGGGGAAAGATCTGACTCCGCAACTGTCAAAAGGCTGCACCAGCCAGGAGGCACCGAAATCATTGCCCAATCCGTTAACACTGAAAAACGGCGCAAATATATTCAGAACGAATACGATATGAGAAAATCGTCATTACGAGCCAGGTAGGCAGACAAAGTTACGGGATCCCAAGGAACACCAAGCCCACAATAAGTGAGAAGAAAAGTTGTTTTCTGAGAAAGACGATATGAGAAAGAAGAAAAACATTGACAGCGCGGCAAGTGAATAAGGGAAAGCATATTTATTTATTTATTTAAAGGGCTCAGCGGCCCGAGATTACAAAAAGGCCTAACGGCCCGGAGTTACAAAAGGTGGCCCTAGAGGAGCACAAAAAGACACGCCAAGAGGATCCCCATCGCTGGTCAGGCATTCGACCCAGCGTCATCATCTTCCCATTCCAGGAAAGGAATTTCCCTCAGGGTATCCGCAAGAGCCGTCAGTTTAGAAGAATAGGCCCTCATGCTCTTCAGGCAGCATCCCAGCAAGTCCTTCCTATGCTGTAGCGTCGTCATCAGCAGCTGAATCTGAGAAACAGCCACTGACAGCTTCACCGCTTTCTCCACGGGACTGAAATCCTCTAGGGTAACAGTAGCCTGTCTAGCTTGCAGGGGAGTCAGCATCCCCTGGAGCTCCAGTATATCCTCCGAGGTCTTAACGCTCAGTGAGCCCAGGAAATCGGTGTCTGCCTGAGTGAGGTTCCTCAAGGCATGGGTTTTGGAGAGCAGGAATTTTTTGGTGACTTCGTCCATGAAAAGAAGAGAGGTAAAGAAATTTGAAGAGAGGTGAAAAAGTTGTGAGAGTTATGAGGCAAGTGCAAAATGAAAAGCCTATTTATAGACTTCGGAAAAAGGCATTTTGAAGATGTACCTTTATCGATTGTTGAGCCCTCATTAGGGCAGAAACCTCTGAAGGGGCAGGACCGGAGACGTTGTGATAGCCCTTGGTGAACGCTCGGGCTAGTTTTCGTTTGGGCATATGATAACTATCGATACCACAGAAGCGGCATCTCCACTACCCCGCCGGGTGACCCGGCCAGCATACTGTACACGCCGCGGGAGACGAGGCCCTATTCTTACCGCCCTTAGCCTGGCGACCGACCCTGGGATGGTCGACATCAGCGGAGGGGCTCTCATGCGGCATCCGCATGGCGGCATACCATCCCAGGTCATCCGTGATGTCACTCCACATGACGTCATCCCGCATGACGTCACTCAAAGCCACCCCAGCGGCATATATCACCCCAGCGACACCTGCCAAGGATTATTCCCACCCCCTGTCGGTACACTCCTTCCTTTCCTTATAAATACCCCCACCTTTTCAGACAAGGGGGTAAGCCTAAGATAGCGTACTGAACCCCTGTCATTTTGACTACCTGCACTGACTTTGGCATCGGAGTGTTTACGCCGGAGACCCCCTCCGGCGCTTTGCAGGTGACGAAGACCCCAGTATAGTGTTCCCGACCAGCCCAGATCAAGCCGATCCTGCTCAGTATCCCCCGGACTCTTATCAACTGGTACTGATTTGTGTTTGATTTGGATGGGAAGGAAATTCCAATCTATGATTTATGGAAAGATAGGAAAGTTGTTGTTGCATTTGCTCGTCATTTTGGATGTGTCCTTTGCCGGAAACAAGTTGATTACCTTGCTGCCAAGAAGTGATCCGAAATAGTAGTGGATGAACAGTACCCCGGATTGCTGGGTAGCTACATTGCATTTCGCGGGAAAAATCATATCTTTTTCATAGGAGCTCATAATTTTCTGTATAGTATCTCGATTTGAAGGTAATTGAAAGAGCTACAATTCTTATGAAGACGTCGAAGGGAGATATCGAAGTTAGTTGGGCATTATTGAGCTTCAAAGTTCCAGATTTGTGATTCCGGGTTGTGATTTTAATTCCGGGTCTGATGTATGATTCTGGGTTTGATGGTTCAAGGCTTGTTCCGGGTTAGATCTGAGTTTGATGATTCCGGGTTTAGGAATGTTGATTCCGGGTTTATGAATGCTGATTTCGGGTTCGTGGATATTCATTTTGGTGCTTTCATTGAGAGGATACTTCAAAGTTTTAGGTTTGTGATTCAGGGTTGTGATTTTAATTCCGGGTCTGATGTATGATTCCAGGTTTGATGGTTCTAGGCTTGTTTCGGGTTAGATCCGAGTTTGATGATTCTGGGTTTGGGAATGTTGATTTCGGGTTTATGAATGTTGATTCTGGGTTCGTGGATATTCATTTTGGTGCTTTCATTGAGAGGATACTTCAAAGTTCCCGGTTTGTGATTCCGGGTTGTGATTTTAATTCCGAGTCTGATGTATGATTCCGGGTTTGATGGTTCCAGGCTTGTTCCGGGTTAGATCCGAGTTTGATGATTCTGGGTTTGGGAATGTTGATTCTGGGTTTATGAATGCTGATTCCGGGTTCGTGGATATTGATTCCGGATTTGTATTCCGGGTTTGTGCACTGCTGTGCAGTTATATTGAATTTCACAGGGAAAATCATATGTTTTCATATGAGCTCTGAATTTTGAGTATGATAGCTCGATTGGAAGATAATTGAAAGATCTATAATTCTTATGAAGACATATAAGTTATATATTGAAGTTATCTGGGCGGTATTGAGCCTCAAAGTGACGTTACAACTTATTCCAGGTTGAGATTTAATTCCAGGTTTGTGTTTGTGATTCCGGGTTGTGAGTTAATTTCGGGTTGAGATTTGATTCCGGGTTGAGATTTAATTCCGGGTTGTGATTTGTGGTTCCGGGTTGTGAGTTGATTCCGGGTTGTGATTTGATTCCGGGTTGGTGTTTTCGGGCAGCTGTATGGAGTTTCGGTAGAAAAATCATATCTTCTTCATACGTGCCGAGAATTTTCTGTATAATAGCTCAATTTAAAGGTATTTGAGAGACCTACAATTCTTATGAAGACATACAAGTGAGATATCAACGTTAGCAGGGCGTTATTGAGCTTCAAAGTTCCAGGTATTATGTTTCCGGGTTGTGATTCCAAGTTTGAGTTTCCGGGTTTGTATTTCGGGTTGTGCATTGCTGGGCAGCTGCATGGAGTTTCGGTAAAAAAACATATTTTTCGTATGTGCTCAGAATTTTCTGTATAATAGCTCGATTTAAAGGTAATTGAGAGATCTACAATTCTTATTAAGACATCCAAGTGAGATATCAACGTTAGCGAGGCGTTATTGAGCTTCAAAGTTCTGGTTATTATGTTTCCAGGTTGTGATTCCGAGTTTGAGTTTCCGGGTTTGTATTCCGGGTTGTGCATTGCTGGGCAGCTGCATGGAGTTTCGGTAAAAAATCATATCTTTTTCGTATGTGCTCATAATTTTCTGTACAATAGCTCTATTTGAAGATAATTGAAAGGGCTACAATTCATGTGAAGACATCTAAGAGAGATATTGAGATTAACTGGTCAATATTGAGCTTCAAAGTTCCGGGTTTGAGTTTGAGAAAGTTAAAAATCTCATAATTATATTGGTTAAATATGTATCTGGGATGAGTAGCGGCTACCTCGCTATCAATATGGGAAAAATTACGCCCCTTGAATAGGTAAGTCATTTTGGTATATTTATTTTAACCGCTTATATGCAAATGTTTTATTTTGAGCAGATTATGGCATGCACAGTTAAAATCTTCAAATGGCCTCCTATTAAGGAGATGGTAACTTTTATATATCAGATGACAGGTATTTTAATTACACCTACTTTTCTCCATTGGTTATACTGCTATCCTGTCATGATGGTTATAAAATACATATCTTGTTATTTATAATGACATAATTACGTAGCTGATTCTGCTGGTAATTTATGAGATTGTCTCTAGAAATTCAAAGCAGTGGGCATGATGTATCGATAGCCCCCGTGCAATATTGCAGGTAGCTTAGCATAAATCCGCACAATTTGTAGGTGGCTTACAGCGTAAAACCGCGCAATATTGCAGAAGCTATTGAAATTCTGGGAAATGTGAAAGCAATTGAAATTCTGGGGAATGTGAAAGAGCGCAATATTGCAGGTAGCTACAGCGTAAAACCGCACAAATTGTAGGTGGCTTACAGCGTAAAACCGCGCCAATATTGCAGGTGGCTTAAAGCGTAAAAACTGTATCATGCATCGGTGGCTTATAGTTTAAAATTATATTAGCCTCTTTGTTAGATAGAGTGATATATTCATACAAAAACATATTACTGACAACCATTTGCAGGTTGCGTAAACAGGAAGAGAGAAACTTACTTGTTTCTATTTCTTTGCAGGTTATATAAATAAAGGCTTGACATATAAATTTTCTATAAATAAAAAGCCTACTGACAATCTTCCTAGTATACTTACTTTTTTCTGTTTCTTTGCAGATTACACAAAGCAGCTAGAATCAATCCAGTATTGATATGAAAGTGTAATAAGGTAATCATCCGGAAGTAGTGTCAGATCATCCAGTAAATTTGGGAATTAAGTATGTTATCAGCATTATATATTGTGCCCGTTTTCGGTTAGGCTTGGGAGTATTCTTTATAGGATTCATCAAGCAGTGGATCTAGCATTTTAAAGGAACAAATTATTGAATGAAAGAAAGTGTGAGACTTTTTCAGAGATATCAGTGCCTTTATCAGGGATTGTCTGGGAAGATAAGTGATGAACAGTAATCGGAAAGTCAATCCGGGAAAGCCAACAAGTGAACAGTATCGGGAAGTCAACAGATGAACAGTGCCCGAAATGTATGAACAGTTCTGGAATAGTAAAAGCTTCCTTGAACAGTAAGCTACCGGTGAACAGTACCCAGAATGATAAAATAAAAGAGGATTGAAACTCCCAGAAAATCTATAGTCTCCTGCAGTTTAGAAATACGGAGTCCACTCAGACACCCGGAATTGAGCCCTTGGTAAACACTCGGGCTCGTTTTCGTTTGGGCTTGTGATAATCCAAAATTACCCCCTGGGCATTTTAGTCTTTACATGGGGTATCGGATCTCTCAGCTACTGTAGCACCTACCCAGTGATAAGGCTCCAGTCGCCTAGAGACTTAGCAATGAAATTGTGATCTAGTTCAAAACTTGGATTTCAAATACGGAATCATAACTCACGAAAACATGTGAACCTCCAAATCGCAATGCTTGGCAATCCACGCCAAATCCCTTGAGGATCTTGCGTCAAACCTTTGAATCTCCAAATTGCAATGCTTGGCAATCCAAAGAATGGATGACTCAATGGATAGCAATTTCGGGCTTTACTTGTGGCTACTCTCAGCTTGCCAAACTAGGAATAGAACAAGGTTCCATAGGAACGGTTTATAAGGACGCACCTCTCAAAGACAAAGTCTCATTCTTTTTCCAAAAATAATCAACATCATTTTATTCATACGGCTTGGCCTTTAAATAGGCTAGGAAAATACAAATTTAGAAATAAATAATTCCTAAATAAGCCAAAACTCTATATAGTAATTAAAAACACATAAAATAGGAAATATTAATCCGTGCTCTCCTTTGCCAAACCCTAGCCATTGCCAAACCCTAGCCAACTTGGGCTTTCTGGTGCGCCTATGCGTGCGCGCTGCTTGGCCCACGCGGCTTGCGATACGAGGATCGTATCATCCCCTCCCTCTTATCAAAGATTCACCCTCGAATCTCATTCTGCATAGGGGTTGTATCGCAATCCCTCTCAGCTTCAAGCCTTGCTTCTGCCATCTTTATTCACCTAAATCAAACTTAACACAAGAAAGTGTAAATCTATTTTCGGCGAACACAGTTTAGTAAACCAAGCACAACTTTTGATTCCGATGTCCGAATCGCTCGATTCTTCTTAATTACGATTCCTGACAGATAGGGCTTTCCAACGAACTAAGACTCACAGAAATCGGACTCCAATAGGTATGTATTGAAATACAATTTTGACACTGACACTTTGGTGGACTATTTTTGTGACTCTTTTGTGACTCTTCTCTTGACTTAAATAAAAGACTCAAAACAGAAAAGTAATGACACTTTGGTGGACTATTTTTATGACTCTAATTGACACAACGACAAAAGTAAAGGATAGTTACAAAACTTGAATGCCTTGAGCTCCGCTACCAACTGATAAGTTTCCAGTCGCCTAGAGACTTAGCAATGAAATTGTGATCTAGCTCAAAGCTTGGATTTCAAATGAAATCGCAATGCTTGGCAATCCACGCCGAATCCCTTGAGGATCTTGCGTCAAACCTTTTAACCTCCAAATCGCAATGCTTGGCAATCCAAAGAACGGATGACTCAATGGATAGCAACTTCGGGCTTTACTTGTGGCTACTCTCAGCTTGCCAAACTAGGAATATAACAGGTTCCATAGGAACGGTTTATGAGGACGCACCTCTCAAAGACAAAGTCTCATTCTTTTTCCAAAAATAATCAACATCATTTTATTCATACGGCTTGGCCTTTAAATAGGCTAGGAAAATACAAACTTAGAAATAGATAATTCCTAAATAGATAATTCCTAAATAAATAATTCCTAAATAAGCCAAAACTCTATATAGTAATTAAAAACACATAAAATAGGAAATATTAATTCGTGCTCTCCTTTGCCAAACCCTAGCCAACTTGGGCTTTCTGGTGCGCCTATGGGTGCGCGCTGCTTGGCCCACGCGGCTTGCGATACGAGGATCGTATCACCCAGTATCCTACTCATCCTACTTCCGGGATGTGGTCGACGTCAGTGAGGGCGCCCCACCTACCGGATGACGCTTATCCCACACCCGGAACATCTTACCGTCCAGTATGTCCAAGCACCCACCTTAAGTGCCTATAAATACCCCTTTTAGGCAAAGGCAAGGACAAGCTCAGATAAACCACACAAGCTAGGTTCTGCAGAACCACACCCACTCCCTACTCTCTCAACTCCTGCTTACCCTCCTATTTACCATATACTAACTTAAGCATCGAAGTTCTTGCGCCGGGGACCCCCTCCAGCGTTGTGCAGGTGCAGCAGCTACTATGGTGGTGGTGAAGATCTCACAATTATCCTCACCCCGGGTCCGAGGATTATCAAGAAGATTTGAGACCAACAAAGAGTGGAAACGAACAGGAAAATAGAGAAAAGAGAATCATTTTAATGTTGATAGTTTGGTTTTCCATTTTCCGATTCAGCAAAGGATGTGAAGAGAGGAAATCGGTTAAAGAAGGAGGGAGCCAGAGCCGATTCTTGATCTGCTCCTTCTAGAGGAGAGGGCACAAACAGTACATTCTCACTACCTAAAAGCGGCAGCAGGCAACTAACTAGCAAGGGCATAATAATAATTGTATAATTGAAATAATAATAATAATAATGACCATTAAGTAATGATAATAAATAATAATATAATAAACTACAAAAAAACCTTATAATTTATAAAATATTCAACCTAATCTTTTTTATAGTTTAAAATTTTGTAATATAAACACTTAAAAAATAAAAAATAAAATGTAAAAAAATGAAAAAAAATTATATGGTAGAAGTTAATACAATGAAAAAAATGAAATAATTTTATTTACATTTTTTTATTAATTACCTTATACATTTTTTTTTCTATTTTTTTAGTGAAATGAACTCTCCCATATTTATTACTCCTCTAACTTTTTATATTTATCCATTTTAAATAAATTGTTTATAATTAGTTGTCGTATTTATAATTTCTAGGAGGTTAGTTGATATTTTTTAATTATAGTTTTTATTTTTTCATAAGTTACAAAATCTAACCCAATTAACTTAAAGCACGTTAATTTTTCCTTAAATTATAGTTTAAAAGACAATTATAAAAATTCGGACGGAGTACATTTTTCCTTAAATTTGCATAATTTTACTATTTTTAAAATTTTTTTTAATCATTACAAATGTTAAAATTGTAACATTTAACGAACAATATGATTTACATTACAAATTTTAAATTATAAAATATTTTATAAATTATAAAGCCTTTCGTGTAAATAATAAAGTGTTATTTAAAAAAAGAATAACAGTCTCCTCTCCTCCGAGAAAAGATAAAAGGAAGAGAGATTTTAACTAAGAAAACAGAAGACGGATCTACGATACCGTTAATGCCCTCACTTTCATTTTGTTAAAAACCAAGCTATCCTCTTGTGCAGTTTATGCATCCCTCATCATCACTCCTTTTGTTGGGAGCAAAAAGACCATAATTTCAATCCCTAACCCTAACCCAAAGGCAATTTCAGGCCCATAACATCATCGCAATTTCTTATATTTTCAGGCAACAGGTGCAGATGGATGGTCCGGTTAGGAGGTTTCAGGACGAAGTTAGAACTTACTAAAAAAAGCATCATCCGATATAGCATCTGCATCGGTGTTGGGCAGACGATGAGATTTGTTACTCCCTATATTCTGGCCCCGGGATTGAAGATTACTGTCATCCTGACTAATATTACCATTATGATTGGAGAAATGCTTCTCACCTCTCAACGACCTGCTTATTTGTCACTACAGAGTGTCACGTCTTTATACCATTCTAGCTTCTTTTTTATTTTGCTAATTCTTGTACTTTAGAAACGAAATTAGTGATATGTTTTTTTAATCACCAAGTTACCAAGTTGGAATATTTTTTTAATTACCAAGTTGTCACTAATAAGTCACCAAATAAATAAATTATTTTCACACACAAATTCACAAATACTTGGTGTGTTTATAATTCACAAAAAAACCTAACTTTTTCCAAATGTTAAAACTAACAACCTTTACGCTAGTTTTACCAAGACTAACTAGAAACTCAACTAAATTTTTTACAAAGGCTTAAGCTTAAACCTACCACAAGCTTTTTACACTACGCACAAGCTTATATAACTTAATCACAAATCTAATTTAAGGATAGATTCAATCTTATGTCCAGTTACAAAGATGACACTACCCTTTACCCAAGAAGAATTATGGTTCTTCTTAAACCTTCACAAATATTGAAACACATATCTAATACAAGTGGATTACAAGGAATCTAAATAAGATATATAGCAATTTATAATCCAACAAATTCAACTAAGTCTCAAGAATAAACGCTTACTCAATCAAGTGAAGCATGACTCTTTTAACAAGAGAAACCTTTGAAATCTTTAGTTTTGTTTGAGAGAGTTTTGAAAAGATGAATACAACTTTAGGGTTTGCTTTCTTAAGTCTCTAGAGGATTGAAAATTTAGTATTTAAAGTTTAGAGTGTCTATGCTTGTTTGGCACAAGTGGGGCACAAAGGGAATTCAAAATGAGGAAGAAAATAAATTTCTAGAGCGTCAGGCGATGCACAATATAAAGAATGTTGTAACGATTAGTTTAAGCCTTCGAGCGATGGACCACCCTAAAGCTTAAATTTGGTTTTTCACCAAATTGTAAGGAGGGTGCAGTTTGCCTCCAAATGCACCGCGCCCTTGGACCGCCCGGGATAGAAAATAGTCCAAAAATGTTTCTTTTCCTTCTTGAATATCTGGAAATGTACTTAAATTCTTCAAATAAATAATACTCCCTCCGTTTTTGAATAATTGTCACTTTTGTACTTTTTGTTACTGTTCACTTTACTTGACTTTTTTGTGTTTATTGTACTTTTTGTTACTGTTTCAAAGAGTCAATTATTCAAAAACAGAGGGAGTAATATTATTCATTATTCTTTTTTACTCATTTTATATAATTAAACAACATTTCTATAAATCTTGTAAAGAGTTTAACAAATATGATAGCTGACATGTCCGATTCTCAACCTAATTTTTTTCATTTTATTCAGGACTGAATTATTCTTAAATAATATTAGTTTCCCCCGAGAAGAGGTTGAAAAGCTCCGGAAAGAAAGGGAGAAAAAGAAAGAAATAAAGAGGGGGGGTGGGGGCAATAAGGCTAAATTCAAAGTAGACTCGTAGTTTATAATTAGATCGGCGATTACATGTCGTTGAAACGCCATATATAATCGACCTCTCAGTTAACTCAACTCGACCTTGCTTAAAAACCCTTCCACCAAAACCTCTCGCTCCCATTCCTTAGAAGTTAGATACTACTTCCTTCTCTCTCTAAAGGCTTCCAAAACCCCAAATTTCATCCTCTCTCTCCTCTCTCAATCATCCAATCTCTTGTTCTTTGTCTTAGGATAGAACTAATCATGGGCGATGAATTAGACTGTGACACTTTTATTGGGTCGAAAAGAAGAATCCCTGAGATTGAAGAAGCTATTCTTCAACAACCCTCTGCAATTCCTATGAAGGAGGACTCCAAAGACTCTCGCTTCCTCGTTCTTTCATCGCCAACAGAAGACCAAGAAATCATCCAAGACATTCCCAGTCCTAGCTCCTTTAAGAAGGTGAGGTGCTCTTTCAACACTATTGGAAACCCAGTTGCTGTTTTTGAAGATAATGGAGAAAAAAATGCGGAAAGGGCCTTTCTTGATGATACGGATGCAGTGTCTGTCGAAAAGATTAGGATCAGTGGTGATTTTTCGGGAAAGATTGGGACTTTTGGTGTGGAAGAGAAAGAAACAGAGTCTAGGTTGAGTCTTGAGCATAACCAAGGAAAAGTTGACGACGAGAGTTGTAAGGATGTGAATGGAGAGACAAAGACGGAGAGTGCTGCTGTGGAATGCAAAGAATATGATGAACATAAGGAGGCCCAAATCCGTTGTGTTGTCGGTGAGAATAATGAGCTTCCGATCATGGAAGAAAGTTTGGTTAAAGAAAAGAAGAAGCAATTGTTGGCAGAAGTTGAAGATGGATCAATCTTTAAAGAGAAGACTCATGTGGAAAACATTCATGGTTGTGATGCTGATGCCGGGATTTTGAGTCTGAAAGGACTTAATGATTCTGCTACTAGTTCCTGGAAGATTGAATTAATTGATGATACAGCCTTGATTGGACCTGTTCTGTTAGCTGAAGCTGGTAATGGTGGTGTGGAAGTTGGAAGGAAGAAGAATGTGAAACAAGAAACAGAGGGCAAGAAGGTGAAACGTCCACGAACACGAAGAAAGGGAAAGGGGGTCTCAAAGGCATTGGAGATGAGTGGAATGCAAAAGAAAGAGACTCAACTTAGTGATGCTCAAACTGGTGGTGGTGAAAAAGTGTATGGTATGAAGAGAAGATACTCAAGGGGGGAGATGGAGGATCTGAGGTTTATTAACATTGTGGAGCAGCGGAAACTGTGGAGGGATATATACACCGGGCTTGGAAATGCTGTTGTGAATGAGTATGAAGACTTGGGAAGTTCAAAGCATCAAAAGAATGTCCGCTTCAATGGTCCTCGGCAGCATTTTAGGAGTTATGATGTCCCTGGCATACTTGGTGAGTTTTGCTTTTCGTTACCTCTTCTAAAAGCAGATGTCCCTGGATTAGCTTTGTGCTCTTAGCTTGCTCTCATTGTTATTAAAATGTTTGATTCTTGCTTGTTGCTTTGGTTAATGTTTCATTTACAGATTGCTATGACATTATGATGACCATTGTGATAAGATATTCAGTTGCAGGTTATGATACCTTGTCAATGACTCTTTGACATTGTTTAAAGATATATATTTGTTCTTCAGGGCTTACTTGATCACTTACAAAAAAGGGTGTGCTAACTTAACCTTGATCTAAAGCTTTCTGGCCTTAGGTTGGAACAATTAAGTCCTGTTTGTACCTTGAGTAACTCAACCTTTATATGTGAGATGGTGGTTGTTGGATCCTCATGCTTGACTGCTTTCTTCAGTCAACCTTAGTTGGTCTTGCAGACTGCAGGATGTCTATTCTGTGTTCTTGAAAATGATTCAGCTTCTCATGACCACGTGATTTGAGTTCAATAGATAGAACAGTTGTAATCATTTTAGTGATGGTCTGATGCTTTGGCAAAATGCCTCAGTATCTGGGATTTTGCTATTTCTTCTTTTTTCCATTTTTTATGCTCAGGTCCTAGTTTTCATTTTCTTATTATATAATACACTTCCTCAACTCGTTTTCTTCACTACTAAAGTTCCCTATAGATCAGTTTTTTCAGTTCTGCTTTGGCAGTATTTCAATTTTCCTTTTCCTTGAGTTAAATCTTGACGGTGGTTTGTTTTCTTGGTCCAATTTGCAACTCTTCCGCCTTTCCTAGTTCTTTTCTTTTGAAAATAAAATTGGGCACAGTTTTCATATGTTATCAAAATCCGTTTTCTCAGTGTAATCCTTCGATTGTTTGTTTTAAAAAAGAAAAGAAAAATCAGTTTTCTATTTTTTAAACCTGAGTCAGTTGCCTCCATAGTTTGTCTAGATTTTGTCAATTTGATGGGTTCATTTTCTGTTTGGGCAGGTGCGGCTGCGACAAGGGGACCATGGGATCGTTTGAATGTTGTTGTACATTGAAGAGTTGCTAAAACCATCGGCCAAAGTGCTTATGTGCACCATTTTGTGCACATAGGTCTGGAACTATATACTTAGGAAACAATTGCTCTGTATATGACTTGTATACAACCACTGTACATGACATCTTTTGCTGGCTGGTTTCTAGATTTGAGCTTTTAGGAAGCGTACTCTTATCATAAATTGGTTCTTTTGTAATTGGAAATCAATAAAGTGCTGCTTTAATGAATACAGATGGCTACTTTTTCTCCCTGTTGCTTGAATGCATTACTCTCTCATTCTCCAAGTGGCTGATGTTCCTTATTCTTTCAGTGAAATATACAAGGAAATCTAAGTTTTGTGATTGATTTCAGGAGAAGCATCTTCTGAAAATGAGGACATAGAATTAGACCATACGAAAGAACAGCTGCTAGAGAATGTGAGTATCTTGGATCCTACTTGTAGTCAGAGTCCTTGGGTTGAAGGTGCATACACTGTTGCTGAACGAGAGTGCAGCGAAGAATATGACAGCGATGAAGATTATGCGAGCATTCAAAGACCTGTATTTTTGGTAGAAGGAGAACCAGATTTCAATTCTGGACCTCCTGAAGATGGATTAGAATATCTTAGGCGTGTCAGGTACCCTTCTGCATCCTAACTTGTTTTTGTTTTCCTTTCGTAATTGTGAATGCTGTTTTTGTTAGATTGAGCAGAAATTCTTTTATTCTATTTAGGTGGGAAGCAACTCATATTCCAAAAGTTAAAGTGGCCAAGCTTGATAGCCGTAAAGTTAACAAAGAACAAAGTGTTTATATGCCGCTGATTCCTGACATTGCAAAGTGTCCTGAGCATTTGCTTCCTCTGAAGCAGTGGGAGGATGCATTTCTTGCTGATTTTTCAGAGCTACGACTGGTATGATTCTGCCCCTAGTTTTTACCCTTTTACTTAATATATATTTGAATCTATAGATGGCTCAGAAACTCAGAAGAATGAGAGAAATTATTTAGAATTTGGGGGAAAAGATAGAACTTTAAGAGAAAAAAATCTTTATTTTGGGAACCAAACTTGGTTTTATTTTTAATTTTGATATTATTCGAAAAGCCATGGTGCCTTGGAGGATTTATAACTGAATTTTATTTATTATTATTTTTAATATTTGAAAGGGTCAGAGGAGGGTGCATCATCTGGCTCTAATTTTTTTTTTACTTGCTACTTAAGGCAACAATTTATAGGTGGCTGAGTTCATTTTTTTCTCGTTTTCTCTTAATTTCAGTTATTATCTCGCGATGAGGGTTCTTCTGATGTAGTTTCAAGGGATAGTTTATGCGACTACCCTAAATTGACTACAATATTTTCAATGGATAGTGTGGCTCGAGTATCGAAGCTGAGGGAGTGCATACGGGCTGCTGAAAGTATGATTTCTCTGGCAAAGAATGACTGCGTCTTGTTGTTTGGTTTATGCGCAGCAGTTGATACCCCACTTGATGCAGATACAAGTGCTTCCATCCGGAGCCTACTCCGAAAGTGTGCCAGCTTGCGAGCGACAAAGTGTGAACTTGATGATGAGGTAGTGATGCTGAATATTCTTGCCACAATTGCTGGGCGATATTTTGGACAGTCTGAAAACTGAAGCTTGGCATTGATTCTTATGAGCTCAAGTACAATTAGTCTCTTGCCATAGCGGTTGAGTCAGGAAAATAACATTTGAAGCTAATGTATGTATTCTAGAGCTACATCTTCATGTGTTGTGGTAAAAATCAATGTTTTTTCATCATTGGCTTTCTTTGTACTAACAATGGACGGCCATGAGCTTTTTGTTTCTGCAGATTTGACTAGAAAGATTTCAAAGTTTGCTAATCAGGATTGCGTTGTTGTGTTTCCCGCTTCTTTTGTGATGTGTTGATGGCAGATAAATAATAGTAAGATGTTGCTGGCCTGCCAGATAGAAAGATGTCTCTTTTTATATTTTTTATGACAATTTTCCCTCGTTTTGGGATTATCTAGTTTTACCTCCCTTGAACTTTCGGTCAAACTCAAATAATGTATACGATTAGGAAGCGTTGACTTCGTTGTGCTTTGTATAAGGAAATTTCTTTTCCAGATGTCATTGTAGTCCGAGACTCCGAAGATTAGGATTTAACTTGACAAGAAATCTCTAAAAAATACCCAAAGCCAAAAGCCCCAACAGATTTGCAAAATTGACAAAATCTCAATGACAGCAACACTAAAACCACTCTTTTCTTAACGAAGGCAGCTTGATCCTTGAACGGCACACGTTCAGCAAGAAACAAGTAGAGCAATAAAACTTGAAAAAAATATTCTATCCAGTTCAATAGCTGCACCAAAAATAGAATGCCACTGAACACTATTCTGTGCAAAAAGGACATGCTCAGAGGCGATATTTTTACAAGAACCTATGAGTGTGAGAACTTTCTGGATCCCTTTTTACTATATGGAGCTTTCAGTTGAACTTTCTAACTCAGCATTTACACAGGCACCCTTTTTCCCCGGTAGCCATCAGAGAACTGCACATCAAAGAAAGGGAACAAACTAGTTCAATTGCCATGAATATGGTAATATATATATAATAACTGAGACTTTAAAATAAACAAGACATCTAATGAGAATATGGCGCTTTTCTCTAGTTTAGCATATTAATGGTAGCTGATTCGATCAAAGTATCTCAAACTGCATAGAAAAATCTTAGGATACCAAATGAAAAATCAAGGTTTTAATTTGAACTATACATCTATCATGCGCGATGGAAATGACCACTATATAGAAGATTGTAAGATTAAAAAACATGCAACTACAAGGCAATCAATTCCCTTTGCATGTTTATCAAGCACAATTAAACCAAGATCCAAATCACGCTCCACTTAACTGGTATAGAAACTCCAGCAAAAGAAAACAGGTATGGTTTTCTCCTAGACACACTATGTCGTAGCCCTGTATTTATAAAGATGCAAGTTGCATAGAAAAGGAAAGATAAAGACACAATTCCCAAATGAACTTACTGATCTAACAAATGGTAGCTGCAGCAGCCACCCAAGAATTGGAATCCTCTGCAGAAAGGCTGCTATTGTTGGCCAGAAGCCACTGTACAAACGTTTCAGCATTTTCAGCTGCAAGAATGATGCAGATAAATGCATTACTATGAAACCATTTGAGGTAAGAATTTCAACTAACCTGAAGAGAAGAACAAATCCATAAGATTCCAGAATCATCCCAATAACTGGCCATCCAATGACAACCATGATGAAGCCAATACCAAATGATATAGTTCCCTACACAATCAGCAAAGTAAAAATGGTGTAAAAAAACAAGGAGAAGTAATAATCGATGCAAATTGTGCAAACATAGAATGCAAAGATATTGGACCTTAAAATTTTGGCGTTTCATGAAGAATTGTATGGTGGACTTTGGACCAATAGTTAGACTCACTCCCGATACAAAGAGGATCTGATTAAGTATCCACAGAGAAACAATGCCATTAGGTGGGTATCACAGGGAAAGGAAACCAAGACATGAATCCAAAATAGCAAGGATGACATTACATTCCCCATTGCCAGAAATCCCTTGTCGAAGAAGAAGACAATGCCCAGGAATGAGAAAAATATCCCAAAGCCCGTCAATCCTAGCCCAATCTCTGTTTCATTTTGCAGTAACAAAATCAGAAATGTACAACAATTTTGGAATGCAGAAGATGAAACGAGAATATAACAATGAACAGCTTTTTAATTTCTTTCCCATAAACCAAATCTTAACTGCTAGAGAGTGAGGCAACACAATTAAATTTAGCTGCGAAGCTCGAGGTGCAATTTACCATCTACTAAATTGAATAGAGAACCCCAAAACCACTAAATAGTAAAAGAACAGTTCGAAACATGCAAAACTCTAATCAACATGGATAAATCCCATACCATGGAATTGTCCAGTATGTTTAACTGTTGTATAGAAATCATTCCATTACTGGGCTACATGTGAGTAAATGTTCTAACTAATAACTATAAATGCGCATGGAACGTATAAAGCATAACAGAGGGGTCAACTTTCAAAGAGGGATCTGACTCACTTTTGCGGTCATTCATTTCAAAAGAAACCATTGTTGCGGTTGTAGCCGCTGCACTGCACGACAGAAGAATTGCAAAATACGTCAGAGAGGATAGTGATGGGGGTAATTAACCGCAATAAGAGAGGGCCAAAAGGTAGGGCTCGAGTATAAGCAAGTGAGATGAGAGGAGGAGATCTGTATTTACCTTTGACGAATCGGGCGGAGCAACAGAGGGAAGGTGGAGATGTTGGAGAAGAGTTTTGTCGATGATGCAGTGGCCGTGGGTGTTATTTTTTCCGGTAACCAAATAGAGGAGCGGAGGTGACTCAGCGAGTGAGTGAAACAGCACAGAGAAAAGAGAGAAAATATTAAGAAATTGATTTTGAATACTTTGAGAATACTTTAAGTACAAATTTTATGTTTTTTTTTTTTCAATTTTAAAATTTGAAGAGATTACTTTTTTTTTACATATTTAATGAAATATTATATTTATATTTTTAAATGTAAATGTGTTATTATTATTATTCAAATGGTTTTAGTTATTAGGTAACAAAAAAAATTAAAAAAATAAATATATTTGTCTTTATTTTTTTTATATCCATTTATTGATGCAAATTTAATGATTATGTTTTTTAAACCGATTATAAAAAAATGCATTTTAAGCCATAAATGTTGAAGCTAATTTCTTATTACTTAACTATTATTGTTATATTATTTTATTATTATTTTAATTGATTTATCTATTGATTATTATTATTAAGAGTTATATGAGATTTAAAATAGTGAGAAGTGGAATTTTATAAGAAAAATTAAGATAACTATGATGATAGTTTACAAATAATTATTTTATGAACTGAAATAGAACTTACAGTTTAATCTAAGTACCTAAAAAAATGTGTGGTATTATTTGAAAATTTTACTAAACACAAAGGATAAAAAAACCTATTAAACCAATAAAAAAACTAGTTTAGACATGGACGAGTATGTTGAATAAGCTTAGATGAAGGGTTAGGGGCCACCAAAGAGTGGTGGCGCACCACGATAACATGGCATTCGAGAAAATTTACCAAACGCTAAGACCGAAAGACCTATTAAGCCAGTAAAATACCTATTTTGACCCGAATCAAGCCCGACACAAGGCCAAATCTAAAGGTAAATTGGAGTAGAGGTTTGGTGTGGGTTGTCATGTTTTGGATGTTTCTTTTAACTGTTGGCGTAACATGTGTCGTATAAGGTATGCCATGCCATGCTAGGCAATCTACTTCCTACCCGAGGGCTAAATTTGCCACGATTTTACAAGTACGAAAAGGAGATAAGGGGCAAAGGATTGATGACCATTTGAATACATAGGCCATATATAACAAAAAGCCTACCAGACTTCATTTCAGAAAAAAAACTAAATGGCATCACTGATCATCTTTTTGTGTAAAATCATTGATCATCCATATACCTTATGAATAACTAGAATACACGTACATAGCTAGAATACATGTACAGATTGATGGGAAAAAAAGAATATATTTAACGTCCTTTGTACCCTTGCCGTCCTAATAATGATCAGAGATCACCACCACCACCTTTAGGAGTGAGCGTCTACAACGCAAAAAAGGAAGAAAAAAACAGTATTAAGAACAACAATTCGGGCAATACATTCATTTCCCAGATACTAAAGATATTCTCTACATGGTCAAAATGAAAAACACATAATCTGCCAATTCTACAGTATAATTTTATGATGGATCTGATCAGATACTAGCAATATAGCTTTTCCTTGAAATAAATTTTAGCAAGGGGGAGAAGAAATGGCACAAACCAAACCCAGAGCCTCTGCTGCACTACTATGACTCTCTTCACCACATATTGCTGTAAACATATCCATCAAGAGTTCCCTCTGCTCCAAGTTCAAGTGTTTCCTGAGACCTCGTGCGACCATCTCCATTTCAGGCTGCAGAACACACAAGACACAATCAATCATGACTCACATCATGTCATAAAAGCATCTGTACGACAATGAGAATCACACAAGTAAGGGATATTATTATAGTTTTATACATTAACTTAAAGAACAATCAGCTTCAAAAGTAAAAACAGGTGTCCTTTTGACAGCAAAGGACCGTCATATGAGAAAGAAAGCAGGTTAACACGCAGGAGTAAAACCACAAAGACAACCAGCAGTGGTGCAGCAATGAATTGGTTCCATTAGCTTAGTCAAGCATAAACAAAACCTAAAATACCATCACCGAGATGCCTATAGTGCCTGGGTCAATAATCAGCTATGAAAATAAATACTTCCTATTCTTTCTCTCCAATAGCAGCAAGGAAAAAAGTTGTCAGAAAATGAAACAACATACAGAAGACTCTTCCGGAGGAAATGTTCGTAGAACAAGGCATAACTTAGAAAGTTCCAGATTTGCTTCAGAATGTTTATTTTGTACTTCCAAAGCCTGCAACCAATAGACATAATAGAAAGCACAAAGTTAAACCAGCACCACAAAACACACACACACACTCATAGATTAAGAATAAGTTTTGAAGCAGGACCCAAGCCTGCAGGAAGCATGAACGCGTCCGTGCAGCAACAGCAGCTGACACCATTCTTGCTGCACGAGTATTCTCAAGCCCAACATTTTCAGCAAGCCCGGCAATGAAATGCTGTGCATCTTCACTGTCAAACTCAGCAAATTCACCACCTACAGCGCTGCAGCATTATAAACCAAATCACAACCATAAGCGATCCACAAACTAGGAAGCAACAGAACCAATTTGCACAAGCCCAAAAGTAAACCACAAACCTACTGCAAACACTCAAAGTAAAGTCGATAGAAGTGCGGTAGAATGCATCCCTTGTATTTGTTGTGTCAAATCTCACTTGCACTCCAGATTCCCTGCAAATTCGACGCAACTACTCACCCGTAAATCAGATAGTGAAACAAGAAGTATTTGTAGGATACTTGCATCCACACATCAACATAGTTTTAAAGATAAATACTAACTTGAATTATGTCCTCATTCCTGACATCCTTCCCACTCGTTCTATAATCTGTAATTACTGCAAATCAAATTCAGAGTAGATAAATACAATGAGTTAAAGTGAGATGTCGTTATACCGATTTTAAATAACCAAAATGATATTAATTGACTAACTAATCACTTAAATAACCTCTAACTAATCTATTGGCCTCTTTTTGATAGTCCTCCTCATTCAACACCAAACCTCGTTCCTTCTCTTTGGTCGCCATATTGGGCCACCATTTGGGCAACTTATGATGGCTCCGACCCCGATAGCTCCTCCCATCCTCCAACTTCAGACCCAAAGACCCATCAACCTGGCCAGAATAAGACAATGGATTGCCCAGACTCTTCCTCTTCACATCCGCTCCGGAAGTCTCACTCACACTGACAACCACTTCTCTGCCTCCCAGACTCCGGTCCCTGCGCACAACAAGCACGTTTTGGGCCCTGGACTTCCATTTACGGGTCAACCCCAATCCCAATTTAATTAGGAACCGAAGAGCAGAAAGTAAAAGGAATCCTGAAACCAAAACGGTGCCGGTGAACTGCAAGGTGGATTTGCGACACGAGAAGACGACGCGGTTGCTTTCATCGACGGAGACAAGGGTTTTAAGGTCATAAAAGGCGTCCTGGGTGGAAGAGAGGAAACGGTGAAGGTTTGAGGAGGCGAAGGAGGAGATTTGGTGGACGTCGAGGACTAGTTTGAGACTTTGGGGATTGCTGTTGTCGCTGTAAATGGCGTCGCTGTCGAGGGAAGGGTTGATAGGAGTGTAGAAGAGGCTTTTATCGGGGCGGCGGCGGTGGGGGGCGCGGGAACGGCGGCGTCTGGTGGAGAAGGAGTTTTGAGGGGATTTGTAGAAGATGGGAGAAGCGTAAGGAAGAGTGTTAAGGGTGTTCATTGCTTTCTAGCTCGTCGTAATTGGCGTCGATTGCTTCATTGCTTGGTTGTGTGTGGACGGACTGCTGTGGACGGACTGAGGAAAGGCGGAGAGCGAGAGGACTCGTCATTTAATACGCCTCCAATTTTTTTTATTTTTTATTTTTATTTTTATTTTTGGATAAACTAGGTAAAACTAACATAATAATAACAATAGATCATTATTTTCGAATATATTATGCATTTATGTTATTAGTATATTTTATAATATTACTATATATTTATTTTTTGTAAATAATATATACAATACTCTCTGAACCACTTTAATTGACTTTCTCAAACAGTAACACTCAGTACTAAAAAGTCAAATAAAGTGTACAATAACATTCCGAAAAATGACAATTATTATGTTCTGGAGAGAGTATTATATAATGACATAACATGTTAATAAATTATTATTTATAAAATATATTTTTTTTTACATTATATAGATTATTAAATACTCTCTCCGTTTCCTATTAATTGACACTTTCCTACGGATTCTTTGTTTCCAATTAATTGTCATTTTCAGTTTTCCAACACACTTTTTTTTGCAACATTACAAAAGTGCCCTCTCCTTTTAATTTAATTTACAAACGCTGCCAAATTAATCCATTTCTCTACCTCACAATAACCACCACCTCAGCCACCATCTCTACATCACAACCACCACCATAACCACCATCACCGCCTCACCATTAATCACCACACACCCATCTCCATTATCACCGCCTCACCATTAATCACCTCACAACCACCACCACAGCCACCATCTCTGCATCACAACCAAAAATCACAAATCCCAATCCAAAACTCCATCCTCAAACACAAAATCACCTAATCCAAATCAGCCATAACCACCTAATCTCTATAGCCCAACAACAAAAATTCGAACCCATCACCGCTGTCAATCGACTCCGCCACAGCCACCAGCGTCTCCACCACAGCTGCTGCCAATCGCCCATCACCCATCGCTGCTTCGTTTCCCTTTAATGATACTTTTGGTACCTTTTTCTTCTTAGATGGTTTGATCTTCTACTCCGCGGTTATGGGTTTCAGTTTTTGCTTGATTTGATTTCTCGCTTCTATTCGTTCATCTTCTGCTTCGGTTATCGCATGATTTGATTTCTAGCTCTTGTTACTTGCTGTTATATGCAGAGGGTGCGATGGTCTTGAGAAAGAAAGGAAAGAAAGAATGGCACATTGTTTGTAGATTAAGTGAAAAGCAGGGGTAAAATTGAAATTGGAAATAATAAAATAATAAAAACAAAAGGAATGAGAATACTCCATCCTGTTCCCAAACGTCATTTATGTTCTGTATGGGAATTAAAGTGCACGAGGCAAAAGAAGGGAAGTTTAACTAGGGAAAGGAAAGGAGAGGAGAGGAAGGGAATTTGTAGAAAAATTACATTGTATGGCTGCATCTTTTATATACAAGGGAAAAGGAAGGAAATTTAATTATTTTTAACACTTTACTCTTATAACAAATTACCCTCTTCTCCTTTCTATTAAAATTGTTGGCTGTTTTTTTCCTTTCTCAAGTACCTGCCATCACTAATTAAGAACAATAGTCATGCAACATATTGATAAATTACACTACCGTTTCACAAATTGATTCGCATCATTATGCACCTTTCCTCCATAAGTAATACAGATAAGAAAGTGAATAGGGAGGCAGAGAGAGAGAGAGAGAAAGAAGGAAGAAAGCTATTGCAGTTGATGCAGCGACTTGATTGGTTTGGGGCTTTTCAAAACGGAAACTGAAAACTTAAAATCTCATGTTGTTATCGGAGCTAAGGAATCAGAGAGAGAGAGAGAGGAGCGAGATGAAATTCAAGTACGGTTGCTTGGGTCTTTTGAAATTTCTGTTAATTTTTCGAAACCAAAGAGGGTATTGAATGAAAAAGAAAGAGGGTATTTAAGGGAATAATATGTCCTTTCTCTAATTTCCTTCCTTTTCCTCCCACTTGTGGGAGGAAATTTTTTGTGGGCCCGGAGGGAAATTTTTACAATTTATTTCCCCTGTATTCCCTTACTTTCCTTTTGATTCCCTTGCACTTTTTTTCCCCATACAAGGGAAATTTTAAAAATTTCCTTTCCCTTCCTTTCCTTTCCACTCTAATTCTTCTTCCCATACATAGGCTTAAAGGGAAACAGAGGGAGTAATATAGGGCTGCTCATCGATACCGTCTGAAATTTTACGGTATTCGGTATACCAAAGTTTCAAAATTTTCTACCGTACCGTACCGAAATACCGAAATCAGTTCGGTATCGAAATACCGACCTTCAATAATACAATCTTGTCAAAATCAAAATCAAACAAGCCAAATACCCATCCCACGATTCACAGAAACCTAACATTACAAGCCAAACCAAAATCAAAATCAAAATCAAACATGTTCATTAATCAATGCTGTCAAAATCAAAATCAAACAAGCCAAATACCCATCCCACGATTCACAGAAACCTAACATTACAAGCCAAATCAAAATCAAAATCAAAATCAAAATCAAAATCAAAAAATTGGGATTAGACAACCTTGGGGAGAAGAGATGTTGGAAATTAGGATTCATTATTTGACGGCTTGGCAGGAGAGTGGCAGAAGAGAGATCTGGGGTTGGCTTGGCAGGAGAGTGGTGGCCGAACAGATCTGGATTGGCAGGAGAGAAGAGATCTGGGGTTGGCTTGGCAGGACAGATCGGCGACGGAGAGAAAAGATGTTGTGTGTGGTGGTTGTTAGTGGTCATCACTTGTCGGAGAGAAGAATAGGGAAGCGGCGGGTGTAGCCGGGGTCGAGGTCGCCAACGAAATGGAACGATGGAACGATGGTAGAAGGGAGTGGTGAGGGAGAGGATGGAATGGAACGATGTTATTTCCTTGTCTGTTCTGTGACTTCTGTCGATTTGAGAAGATGAGTTAGGAATGGAACGATGCACTGTGGACAAGATGTATTTTTGCCCAGCCCACCCAAGCCCATGTTCCCTAATAGCAATTCAGTATTTCGGCAATGCCGAACCAACCAAAAAACTGACCGATTTCGGTACGGTACGGTAATACCGAAATACCGAATTTTTTTAAAAAATACCGTCCGAATTTGCGTTCGGACTGTATGGTAATTCGGTATTCGGTATTTCGGTGTGCAACCCTAAAGTAATATATAAAAATATATTAATAATATAATTTGTGAGGTAGTTTTGGTAATATCCTCCTACTTTATTCATATATAGTGTTTAGTGGCTGTTTGGGATTCAAGATTAGGGGCCAAACCAACATTTCCAGGCTGAAAAATTGAGTTTTGGTGTTTGGCAAACTCCATTGGAGGTGCTGGTTCCCAAATGTTCATTTCCGGATCCCATGTTTCCTTCAATTTTTGGGCTGGTCCAATTTGGGGCAGCCTCCAATCCATCATTTCCAAAATGGACACGGGATGGAGGGTAAGAGTTTTTGGACAAAAATATCCAATGTATTCTTGGTTAATTACCAACATACCATGGATATAGCACACACAAAAACTCTCACTCTCCTCATTCTCGTTCTCTTCATCCGAAATTAGGTTTTGCTCCTCCTCATTCTCCTCATCTTCATTCTCCTCCGACAACCATGACTTGCTCAACTCCCAAAGCGTACACACAACAATCATCATCTAATCCATGGCCGCTACTACAAGCCTTGATGGCAACACCCACGACGAAAAAGGAGATGGGTGTTACGATGATGGTGCTAGTGATGGGTTCAAGTTTCTGACGTTGAGGCCAGACAGGGTAGGAGTTATGAACTTGGCGAGGTACTTGATGTGGGATGACAAGGTGAGCACGAAAGCTTTGATGGAGCGTTTAGATGATTTAATAGGTGGGGACCCACAACCAGAACCAGTTGAGCAGAGATGGGTCATTGTTGTGTCTCTCGTCACTTGCAGGATCATTTCTTTGTTCCGAAAACCCATGGAGTATATTGGCATTCTCGTCGAGTTCTTGCTCAATCTTCATTCCTTGAATCGGGGTTTCTTTGGCTTTCTCCGCAACATTCTCATTGGTATATTACATATCCTTTTTCCTTATCAATTTTTTTTTTGTTTTTTTTTTGCTGTTTCGTTGTAAATTCACCTGCAATGAAATGGATATTTGTTAAAGGAATTGACTTGGTAATGGTATCTCTTGTTTGGTAGATTGGCGAATTTGGTATAGTTTTCCTTATTGCCTATCTGGTATAGTTTTGAATTCTGATTATTTATACATGGAATGGGATTAGAATTAGGAGGAATACTACAACTTACTCAAGTGAAAAAAAACGTTTTCTTTAGATGACATGATGATGGTTATTTGTTGGTTTGGTGGTTGTTGGGGTGATGCAGGAAAGGTGGTGATTCCGCAGAGAGGGTCCGAGACTTTTATCAGTACAATCGGGCATTTGGATGGTCGAGTAGACGTGTATCGTGCTAAAAACTTGCTTGAACAAATTAGTGATTCTGTTTCTTTCAATTCTGAGAGCATCATGTCTTCAGAAATGGGTCATCGAGTTCTCATGGATATCTGCATTCTGGCATCCAAGTTGGCTTATGAGAATTCTAAAGTTGTTAGCAACATTGTAACTCATCATTGGAAGGCAAGCATGTGCAACTCTATTTATACTCTCCTTCAACTTTTGTGGTTCTTGTTATATTTATTTATTCATTGAGCAATGAATATAATTCTATATCGCAAAGTTCTATGATATTAATAAATTTTAATTTATTTATGATTTAAATAAGTTTAATTTATTTATGATATTAGATAAATATTTTGTAGATGTTAGATTATTAATAAATTGATTAAAAATATATATAAAGATACTAAAATAATTAATTATAACATTTGAAATAAATTATGCCCTTTATGGTCATTTTACATCCAAACTATAGTTTTGGAAAACTGTTTTACCAAACACCTCAGGTATCTCACTGAACTTTTAAATTTTTTTACTAAACAGCACACTCCATTTCCCAAAAGTCGTTTTCCCACTGAACTTTTCCCCACTGACCATTTCCAGCCTGAACTGGAACGCCAAACAGACCCTTAGTTTAGGATGCGCTTTGGTTGACAGCATCCGTCAACCAAACAATTGGTTGGTTGTCGCTGAGGCACGATCTCCTGCGGGCAGGTGCAGCGTGCGCTCTGATTGAATGACCGGCTGTGTTATTAATTTTGGCTCGAATTGGCTCGACTCGGTTAATTGGAACTGATTGCGGGTAACGACGAAGTGACGTTATTCAAACTCCATTTCAATTCCGCTCTCCCTCTCTCTCTCTTTTCTCTCGTTTCCTTTTCCCTCTCATCTGTAGCAGCGGAAACCTAATTCTCATATCCCATATCAACGGCGACGCGTTTCTCGTCAAAAAGAAGAGTGCGTTCTGAACACAGTCATTCATAGTTGGTTTCGTTACGCGCTTGATACAAGTTATATGCTAATCTAGGCCTTGATTTTATATTTGGCGGTTTATAAATGAAGGGTTAGGTGATAGTTGTGATATTTTGTAAATGGTAATGAAATCAAATCTGCTAAGAATGGGAATGTGTTGGTTTAAATATAAAATGAATAATTAGATTGGATGCTTAGACGTTAAAAGAAACTTTGAGTATTTGAAGTGAAATGATTCAATGAATAGAATGCTAAACATAAAAGGTAGAAAATGATTAAAAAATTATAGTGAAAAATGAAAATGGTGAAAGGAATATTAATTTAAGATTATGAATAAGAGGTTTGAGGTAAGAGTTATGATGTTGAGAATTTGAAAGTTAATACATTCAAGTGTGAAATTTTTTCAAAGATTGTCCCTCTAATTGTAGTGTTAATTTAATTTTGTGAGTCCAAAGTCCAAATTAATATACAAGATCCATATAAATCAATATATCAGAATCCCAATTAATGATGGTACTATTAATAATCATAATAATAACTTAATAATAAGAATAATAATAGTTTCTCAACGTATAGTAGCAAAACTCTTAATTTTCATGTGGGTTAAAATAATAAGATTACCTTTGTAATTTTCATAACTATAGACCATGCACTAACTAGACTAATACATTTGAAATTCATTATTGAAATCTGTTCATTTCAATTTTTAGCTTACCTGCCTTTTTCTTCCTTAGTAACAGCCAAAATGAGAGAAGTGTCCCCTTCACACGTATATAATAGAAGCTACATCCTAAAAGAAGGCAAAGCACAATTCTATAAAAAAATCTGTGTACATCTTTATCCCATACAATAGCTTTAACTCTACACATAAGAGTATAAGAACTGAGAAATAACATTTTGGGAAATTAAGGGAGCAAAATTATCTCACAACTGTTCTGTGACGAAAAGAATTATAACATAAGACTTACAACAATACACCCGCATGCTAAAAGACATTTAAGAAATTCAGGCGCGGCCCGGCTACTGATGTCATCTGACTGCCTCCAGTAGGGAAAACGCCGATGACTCTAGTGTGTTTCATGGAAATGGGAAGGATTAATTGAATCCCGAATGTATGAAGTTATCTCCCAAGTATACTTTATTCTGTAGTTCTGACAACCGACTTATATATGCCCTACGGTTCAACAAGTCCTGCCAAAAAGAATTCCATCCAAGAAAAATACCTGCAGTACAAAGTTTTTATTTCTTCACACTCTGTGTTTAGTGAAAACCAGTCACCAAATATCAGTATTTTCATCATTGTCATACTTTCGTACCGTAGCATACTCATGAAACCTTAGGTGGGAAGTAGTGACTGTCTCTCATCCTGCGCTGCACGATGAGTGGTCTGGACAGAGCAAAAATAAAGTCAGTTTCAAGAAAACTAAACACTGTTGAAAGGGATTATCAACAATTGTCACCTCTTCATTTGCTCCTGCTGTCATGTTAATGAAGGAGTCTTTTGACCTGAAGAAGAAATAATGAACGATAATATTACAATGGAAGGGATGGAGTAAATCAAAATTTAAGATGGACAAGGTCCAAAAACGGAGTTAGAAGGAGCTTCTCACAAAAAAGCAGCTGACAACAATAATAGGGGGGGGTGGGGGTGGGCACGTACCGAAGGCCATCTTGAGCAGTCCTAAGTTCTACGCCGCCATTTTGTTCATCTTTGACTTTTGCAAAGGGTGAAAAGAACTGAAAAGCAAATGAAGCCAACGAGAAATTGAGCACTTCAACTCTTTTTCTAGATTTTTTAAATCAAAGTTCATTAATCATCCAATTATACATCACCTGATGCATTGAGATAAATACAATAGAAATTCCCAACATGAAGTTTATAGTCAATCTATGCCCAAACAATGCAGCAGAAGCGAAGCCAGTGAAAATTGTAGCAACAGTCGAAGAGTACTTCTTAAGAATTGTATCTGAGCACATCAAACAATCTCATCAATCCATATCGTAGACATTATCAGATTCAGACCATAGTTCAAGAAAGAAGAGAACCAAGATTGAAATGAGAAGATTCTAGCATGCTTTTCCAAGCTCAGATGCTAAATTGATTTAACTATAAAAGGAGCACATAATGGACGGACATCACAAAATCAAACCTGCGTATTTGAAGAAAAAAGATGACAGAATTCCTTGGGCTGCATTGTTAACTATTAGGAGCATGGTAGCCTTTGAATGCCCTTCCAATATGTGTAAGCTATTGGGACCTGAAAATTTCAGTACATAGATGGCAGGGTCACAGATAGAACAGATCAATTTAAATACGTAACAAACACCTCATCAGTAGACACAATGCTGAAAAGGGAACAAAAAAATAGGGATACATGTCTGTACCTTTTATAATAGCAATCAACAATATCCCCAGGAAATTGAATATAGCACCATATCCATACAAAAACAAGTTCTGCAATCCAAAAGATATGGGACAAAATCAGGAAAATCTGCTCACGTTATATTTCTTTAAGCTTAATTTTAAGAACAAGAATGCTGATGTTAAGTTCTAAACCAACTTGATGGCGAGTTCCATAATACACACTTGAGTCTCTCAAAAGTCAAAGTGTGCACATTCTTAACTTCAATAACAAACTTCAAGAGCAATATAAATATCGTTGACCAGCACAGTTTCCATATATACACATCTAAATTGTGATTAGGGAAGTAGCTCTGCAGTCTGCATACCTTATGCATGCATATGAACTTTTTCTTTTTTCAAGTAATTATAATAGGATTGATGTAACAGTTTAGCAGAAAGAATCTGACAGCAATCCTTTAATTTCACCCTACTGCAGTACACCTTAAGTCTCTTCTATAACACATTTATCATGTAAACAAATGCAATTAACCATAATATTTCACCTGAAGATATATACTGGTATCATATTGGCTCTTCAGGGCATACTCGTTGAAGACAGAGGCTAATGATGGAACAGTCACCTGAAAAACTCATGGAAAAAGGCATCAATGTACATGCAATTTAAGAGAGGCCAAAAAACAAGAACAATAATACTTGTGAAAGAGAAACTGCTTGCATATATAAAACTTCAACTGATTAAAATAGTAAGATTATAACTATAACCAGAAAATCAAGTCACTTACAAAAATCAGCGTGTAGACGTAAGCACCAGTTGCAACCGGAAGTCCCAAAGCAGTAGTACCTTCAGGTAAGGAACGGAGCTGATTTACACTGATCCCAATGAGTAACAGTGCAAGAGCTTCCCACTATTAAAAACACAAATCAGATCCTTATTTGGAAAAATGGCACTGAAAAGTTGATAATTCTAAACATGCTAAACTTAGCAACCAATTCATTTAGAACATTAATCTGACCTGAATTACAGAAAACCGGCGTCTCATGATAAACCTCAACAAAACAGCAATTACCAAGACCTGCAAATTCCCAGCCAGGAAAGAGAAATAATTGAGAATCATAACTTTAATTTTCTTTGATATACCAGATTACTGATCAGTTACACTAAAATAGTACATGTGAAAGAGGAGCAATTAAAATTCAAGTTAATTGTCATGAAAATCAGGCAATGAAGCGGAAAAAGAGAGTTAGACACAATCAATTAATACCAGTAATGCAGAATAATGAATATCATTAATATTACGCACCTTCAAATTGCTCAGCATCTTCACAGTAGCAGGATTGAAATACAACTGCAAAATAAGAAAATTATGCTTTGTTCAGTTTAGTCAAATGCTTTAGTAATTATATTGGTGTTGAGAAATCCCTAGATCCACAGACAGCCCGAATCATGTCCTAAGGGACATCCCCAATTGGTCAGCGTCCTGTTTGTCGCCCATAAATTTCCTATGGGGGTCTCTAGGCACAAATGCAATGGGTGCAAATGCATTTTAGTGACACAAAACTAGCCCTTGAATGTAATGTTCTTAAACCTAATATTATGAGAGCATGAATAGGAACCGTTCAAGAGAATCATGCCTGCATTGTGAACTTCAGGTAGTTATTGATAGCATACAGAAGGGCAGGAACAGCAAGAAGAACATTGTTACGAGCTGCCTGCAAAAAAAATGATAATGACCCATGTAATTAATTCTTAGAGTATACACAATAAATTTAAAGTGTCTGAGTAATCACTTGTGTCTTTAAGTGTATATGATACAAGTTTCTAAATCAAGTGTGTAACAACATAGCAGCACCATGGTACTAACAACTAAGATTCATATTTAAGAAAGGCGGTGCTTACTTCAATTCATAGGCAATAAGTAGTGTCTAATGTTTTGACTGAACATATATTTTCATTCACCTAGCTCAACTTGCAAAGGAGTGGAAATAATACCTGTAGGAAGGTGGAAACTGAGAGATAGGACTTATCTCCAACTTTCTGATGCCTTGCCTGCAGATAACCAAAAATATATACATTCATAGCAAGCCAAAGCCAGAGAACTAGAAAGGGGGGAAAGAAAGAAGGAAGCCTCTACTGATAACAGATGTAGTAAGAGTTGCCAGCCAACATGTCATCCCAAGATAACATTTCGACTTATCAAGACAATTCCCTTAACTCTCTTTTAGCTCATTTCTCTTCGTATAACATATGCAGAAATGTCCAACATCTTCGTATGCACCCAAACCTTATTTTATGAAGCATATATTTAGTATGACCCATAAACAACAAACGAAAGAAACATGCATACCTGGATAATGAGCATAACGATTGCAAACACAACCTTCGCGGCCTCCGTCAGGAAGTTAACACTAACAGGGCTAAACATGAAGTGCCCATCCACTTTGGACATATAAACCAAAATTGGCTAGCAAAAGAGAAAATTAAGCATGTCAGCGAATCAAACAAGAAATTTTTCAAACAAATTACATTATTTTCTCACCTTTAGACATACTGATATCATATTTAAAGAAAATATCAACAAAACGACTCCAGGGTCTAAATGAGCTAAAAAAAACCTTGTCTAGAAACATTTTAAAAAACTTTACTTAACAAACAGATCTATAACTAATATAACCAGTAAAATTACATTTACTCACCTGCAACCCAACTAATACACAATCACCAGAAACCAAGCAGAAATTAAGAATGCGCTGCTTCGATGACACCCTACTCTTATGCCTATCATATGCCCTCGAAACTGTCCTGGCACTTGGGGAAACCAATTTGGAATGGCATACACTGCATTCTACCACTCCGTTCATTCTCCCTCTCCAATCTCCCTTGCACAAAAATGACCCTACACAACAATAATTGAACCATTACGTACTCATCATTTCAAGTAAATCTTCTGCCGGATTACGCGCAGGGAGAGTAATTAGATCCCTATAACGTGATCCATAAACCATCATTTTATAACAAACAAATCAGATCCTGCTACGTCATATCAAAAACTTGAAATGCTACCACTAACAAAACGAATATCACCTGAACTAATCAAATAAAAATTATCATCATTATGACATCACTAACCTACGGACGCGATCTCTTAAGAAAGCATTTCCAGATTCCAAATTTGCGCGCGCAGGCGACGGTCAAAGCTTCCGGAGACCAGATCCGCCGCTCCAACGGCTGGAACTGAATTGAATTCCAAAGCCTCTCAATTCCGTGCAAGCTCCAGACTTTAAGTATGAGCTTTTGCGAAGAGAGAGCCTGAGATGGAAGCTCGTTTAACAGATGCGAGGAATATGCAAACAGGGAATTCGTCCCTCAATTCGCGTTCACGGTGTTTATTTAATAGGATTTTTGGTTTTCCATGATTATTATGACAGGAGGTGAGCTTCGTGAAAGTTACAGACCAATCACAGGTCTCGATTGGGTGTGAAGGAAATGGGCAGAGTGTCTTTGATTGGAGGGTGTGATGGGTGAGGTAAGTACGCGGCGGTGACGAGTTGTGTTTTGTTGGACTTGAGTTTTATATGTATAGTCTTGTCTTCCGGTTGGATGTTATTTTCACTTAAATTTTGGGGGAAAAGAAGTTTTGGTCGGTGTTTCTAAGAATATATATAAAATTTTGATTTGATTTTATTCTTATTTTCTAATATCATGTAAATCAAATTAATAATATTTTATCAAAAATAAATAATTATCTCATTTAATTGATTTGCCAGCAAAAAAACGTTAATTACAAAAATAAAAAGACACAAAATACATATTAATTTAGCTTATCAAAACAAAAAATTCTACAAATTAATAAAATTAGTCTTATGTTAATAAGCTTGGTTCATAAAAATAAAAATAAAAAACTAACGTCTCTTCCATGTTCAATTACCCATTTCTTAATCCTATGCAAAAATAATACTAACTCAAGTTTTATTGTGTGGCACCTCTTCCAATTCTAGTAATTCTAGTGTCATATTTTTACTATCTGAATTTTGGACTTTAAACGGTGTCGGTGTTGTTGTCGTTGTCGTTGTTGTTGCTGTCAACTGCAGTCATTCCTTTTGATTCTTCTATTAAAACTAAAAACTAAATGCACAAAAATATTAAGAATCCCTCAAGCTCGTATAAACTCTACCGAGTGCAAATCTTCAAAAAAAAAAACTCTACAGAAGTTATCAGAACCGGACCGGACAGCTAACCGTTTTCGCTAATTTGGTGGTTCAACCGGGTTGAACCGGGTTCGACCGGATTGTAGATGCGGGTCCGTCCGGAACCGTTTACACATTAAACCGGTAAATCTTAGACGATAAAACCGGATTAAACCGGATTGAACCGGCTGGTTTTTACTGTAGCATTTTATAATATATCAAAAAATATTATTAAAATTGAAAAAGTCCAAAAAAGACGTCGTTTTGGTTGCCTCTCTGATGGGCTGGCCCATGCCTGTAATGGGCCGGCCCATCAAATTTTCAAAAAAAAAAAAAAAAAAACCAAACCAAAACGACGTCGTTTTGGTTTGGCTCATCAAACCGGCCGGTTCAATCCGGTTCGCCGGTTACGTAAAAACCAGCCGGTTTGACCGGTTGAACCCGGTTCACATCCTTATCCGGTCCGATAGCTGAATCGAACCGAAAACTTAAAAAATACCGGTTGAACCGGACGGACCGGCCGGTCCGGTCCGGTTCTGATAACTATGGTGCAACGAGTTTACCGTTTTTCGCCTATGATCACGAGTTTATTCTATTTCGTTTTTATTGTGATTCAACTCGTTTACTACTTCTAGAAGCGCAAAGTCGTACGAGCATACGACTTGAAACGTGATTTTTTAATAAATAAAAAAGTTGTTTCCTTTTTTTAAATAAGTTAAGATATTTTCTTTTAGTTTTCTAATTAAAAAATGTGACTTATTTAACTTGTTACATTTTTAGGTATTTTTTTTGCAATCATACACTCAAGATTAATTCGTAATTAATTCAATGTAGGGATGGCACCCGTAAATTTGCGAGTAATCCATACCCGCTAATAACCCGCGAATACCCGCAAATTTGGTTGAATTTCAAATTTTAATTAAATTAATATAAAAAAAATTGGTTGAATTTCAAATTTCAATTTTTTATGAAAAATTTAAACCGAATAAGGAAAATTTTAAAATTTTAAAATTGAAAAAATAAATGAAAATATTTTCAAAATGTGAAGAAAGGCTTTTGAAACATTTTTAAAAATGACAGGGGAAATTTGTAAAAGTAGAAAAAAAACAATATATATTGGAGAAAATAAAGTAAAGGTTCGCCGAATTAGCATATAGATGTGATTTTGAGTTAAATAATGCGTGCATGCAGGAAATGGCTAAGAAACTAAGGAAATTTAATGTACAAAACTTTAGCTTAAAGGAAACGATTGATTGAAACTAGTTGGTTAGTAAAATTTGATTATAATTTAGTTATAAAGATGAATTTTGATTTGAATTATGCCAAAGTCGGATTTAGGTAAATAAATTGAAAGATAGTAGGTAGTTAATTAATCTATGAAACACTGAGTAATCCTTGAAAATTTTATCTATAATTCGGTTTTGTTGATTGTTGTAATAAGAAAATTGTTGAAATTGAATTAGTTGGATCTTATTGAATTAATTATAATATTAAAATATTATATATATATATATATATATATATTTTGCGGGTATTTAGTGCGGGTATTGGAGTGGGTAAGCACTATCTATACCCGCACTTTGGGGGTGCGGGTATATCCATACTCGCAAAATACTTACAATATACGGGTAATACCCACCCACAATTGTAGGTATTGGATGGATATCTATATCTGTGGGTAGAATTGTCATCCCTAATTCAATGTTATATATTGGCCGGACACTGATACTAAAAAAATAGGGTTGGCACCATAGAAAAACCACCAAACTTTTGGGGAGTAGACACTTTGACCCCAATTTCGAAGGTCGTTTGAATTGACACTCAACTTCTACATCTTTAGACACTTTGGCATTCAATATTTGCACTGTTAGACATTTTGACACTCAAGCACTCAATTTTTCATAAAATAAAATAAAAATTAATTTTAAAAAAACTCAAAAAATTATTAAAAAAATCACAAAAAATCATAAAAATTAAAACAATATTTATGTTAAATATTTAATAAAAATAATATAATATAATAAAAAACAAAAAAACATGAAAAATTAAAAATTGTGGAAAAAATAAAATTCCATGACAATTAAATAATAAAATATATTTTAATTAATTGGAATTTGGCCTTAGAAAATGTGTAACGAGTTGAAAAGTAATGGGTGACAAATAATTTTTGAATTTTTTGGAATATTAAAATTGTGAAAAATATTTAATTGGGTGTATTTGGACCATTTATAAAAACCTAGGGTGCAATTTAATAAAATATGAAATATAGGGCAACTTTTAATATTTTATAATACATTTATTCAAAAAAAAAAATCATACTAGCAATACACCTCTATAGGTATTTATTAATTATTTTTACCTTTTTATGAGTTTTAATTTTTTCCATAATTTTCTATTTTCACAGTTTTTTCGTTTTTATATTATATTATTTAAAAAATATTTTTATCATATACTTAAATCTACTAATTTATAATTTTTATAATTTTTTCTGATTTTTTAATATAAAATATTTTTTAATATAACTAATGGAAAATGAGATAAACTAGTCATGTGAGTTGAAAGTTTGGTGTTTGGATGTTAAAGTGTCTAACAATGTCAAATATTAAGGGCCAAAATGTTTAATGTAAAAATTGGGTGCCAAAACTTCCTTTCCCTTATGAAAATTTGAAATACATATCACGATTTTGTTACTATATGTATAGAAATTCTTGATTTGATTTTTTTTACTTTCTTTTCACATAAGATTTTCTTTCTATTTTTGATTGCTAGTTAAATTAATAAAAAAATTATTATCAAAATAGTAATGTTTTTTTCATTTAATCATTTTTTTCTCTAGAAATAGCTAGAGTAAACTAATTAGATTTTACCCACAAGCATGTAAATCAACTGGTAAAAAATTATTCTAGTTTAATCAAAGTCTAAGGTTGGAGTTCTGAGTATGCAACTAATAACTTGCTCACCTAGGAGATAGCTCAGTTGGGAACGTTGTAGGGTAAGACTTGACCGCGTCGACCACCACCATCACTAACAGACTACCATTTTTTTTTTAAAAACACAAAGATTTGAGAGATGGAAGATAAAAAGAAACAATAAAAGATTAAAAGTTAAAAAAATAGAAAATATATTCAAAATAGGTGTTGGAGAAATAAAAGTCCACTGGTATCGTTTAATGAAACGATACTATCCGTTTTGAGTCTAAGTTTGCACGATTCTTACAAAAAGCGTATGGATCACATAGCTGAAAGCCTTTCACCCCTTTCTCATACCCGAGAAACATACACTTTCTAGACTTGTCATCCTATTTTGACCTTTGCACATAAGCTGGACAACCAAAAAATTTAAGATTAGAATAATCAATAGGTTTACTAGACCACATTTCTTCTGGTACATTATTATCTTGTCTTTCCGATATGAGACTTTGTTTGCACACCTCAAGGCTCACCAATCTTCACTTGAACGAAGTACCACCGAGCCCACCATTAAAGCCCCACAATTTCTGTGGTACTTGGTTTGAGAGAGAGATTGTTGAGGTGTGTGAATCAAAATCCCACATCAAAAAGATGAGAAATAAAAAGTGAACATAAGAGTGGTGGAATTCTTAATGGAATGAGGCATTTTATGAAAACCATGCGAGTTTAGATCCAAAGCGGACAGTATCATTTCATTAAGAGAGGTCGAGTGACTATATTTCTCCAACAATAAGAAAGGGAATAGATCTGAACCGAAAATAGTAGAAAATAATAGCCTTATTCATCCCAAATTAAATTTAGTCTCTATGTTAAATTTGTTTCTGAGCAAATTTACGTTTAAACAAAATCTTAAATTACTCCGCACATAGAATATTCATCCAATTGAGACATTCAATAGAAAAAAAAAATACAAATCTTGCTTAAATAAATAAAAAGTTTGTTTTTTTACAAGGTAGGACTCTATTTTTTGTAATTGTAACTTTAATCTTTAAATATCTTCAATTTAGTATTTTTTGTCAATTTTATATTCATTTTTTGTCGATGTGCTTCCTTACCTATTGATATGATTTTTAGCTTGTTTGGAATCACAAATTTGTTGAAAAATAAAACTATTTGGTCTGATAGAATAAGATTCAAACTCTAGTCATAATAATTCTTTATTTTTTATCAGAAAGTAAATCTCACCAAAATAGATCGGATTTATATGAGAATTCTGTAATGATTTACTTAAAATATTAAAATTGTAAAAACAACCTAAATTATATTAACACTGTGATAACATTTTAATTTATGACATTCTAGTCAAATTGTGATATACAAAATTATTTCTAATATGTATAAAGATATTCCAAACAAATGAAACAAATTGAAATCTATTTTCTTCTTTGAAAATCCAAACACAAGAATTCTTTGTGAAATGATTTCATCTTCATTAGTTAAGTTGAAATGAATTTATTTCTAATAAGTATGATCTGAATTTTGGACTTGTTCACTTAGTAGCTTAAGCTTAAGATTTGCTTGAATTTTGTTAGTTGCAAATTTATTACAGTAAAAACTATTCTTTTTCTGTCAGAAATAAATAACATTTTGGGTGTTGGCACACGAATTAAATAGAGTATTAAAAATAGTTTGATTTATATGAAATGGCACGTGATATATGAGCACCTCTTTAACACGGACAAAAGCATTAGTTTGATTTATATGAAATTACAGTAAAAGTTATTTGTTCATCTAGTTAAGCAATAACATGAAATGAGTTTTCCAATCAATAATTTACTTTTAAAATGAAAATTTTGTATTTGCCCACTTAATTAAAGGCTTATGGATCCTAACCAATCCTTAATTTCTAATATGTTCACAATGAGATTTCTTGTGAAATTTCTTTCCATAGCCAGATTTACGGGAGGCACACTCATTGTCATCGGTCTTCAACAACTAATAGGTTTACTTGGCGTCAATTGTTTCAGCACCTAAATAGATATTCTCTTTTGTACTATATTTTAAATTAATTGATCATCTGGGTTGTTACAATTATATAATAAAGTTCGTAAATTTCATCAATTGCATTATGAAATTAGGAACACCATCCTCAATTGGTTTTCTGCCTTTCTTCAATTTCAACAAATCATTGCAAAAATTCAGCAAATAGAAATTTAGTCTACTTTTCGACCAAAATAAATAAATTAGCTTATCAATCACATCATTATTTGATAGTCTTCTCATATCTTGTAAGTTGTAATTAGGACAAGCATAAACCTTATACATGAGTTCAATCACGTCTAAATTGTGCGTAACATAACCAATTCACACCACACCACAAAACAACAAGTTCATTGATTGTGGCTGAGAAGGTTGGGGTGGGAGAGAACAGTATTGATGAGATCTCGAGTTCTGAATCTAACCCAGAAGAATTAATTCCGATTTTGAGCAGTGGGACAACCAAGTTTGGGGGCGAAATTGAGGTGGACCATAAGTGTCACGGACTAATCCTTTGGAAGCCCAAGGGATTGAGTTCGTGCGGCGTTCACGCACTCTCTCTACGGAACCAGCCTTTCACACACACCTTAGACCTGCATCACCAGGGAACATAGGGTTAGGGCCGTAATAGGGCCATTATAGGTTATCATAGGAATAACATAAGGCAAGCACATAGACCATAGGGCATACAATCATGAAAGACATCACTTCATAGAATAAGCATACGATTACAGACAAGGGCCAAAAGGTCGCAGACAAGGGGGCCGCCCGCACAAAGGCCGACTCAAACGCCTTCCAATGAATAACCGAGCCCAAAGCATAAAGGGACTGATTACTCACTCCCCCAACCCGAATACAAAGATTATCTGTAAGCTCTCGTTAAGGTTAAGCGGCCATGGGCGTGAACATGCCCTGGACGAGCTTAGACCTTAACACTCTCCCCCACTCAGTTCGTCGACGCCCTCGTCGACCTATCTTCGAGAAATTCCATAATCAATTCTTGTGCATCTACCAAGTCCTCTGCGCTTTCCCAACTGATTTCTTCATTGCCCAAGTCTTTCCACTTGACGAGGAATTGTCGTTGGTGGATCTGTTTCTTCACATTTTGAATTTGCCGCCTGATTGCCACCTTGCGTTCGGCCAGGATAGCTTCAACTACCTTTACTGGTTGAGGCTGCACCTTGAACCGGACTTCAGCTCTGACTGGCTGATTTCTACTAGCATCTTCGTCATCCGCGTGAAACGGTTTTAAATGGCTCACATGAAACACTGGGTGGCACTTCTTCATCCAATCTGGTGGGTCAACCCGATATGAGACTCTGCCTATTTTCTCAATAATCGTCACGGGGCCCTCATATCGTCGTAGAAGGCGGCGATCCTGTCGTTGGAGCGCTCGAATCTGTCCTGGCATCAGTCTCACCATTACTTTATCGCCCGCTTGAAATTCGAGGGCCCTCCTCCCTTTATCCGCCCATTGTTTCATTCGGCAGGAAGCTCTCTCCAACAAGGCTTTGGCTATTTCAGCGTTCTGCTTCCATTCCTTAGCAAAGTTAAAGGCACTGGGACTCTTCCCCCGATACTCATTCACCGTGTGTGGAAACAACGGTTGTTGGCCTGTAACTAGTTCAAAAGGGCTCTTGTTAGTCGCAGAACTTTTCAAGGAATTAAAGCAGAATTGTGCCACGTCGAGGAGTTCAATCCAGTTCTTCTGATTAGCATGAACAAAATGCCTTAGATACTCTTCTAGAATCACATTCATTCTCTCAGTTTGCCCATCAGTCTGAGGATGGAATCCTGAAGACATATTCAGCCTAGAGCCAAGCAAGTTGAATAATTCCTTCCAAAAGGTGTCAGTGAATCGAGGGTCTCTATCGCTAATAATGCTTTCCGGGATACCCCAATACTTCACAATGTTTTTAAAGAACAATCGCGCCGTTTCCTCTGCAGTGCAAGTCTTAGATACCGGAGCAAACGTCGCATACTTCGAGAATCGATCTACTACCACAAAGATTCCATAAAGATTCCCCACTTTTGGGAGGCAAGTAATGAAGTCCATAGATACACTCTCCCACGGCCGGTTGGGAACTGGCAATGGATCAAGTAGACCTGCAGACTTCTGTCTATCTACCTTATCTTGTTGACAAATCAAACAAGTCTTAGTAAACATGCGAACATCATCTCTCATTGCCGGCCAAAAGTAGGCCTGCCTAATAAGCGCCAAGGTTCTACGCCACCCGCAGTGTCCTGCCCATAAGGTATCATGACATTCGCGAAGCAATTTCTTCCTTAAATCCCCTCCTTTTGGCACATAGACTAACTGTCCCTTCGTCATTAACAGGTCGTCCTCCGCCCAAAACCTTCGAGTTTTACCGTCTTTCACGAGTGTCAATAGCGCCTGTGCAATTGAATCTGACTTCATCTGCTCTCTAATTTCTCCTCTCAGTGGGGTGCTGATTTTGCTTACACTAGCCTGAGTCATTATACGCATTGAAACCAAGTCACTTCTCCGGCTTAGGGCATCCGCAACTTGGTTAGACTTCCCAGCCTTATGTTCGAAGTTCACATCGAACTCTGCTAAAATCTCCTGCCATTTAGCCTGCTTGGCAGTAAGCTTCGGTTGGGTGAGAAAATGACTAGTTGCCATATTATCTGTCTTCGCTATGAAGTCAGAACCCAATAGGTAGTGACGCCATTTGGTGACACAATAAATAATAGCTAGAAGCTCTTTTTCCTGCACCGTGTATCTCCTTTCCGCATCATTCAGCTTCCTACTCTCAAAAGCTACAGGATGTTGGTTTTGGAGGAGCACCCCACCTAGCGCAAAGTCAGACGCGTCAGTTTGAACTTCATAAGGTTGTGTCGGGTCTGGGAGTGCCAAAACGGGATCTTCCATCATAGCTCGCTTGATATCTCTGAATGCCTCTTCGCACTCCATAGACCACACCCATCTCACTCCCTTTTTCAGTAAGTTCGTAAGAGGGCTAACCCTTCTAGCATATCCCTCAATGAACCGACGATAGTAGTTGGCTAAACCCAAGAATGAACGCAGTTCTGTCAGCCCGCTCGGGGGTTGCCATTCTTGAATCGCTTGTACTTTACTCATATCCATGCGAATCCTACCCCGTTCAATGACATGACCCAAGAAGTTAATCTTGGTTTGGGCAAAGGCGCATTTCTCCCTTTTCACGTAAAGTTGGTTCGCTTTGAGTTTGTCGAACACAAGTCTCAGGTGTTCCAAGTGGTCCTCCAAAGTGGTTGAATAAATCACAATGCCATCAATATATACGACCACAAACTTGTCAAGGTACTCTCGAAAAACCTGATTCATTAGTGTGCAGAAGGTGGCAGGGGCGTTGGTCAACCCGAAGGGCATTACTAAAAATTCAAAGGAACCATATCTCGTAACGCACGTTGTCTTAGCTTCATCACCTTCAGCTATTCTAACTTGATAATACCCTGATCTCAAGTCTAACTTCGTGAAGAACTTCGCCCCGCTTAATTGATCAAATAGATCGGCTATCAAAGGAAGCGGATACCGATTCTTCACCGTCACCTTATTCAACGCTCGATAATCCACACACATGCGAAGGCTACCATCGTGTTTCTTCTGGAAAAGCACCAGAGCTCCATACGGGGCCTTTGCTGGTCTAATGAACCCACCATCCAACAATTCAGCCAATTGTTTTCGTAACTCGGCCAACTCAGGAGGGGCCATTCGGTAGGCTACCTTCGCTGGGGCTTTGGCACCGGGGATTAATTCAATCTCATGATCGATATTCCTACGCGGAGGCAAGTTTTTGGGCAACTGGTCAGGCATCACCTCTGCGTATTCCTCCAACAGCTGACTAACTATGGGTGGGCATTCTGCCAATACACTATCATCACTCCAGGAGGCTATAGCCAAGAAGGTTGCCTCTTTTTTCTTTAAGCTGCGTTTAAGCTGCATAGCAGAGAGTAGTCTTTTCTCTCTCGTAGGACTTATCGTCACTGGGATTACCACCGGTTCTTCACCCATCAGTAAGAGGCAACGAGCTGATGGGACAGGAACGGCTTTAGCCAAAAGAAGGAAGTCCAAGCCAAGGACCACATCAAAATCGTCGATAACGGCCACTACAAAATCTGATTTGCCCTTCCAAGAGCTCATCTGTATGTCAACGTTTTTCGCACTTCCCTCCGTCTCCCTTGCTTCCGAATTCACCGCCTTCAGTTTTCCCCCATCTGGGACAACCGTCACTCCAAGTTTTCTTGCAAAGGAGTCCGACAGGAAGCTATCGGTGGCACCCGTGTCGATAAGGGCCTCCATAGAATATCGTCCCATTTGGACAGTCACATACATTAAGCCCTTCGCCATCTCCTGTGTGGCCAACTGCTTCTTCAAGGCCGATAAGAAACTCCTCTCTGCAGGGTGTTCCCCCTGGGTTAACGCCAACACCTTCTCAGGTTCAGGGCTCATAGATCCTCGAACTGTCTGCAGCGCGCTTAAGGCAACCTTTGTAGGGCATTCAGCCGCTTTGTGAGGACCTTCACAGATGAAACACGCAATAGGTCGCGGGACTCTATTGCCGAACCTGTTAGGGCCTTGGAAGTTTGTTGAGTTCCTAGCTGGGAACCGATTCTCACTAGTTCCAGTACTAGGCCTAGTAAACTTGTTCGACTTAGCATCAGGTCCATTAGATCCTCCAAACTTCCATTTTGTCCCCACATCCGATCTATCCTCTACTCTCTCCGCTATTGTGATTGCATCATTCAGGGTCTTAGGATTCTGCCGGCGGACTTCGTTCCTGGGGTAAGGCTTTAACCCCTGAGTAAAATTGAACATTCTATCGGCCTCCGACATTTCCTTAATATCGAGCATAAGCGTGGAGTATCTGTTCACATATTCTCTCATAGAGGTCGTTTGCACTAGCTCGCACAAGCTTATACGAGCGGCATATTCCACATCCTCTGGGCAGAACGACTTCCTTAACTCCACTTTAAACTCTTCCCACGTGACGATGCTATTAGCGCGAGTCCTCCACCATACTTTGGCATCGTCAGATAGTAACATTACTACCACCGTCAGTTTCAACTCATCTGACAGAACCTGGCACATATTGAAGTAGTTCTCTATGTCAAACAAGATATTATCTATCTCTTTTGCACTCCTCATTCCATTATAAGGTTTTGGTTGAAAACTTTTGCACTTGTTTAGTTCGGTCATCCCCATCGCCAAAGGGCCAGGAGAATTCCTTTGCCCAATTTCCGTGAGTTTGCCCTGTATCTCAATCAGGGAGGCGTCCAGCAGTCCCACCTTCTTGTCGGTCTCGCGAAACATATCCCACGCTTCTTTAAGATTATCTTGCAATTCATCCACCCTAGTACCAGTGGTGGTGAGTGCCACATTCAGTTCTCTAATGTCTGCCCTCTCTAGCAGCTCATCAAGATTCTCATGAGGGCCACCCTCTTTCTCTGGGGTTCGACCTTCGAAGCTTAAGAGTCTCCTTGTTAATTGTGCTTCTAGCGCCTCTACGCATCGCACCCGTTCCGCAAAGAGGCGAAACGTTTCCACATTCTCTTCAACCGAGAAATCATTATCGGCGCTCTCGCCTTTAAACAACTCATCGTATTGGGTCAGACGGGATTCTAGCATCTCAATGCGTTTATCCCTCTCAAGTATCTGTTCCAGTGTTACTTGTGGCTGTGAGGAGCCAATACCTAGAGTCCTCTGACTTTGTATCCACGCGTCGATCGCATCCACGCGATTCTCTAGTTCTGTGCACCTAACTTTCGAAGTCTTTGCCATTACAAAGAAATCAAAATCGCTCCGCTACCAACTGTCACGGACTAATCCTTTGGAAGCCCAAGGGATTGAGTTCGTGCGGCGTTCACGCACTCTCTCTACGGAACCAGCCTTTCACACACACCTTAGACCTGCATCACCAGAGAACATAGGGTTAGGGCCGTAATAGGTTATCATAGGAATAACATAAGGCAAGCACATAGACCATAGGGCATACAATCATGAAAGACATCACTTCATAGAATAAGCATACGATTACAGACAAGGGCCAAAAGGTCGCAGACAAGGGGGCCGCCCGCACAAAGGCCGACTCAAACGCCTTCCAATGAATAACCGAGCCCACAACATAAAGGGACTGATTACTCACTCCCCCAACCCGAATACAAAGATTATCTGTAAGCTCTCGTTAAGGTTAAGCGGCCATGGGCGTGAACATGCCCTGGACGAGCTTAGACCTTAACAATAAGCGTGCTGTGAAGGTGGCGGGTCATTTCCTTTACATGGCTCACAAAAGAGGTGGAGGGCTTTTAGGACCGATGATTTGGAAAGCAAAGGTGGGACCCAGACCTAAGGTTTTCGAAAAGCGTGGGGGTGGCAAAATTGGAGTTGGACGAGGTTGATAATTCTCTTGAGCTTTTGCAGAAGAAAGCTAAGTTGTTGCATGGTCAAAGGTCTCGAATGGTGATGAGGAGGGGGTTGCTCAGTACCAATGAGTATCTTAGTTTGGAACTGTCGGGGGCTTGGGAACCCTCAAGTAGTGGAAACATTTTTGAAGGTTTTAGGTTTAGAGCCCCCAGATTTCATTTTTCTTTCTGAACTAAGTTGTATTCTACTGAAATTATTGATCTGAATAAGAAATGGAGTTTTGATTATGTTTTTTTGGTGGATTGTGAAGGGTTTAATAGAAGTGGGGATCTTTCATTCTTAAGTCGTTACCCTATTACTTCTCACTCCCTTATGGAAGACCCGTACTGTATTGATATTGAAATGCTAAGTAGTTTTCAGGGAGGCCCCCCCTGGAGGTTCACTAGAGTGTACGGCTGGCCTAAGATGGAGGACAAGTATAAGACTTGGGACCGACTATGAGAGATAAAGGGTTTGAGTAGGCTACATTGGTTGTGTGCTGGCAATTTTAGTGAAGTTTTATGGAGTCATGAGAAGTTGGGGTGTGGGGGCACAAGATATGGATTTTAATGCTATGAATGAGTTTAGATGTGCTCTGAATTTGATGATTTGGGTTTCTCAGGCCCAAAGTTTACCTGGTGCAATAATCAACGAGGGGGAGGCACGATTCTGGAGAGGCTCGATAGGGGTGCTGCAAATGAAGCTTGGAAAGATTGCTTCCCAAATACACAAGTTAAGTATGTTCCTCGGCTGGGGTCAGACCATGCCCCTATTTTGGTTACTCTTGATACGTTAGTCATCCCAATTGGTACGCCGCGTATTTTTCGATTTAAGGCGGCCTAACTACGGGAGGAATCATGTTTCCAACAGGTGAAGGATTGTTGGACTGAGTCAGTACAAAATGGACCTAGGGAGGCTAGGGGTGCCCATTCGGGTATTCCGAAATTTAGATTTTCCATCCCGAACCTAAAATTTTAAAATGCTTTTCGAACCCGAATTTCCGAATTCATAATTTCAAAAATTTCGAAATACCCAAAATTTCCGAAATTATGAATTTTGACAATTTCCAGCAATTTTAAACATACAAGAATAGTTAATCCAATCCACTGCCATACAAACAATCCAACAAATTATGCAAATCCAATTCACTGCCATACAAATAATCTAAGGCTACAACAACAATTTAATAATAACGACAAGTTTAATCATACTAATTAACCATACAACTAACTCCCTTCTCTACTGCAATTTTTTGTCCAAGCAAAACAAGTGATCTCCCTCTTCACTTTAGCAAGTGACTCCAAACAAGTAATTCCAAAACAAGTACCGAATCAACTATTAGCAAGTGAAATTCCAAAAATTTGAATGCATTTGTGTATTTGCCACCGCAGCTTTTGCTGGTTATTTGTCTTGCATTACCACATCCGCATCAACTAGGTTATCAGACATCTTCCTCCTAATTAATAAAATAGAAAATCAAGTTCGAATTTCTCATGCGTCAAAATTTTACGTCAAAATTGGTATGACTACATAATAGACTATTCCATTAGAAGATTCATATTGTTTCCATAACATATACAACATATACATTCAAACAAATTAGCTAGGAGGAAAACTTAGGAGGAAAAATAACAAATTTTGTGTCAAAATTGGTATGACTACATAACATACTCTTCCATTAGAAGATTCATATTGTTTCTATAACAGTTACACCATATACATTCAAACAAATTAGCTAGGAGGAAAACCTAGGAGGAAAAACAACAAATTTTGCGTCAAAATTGGTATGACTACATAACAGACTCTTCCATTAGAAGATTCATATTGTTTCCATAACAGTTACACCATATACATTCAAACAAATTAGCTAGGAGGAAACCTAGGAGGAAAAACAACAAATTTTGCCTCAAAATTGGTATGACTACATAACAGACTCTTCCATTAGAAGATTCATATTGTTTCCATAACAGTTACACCATATACATTCAAACAAATTAGCTAGGAGGAAAACCTAGGAGGAAAAACAACAAATTTTGCGTCAAAATTGGTATGACTACATAACAGACTCTTCCATTACACAGTATAATGAATTTTATACAAATGCAAGAATTGCTTCATGTTTTAAATTGATGTTTTCATTACAGTTGATCTCATTGTAATTGAAGGATGAATTCATTATACTGTTAATACAACCGACAATGTCAAAATTATGAATACTTTGGTTTTCCTTCTATTATACTGTAAGTAGGTGCAACACTATATTGACAGTAATTGAATTATCATAGTATAAAGGATAAAGAATTTTATAAAAACAATGACAGAAGAGAAAATGAATTATCATAGTATTATATAAAATGAATTATCATATAAAGGATGAAGAAAATCTAAAAACTACCCAATCAAGAAAGATTTGGACAGACAGGTGTTAGATTTTCAAAATTAGGGTTAATTCTAATTGAAATCCTAAATTAAATTAAAAATTAAACAAAAATTGAACAACCCTACCTGTAAGAGAAGATGATGGTGACGACTGACGATGGGTTGGTTGGCGTTGACGATGGTGGCGAAGAAGATGGTGTGTTGGTGGGTCGGCGGTGACGATGGTGTGTTGAATCTGTTGAAGGGTCGGCGCTGGTGATGGACGGTGGTGGTTTTGAAGATGGTGTGTTGGTAACTTGGTGATGGTGAGGAGAGATCAGGAGGAGATATCGGGAGGAGAATGGTTTTGAAGATGGTGTGTTTGTGATGGTGAAGAGTGAAGACAGATTGAAGAAGGGTGTACGGGACTCGAGACTCGGGACCTTTGCCTTTGGAATGAGAATGAAATCGAAAGAGGAGGAGAATGATATAGGTTATTTGGTACAAATCATAAAACGACGTCATTTTATGCATTGTAAGTTCGAGTATTTCGAGTACCCGAACTTACAAATTTCCATTCCGTTCCGACCCGAATTAAAATTTTGGGTAGGAGATACCCGAACCGGAATTTCTGATTTTCAAAATTTTCGTTCCGAAATTGAAAAAATTCGGGTCGGAAAAATTAGAAATTCGGGTCTTGGAAATTTTGGGCAGCCTTAAGGGAGGCCATCAGCTGGCATTTAAAGCAATGTGGGGCGGTGTTGTCAAAATGGAGTAAGGAAGCCTTCGGGAATATCGCTAAGGAAATTGTTCGAAAAAAGGAACAAATGGGATGGCTGCAGTTACTACCTAGTAATGATGGTCTCTTGGATGAGATGGAGGTGTTTGGCAAGGAAGTGGAGGAGCTTATATATATGGAAGAGGTTATGTGAAGACAACGATCTCGAACTCTCTAGTTAGAGGCGGGGGATAAGAATACGAAATTCTCTCATGCCAGAGCTAGTGAACGTCGAAAGAGAAATACAGTAGACATAATTAAGGATGCGACATGAGTTTGTCGAGAGTCCCAGGAGGATATTGCGGGGGAATTTTTTTATATGGTGGCTTGCTCATGGGTAGTTCCCTACCTGGGAAAATATGATTCGTAGAGGAATGGTGGTCGACTTGTGTTGACCTTGTTGTGACTGTGGCTTAGAATCTACGTTTCACCTGTGGACTACTTGCCCGTTCGCTGTCCAGGTATAGGTAGGGGTCTTATTCTGGGATAAAATTAACTAGCTCAAACAGAATGCCCCCTTATTTTTTCAAAAAGTTAGGCCTATGATAGGAGATCATGTTTCCTTTGTTGTTTTAGGTATTCTTAGTGATGGGAAGGATCTTAGCTATTTAAATCACACTCTTTTTACTCTGATTACAAAAGTGGCAAAGCCTACTATGTGTTCTCAACTCCGCCCGATTAATTTGTGTAATGTTGTTTTTAAGCTAGTGACTAAAGTTGTCGCTAACCGGTTAAAAGACATCCTGTCGAGTATTGTGTCGGAAAACTAGAATGCTTTTATCCCAGGTCGAATGATCACAAATAATGCGCTTATAGCCTAGGAAGTTTTCCGCGTAATGAATACGAAGAGGTCAGGTTCGGGCTGGATGAGCATAAAACTTGATATGAGCAAAGTTTATAATCGTGTTGAATGAGGTTTCCTAGAAGGAATCATGCGACATCTGGGATTCGATCGCTCTTGGATACAGTGGTCATGCGGTGAATGTCCTCGGTTTCCTACTTTATTCTTACAAATGGCATCCTAGGACAACAATTCTGCCCTCAGCGGGGTCTCCGGCAAGGGGACCCTTTGTCCCCGTACCTATTCATACTTTGCGCAGAAGGATTATCTATAATGCTTAGGGTCGTGGTGGATTCTAATAGGTTGCACGGATTTCAGATCTGCAGACATGCTCTAGTGGTGAGTCACATTTTCTATGATGACGATAACCTGATCTTCGTTCGAGCCACATATCATGAGGCTGTAGTAATCTCAGAGATTCTAAAATAGTAAGAAGTCACCTCTGGTCAAAAGGTAAACCTAGATAAGTCTGAAGTTTTGTTCAGTAAAAATGTTGGCATGGATAAGAGGAACATGGTACAAAATAGGTTAGGGGTTAAGATAGTTGATAATTATTCCAAGTATCTTGGGCTCCCGGTGGCATTTGGGCGGTCGAAACAGGTGATGTTTAGTTCCATTCGCGATAGGATTTGTAAGTGACTTTTGGGATGGAAGGAGAAGAAGTTTCCGCAGGCTGGTAGGGAGGTCCTTATTAAGTCTGTAATACAACCCATCCCCACGTACATCATAAGTTTTTTTGAGATTCCTAAGGTGGTCTGTGATGAGGTGGAAAAGGTTACCAGGAGATTTTGGTGGGATGGATATAGGGAGGAAAGGAAGGTTAATTGGATTGTTTGGCATAAGGTGTGCAGGTCTAAGTTGGTTGGAGGATTGGGATTTCGATATCTTCAGGAATTCAATCTCGCTCTGTTGGCTAAAAAGGGTGGAGATTGTGCAAATCTTTAGGTTCTCTCCTAGCTAGGATTCTGAAGGCTAGGGGCGCGTTTACTTCGGAGAATTTTCTGTTTGAAAATCTGCCGATTTTCTGAAATTAGAGAATTTTCTTTTCCAATAGAAAACTGGAAAACGTGTTTACTTCGCACTATTTTCCTGATGTGGAAAACTGAAAAACTGGAAAACCTGTTTACTTAGCACTATTTTCCTGATGTAGAAAACTGAAAAACTGAAAAACGTGTTTACTTAGCACTATTTTCCAAAATTTTGAAAACCAAAAAACATTTTTGTTCCAACATTATTTTTTTAATGAAAACATAATGTTATTAGTTTCTTAGGTTTGTGAAGATTAATAAACTAATAAATATTTTTTAATGAAAACATAATGTTATTATTTTAATGCTACATTAAAATAAAATACATATCACCACTTGGCTTATTGTTCATTGCATAAATAGTTATAAAAAGTATATAAAAAAATACCCCATTAGGCTTGTTAATTCCTCGTATTCTAACGCAGGGGTGACGCAGGATAAGAATGACAAATCTGTGAAGGACTCGGTTCTATTGCTCTATAATACTGCACTTCTGGTTCTAGTCTCAGCATCGCCGATCCGAACACATTTGGCTCATCGACGATGAAGTTAGGAAGAGATGGTGGAAATGATCGTTTCATCATTGGAGATGAGAGCAAAATGGAAAAAAAACATACACAGCTCATACCATTGACTTTACAGTAAAAATTAAAAACGACAACAAATTTAATTACACATAACAATCACTTTGTTTTTTATTCACAACTGAACCACCACTGCGGTGTGAGGTCGTCATTTTTCAGTGTCATTCCACCACTAAGAGCTAAATTGCCTGGCTAGTAATTATAGGATACGGGGAAAAATATAACTAGTTACTTCTAAATTAATCACCCGCTAATCAAGCATTCTAAACAATCAAGTTCCATTTCTTGCAAAGCATTTCAAATCTGCAACACTTCACCAATCTCATAATATTCAAACCAAGACCACATTCTAGGCAGAAACAAAGATAGAATTAAATTAAACAAGATGTAAGATTGAAGTGCAGAATATCATTCAAATCCTTAGGGGAACAAGACTAAGACATTTAATAATATTCAACAAATAGTAGTTCTAAATATTCAAATGTCGAGATGCAAAGACAACAAAATTGTTAAAAATATAAATCCCAGGCAGCATAACCTCCATCACAAGAGCTAATTAAAATGTAGCAAATCAGCACTGGCCACTCTTGAAACTGATCTTAAGGGAGATTCGAGCTAGCAGGTCCTGCACCAAATGCAGCCCCACCGCCACCACGACCAAATCCAGGCCTTGAACCAGCACCACTCTGCAATTTTGGGCAGCAAGAAAGTTAAGTACCAAAGAACAGACAACATTGTTTATATACACATCTTAATCTTCTAAAATGCAAATCTATTTCATCTATTCAGAACTACAATCCAATGAAATGCAAATCTATTTCATCTACTTCCTACAGATTTGTCATTCTAAAAACATCTTCAATACGCATGGTGCACATCAGTCAGCTTCATTAACCCAAACAACATCTTCAATACACAAGTAATTAAATAGAGTTCAACAAGCATGCATTAACCAAGAAAGTAACTCATAATGTTTCCTGATGTTATTGTTTAGCTCTTTGATCAATCCAACATTTTGGGTCAAGTTGTCTGGGAGCTTTGATTCGTGGTTCTGGTTTATCTCATTGATTAGCAACCTGTTTTGATCAAGGATGTCCTGAACTTGCACGAAACTCTTTTGACATGTCCCTGCCATCTACTTGACTCCCATTGCTTAAGCCTGAAAATAGATCTCCTTCCATCTCAAGCTAAGTCCAACAAGTCAAAACTACAACTTTTCCTGCAAATACAAACATTTCAGTCATATATCAAACCACAACATTCAGACTTTTCAATTAACCATCATTCCATCTTTTCCACACTTGACAGAAGAAAAACAATGCTACTGAAAAAGCAATGGAATGATTTAACCGTGTCCCCTTGCTGCCAAAACTAAAGTAAAAGAGAGTTTATAAATAACTCAAACCAAAGAACTTCAACACTTTTGTAGCTATGACATCCCTATCCAAAATCATCAACTAAACCAATCTCAATTATTGATAGGCTTTGGTTGAGGTGAATGAGCATTCTAAAATTCCTAGCTTTTCCTCATTTTCTCAACAACCAAACAAAATTGACAAAGACAATCAATAAAGCAGGAAAGGAAACCAAAAACATGTACTACTGCTTTATGAGAGAGAAAAGAAGGACTTTCACATTAAAAGTAACATTTTCTTCAAAAACCCAATCCCAAGTTAAGGAATGGAGAGGAGAATAACACCAAACTCTCAAAGACCCAACAAGGCAGTCAATGGCATACGAAAACAACATACAAGAAAATTCCTCTTCTTATAAGAAAACAACAAAGATATCAACATAAATCTTGAAAGCGCAGAAAGGTAAATGAAAATAAGATAAAATAATTAGTTGTAGGATCTATGGTTCTATGCTAATAAAAAAAAGGACAAGAGCTTTGCTGAAAGCATGTGAAGCTTTCTAGGAAACAGCCACAAAGGCATCAAGCAAATTGGAATTTTCTTTTTTTCTTTCTCTATAAAACAGATCAACAATTTTATTATCCTAAATTCATCACATTGCGACAGGAGGACAATCATTTGATAAATGAACCAACCTAATTAATGAAAAGTCACAAAGCTGAGTAAAGAGAGACGAGAATCTAAAAACACAAAAACAAAAGAGTATAATGGGATGATAATACGGACCACACTAGATGCAGTGCTAGAAGAGAAGGTTATCTTCTGGTCAGAGGAGTAGTCCTTAGTGAGTAAATTTGCGAATAAGAAGAAACAAATTTAGAACAGGACCTGCTAGAAATAGATAGGGGGGAAGAAGAAGAGGAGATCTACCTTTGGCCTTCTTGCCGAAATTAGAGAGGAGACCAGGACCCTTTGTTGAACTCATGGTTGATTGGTGAAGAAAGATGGACGAAGAACGATGGATGAAGAGAAGGAGAACGTGAATCGCGATGGAGAAGAAGAATCGCGATGGAGATGAATCGTGCTTTGGATTAAGAGTGAGAGGGGCAAAATTGGGTTTATGAAAGTTTCATTAAACTCTCAAACAGAAAACCGAGTTTTCCAATTAACCTTGCGTTGGTTGGAAAACTGGAGAACTTATTTTTTTAGTTCTCCAAATTTGTTCATCGATTTTCCAACGGAGAATTTTCATTTTCAAATAGAAAACGAAAACTATGCCAAGTAAACACGTTTTCCGGAAAATTCTCCAGTTTTCTAAAAACTGGAGAATTTCCAGTAAACAACCCCTAGATATTTCCCAGTGTGGACTTTTTCTCGGCTACCATGGGGAATAGGCCAAGCTTTATTTGGTAGAGTATCATCGCAGGGAGGGAGGCCCTTAGGAAGGATTGTTGTTGGCGGATAGGGGATGTAGAAGCAATCATGATTTGGCAGGACCCTTGGCTACCTAGGACCCTAGATTGTTGAGTTTCATTGCCGGTTTTGGGATTACTAGATTCGGCCAGGGTGGTGGATCTCATTGATAGAAAGAATAAGTGTTGGAGGAGAGAGTTAGTGAATGGTATATTCTCGGCTCAAGAGAGTTCTAAGATTCTAAGCCTACCAATTAGTTGGACTGAGGCGAAAGACTCTTGTGTGGAGAGGTACCCATTCAGGCAACTACTCAGTCCGAAGTGGATATCATTGTTTGATGGCGGGTGAAGATTTGATTCCTATGACGATTGGTCTCGAAGGTTGGTGGAAGTTCCTTTGAAGTTTGGCTATCCCCTTAAAGTTGAATTTTTTTATATGGTGGCTTGCTCATGGGTAGTTCCCTACCTGGGAAAATATGATTCGTAGAGGAATGGTGGTCGACTCGTGTTGACCTTGTTGTGACTGTGGCTTAGAATCTACGTTTCACCTGTGGACTACTTGCCCGTTCGCTGTCCAGGTATAGGTAGGGGTCTTATTCTGGGATAAAATTAACTAGCTCAAACAGAATGCCCCCTTATTTTTTCAAAAAGTTAGGCCTATGATAGGAGACCATGTTTCCTTTGTTGTTTTAGGTATTCTTAGTGATGGGAAGGATCTTAGCTATTTAAATCACACTTTTTTTACTCTGATTACAAAAGTGGCAAAGCCTACTATGTGTTCTCAACTCCGCCCGATTAATTTGTGTAATGTTGTTTTTAAGCTAGTGACTAAAGTTGTCGCTAACCGGTTAAAAGACATCCTGTCGAGTATTGTGTCGGAAAACTAGAATGCTTTTATCCCAGGTCGAATGATCACAAATAATGCGCTTATAGCCTAGGAAGTTTTCCGCGTAATGAATACGAAGAGGTCAGGTTCGGGCTGGATGAGCATAAAACTTGATATAAAGTTTATAATCGTGTTGAATGAGGTTTCCTAGAAGGAATCATGCGGCATCTGGGATTCGATCGCTCTTGGATACAGTGGTCATGCGGTGAATGTCCTCGGTTTCCTACTTTATTCTTACAAATGACATCCTAGGACAACAATTCTGCCCTCAGCGGGGTCTCCGGCAAGGGGACCCTTTGTCCCCGTACCTATTCATACTTTGCGCAGAAGGATTATCTATAATGCGTGGTGGATTCTAATAGGTTGCACGGATTTCAGATCTGCAGACATGCTCTAGTGGTGAGTCACATTTTCTATGATGACGATAACCTGATCTTCGTTCGAGCCACATATCATGAGGCTGTAGTAATCTCAGAGATTCTAAAATAGTAAGAAGTCGCCTCTGGTCAAAAGGTAAACCTAGATAAGTCTGAAGTTTTGTTCAGTAAAAATGTTGGCATGGATAAGAGGAACATGGTACAAAATAGGTTAGGGGTTAAGATAGTTGATAATCATTCCAAGTATCTTGGGCTCCCGGTGGCATTTGGGCGGTCGAAACAGGTGATGTTTAGTTCCATTCGCGATAGGATTTGTAAGTGACTTTTGGGATGGAAGGAGAAGAAGTTTCCGCAGGCCGGTAGGGAGGTCCTTATTAAGTCTGTAATACAATCCATCCCCACGTACATCATAACTTTTTTTGAGATTCCTAAGGTGGTCTGTGATGAGGTGGAAAAGGTTACCAGGAGATTTTGGTGGGATGGATATAGGGAGGAAATGAAGGTTAATTGGATTGTTTGGCATAAGGTGTGCAGGTCTAAGTTGGTTGGAGGATTGGGATTTCGATACCTTCAGGAATTCAATCTCGCTCTGTTGGCTAAAAAGGGTGGAGATTGTGCAAATCTTTAGGTTCTCTCTTAGCTAGGATTCTGAAGGCTAGGGGCGCGTTTACTTCGGAGAATTTTCTGTTTGAAAATCTGCCGATTTTCTGAAATTAGAGAATTTTCTTTTCCAATAGAAAACTGGAAAACGTGTTTACTTCGCACTATTTTCCTGATGTGGAAAACTGAAAAACTGGAAAACCTGTTTACTTAGCATTATTTTCCAAAATTTTGAAAACCAAAAAACATTTTCAGGTTTAGAATCTGGTGGTCGACTCGTGTTGACCTTGTTGTGATTGTGGATTAGAATCTACGTTTCACCTATGGACTACTTGCCCATTCGCTGTCCAGGTATAGGTAGGGGTCTTATTCTGGGATAAAATTAACTAGGGGATGGATGAGACCTTTGTGGATTGGTTGGTCTGGGTAAGTAAGGAAATAGATCGAGTGACTTATGAGAATTTTATTTCAGTGATGTGGTTGCTATGGATGTTATGAAATAACAGAATCTTCAAACAACAACAGGAGGCACTGCTGGTTGTTTTGCTTCGAGGGGGCAAGTTACTTACTGAGTATAAAGAAGCGTTGGTGGTGGATTCTCCAAGCTAGGTTTAACCTCCGTCTGAGTCGGCTCCGCGATGGAATTCACCAGGTTGGGGGGATTTGAAGGTAAACACAAATACGGTGATTGGTCAGTCTGCGGTGGGTCTAGGGTTTGTAGTTAGGGATGAGAAGGGGTCTTGTAGGTTGGCTAGAGCTTTTCATATTCCGGGGTGTTTTCAGGTGGATGTGGTGGAGGCAATGGCTATCCGTGTGGCCTTAAGGTACGCTAGGTGATAAGATTCGAGTTTTGAGACAATCGGGATGATGAATACTGTCGGTCAGAGTCGCTGTAGCTGGTATCGGACACACCTGCAAAGCGCCGGAGGGGGGCTCCGGCGTAGACACTCCGATGCTTAAGTCAGTAAGCGGTTAAAAATAGCAGAGGTTCTAGAAGGCAGTCTTAGGCTTACTTGATGTTTTAAAATGAAGGGGTATTTATAGGCCGCTGGGGGCGATATTTGGGCAAAAGGGGGATATCCCGATTTTCTTTATGGGCATATGGTGATCGGCTCGAGCCCCAGCGGAAGTAGAGGGAGCAGCCGTTGAAGTAGCGACAACCTTGTGAGAGGCGTCACCTTCGGAAAGCGGACGAGCGACAGTCTCCCCTGCGAAAAGTTATGTTAGTAAACAAGGGGTAAGTAAGGCAGCGGCGAACCTCAAAAGCTCACGTATGGTACACATAGTTAAAGGCCTGTATAAAGCAAAGCTTCGGATCTGGAAAGAGGACTCCATCTCCAGTAAAGTGTTGGCCAGACCCAACTCTTCCCTAGACAGAGGCGCTGGCTTCACCCAATCAGCTACCTCCAGGTTGAAGTCAGAGCGCCACAGGCGAGAGGGTAATTCGACAACGAAGAAACCGCTCTTCCAGTTTTCGACGTTCTCCTCAAATCCTTGAAATTTTTGCCAAAAAGGCCTCACCAGGGCGTCATCCCACCTTGGAATAATATTAATGAAGCCGTCGCGAAAAACCAGAGTCAAGAACTTGCGAAATAAAGCGACAGAGGGAGCAAGAATATCTTTTAACTCGCAAGCACGAAGGAAGGTGTAGATGCAACTCCATGAGGAAGGGGTGATCTGCGCAGGGTTAAGCTCGTGCTCACGCAACACACGCTCTAGCGTGTCATGAACTGGGAGGCGGAACCCATATTGAAACATTTTAAAATAAAGCATCCTATGAGTTTTCCAGAGCCGGCTATGAAGCCTCATAGTGTCAGAAGGAATAGTGGGGCGATAATCGCGAGGGAAGGTAATGTTATTGCTTTCCAATTCAAGCCGTAAGACAGTAGGGCAAGTAAAGATGCTAGGGGTGTTTTCAAGCTCAGGATATCGAGAAATTGGCCTAGGGGTAACTACAGAACCAGATTGAGATCTCGTGCGAGGCATGATAGATAAAAGCACCAAAGGAAAATCAAAGCGAGATCGAGTAGAGTACCTTGAGAGAGAGAAGACTAAAATTAATAGGCGAATCGTCTGGATGCGAACGAGAGAATTTCCTCGGAGCGAGCAAAAAAACGAAGGGAGTTGTGAAGTATAAAAAGAAGCAAAAGGGTACAAAGAAGAAACGTTTTTCCTTTTAAAAGAGACGGTGGAAAAGTCAGGCAGAAGAGCAACCTATCACAGCAGAACACGTATGGGACAAGCGGGACACATGGAAAGACCCTGACAGAAAACTTAAAGTCAAGCGCTCGCCTCAAATTTCGCAAAAGAAAGGCTCATTAATTACAAGAAACCCCAGAAAAATGGTCGTATGAAGCGGTAATTGGCTGTCCAGCGGCATTTATCCCATAGAGCGGCATTATACCAAAAGCAAAAAGAAAAAGACAAATGATATTTTATTTTAGTCTATTTTATTTATTGAAAGAGAAAGCCAGCGACATCTACAACGAGTACGGCATTGTCAGTCTTCATCCGCCCAGTGTATGTCGTAGACATAATCATAATCCTCCGGAGGCGATGGTGACCCACTATTGTAGAAAGGAAAGGGCTCGTCAATCCTGAAAGGTCTTTTACCAAGCCTAGCCGCGGAACCTGTCGTGGGGGCAGTTTCCTCTTTTGAAGCGGCGCGGGAGCCTTCCTTCAGGGTCGGGGTAACCAGTCCTGGAGCGGCATCTTACGCAGAAGTCCTATCCTTGGGAAAAGGACAAGGAGCGGATGGTGACGCTTCATCCTTTTGCCGTAGTGAGAGATAGTGAGGTTCAAAGTCGGCAAAGAAGGATTCAAAAGATTGTTTCTTTGTTTTCTTTGATCTCTTGTGACCCTGGCACGTTGCAGAACGTCTGGCGGGCCTCCAGTAAGGTGAGGGAGGAGGATTTTCGGAATCGGGAGAAGTCAGAGGGGTCGGAGGAGAATCACGGGCAGCAGTATACAAAAAACGGGAGTCAGCCATGGAAATATCAGTAAGAGTGAGAAGAAAGGAGAAAAGAAGAGACGAACAGAGAAAAGAAAGGAAGAGCCCCATTTATATAGCCGAGATGGGGAAGCGTGCCTGCCTTTTCGCGTATTATCGAGGACAATTAATACCATCAGGGACAACGATTATTGGGGGGAAGATCTGACTTCACAACTGTTGAAAGTCTACACCAACCGAAAGGCATCGAAATCGTTGCCCAATCTGTTACCACTGAAAAACTGCACAAAATATATTCAGAACGGTGGGGACGCGAGAGAATAGTCATTATGAGCCAGGTAGGCAAATAAAGTTATGGGATCCCAAGGGACACTAAGCTCACAATTGGTGAGAATAGAAGTTGTTTTAAGAAAGACGGCATAAGAAAGAAGAAAAACATCGACAGCGCGGCAAGCTAATAAGGAAAAGCATATTTATTTATTTAAAGGGCCTAACGGCCCGAGATTACAAAAAGGCCTAACGTCCCGGAGTTACAAAAGGTGGCCCCAGAGGAGCACAAAAAGATACGCCAAGAAGATCCCCACCGCTGGTCAGGCATTCGACCCAACGTCATCATCCTCCCACTCCAGGAAAGGAATTTCCCTCAGGGCATCCGCTAGAGTGGTCAGTTAAGAGTAATAGGCCCTCATGCCCTTCAGGCAGCACCCTAGCAAGTCCTTCCTATGCTGCAGCATCGTCATAAGCAGCTGAATCTGAGAGACAGCCGCTGACAGCTTTACCACTTTCTCCACGAGACTGAAGTCCTCCATGGTAACAGCAGCCTGCCTAGCCTGCAGGGGAGTCAGCATTCCCTAGAGCTCTAAGATATCTTCCAAAGTCTTGGTGCTCAACGACCCTAAAAAATCGATGTCAGCCTGGGTCAGATTTCTCAAGGTATGGGTTTTAGATAACAGAAAGTTCTTGGTGATTTCGTCCATTGAAGGAAAAGAGATGAAGAAAATTGAAGAGAGATGTAAAGAAGGTTGAGAGAGTTATGAAAACAAGTGCAAAATGGAAGGCCTATTTATAGACTCAGCAAAAAGGTGCTCTGAAACTATACCTTTATCGACTGTCGAGCCCTCATTAATGCAGAAACCTCTGAAGAGGCAAGACGGAAGACGGAGCGATAGCCCATGGTAAACGCTCGGGCTCGTTTTCGGTTGGGCATATGATAACTATCGATACCACAGAAGCGGCATCTCCACTACCCCACTGGGTGACTCGGCCGGCATACCATACCCACCGAGGGAAGCGGGACCCTGTTCTTACCGCCCTTAGCCTGGCGACCGACCTTGGGATAGTCGACATCAGCGGGGGGGCTCTCAAGAGACATCCGTACGGCGGCATCCCATCCCAGGTCATCCATGATGTCACTTCGCATGACGTCATCCCGCATGACATCACTCCCTGCCACCCCAGCGACATCTATCCCCCAGCGACACCTATCAGGGATAACTCCTACCCCCTGTCGGTACACTCCTTCCTTTGTCTATAAATACCCCCACCTTTTCAGACAAGAGGTAAGCCTAAGACAGCGTACTGAACCCCTGCCATTTTGATTACTCACACTGACTTTGGCATCGGAGTGTTTACGCCGGAGACCTCCTCCGACGCTTTGCAGGTGACGAAGACCCCAGTACAGTGTTCCCGACCAGCCTAGATCAGGCCGATCCTGCTCAGTATCCCCTGGACTCTTATCAGGGGGCGATGGTTCGGATGAGGTTTCTGCTTTGTTGGCCGCCCAAATATTATCGTCTGCTGCAGAGCGGGAGACTTTCCTTTCTAAGGTTAATGATGACAAGGCGAGTTCGTTACATTCTAGCTTCTTCACTAACTTCGTGAAGTTCCATTACTGGACAGAACACGCGCAGCGTCAGGCTGCCTCTCTTGCTGCCTCCTTGGCTGAACTTTCCAAAGAGCAAAATGAGAAGAAAAAACTGCTGGAGGAATGTACTCACTTATTGCTGACCCAGCAGGAACTAAAAAGGCAAGCGTCCGCCCTTGATGCTGCCTTGACGGCGGAAAAAGCCAAGAATGCTGCCCTGGAAGAAGAGAAGTCATCTTTGGCAAAGGAGAAAGCTGTCCTGGAGAAAGCTGTCACTTTTTGAAACTCCCCTAGCGTCATCGTCGCCCCGATAACATAATGTGTTTACTTTCTCAAGCAGGCTCCTAGCATTTCGGCAACAGAAATCGCAGAGATCGGTGTCGAGTCAGCTTTCCAGACAAGTCTCATGATATCACCATTCGTGCGATCATCAATCTTTCCGCCGCTCGAAAAGTATTCTGCACATTCTTAATTGTGAATCATTAGTAGCATAACATGCTATAAGAGACAGTAATTACCCATAGGAGCCTTTCTGCTGCCGTCACAGGGCGTTAATACGGAAACCACGTAATCGTTTTTTCTATCAGCTTTATACTTCACCAGTGATTACGCATCTGGTTACTAGCTGGGATCTCGCGATTCTTCGTGTTTCCATATTTCCACGGTCGGCCTGAAAAGTGCCTCATCTTAGTGAGCCGTCGGATCAGGACAGGCCGTCACAAGGCTAGGGTTTTTCACTTTCAGGCGTTGTCCTCGCGTCTAGAATCGTGCCCTTACTTAATGAGCCATCTATATTAGCCCGGTCACTAGGATAGGACTTTTTATTTCTAGAACGGAGTTACTATTTCCCTGGGGCGTGCCTTATCTTGATGTACCGTCTCCACGAGAACGGTCAGTACAAGAAAAGGGCTTTTCACTCCCAAGGATCTGGGAAGTGCCCTCACTTAGTGAGCCATCTGATCAAGATCGGTCATCACAAGGATAGGACTTTTCACTTCCGAGGGCGTTAGGGACCTTTCAATCCCGACGCTAGTTCAAGGCATGCTGGGTCGTGCCCTCACTTAGTGAGCCGTCTGATTAGGACCGACCGTCACAAGGATAGGACTTTTCACTCCCAGGATCCCTTTTTTTTTATCTGCACAAAAGCAACCACAAACACCCAAGAAAGCTCTTTCACCGATCGTTAGCTAAGGTTAGGGTTGGCATTAGCCAAAGGTGCAGATAAAATCAAGTTCTAGGATAATATAATTTCAAACGAGCGATGTTCCAAGAGTTAGGTAAGGGAGTACCATCGAGTGTCTCCAGATGATAGGCTCCTTTCCCGATGACGCGGGTAACGCGATACGGCCCCTCCCAGTTTGGACTGAGCTTCCCTACGCGTTGACCAGCCGCTCGCTTATCTCTGAGCACCAGATCGCCTGCCTTCAGCAACCGTTCTTTGAAGCGCATGTTATGATAACGGGCCATCTTTCGCTTGTAATGTAGCGTTTTCATGAGGGTTTCTTCTCGGACCTCCGGTAACGCGTCAAGGTTAGCTCGTAACCTTTCCTCATTTAGCTCCTCCCGAAAGTGAGCCACTCGCAGGCTTATGGTACCGATTTCTACTGGTGTAACAGCCTCGATTCCGAAGGCCAATGCGAAAGGTGTTTCTCCGGTACTGGTTTTAACGGTCATGCGGTACGCCCATATCACGTACGGCAGCTCGTCGGCCCACTTCTTTTTAGACCCCTCCAGGTTTTTCTTAATGCCGCTGAGGATGCTCCAGTTGGTCACTTCCACCTGCCCATTGGTTTGCGGGTGAGCCACGGAAGAGAATCGCTGCTCAATCCCAAATTCCGAGCACTGGTCTTTGAACAATTGGCTGGTGAACTGTGTTCCGTTATCGCTAACTAGGATGCGGGGTACACCAAACCTCATGATAACTTGGTATTTAAAGAAACACCAAGTTTTTTTCGCCGTGATGTTGGCGACCGCTTTAGCTTCTGCCCACTTCGTAAAGTAGTCCACTGCCACTATTACAAATTTCAGTTGGGACCTTGCCTTTGGAAATGGGCCCAGGATGTCGATCCCCCATTTAGCAAAAGGGCAAGGGGCGATAATCTCGGATATTTCAGTGGCGGAACGTCGAGGAATTTTAGAGAACTCCTGGCATTTCGGGCAAGTTTGCATGTAGTTGTGGCAATCTCTCTAGATGGTGGGCCAATAGAATCCAGATCTAAAAACTTGGGCGGCTAGTGTGCCACCCGGCACGTGCATACCGCACACCCCCTCGTGAATTTTGCGCAAGGTGTGAAGACCCTCTTGCTCCGTTATACATTTGGCGGCTGGGTGAGAAAAGCATCTCCGAACCAGGTCCCCATCATAGTACGTACAGCGAGCTGCCTGTCTCAGCACCCTTTTCTTTTCAGTGATATCCACAGGCAGTTCTTCGTGTTTCAAATATTTGATAACGGGGACCCGCTAGTCATTCTCGAGTTCTTCCACACACAGAGACGCTTGCTCTTCCATGAAGGAAGGTACGGATAACTCACGGTAATACACACCTTTGGGTATGGACGCTTCCGGGTTTGCGGCAAGCTTGGCAAGATTGTCAGCTTCGGCGTTGTCCTCTCGGGGAATGTGCTCAAAGCTGACTTGCATGCCTTCTTTCTTTATTTCCAACAGCTCTCGCATCACCTTGGCGAGGTATTGGACCATGATGGGCTCCCGAGCCTGAGAGCACCCTAAGACCTAGTCGATTACCTGTTTGGAGTCACCACAAATTTTTAGACGTAGGTCTCCTGTTCTTCCGGTATCGTGCCTTCCTTTGGAGGAAAGGCTTTCTCCCTATCCTGAGTCCGGCTAGTAGCGCCTCGTATTCTGCCGCGTTATTGGATAATGGTTGCAGGATTCAGACGACGTACTGTATTCGCATATCGTACGGCCCATTTATGAAGCTCTTCCTGCTCCAGCCAATTCTTGGTTTTTAGCTCCATCTACATGAATGATCCAGAGGTCCGTATAAGTTTCCAGAAATAGGAGATCCACGTCGCCCCATTCCTCTTCGGGTACATCTGTTAACGGATCTTCTGTAAAGGTGCATTCCGCTATAAAATCCGCCAGGATTTGAGCCTTCACAGATGGCCGGGACTGATACCTCAACCCGTATTGCTTGAGTTCGAGAGCCTAGATTAGCATTCTTCCTAAGGACTCAAGCTTTCGAAATATTCTCTTCAGAGGTTGGTCTGTAAGCACGATAACGGGGTAGGACTGGAAGTATTTACCCATTTTTTGAGTGGCTTGTATTAGTGCAAAAGCTATTTTCTCGATTCGGGCATATCGCAGCTCAGCATCTTTCAGAACGTGACTTACAAAATATACAGGGCGGTGCGCGTGGCTATCATCGCGAACGAGGACGGCACTAACCACTTCGTCGGCAGCGCCGAGGTATAAATATAAAGTATCACCCGACTCCGGCCTTGTCAGTAGTAGGTCAGACGATAGGTGATCTTTTAGGCTAACAAACGCCTCTTCACATTCTAGGGTCCACCCGAACGGTGCTTTCTTGCGTATGACTTTGAAAAAAGAGAGACACTTCTCGCCTTGTTTGGAAATAAATCGTCCTAGGGCGATGACGCACCCTGTTAGCCTTTGTACCTCCTTAACGGTTCTTGGAGATATCATGTCTTGTATGGCTTTAATCTTCGATGGGTTAGGCTGGATTCCTTTTTGGCTAACTACGTAGCCCAGGAATTTTCCTGTCTGAAATACAAACATGCATTTTCAGGGGTTCAGTTTCATACAGTGCCTTTTCATTACGTTAAATACTTCTTTCAGATCCCGTAAGTGATCCTGAAAGTTCGCGCTCTTTACCAATATATCATCAACATATGCTTCCACATTTCTACCTATCTGTTCTTCGAATATTTTGTTAGCCATACGTTGGAACGTCGCCCCCGCGTTCTTTAGCCCAAACGGCATCGCCGTATAACAGTAAGTGGCCTTAGGAGTGATGAAGGCAGTCTTTTCTTCATCTTCGATGGCCATGGGGATTTGGTGGTATCCGAAGTTAGTGAGTGAACTCAAATATGCGTACCCGGCAGTCTGATCGACTAGTTGGTCAATACGGGGAAGTGGGTAGCAATCCTTAGGGCAAGCATCGTTCAAATCGGTAAAGTCGATACACATGCGCCAGTCTCCATTGGGCTTAGGAACAAGAACTGGGTTGGCTAACCAAGTAGGGTATTGAACTTCGCGGATGAACCCCGCATCAAGGAGCTTCGTCACTTCTTTATCAACGGCTAAAGCTTTTTCCGTAGAAAATGCGCGTCGCTTTTGCTGGACCGGTCTGATGCTAGGGTCAACATTGAGCCGGTGTTCTACTATTTCACGCGATATACCCGGCATGTCTGCGGGTTTCCACGCGAACTCTCCTCGACATTTATTCAATAACTGGGTTAGTTGAAGGTTTTCCGTTGGACTGAGCTTTTCGCTGACTAGGAAGCTCGCTTCTTCTATGCCTGTCACGGGCACCATTTTATCCAGAGGTTGAGCGCGCTTCTCATCACCTTGTTCATACGGGTCCACCGTTATACATACATACCTATCGCAACTCTTTTGAGTCATGAGCAGGTAGCATTCAGCTGCCAGTTTTTGGTTTCCCCTTATCGATACCACTCCATCCTAGGAGGGGTATTTCATCTTCAGATGCTTCTGAGATATCGCTGCTCCAAAGCGGTTGAGGAAGGGTCGTCCGAGTATGACATTGTAGGGCAAGTTTAAGTCCACGACAAGGAATAACAGATCCTCTGATCGCTTGGAGGTGTCTTCTCTGAAATACACGGGTAAAGTAGTTATCCCTGTAACAGGGATCGGGACCCCGTCTACTCCAATTATGGGTTTCTTGCAAGGTGTTAACTCGTTGTCGGGTCACTTCATGAGATTGTAGGCTTCTAACGAGAAGAGGTTCACCGCACTTCCGTTATCAACAAGAGTTCTTCTGATTCCGTGACTGGCGATGATGGGCGTAACCACCAATGCGTCATTATGCGGATAGACAACGTCTTTTTCGTCCTCTTCTGAGAAGGTTAATATCATGCGATCTAGGATGCTTATCGCTTCACCTTTTTTCAGCGCGCTGTCCCGTTTGCGTTTATCTCCTAACGCGGTCATCAATTGCTCTGATCCGTCCACATAAGGAGTCCCTCCCGCTATGATGTTAATCATAGGGAAGTCCTCGTCGTCTACTGTGAATGCTTCTTTACCTCTCCCTCCAGGAATATTATCCTTCTCTGGGACGCGAGGGGGTACTTGTCGGTCATCTGCCATCCCTTTCATGGGATTGTTTCTAGCGTCTTCTCTTACTTTGGCGGCGAATTCTCCCAAGTAACCTTCTTCCACCAAACGTTCTATTGCCGATTTTAATTCCCTGCATACTTCTGTGGAGTGCCCCCTGGCTTTGTGGAACTTGCAGTAAGCATTTTCTCTTCTCCCTAGAAGCACTCCGGGCTTTACAGGCGCAGGGTAACGGATGGGAAGATTTCGCTGCTCCACTATCGCTAAAATCTCCGCTCTTGGTAGATTAAGGGAAGGGAAATCAGGGTCGTACATCCGACCTTTAGAAGAATCTCCTTGACGCTGAGTAGGGGAATTACCTGGCTTTCCCTTCGAAGAGTTACCTTTCTGCCTACTGAAAGTTTTGGGAATATGATCTTTCCGCTGAGCATAATCGTCGATGAGGCGGTCGTCAGGAATGGTAATTGCAGGAGCGTTAGGAATTAGAGGCGCCTAAGGCGGCATGTTATAGGCTCTATCTCTGTTTTCCTCTTCTTCCATCTTCGCGTAATTATGGGCCTTAAGTCTTAACGCATCTAAAGTCACTGGAGGGTCCACCATCAGTGCATCTTTCAATTTACCATAACGGCAGTTCCGTTTCAGGGCTTCTATAGCGAAATCAATAGTAACGCCCGGCGTTAGTGACATTTCCAGATCGAATCGACTGAGAAATTCTTTCAAAGTTTCCTGAGGCCTTCGACGTATGTCAAATAACGCGGCAGCGGATTTCCTGATTGGAATCGCTGTACTGAATCTGCTCCGGAACTTGGATTCCAATTGTGAGAAGTTACTAATAGATCCGCCAGGAAGGCCCTCGAACCAGAGACGCGCGACTCCTGATAATGTCATAACAAATATTTGGCATAATGCCGCATCACTGTGAGTCTGAAATTGAATGAAATCTTTCACCTTATTGACGTGGGAAATGGGATCTCTGGTGCCGTCATAAGTCTCTGTGGGAAGCTTCACATATCGGCTGACCCTATGGCGCCTTATACGACGGCTAAATGGGTGACCCGATGTGTCATCAAGGATTTCACGCGCATGGCGCGGGGGAGATATTTCAGCGTGACGCCTCCAATTCCGCAGATCTGGCGTAGGATACCGCGTAGGAGACTGGCTGCGGCTCCTGGGCGAACGAGTTCGATACCTTCTACTACTGGATCTTTCACTGTGCTCGGGAGATAAACCTCTATTCACTCCTTCCCTTCGACCGTCCCAATGGTTTCTAACCTCATCGAGGTACCGATCCTCCTGAGGGATGGGAACTTGTGGCACCTGTGGCATATAAGGCTCCACTCGTCCTTGAGTGAGTTGCACAAAACTAATCGGGGTATTTGTTGTAGGCAAAGTCGGCTGGAGGTTCCCCTGTAACGACGATGACAAGGGCCGCTCGGTGACAATAGATGGCATGAACATGACAAGGGGAGGGACACTCGACCCAGAAACATCAGGTGTGATTCTCGTAGCCATTTCAGTCAAATATTCCAATCGCTTCCCCTCCCAACTTGGCCGAAAGATCCGGGGATTCCAGAGTGATTTGTTGCGTTGTCACAGAAAATCAGCAGTAGCAAAAGGGAATAACTGTCTACGAATCGAAAAAGGAATATTAGAGGATGAGGGTCGCGCCTGCTCCGACTCAGAAGTCATGATCGTTCCGATCTCCGGGTAAAACAGAGCTTGGCTATTAAGGACGCTCACTTAATGGACCAAAGCTCTCAACGAAAGCACCAATTTGATAAGATTCGAGTTTTGAGACGATCGGGATGATGAATACTGTCGGTCAGAGTCGTTGTAGCTGGTATTGGACACACCTGCAAAGCGCCGGAGGGGGGGCTTCGGCGTAGACACTCCGATGCTTAAGTCAGTAAGCGGTTAAAAATAGCAGAGGTTCTAGAAGGCAGTCTTAGCCTTACTTGATGTTTTAAAATGAGGGGGTATTTATAGGCCGTTGGGGGCGATATCTGGGCAAAAGGGGGATATCCCGGAAAGATATTGCTCTGTATGACGTCACTGGTGATACTTGGACCTGACGTCATGGGTGATACCTCCGAGGAGGGTGCCGAGGGCGATACCCATGGTGATGCCGGGGCGATAACTCTGTGGAGGGTGCCGAGGGCGATTCCCATGGTGATGCCGGGGGCGATGACTCCATGGATGGTGTCGTGGCTGCCCTGGGATGGGATGATGCCGTACGTGCAGAGACGCGTGAGACCCCCCCCCCCCCCCCCGCTGATGTCGACAATCCCAGAAAACACCTCATAGTCTAATGGCGATAGCTTGGATGTCCGATAGGGCTATAGGATTCCGTCCTCGGCAGGGGTCATAATTACAAAAATACCCTTAGGATTGTCTTAATTGTTATCACTAGGCAACATGAGTTGCATATAGTGGATATTGAAATGAATTACCTTCAACTTGCTCTCGCATTGAATTCAGGGAGTTTACCATTGGGTTATACAAGGTTAATTATACTGAGTGTGCTTCATTTCGTTCGCGATGTTCCACATTGCTCTTTTCGGCATGTTCGTAGAGATTGTAATGTTCCGGCACACGAGTTAGCTAAGTTCACTCTAATTTCTAGTATGAAAAAGATTTGGATAGGGATATATCCTGAGATAATTGCACCTTCTGTATTACACGATTCAGCAAAGTTGTTTCTTTTAAAAAAAAACAAAAAAACAACTTCATTCTTTTCTAAAAGTGAGGTTAAAGCTTATTCAAGTTAGAGTCTAAATTGGCAAAATCATGTATGTTTAATTTGAAATTTTAAGTGTAAAGAAGGAGAGGAGAATGAGCTAGTCATTCATCCTTCATAACCATCGTACGTACATGTTAAGGTTGCCCCATATATGCCATATTGATATTGAAAAAAAAGGTACCTGCACTCGAATTGAATGACTAATTTGACACCTCTCCTTTTTTCCGCTCTTAAGTGGTACCTCCACTCAACACGAATGTCACATTTGGTACCTGCCTCTAACATCATCCACCACGAACCGTTAACCCTCCTACGTGGCATGCCACATCTGACGCCACATCGGATACGACTAACGTGTCATGCCATGTAGCCCACTTCAACCAGACGACGCGTCAGCTACTCTTAAGTTAATTAATTAAGTAACGCGTCGCTCGCTCAATTAATTAACTCCTTCTTCCTCCTCCCGTCGTCCTCATTCCTCTATAAAATTCTAAGGTCACAAACCCTAGCTACCTCTCAATCTCCTCGCTCCTCAATCTCCTAGCTCTCAATCTACTAACTTCTGCTCGAACCTCGATTCTCATTCTCTAAAATTACAACCGTGTGTGTTTTGTTGGCTGGCGCGAAGCGACTCCACTGTTGCGTTGATTGGAGTGAACTAACTCTACTGTATTGTTGATTGTCATAAAGCGAATACAGTTGTATCACGAGTTGGTGTTCCTTTCTTACACTACTAATTTGTTATTGTAATTTTGGTTTGTGGCTGCTGGTTGATAAATTGTTTAAAAGGGAAATACTTGTTGTCAAGTTATACAGTTGTTGTTGTTCTCCTAACTTCTGCTCGAATGGTGAAGTCTAAAGATGGTGTTGAGAAGTTTAGTTCCGTGTTGAAGCAGAAGCTGAACTACGATTACAATCCAAGTATTTACTGTCGGTGCGGGCAGAAGACACCTAAGTGGATTTCGTGGACGAAGAAGAATCCTGGACTTCGATTCAACAAATGCAAGCGTAGCGTCGAAGAGGGTAGATGTGGTTTTTTCCAGTTTGTTGATGGTCCTTTCCCAGACAGAGCTAGCATAATTATTAGAGGTTTATGTGAAAGTGAGAAGGAACAAGCGGAGAAGATTGACACTTTGGTGGCTGAAATCAAAGAATTGAAGACGCGAGACATGGTTTTCAATGGCATGGTGGACGAGTTGCTTAGTTTGAAGGATGAAAATCACTACTTGACGAAAAGGCTTAAGAAATTGAGGTTTATGTTAGGCATTTTTTCATTTGTTGTTGCTGTAAGTGGATTATTGAGTTATTTTAATTAAGAAAAAAAATTGTGATGTATTGAAGATGTATTGAATGAAATAACTTAAAAAAGACTTGATAAATGAGATTATTGGATGGTTTGGTTTGTGAATTTAGTGTCTTCTATTATGTTAGTCTTGGAAAAGTTTGTGTTTGATGATGAAAAATGAAGAAACAGTGGGATTTCTGCTGAAATGTTGTAGGTTGCAGGTTGCTTGATTTTGGATGATAGAATGTTGTAGGAATTTAATTGATTTGTGTTGAAATGTTGTAGGATTTTAATTGATTTTTGGTGGAATATTATGTGCATGAGTGAACTATCTGTAGGATTTTACAGTGTCTGGATCATAGCTGTAGGATTTTTCTATTTTATAGTGTATGGATCAATGCCTGTGCTGATTTCCTATGATAGTTCATTGACAGATTCCTTATAAGTTTTGTAGTAGATGAGGACAATGTGTTGTACTAATTAAGAACTTAAATTAATTGATTATATGCGATACAATCTGTGTGATTATATGTGAAATAGATATAAAATCTATATCCGAAAAAAGCCATTGACATTATCCTTGACATTGTTCTCAATATTTTTCGAACAAATCCATATGCGAAATAGATATAAAATACAATGATAAATATGAGTTTCCATTAGAACCCTTAACCATGATAGCAAGTCCTGTGAAGATAGCAAATTATACTACTTTGTTGAAGTACCGACTCCATCATTAGATCCCTGACTGCCCAAAATATTATTCTCAGCTCTCACTCTTGCAAGGTGGTACTCAGTGAGCGTGTCTTATTTCTGGCTGGAACATCAATAACCCTTTGATGTGGTGTTTTAGGCTGCAAAGTACTATACAGATAATTATATTACCATCTATACTTAGGCAAAGAACATGCACTACGGTTCTAGGAACTAGACTGCAAAGTGCACTTAGACAATTATACTAGGAACCAGAAATTGTAAACTTACATCATAGCAAGTCCATCCTGTTTCAGCAACAAAACAACCATAACCTCTCGGAAGTTTACCTTTCATTTTTGCAGACTTCTTTCTTCTCCCAATAGTAGCTGGAGCAGTGCCACATGATTGTCCAAGTTCTTGCAAAAGTTGTTGGGTTCTATCAGGCACTTGTGAAGCAGATAGATGAGAAGCTTCTATTTGTGTAGGTGGTGGAAGTGAAGTTAACACTTGTGAGTTTGATGGATTAATAAAACGCTGCCACATAAATAAATTAATGAATTTATAAAGGGTTATTGTATGACATACATATTATACCTCTTGCAAGTTAGTTACAAAATGGTTTGAAGAACTAACCTTGTTGGCAGGGTTAAAGACACATACGTCTCTCCTATGGCCCTCGACCTTGCAAAATGAACATAAGGTCTTCCTTCGCTTCTTGCTATTGTCTTGTTCTGGTACAGATGACACAACAACAACTTCTTTTTTAGGTTCAACTGGCACAATGGTAGCTATTTTCTCTAGTAAAGCAGCCACAACAACATCTTGTAGTTCTGGTTCAACAACAACTGCTTGCTCTAATCCAACAGCCTGCATTTTTGTAGGATATTTTAATAACGATTAACAAGTTACATAAAATTGCAAAATAACGTAAGAACATTAAAGTCTGAAATTTACCTTGTCAGGGCAAGTGATGGATTTGTGTTCATATTTTCTGTAGATGGTGCATGCCATCTTTCTTCCTCTCTGACTCATTTTTGTCCCACAATGTGTTTGTTCCCAACCTTCCCTTCTCCTTAACTTCTTTGGTCTCCCAGGAAATTTCATAAAGGAAGGTGGCCTAATTTAAGTAACTGCTACTCTAGGCCAAAACTTCTTACAATGCACATGCTTTATTGGGTTCTGATAAGCCATCTCAAACATTTCCTTGCTATACCACTTGGACAAAAAAAAATTAACATCCGAGTTGTGACTCTCATTAATAATGACACACATGGCATGGGCACATGGTATACCAGTTAATTCCCACATCCTACATGTGCAAGTCAATTTATCTAAGCTCACTATCCAACTAGTATCCTCATCTAAGTGAACTTCAAATCCATCATCTCCATTACTATCCACATAAAAGTTTCCACTTTCTTCTATGTTATGATTAATTCTTTTCCAAATATTTGGACCAAAACTATTTTTAAACTTTTTCAAAAAAGTCTCTCTTTGATCCTCTTGAAAACTAATTTATGAATGGTCTCAAATAGTTTCACAATACTTTTATACCTAGACTCTATTATGAGGCTATTAAAAGTCTCACTCATGTTATTATCTACTACATCAGAACAACATGAGGTATTTTGAAATGCTTTGCACCAGAAAATTGGAGGGATCTCCAAAAAATCAGACATTGCAGTGGTGGACATAACTCTTAAAACCTCCAATTCATCAAGAAACTTTGATGTCGTGGATGCCTTGCAAATTATCCAAAATTGTTTGTGCAAAGACTCACTGCTGTGATTTTTTCTCCACTTCGCAAAGATATGTCTGGCACATCTTCTACTAACAACACTCGACATCAGTTCAGTGATGGCAGAAAGCAATCCATACATAGTTATTTTTATATGTTAAGATGCAAATACAAAGAAATGCAAGTTCAATATGTACATAAAATTAGTTAATGTACCTTTTGTTGATCAGACATGAATGTGAATCCTTCCCCTCGAGCAATAATAGGAGCACTATCAGAAGCGTAAATGAAGTTGCCTCCAACAACGTCCAAGTCCACCATGAGCAATTCCAAGAACCATTTCCATGTTTCTTTACACTCATAACTCACAACATCCCATGCAATTGGGTAGATTTGGTCATTTGGATCCCTACCTACTGCAGAAAGAATCTCACCCTTAAATGGTCCCTTGAGAAAATATCCATCCAGCCCAATTATCTTCCTGCAAGTAGAATTAAACCCTTTCCTAATACCATAAAAACACACATACATCCTCTTGAATACTCCATCGGGTGCCTCCAAAACTACTATACTACCTAGATTACTCCTTTTAAGCTCCTCAACATAATCTTCTAACCTAGCAAATTCCTTCAAAGGATCACCAATGTAATGCTCAATTACTTTTTTCCTAGCATACCTACACTGCCCCCTAGACACTTTGATCTTGGTTTGCCCATTGAAATGGTCTTTCATTTCAGCCACAGTCAATTTCAATGTAACTCTCCTAAGATCATTAATAAACCACTCTACTAGAATTTTATAATTTAGACAAGAGATGTGAATTTTTTTTTGACATGTGTGGTGGCCTACAAATATTTTAACCATCCATTGACCGCTCCTCCCATAAATTGAGCATAAAATTTTCCACTCACATTCACTACTCTTACACACAACCCTACACATTTTCTTCTCATTTTGTACAAATGTCACATCTCTCCTAAAGTGTATTGTATGTCTCACCACAACTTTCTTGAACTCACTCTTGTTAGGAAAGACCATACAAATAGAAAAATGAGGAATTTCCTCACCTGTTTTGAACCGAGGCCTTATATAGGGAATTCTCATGCCATGGTCAGCCTCACTTTCACTGCTGGATGTAAAAAAATGCCCTCAGAGTCGCTCTCAAAATGCACCTCATTGCTCTCCTTAGCTACCGAATCAACATTAATATGCCCTTTTACTTTTCTGCCCATTTCCCTTCTTATCTCATCCATAAACTCTTTTGTGTTCCCGCCAATATTAAACCTAATACTAGCATTTTCGTCCTTTTTTTTCCTCACCCCAGGACCACTTTCCCCACTTTGACCTACCTCCTCATCTGGTCCCCTATCTAAATCAGCCCCCTCCGTACTTTCACTTCCTTCCCCAATTTTTCTGTCTTTTGTTTTTTTTTCTCCCCTTCTTTTGAATTTTTTTTCCTTCTCCCGAGCCATCAATAACTCCTCATCCTCGTCAACAGACAGATATGCACAGTCCATCCAATATTTATTTCCCGTAGGGTCTTTTTCATGGTCCCCAATGTTATCACATTCATATTCACTCTCCTCATGTTTAGTCTCATATCTATAAAATTCACTATCAGTACAGTCATCATCAACTACACTTTTGCCCTTACTAGACCCACCAACTAACTCACTTTTACCACCAAACTTATGTCTATGATCTGATATCCCTAGCCTATCACACATGGTTTTGGGGTTTTAGTCATCAAAATAAGGATGTATTACAACACCATGCTCTACATATATATTGACATAATTATTTTCAAGTACATAATTAAAGAACCTACCAAAAGTATTGTCACCATCAAAAAAATATAACTGTTCTCTTAAACCTAAACCAACACTGTTTTCCTCATACCATAACTTCCTAATGATTTTATATCCAAAATCACCACACTTGTCTAATATGGTAAAAAAGGAAACCTCATCAACATCAATTGTGTCTTCAATGTTAGTTCCACCAACATACAAACACTCACTCACTGTCCAAATAAATCTTCCACCAATAAAAAATCTAAAGGTTGTCATTTAAATATTATTGTATCCCTGGGCACACCAACAAAAATAAAAAACAAGTCAAATGAGGAATCTATGTACTCACATACAGACAACAGTTTCATTTAATTATTCCAAGACAGTCTGTTTTAAATTTATTAACCAAGTGCCAAATTAAACGCAACAAAAGAGGATAGGTGCCATTTAAAGACAACAAGTATTTCCCTTTTAATCAATTTATCAACCAACAGCCACAAACCAAAATTACAATAACAAATTAGTAGTGTAAGAAAGGAACACCAACCCATGATACAGTTGTAGTCGCTTCACGACAATCAATAATACAGTAGAGTCGGTTCACTCCAATCAACGCAACAATAGAGTCGCTTCACGCCAGTCAACAAAACACGCACAGTTGTAATTTTGGAGAATGAGAATCGAGGTTCGAGTAGAAGTTAGGAGATTGAGAGCGAGGAGATTGAGAGGTAGCTAGGGTTTGTGACATTAGAATTTTAGAGAGGAATGATGACGACGGGAGGAGGAATAGGGAGTTAATTAATTGAGCGAACGACGCGTCACTCAATTAATTAACTTAAGAGTAGGTGACGTGTCGTCTAGTTGAAGTGGGCTACATGGCATGACACGTTAGCCGTATCCGACGCGGCGTCAGACGTGACATGCCACGTAGGAGGGTTAACGGTTCGTGGTGGATGGTGTTAGAGGCAGGTACCACATGTGACATTCGTGTTGAGTAGAGGTACCACTTAAGAGCGAAAAAAAGGAGAGGTGCCAAATCAGTCATTCAATTCGAGTGTAGGAACCTTTTTTTTCAATATCCCATTTTTATATAAAAAAATTATAATAACTTAACCTCATGTGTATTGCAAATTACAATCATACTATTTTATTTTTAATAAAAAATTACACTAGCTAAGACCTCGAGTGTTTCCAGGGTTTTCAATCCAATTTGCACATTAGGTGATTTAACCGGGAAAAAAACACAGTTATTCCATCTGTTTTTTTCTTTTCCGAAGTGCTTTTGCTAATGCTTTTAAAAAATAAAAGTAAAAATAAAAAAATACTAGTATTTTCTTTTGGCTAAACAAAAAGTAAATAAATAAAATACTAATGAGAGCACTGCGTACTAATTAAAAGAGACCACCGAGAACCACTCGATTGCATAACCTCAGACTTCCTCTCTCTTTTCCGCAAAACGTCCCAAAACCCTAATAAAATCTCTGTTCTATGTTCTATACATCCAGCTCTACCTCTTTCAGCACTTCTTCATCAATATCAAAGGCATCGTCGATCCTGTTCAGATTTCAAGTTGAAGAATTAGAGGTACATAACTGAAATTAGCCTCGCAACTTTATGCAGTATTTCCTGATTTCGTGAAGAATTGTATTCTGTGTCATGTTCTTGATTCTTATCGGCTTTAGTGTGCATTCTTAGGAGTTTTATAAACTGGGTTTTTTTCGTTTGGTTGTTGGGAAGAAGAGCTGGTATAATAAGAACAGGAACTGACAGCATCTAATTCATTTTTGTTAGATGGGTCTTTGTTGATGTTTGTATAGCCATACGAGGTTTTAATGTCAGCATTACTTCAATGGCACTTGCATTCATCTATACCTTACAGAACATATGGCCATTGTCAATATTCAAGCTTGATGACTTGAGAGCATCCAATCAATTAGTTGGAAAGCTTCCTATACCTGAAAATACCAAGAAATTTGTTTTTGCGGTTCGTGATCAAAAGTCTCAATCTGTGATTTATATACTATGTGTTCAGAATTTATCCGAACGATCAGCTTTTGATGCTGAGTGCCTTATTCGAGAGGTTAGACCTGAAGCTGTTGTCGCTCAGGTGGGTCATTCTTCATGGGCTGAAGTTCATTCTGAAGAAAGTGAATTGGGAGTTGGTGCTGATGAACCAGTTCCAACATCATCATTTGGAGTGATTAAACGTTGCTTCCTTGACAAGATTAATAAGGAGAGTTATGAATATGTGGCTGGCAATTTGGTTTTGAAAGAAATATTTGGGATTGGTTTTCACGGGCATCTCTTAGTTGCCAAGAAGGTGGCTAAGGAGGTTGGTTCATCGTTTTTGTTGCTCGAGACACCATTAGTAAGAGAGTCAAGAATTAGTGAAGTTGAAGAAGGAGGTAAGTTTCAGGGTGTAATTAATAGTTTGGTTCCACAGAAGGTGGGCACAGTTGTTTCATCAAGTTCGAAAAGGTTTGTTCTAACTGATGATGTTCAGGCCCGAATGGTGAAATTGCTGTCTTCCCATATGGATGCATCAGTGCTGAAGTTAAGTCATTCAAATTCTGTTTCAGATGCAGGATTGAAAGAGATTCAACCAGAAGTAACTTTTCATGTGCCTCCTTTTGCCCAATCTATTTATCCATTGCTTATGGATCTGCATAATATATTTATTGATCTTCCATCAATTGGGAGGGCTTTAGCCTTTTCACAGAAAATGCTTTATGATATAAGCAAAGGGGAAGCTGTGGATGCCCGAATTATGTCTGAAGTTTACACCTTTCGTGTTGCAGTTGAGGGGCTAAGAATCGCACTAAATAGTTTTGGTCGGTTACCTATTAACGTCTCTGGGAATTCTAACCCATTTAAGGTTGAATTTGAGGGGCTTTCTGTTCAGGACAAGTCGTATGTTCTCCTTGCCGAAGCCCTTCAAAGCCAGTCTCAAAAGTTTAAGACCATTGTAGCTGTGGTAGATGCTAGTAGCTTAGCTGGTCTTAGGAAATACTGGAAAACTCCTGTGCCCCTGGAGATGAAAGATTTGGTTGCACAGCTTCTCACTGATTGTGAAAATGATGAAGAACTATCAAATCACACACAGAATAAAAGGCTATTGTCTGGTAAATCTATGGTGGCAGTTGGAGCTGGGGCAACAGCAGTTGTTGGCGCTTCATCTTTCTCTAAGTTTGTTCCTGCATCAACATTGATGAAGGCTATGACATATAAAGTACCTGCTTCCCTTAAGCTTTTTCTGACACAAACTCAGAAGATTATGTCGTTGACACTCGGCAACCCTATTGCTCCTGCAAAAGTGCTTGCTCCAGGCCTTGCAAATTCTGGAGCCAGTGCAACATCAGTCTTGAAGACAGCTGCTTCTGCTGAGAAGATCAGGGCTGTGGCCCACAGCATTATAGCTTCTGTTGAGAAAACCAGTTTCTCAGCTATGAGATCAGCATTCTATGAAATAATGAGGAAACGGAGAGTAAAACCAATTGGTATCCTACCTTGGGCAACATTTGGCTGCAGCATTGCAACTTGTTCAGCGTTGCTTATGTATGGAGATGGGATCGAATGTGCTGTAGAATCTGTTCCAGCAGCGCGTTCAATTGCCAGTTTGGGACGTGGGATTCAAAAGTTGCATCAGGCATCTCAAATTGTGGGGCAGACAGATGGGGGGGGAGAATACAGAAAGCCATAGAGTCACTGATGTACAGGTTAAGGAAAGTGAAGATTCAATAAAGTGATTGATGCCAGTTCTTCTTGTTGTTGTGTTGTATACTAAGTGATTGCTGCCTGCATTTTGAGAATTCTTTTGTACATAGAGGGAATGCAGGTGAACTTTTTGATATAATCAATTACTGAATGTTTATCTTTTTGTTTGGACTCGATCTTCTAATCTCATGCAAGTTATATTGTTATTCGACCGTGAGACCATCTTTTTCCTCTTAATCACAGACTATGTTAGAGATTCAGTGGTCCAACTCTAGTTTTATATGTTAAGTGCAGAACTCTGTTGTCGTTTTACTGTTTTATGCTTTATGTGCCCCAAATACAGTTTTATTGTTTTTTGTCCTCACTTGGTTTGATGCAAACACATGATAGAAGGAATACCTTATGGAAAGATGTTCCAGAGTTATTTTCACTTTATAGTATCTAGATGATTGATGATTTGATGCTCTAGTTAAAGAAGTTGTAAATAGACCTTATTGACATTTGTCTTAGAAGTAGCCTTTGGGCCATGTTGCTAGTCTTTGCGGATGACAAAAGAGGTGGCAGTCAATACTCTCCTTCACATTGCAGAGATATCAGGGACTTTCTTGAGCGTCACTTTTTTGCAAGGTTTTAGAAAAACGGATGTTGAATCCGGGAGGTAAAAGGTTAAAGGTTTAACGATTTAATTAGGATCAAATTGGAGTCGAACCATATTCAACCTAATTAATAATATTACATGTTGTTATATATATTTAAATTTATTTTTCTAAAAAAATGTAATTTTTTATTTGATTTAATAAAAAATTATTAATTTAGGTATTGATTATTAAAACATAAAAACCATTTGATATTTCATAAACCTAGTGACACAATTTGTAACATAAAAAACAGAGAAAACTAGAAATATGTAGTTTTTAATTCGAAAAAAAAAAGAAGAATATATATATATATATATATATATATAAACTTCATAGTCAGAACGCTCATTTAAACGGACTAACAGATCTAGTTATAAGTCTAGGCAATCATCTAGAAGTAGAAAAAGAAAGTATTATTAAACAGATTGACAGTATAACAGGATTGGTAACAGAAAATAGTCGTTTTATAAAAGTTATAACTGAAAATTTAGATTTTATTAAAAGTCAAAACGAGCATATTATTACAGAATTTAAAAAGATTAAAAATATAGATAAACAACCAATCAAAGAATTACAGGAAATTTCAGGGTTAACAAAAGCCTTAGAAAAATTAAAATTAGATAATAATCATAAAATAAGTATTAAACCAACAAAATACAATCATTGGCTACCTAGAAAATGAATAATTTTACGCCTTTCAGTGGACCCAGTAGAACACTACAAGAGTCTCGTAGAAGTGTGTCATCTAGAGAAGAAGTTAATAATAACCCATTTTTAGGAAGAATGTTTAGTAGAGGATCAGGAAGTAATAATTCACAAACAGTAGTTCAATTAGAAGAAGAAATAGATGTAGAAAGAAACTTAGAAATATACAATAATGAACAATTAGATGCATTAAACCCAAGAACTTTATACAGAGTAGGGCCCCTAAACATAAATACAGTACTAATTAGAAGTAATAGAGAAGAAAGCCTTAGAGTAGTAGACACCTCAGAGACTATAGATCTATTTACTCCAGAGATGATTAATAAAATCAAGAAAACAGGAAAAATGTTTGCACATGTTGGGTTGGTAGTAATAGGAATAAAAGGATTAGGTAGAAAAGAACTAGGAACTAAAGTCTTGGTTTTAATTTTAGATAAATCCTGGAAAACAGATGTTAAGAAAGCGATTATAGTAGGAATGGAAGTAGACCTTAGTCAAAATTGTGCACTTTTCTATTGTTCACCAGCCATAGGAAATAATTTAGTGATCAGCATAGAAATTTTAGGAAAAGCTAGTAATAGATCAGGCATGAATTTTAAAGTTAACATAGAAGGAATCGTAGAAAATTTAGCAAGCCATGGAATAAGAATGATAGAACCAGTTAAAATAGATCCCGAAGAACTAGCAGGATTAGAATGGCAACTAAAAGAATTTACAGATACTACTGAAAAAATTTTAGTACCAGAAAAAAGTGTAATATACGAAGATAAAGATGGTAACTTTAGCATGAGATTTAATAATTATACAGAAAAAGAACCTTCTATTTACTATTTGATCAAATGTTTTATGGACTTCTTCTGTTTTGAAGCCAGCTATTTCTTCTACTTCATTTATTTCTTCATCTAATTCTTCATATAGACCATATCCTATCATTTCCTCTATATTCTCATCATCTGTGTAGTATTCTATAATTTCCTCTATATTTTCATTATCTGTATCATATATAGGTTCTCCTAATTCTTCATTCATCATACTAACCTCTTGATCACTGTCATCTTCTTTGACAGGTTCTTTTTCTGTATAATTATTAAATCTCATGCTAAAGTTACCATCTTTATCTTCGTATATTACACTTTTTTCTGGTACTAAATTTTTTTCAGTAGTCTCTGTAAATTCTTTTAGTTGCCATTCTAATCCTGCTAGTTCTTCGGGATCTATTTTAACTGGTTCTATCATTCTTATTCCATGGCTTGCTAAATTTTCTACGATTCCTTCTATGTTAACTTTAAAATTCATGCCTGATCTATTACTAGCTTTTCCTAAAATTCCTATGCTGATCACTAAATTATTTCCTTTATAGTCTTCGTAACCCTTTGTCGCTAATCCTATTTTTAGATTCTTTAAATCTCTAATATCTTTTAATATGGCTGGTGAACAATAGAAAAGTGCACAATTTTGACTAAGGTCTACTTCCATTGCTGCTATAATCGCTTTCTTAACATCTGTTTTCCAGGATTTATCTAAAATTAAAACCAAGACTTTAGTTCCTAGTTCTTTTCTACCTAATACTTGTATTCCTATTACTACCAACCCAACATGTGCAAACATTTTTCCTGTTTTCTTGATTTTATTAATCATCTCTGGAGTAAATAGATCTATAGTCTTTGAGGTGTCTACTACTCTAAGGCTGATCTCTGTGAGTGTCTGGAATAGTGACTTCGTCTCTGTCGTCAGCTTCTGTCATTTCTTCGTCTTGGAGGTCGTCTACTAAATTAACAATATGTTCTTCATCTAAGAGGCGCCCGTGTCCGGAATGTGGAAGGAACATTTTCCATTCTCTAGTACTGTAATTTGGATGAAATATCCTTCTCCTAAGAGATGATAACCAATCCAATCTTCTGGGGTGTAGAGGACGCTGGGATCTTGAGCAGCTTTGTAAATTTCTGTGTTGTCTAGTTCTTGAAAATCATAAGGAGATAGAGCAATCATCTTGATATCTTCAAGACTATCTCTGTCTCTATCTGTAGAGAAAATGAATATTCTTTTCTTTGCAGGGATGATTTCAAATCCTCTAGCTACAGGGAGTGTGGAGTCAATGATACATATTAATTTCTTTCTAACTGCCATGTTTCCTGCAATAAGAAAGAACTTTTCTCCGAATTCTTCTATATAACTTTCAATGTTTCCTTCTTCTTCTAATTTAAATGTAATTTGATCTATCATCCCCATGTGGAAGAAGGAAAGAATTTTTTGGAAGGGCATATCTGTGATGTTAAGGTCTACTTGTAACTTAAACAGCCCTGCTGTACCATTGTTATGTCTTGTAATCTGTCCTGCCCTTATAGAAAAGGGTTTCTGTATCACCTTTCCTCCTTTAAACTTCCAATTTGTTTCTTCAAAATGAATACGAACTAAGTCTTTTTGTGCATTAATCAAGTCTTCTAAATGTCTGCTTTCTGTCTTCTGTTTGATTATTTCTTCTCCCTCAGGCCATTGATCAATCAAAGGCTTTAGGGTGAATTGTGCTGGCATATCTAATAACCTAGCCCGAAGTTGAATGAAACTTCGATTTTTGGGCTTGTTTTCTTTGATAAATTGATCTAACTGTTGTATTTTAGTATTTAGAATGCTTACTGTGGTGTTTTTCTGTTGGAATTGTCTTTCAGCTTCATTCTTTTTCTGTTCAAGAAAAGCTATCTGTTTAGCTGTCTGTTGCTGAATCTGTACCATCTGTTCTTCTAGTTTTCTGTTTCTATCTTCTAGTCGAGCTATTAGCTGACTAGGATCTTCTCGGGCTACCTCTGAATATGGTCTAACTGTTTCGGGCTCAATATAGAAGTTTGGGCCTAATTGGGCCCTTGCTTCTTCTAAAGCCTCAGCGAAGCTGTGATATCCTACAAAAATGGGATTTTGACACATAATGAAATTTTTAACTGTGTTAAAACTGTGAAAAACTCCTGTCTTCAATCCCCTGTATATCACATAATGTGAGAAAGATTTTTTCTGTATCTTGGGATTCTTTTCTGAAAAATACATGCTTAGAGCATTTAAGCATTGTACTTTAAATTGTGTTGCTGTTGGAACAGTCTGTATGTGCCAGATATTATCTAGCAAGCACTGTTGTTCTCTATCGTTGTTTAACCCTTCAAAGGGTTTGAATTTTCTATTTCCTCCTTCAGGGAATTCTGTGAGGTACATAGTACCAAATTTTATCTCTTTCTGTGCTCCTCTCATAGGAAAACTTCTGTTTATCTGTGAAGGTGAATCCTGTATGTTTGAGGATGATGACCCTCTTTCTGTAGCTGTAACCGGCATCGCTAGATTATTTTTGTAGATAATAGTTCTGTCTGTTAGGGATTCTGCTGCTTCTGATTTCTGTTCTGTTTGTCCTCGGGGTTTTATAACCCTTTTCTTCATTTCTACCTGTATCATTTAAAAAGTTTTTCAATGTTTCTAGATAATAAATCTGCTAAACCGTTATTTTTTCCCTTTATATGCTCGAAGCAAATTTTATATCCGTTTCCCTGTATCAAATTTTGTAAGTTAACCCATCGGGTTCTGTTTATCTTTTTGCTATTCTCATTTTTGAGAAATTTTACTATAGCTTCACAATCTGTTCTTACTGTAAATTCATTCTGTAGATATATCTTAAATTTATCTAACGCATTTATCAATACTTGTATTTCAAAATCTAAACTAGTCCAATTCTGTCCTGTTTTGAAATTGCCACTTGCATAAGCAGCAATTCTTTCTGTTTCTTTGTCTGAATATTTATTGGGTTTACAGATCATGACTGCTCCCCATCCTTCTTTACTACCATCACATTCTATAATAATGTAATATGTCGTTAAAGGTAGTTCTAATGGCTTAATTTTTTTAACCTGTTCTTTAATTTTCTTTACTAATTCTGAGTCTTCTTTGTTGAAATTTCTTTGACCATTTTTAGTTGTTTTACTGTATAATGGTCCTACTAATTTTCTTAAATTAGGAATAAATTTTCTAGCATAATTTAGTATCCCTAAGAAAGCCTGTGTTTGTTTTAATCCTTCTAATTTATCTGGGAAATTGAATATCTTTTCAGCTATATGTGGCTGTAATTTTATCTTTCCATTCCCTATTTCTAATCCTAAAAAGGATATTTTTCTTTTATATAATTCCATTTTTCTTTTACTTACTACTATACCATATTTTTCTATTTCTTGAAAAAACTGTTTTAGATGTTCTTCATGTTCTTTAATGGAATCACTTGCTACCAAAATATCATCTATATAAACTAAACAAAAATCATATTTTAAGAATATTAAATCCATGAATCTTTGAAAAACTGCTGGTGCATTTTTTAGGCCAAAAGAAAGAACATTCCATTCAAAATGTCCTTCTGGACATGTAAATACAGTCCATTGTTTGAACCCTTCTTCTAATTTTAACTGGTTATATCCTGATTTTAAGTCAAATTTACTAAATATCTTTTTCTTCTGTATTAGTCCTATTAAACTGTCTTTATTCGGAATATTGTATGAATCATCTATGGTATTATCATTTAATCTTTTGTAATTATACACTATTCTAGCTTTACCTCTTTTAATTTCACTATGATTTTTAACTATGAATGCTGCGGATCTATGTGGACTAACTGATATTTTAATTAATCCTTGGTTCAGCATTTCAGGAATTTGTTTTCTAAATTCTTCTTTATCTAAAGGGCTGTAATTTATATTTGCTGTTACTATCCTTATATCCGGATTTTTAATCTGTATTTTTACTTCATAATTTACTCTATTTTTAGTAATGTCTTCCCCTATTAATCCTATTTTTTCTAATTTTTGTATGATGGGATAATTTTTACTATTTCTAATATCTGGTCCTTTCTCTAATTCCAAAGCTAATTCTTTCCCTAGCATAGTATATGTTTCATTTTCTATATATGCTGTCCTTTTTATGTCTGGTTTTAAAAATTCTAATGTGGGTTGTCCACCACGCTTTCTTGCCAATTCTGCTGTCTGTATATATTTATTTGTTGGAAATGTGTAGACATTTTTACTGACTGTTATACTATTTCTAGCTATAGTAACACTACCATTTAGACTGCATATAAAATTTAGTCCTAATAAAAAATCATTACTTCTTGTTTCTTCAGGTGCTATGTTAATCTGTGGAATATCGTATTTGACACTATAATTTTTTGCAAAATCTATAAACTGTATTCCTAAAGCTTCTACATGATGTTTGATAACCATTGTTCGTTGTTCTGCTGTCTTTGTGATAACCTTGTATTTTAATTTTTTATGATATTTTATTGGTATCAAACTGTGTCCTACCATACTCTTTGAACTTGCCGTATCTAAAATGGCATTTAATTCTACAAACGTATTCGTATCTAACCACAGTCTACATTTCAGAGTTATTAAGCTTGCTATACATTTACTAATGGTAAAAGATGTTTCTTCTTGAATTTGTTCTGTTATATAACTAGATTATACTTCTTTCTTTTTCTCAATTTGGTGGTCTTCAAGCTCTTTTATCCTATGTTTTAAAAGTTCTATTTCTACATCATGTCTTTTAATTTGTTCTCTAAGTGTTTCATCTATTATATCTCTACGATTATTTTCTATGACTTTTCCTGATATATCTGTTTCTATTTGGAATAATTTTCTAATACACATAAAACATATTTCTTTAAAACAATTATTACATTGGTATCTTCTATCTATAGCCGGATATAACCTACAGTTATAACAACTTATATGGTTATTTCCTCTGTTTCTTATCCACTCGTGTAAACATTCTACATTTTGTTCTTGTTGTTCTTCATTCATGTAGGTATAGGTAATTTTAGTACTATTTTCTTGGTCATTTTCTGAGACTATACTGTATACTGATTCATTGTCTGAATCTGTTTTGATATTTTCTATTTTATAATCGCCTAATTGTTCTACCAAATTTGTCCTATCTATATTTTTATGTTTATTTGGACATCTATTTGCTAAATGTTCTGGATCTCCACAAATAAAACATGTGCATTTTCTGTCTCTAGGTTTTTTAACATATTTATTTTTATTTTTCCATGGTTTGTCTTTTCTATAGGATGTGCTTTTTCTAAGGAATTTTTTCTTTTTATCATAATATCCATATGCTTGTGGTGTGTAAATCGCTGTTTTGCAGAACGCCCAAGCTTGACGTTTAATTTGTTCTTGCATTGTAGCATCTTTACATTTATCTTCTAATTTTTTGAACACATAAGTAATTCTAGGTCCTATTCCTAGATCTGTTATATGACCACAATCTCTGTTCCATTCTTCATGCATTAATCTTCCTAAGTCTCCCGGAAGTTTGATGAAATATTTATTACATAAATCATCATCCATAGCTTTACCAGTCTGAGCTAATAATCTAGCAAAATCTGAGCTAAATTCTTTGATGTATTTAAAATTTGTAATACTAAGTTGTTCTAGATTTCTTACTGTCGTATCTTGTATAAACGTATTCTCTTTGGCAGGATCTACTCCTAATAGTAGAATTCTAATTTGACTCGTGAAATTATATGGATTATCTCCTAACGACTTAATGGTGTTTATTCCATCTGGGTCTTTTAGCTTTTTACTTTGCCAGATTCCTAATGCTGTTGGTCCTAAAAGGAGGATACTAAATAAAAAAGGAGGATACTAGATTTCCGGCGTTGGAGATTTATAGTCACCGGTTAGAATAAGAAAGGAGGATACTAGATTTTCGGCGTTGGAGATTTACAGTCACCGGTTAGAGAATTTTTTTTATTTTTTTTATTTGGGCTTCTGTTTAGGTGAGGGGAACTAAGAGGCTATGAAAACTGGAAACTAAAGAGAGATTTTAGTGAGACATGGAGAGATTTACAAATGCTTTCCTTGTTATATTTTTTCTTTCGTACTTACAAATGAAGGGGAGAGTCCCCTTTTATAGGAAAAACTAAAGAAAGAGGCCAAAAAACAAGTGGCCAACAGAAAAGAAAACTTATCTTAAAAGCATCTAAAAAGATAAGGTCACAAATTAAAGTAGGAAAAAGAAAAGTAATTTATAATTACATCCTGCCAAAAGGCAGGCTGCTGATGGACAGCTGTTCTGGACAGCTGTTTCTGTAAACGTCATGGCTTACGTCTGTTAAAGACCTATTTCTGCAATCGTCATGGCTTACGTCTGTTGATAGCTTTTTAAAGATCTCTGTGAGTGTCTGGAATAGTGACTTCGTCTCTGTCGTCAGCTTCTGTCATTTCTTCGTCTTGGAGGTCGTCTACTAAATTAACAATATGTTCTTCATCTAAGAGGCGCCCGTCTCCGGAATGTGGAAGGAACATTTTCCATTCTCTAGTACTGTAAATTTGGATGAAATATCCTTCTCCTAAGAGATGATAACCAATCCAATCTTCTGAGGTGTAGAGGACGCTGGGATCTTGAGCAGCTTTGTAAATTTCTGTGTTGTCTAGTTCTTGAAAATCATAAGGAGATAGAGCAATCATCTTGATATCTTCAAGACTATCTTTGTCTCTATCTGCAGAGAAAATGAATATTCTTTTCTTTGCAGGGATGATTTCAAATCCTCTAGCTACAGGGAGTGTGGAGTCAATGATACATATTAATTTCTTTCTAACTGCCATGTTTCCTGCAATAAGAAAGACTTTTCTCTGAATTCTTCTATATAACTTTCAATGTTTCCTTCTTCTTCTAATTTAAATGTAATTTGATCTATCATCCCCATGTGGAAGAAGGAAATAATTTTTTGGAAGGGCATATCTGTGAGGTTAAGGTCTACTTGTAACTTAAACAGCCCTGCTGTACCATTGTTATGTCTTGTAATCTGTCCTGCCCTTATAGAAAAGGGTTTCTGTATCACCTTTACTCCTTTAAACTTCCAATTTGTTTCTTCAAAATGAATACGAACTAAGTCTTTTTGTGCATTAATCAAGTCTTCTAAATGTCTGCTTTCTGTCTTCTGTTTGATTATTTCTTCTCCCTCAGGCCATTGATCAATCAAAGGCTTTAGGGTGAATTGTGCTGGCATATCTAATAACCTAGCCCGAAGTTGAATGAAACTTCGATTTTTGGGCTTGTTTTCTTTGATAAATTGATCTAACTGTTGTATTTTAGTATTTAGAATGCTTACTGTGGTGTTTTTCTGTTGGAATTGTCTTTCAGCTTCATTCTTTTTCTATTCAAGAAAAGCTATCTGTTTAGCTGTCTGTTGCTGAATCTGTACCATCTGTTCTTCTAGTTTTCTGTTTCTATCTTCTAGTCGAGCTATTAGCTGACTAGGATCTTCTCGGGCTACCTCTGAATATGGTCTAACTGTTTCGGGCTCAATATAGAAGTTTGGGCCTAATTGGGCCCTTGCTTCTTCTAAAGCCTCAGCGAAGCTGTGATATCCTACAAAAATGGGATTTTGACACATAATGAAATTTTTAACTGTGTTAAAACTGTGAAAAACTCCTGTCTTCAATCCCCTGTATATCACATAATGTGAGAAAGATTTTTTCTGTATCTTGGGATTCTTTTCTGAAAAATACATGCTTAGAGCATTTAAGCATTGTACTTTAAATTGTGTTGCTGTTGGAACAGTCTGTATGTGCCAGATATTATCTAGCAAGCACTGTTGTTCTCTATCGATGTTTAACCCTTCAAAGGGTTTGAATTTTCTATTTCCTCCTTCAGGGAATTCTGTGAGGTACATAGTACCAAATTTTATCTCTTTCTGTGCTCCTCTCATAGGAAAACTTCTGTTTATCTGTGAAGGTGAATCCTGTATGTTTGAGGATGATGACCCTCTTTCTGTAGCTGTAACCGGCATCGCTAGATTATTTTTGTAGATAATAGTTCTGTCTGTTAGGGATTCTGCTGCTTCTGATTTCTGTTCTGTTTGTCCTCGGGGTTTTATAACCCTTTTCTTCATTTCTACCTGTATCATTTAAAAAGTTTTTCAATGTTTCTAGATAATAAATCTGCTAAACCGTTATTTTTTCCCTTTATATGCTCGAAGCAAATTTTATATCCGTTTCCCTGTATCAAATTTTGTAAGTTAACCCATCGGGTTCTGTTTATCTTTTTGCTATTCTCATTTTTGAGAAATTTTACTATAGCTTCACAATCTGTTCTTACTGTAAATTCATTCTGTAGATATATCTTAAATTTATCTAACGCATTTATCAATGCTTGTATTTCAAAATCTAAACTAGTCCAATTCTGTCCTGTTTTGAAATTGCCACTTGCATAAGCAGCAATTCTTTCTGTTTCTTTGTCTGAATATTTATTGGGTTTATAGATCATGACTGCTCCCCATCCTTCTTTACTACCATCACATTCTATAATAATGTAATATGTCGTTAAAGGTAGTTCTAATGGCTTAATTTTTTTAACTTGTTCTTTAATTTTCTTTACTAATTCTGAGTCTTCTTTGTTGAAATTTCTTTGACCATTTTTAGTTGTTTTACTGTATAATGGTCCTACTAATTTGCTTAAATTAGGAATAAATTTTCTAGCATAATTTAGTATCCCTAAGAAAGCCTGTATTTGTTTTAATCCTTCTCATTTATTTGGGAAATTTAATATCTTTTCAGCTATATGTGGCTGTAATTCTATCTTTCCATTCCCTATTTCTAATCCTAAAAAGGATATTTTTCTTTTATATAATTCCATTTTTCTTTTACTTACTACTATACCATATTTTTCTATTTCATAATCGCCTAATTGTTCTACCAAATTTGTCCTATCTATATTTTAATGTTTATTTGGACATCTATTTGCTAAATGTTCTGGATCTTTCTCTAATTCCAAAGCTAATTCTTTCCCTAGCATAGTATATGTTTCATTTTCTATATATGCTGTCCTTTTTATGTCTGGTTTTAAAAATTCTAATGTGGATTGTCCACCACGCTTTCTTGCCAATTCTGCTGTCTATATATATTTATTTGTTGGAAATGTGTAGACATTTTTACTGACTGTTATACTATTTCTAGCTATAGTAACACTACCATTTAGACTGCATATAAAATTTAGTCCTAATAAAAAATCATTACTTCTTGTTTCTTCAGGTGCTATGTTAATCTGTGGAATATCGTATTTGACACTATAATTTTTTGTAAAATCTATAAACTGTATTCCTAAAGCTTCTACATGATGTTTGATAACCATTGTTCGTTGTTCTGCTGTCTTTGTGATAACCTTGTATTTTAATTTTTTATGATATTTTATTGGTATCAAACTGTGTCCTACCATATTCTTTGAACTTGCCGTATCTAAAATGGCATTTAATTCTACAAACGTATTCGTATCTAACCACAGTCTACATTTCAGAGTTATTAAGCTTGCTATACATTTACTAATGGTAAAAGATGTTTCTTCTTGAATTTGTTCTGTTATATAACTAGATTATACTTCTTTCTTTTTCTCAATTTGGTGGTCTTCAAGCTCTTTTATCCTATGTTTTAAAAGTTCTATTTCTACATCATGTCTTTTAATTTGTTCTCTAAGTGTTTCATCTATTATATCTCTACGATTATTTTCTATGACTTTTCCTGATATATCTGTTTCTATTTGGAATAATTTTCTAATACACATAAAACATATTTCTTTAAAACAATTATTACATTGGTATCTTCTATCTATAGCCGGATATAGCCTACAGTTATAACAACTTATATGGTTATTTCCTCTATTTCTTATCCACTCGTGTAAACATTCTACATTTTGTTCTTGTTGTTCTTCATTCATATATATATATAGAACTTCAACGTTTTAGGCTATTAGTCTTTTCTCGATTCGAACTGTTGATGTTTGCTTAATTATGTTAGATAAAAAATTAGACTGAATATTCGACTAGTTCTCTTTCCTAGCGGTCGAACTGGCCAGTCTGCTATGGTTTTGAAAACCTTACTTTTTCGTTTTTTTATATTTTTGATAGCCCCTTGCTGTTTCGTTATAATTGGTCAAACTGTCAAACTTGTCCCAACAATATTCTTCAAAGATTAGAAAAGTGGATTGGAGAATTATATTTAGGTGGGATAAAGCTTAATAAGTGGGATTTTGAGCAATAACAATTAGAGCTGTAAAAATAGCAATGTTATTTTGAAATTTTAGGGAATGAATGTTATTTTAGGGAAAAAATTTAGGGGTAGGCCCTTTTGAGTAGTTACACCTGCTGCATACCCTTCGATTTGACTCTGTGTAACCTGCAATGCGCCAGAGGAAGTCTCTAGTGTAGATTCTCCGACGATCAAGTCAGTATGCGAATAGCAAGAATGCAAGGATAATAACAGCTAGTGTGTGTGAACGTGTCTTTTACCTTCCCTTATCCTGCTATTTATACACCATCCTGACGACCGTTATACAAGCATTGAATTAAGACAATCAATGTCTTAATAGAGCCATTAACACAGTCAGCAACGTGTGTAACGGTTATCTTACAACCGTTACGAGCCATTAACTGTAGTCATAAAGATAACCGGTACTCTCTTACCGTTACTATGCCCATCTCACAGATCCGGGTTGTCTCCGGTAAGTGCCAGCTCACCACTCGTTTCCTAATCGATCACGGGTGCCGGTACTAACAGATAAACTCACATGCCTTGCCAACGTGGCCACACGACCAGTCAACCCCAGTTCAAAGGACTTTACTACCCTTGTGATTTCCTCATGTATTATCAGAAGCCCAAACGAAAATGAGCTCGAGCGTTTACCAAGGGCTAGCCTTTCCTACAGATCTCTAAATTCCCGAATTCTGAGTTTAAAACCTACTCCTAAGGTTACCGGTTCTAAACACCCATTATCATAACACCATATGCACGCATCTCTTCAAGCATATCGAAATTCCCTCCAAAAACTTAAAAGTCAAGTGTAATGATGACTTATTCAGTCTATGACGTGGCACACTTTTGTCCACGTGAAATAACAAACCCTACTCAACGTTTCACGATTCCCCTTCTCAAAACAACGATTCACCAACCACCCGAATCCAACCGTCGCATCCATCGAATTTCCTTACAGCCTGACGGCAACACACATCTCATGCCACTTTCCATATAAAAACTATCCACACCGTTTGTTTTACTTTTTTAGTTTTCATATATATATATATATATACATATATATATCTCCCTTTCCAGAAAACCCTAATTCTTCTTTTCTGCGCCGCTCTATCGTTTCTCTTTCGACGCCGCCACTCTTCAAGTAGTTTCAGGTACACCATCTTTTCCTTCTTCCCACTCCTTTTAAATCTCATGGCTCGTCGTGTTCGCGCTGTCGCTAAAGCTGTAGAAGAGATGGATGTCGTTCCCTCTCTTATCACGAACAAGGACACTCTCGGAGCCATCCTTGCGAGTAGGTAAGTGAAAATCCCAGAAAACTACCGCATCTTCCTCGCCGGGGTGAATCTTAGGCTTACTAGTAAGATGTCAGGTACCCGACGCATCTTATACACCAAAATGTTCAGTTATGGGTTCCAGTTTCCTATCCATGAAATGGTGGAACAACTTCTATCATTTTGCAACCTTAATCTAGTCCAAATAAGTCCACCCTCTTGAAGTTGCATTTACGCCTTCATACAAATCTACGGAGTCAAACCTTCCGTCAGGCTCTTCCGGTACTTCTTCACTCTTTACTGCCGAAAGGGAGTAATTGGGTTTGGCCCAAGATGGCATGAAAATGACATCTTCTCGTTTCTACGCAATTTCCAAAAGATTGAAGACTCAGTCAACCTCTGGAAAGAAAACTTCTTCGTCATTGAATTTCCAGGAACCCGATGGAGACCCGACTTCAATTTTAGCATCACCGAAAATGATTGGACGCCTCCCCGTACTCTCTCAGATTCAGAAAAAGATGACATCACCAAACTCGTTGCCATACGAACTCCGTTTCATGTCAAGAAATTGGCTAACGGCGTTCCCCTCAAAGATTGCCCCGAGGGTGAGCTCCTGGGTTTGGATTTGGTTAAATTCTTCTCTCTGACCCTCATATTTTCCTTTTGTCTTTTTTGCAGTTGTACCCGTAGGTTGGAAACCCACTTGCATGAGAAGGCAAGAAAAGAAAAGAGCCGCTTAACACCCGCCAATTCCTAAGAGAAGAAGAACTGGCTCCGGTAGGATTACTATTACCATTCCTCAACCACCTGATTAGGCTGCATCTGGCTCCAATGACCATATCCTCAACGAAATCGACCAGGTCTCTGATAGGGAAATATCCCAGGAAGTCTACCCCTCGGTTGCCAAAGAGATTGCTGCCGGTACTGACCAAAGAATCCCTCTAGTTACCGTCTTTATTGAAGACACCTCTATAGAAGACGAAATGTCGATTCAGTCTGTTGCCACTTTGGGTCGATGCGCAAAGAGGAAAATAGCGCGGGAAGGGCCGTCACAAGAAGCACTCAAGCTTCGCACTTCTGGCGAAGACAAGTTCCCTAAAGATGGGGAAACAGATTCTCCACCTGAGGCTCCCTAGGTAACGGTTGACACAAACACCATTACTGATACTTGGGGCCCCGTTGACCCTACTGGAACCATCCCTTCTTCTGCCAAAACAACTATGGATGTTAGTCCAAAGAAGACTCCATCCCCTACTTCGTCCCCGATTCATACTGCACCGGATGATGGGGTTCCAGCTTCTGAACCATCTTCCATCTCTGCCGACCTTCTAGAGCTTGACCCTTTGGATCCCTTTGGCATAAGCCCTCTCCTCTCCAAGCAAAGGTCTTCCAAAAGTCTTGCTCCATCCTCAAGCGCCCCCGTTACTCGCCCTCTCCAGCTCCTACCGGGACCCACGCTTCTGTTGTTTCCATTGTCTGATATCGGTTTTCCTCAACCCTCTGATCTTACTGTAACGATATCAGATCCCAGTTCTTCCAACGCACCGATAGGTAAGATGGATTTGCGCAACTTTGCACACGAGAGTTGTTGTGCACTGGGAATGCTAGAACCGCACATGCATGATGTCCAGATGGGCCGACTCGTGTCTGAGATGATGACCTTTGAGGCTGATAGGCAGAAATTTCACTCTGCACCCTATACAACCCAACTAGATTATCTCCGCAGCATTGCCTACACGATGATGACCACTACTCAATATGTGTATGAAACTGTTGGCCATCGAACCAACTCTCAAGTCCATCTCCTTGACCAGATCTATGCTGACAACTGGTCACTGAAGGGCAAACTTACTGAGCCTGCTGAACTTCAACAAAAGGCCAACGAAACAATCTCCCAATTAATGACTGAGTTGGCCGAGTTCAAAAAGAGAGAAGAGATGTTGATTGCTGAAGTGGCCCGGAAAGAGGAAACAACTTCCCTGCTGCGCGAAGAGCTTACTCTTCAAAAGGTTTCTATGGAGCAACAATTGGCTTTGAGCCAACAAGACCTAGCCACTGCCCAGAAGACCCTAGAAGAAAAACAGGTGCTGTTGGACGCCGTTCCTACCCGAATTGAGAACTGGCGGAACGCCACTGCCAAAGTCGCCGTCATGGGCTGTATTGACTACTATAGGGCCAAGCATTTCAGTGCTATCAGCGCCGGTCGTTATGCCAATCTTCGGATCAAGGCCCTTACAGAGGAGAACGTCAATGCACCACCGGTTGATGAGGACAACTTAGGAGATGATGATGATGACGATGAAATGGGCGATGACTTGAGCGTATGCAAACGCGAACGAAGATCACCCACCCCCACTCGCATCTTAGCTTATCTTGTATTTTGTCCTTAGATGGGATTTTTGCAGCAACATGAGCTAAAGAAGTTGCTTTCTCCTTTCAAACTATGGATGTATTGAACTTTGTGTATGCGAAAGACTTTGCTTTCTCCTTTCTTTACAACGATTCTATACCGTTTCTCTACTTTACTTTATCAAAAACAAATCTAAACGGCCCAGTAAAAGATAATCGCTTCTCCAAAGAGAATCATGGAAAAACAAGAGAAAACGCCACACCGTTTCTATCACACCCCAAACTAGAGCGTGTGACCGGCATGAGAGTTTGAATGAATCCTTGCATTCATCTCGGACTCTCACTCGCCTAACTTAACTCTTTATCAAGCTCTTTTCTAAAAAATTACAGATGGTTCATAAAAACAAACTCAAGATTTACTTCCATTGATTTTCCTGTAGTATTACAGCAACACACAATCACTTCTGTCCTTTCTACTATAAATAACAGACATATTAAGAAATCTATAATTTGCAACTCCAAAATAGATATATACAACATTATTAATCGACTAGGCCCTAGCGAAAGGGATGCTGGGCATACCGATTAACCTTGAAGAGTATGCCCCTAGATCTGCCAACCAAAACTCACTACCGTCTGCTACCAGCTGAAAAAAGGTTTAATACGAGAGGGTTAGTTGCCATAACTCAGTGAATGCATAATACAAGATATAAACAGGCATGTACAGGCAATCATTCATAATCACTACATTCACCACATATAATATAATGTAATTATACCAATATCCAGATACTAGAATTCGTATACTCATCATAATACGGTCAAATTATCAACGCACAAGTAAACTCATATTTAGGCTGTGATATTCCACCTGTCAGCACCATAGTCTCCATGTAGGTTAGGGTATTAGAATTCATATACTCATCATAATACAATTAACTATCAAATTCGTACATTCATCATAATACAGTTAAACTGTCAAAACACAAATAAAATGAACACGTTCAGACCGTGATAACTCACGTGCCAGCACCTTAATCCCTGTAGGCTAGGATAACATATTCAGACCGTGATCCCATCACGTGCCAACACCATTGTCCCTGTCGGCTAGGACATTAAAACAGACCGTGATCCCATCACGTGCCAACACCACTGTCCTTGTCGGCTAGGACATGAAATTCTCAACAATTCTCAACATACCGAAATGCTGGCCAAGCCACTTCCAAATAAAATCCAAAATTAATTATTATTCTAGAATTTCCAGCAACAACAGCAGAACCTCCAAATAAAATTGAACTCCAATGATCAACTAAACACGAATTTGACCAAAATTTCAAATACCCATAAGATATCTCAACCCCAAAACGAATAAATAAAAGAGAATCATCTCAAAATCCCATAATTGATATTTACGCATTCTTGGATGAAGAATTCCAGAAATTAATAGCATACCCAACTACTAACTAAACTCAAGCTTAATTAATAGAAGATACTTAATTAAAATTTTGGTATTCTAACCTTTGATTTCTAGACCAAAGCTTCGACCTTCTCTTGCTCTCTCTCCCGACCTCTCTCTCAGCTTCTATTTCTTTCCTTTCTTACCCTTTATCTCTCTCTCTCCTTTCCTAGACAAGCCACACTCTCCTCTTTTTCTTTTCTTCTTATCTTATCCCACTTTTCATTTTCTCTAATCCTTATCCCACCTTTTTCCTTTCTTTATTATTATTATTATTATTATGAAAAACAACTAGTTTACACACGAACCTAATGAAATTTCTAACCCTATTTTAATCTACTAGTACTCATTTAACTAACCAAAACCAATCTAAGTCACAATTTCTAGGGGTCTCACAGTTTCCCCTCGCTTTCCTAGTTACCGGTTATCCATAACAAAACTCTTTTTGCACAACCTGTAAAAAATGGAAACTAGTTTAGTTTCTAAAAAATGAATTTAAATCAAAATGGCAACAAGCCAAACTTCCATAAAGGTTCCGAAACCCTAATATGACATAAATAAATATAGAAATAAATGATAGAGGTGCAGGCGCCGCCGTTTTGGTCAAAGTGCCCAAGTGGCTTTGCTTGCGGGTCCGCTGGTCATATTTTAAGGAAACAAGGCATTTTCCTTATTCCCTCGAGCGTTCCCAATGAAAATTAGAGGGAAAATTACTAACACATAGATGAAGTACTGGGATGAGTCTTGTGTGAGAAAATATGCTCCGATCTTCAAAAGGCTCAGTGGTGGCTTTCACTGTCCAATGCGGTCTTGTGATTTGGGCGTTCTCCCAAATCCTTCGGGCGTTTCTCCTGATTCTTGGCCTGGACTCCTCTCTTGTATTATAAATGATCATTGCCTAGTCAAAAATGGGAGAAGGGCACTAATGGACCTAAAGGTCCGAGGTCGCCACACCCGGTCCATCCGCGGGCGTAGGCGATGCGTGGATTAGGGTTACTAGGCGCGACTGGTGCGCGCGTAGGCTGGCTTCCTCTGAGGCTGTCTCTGCCTTTAGTTTCTTGTGGATAAGGCTACTGAGCCTCACTTGTAAGGCTCGGGCCCTGGCACGGGTGATTGGGCCTGTGGGCGGCAATGGGAGGCTCGCGGCTGATTGCGCCTGTGGGCGCGGCACTAGGGATCATATCATCCCCTCCATCTTGAGAAGGATTCGTCCTCGAATCTAGATCAACAACATCCTCATCACCTGCATCAAACAACCTTAAGTCAGAAATATTAAAGGTTCTATGAATCGAACCATACTCACTTGGAAGGTCGAGGCGGTAAGCGTTGTTTTTTTATCTTCTCAACAATCTAAAATGGGCCATCTCCTTGTGGTGCTAATTTTCCACGTCTCTTCTCTGGAAACCTCTCACGTCTGAGATGCAGCCATACTCAATCGCCATCTTGGAAGGACACGGTCTTGCGGCCGTCGTTGCGCTTGTGCACTAGGCACTCATTCATGTGCTCAATGTTCTGCTTAGCCTTCTCATGTATCTTCTGTATGGTTTCTGCCTTCTGTTATCCATCTAAGTTAGACACATCACTCAAAGGCAAAGGGGTCAAATCCATAGGAGTAATCAGATTAAAGCCATAAACTACTTCAAAAGGTGAGCAATTGGTAGTAGAATGGATTGAACGATTATAAGCAAATGATAAGATTCGGGCTTCTGGGGAGGCGGGGTAGAGGTTATGGCCGTCTGAAGTCACTATAACGACAGTCCGTCGTACCTGCAAAGCGCCGGAGGGGGGGCTCCGATGTAGACACTCCGATGCTTAAGTTAGTATGGCTGTGAAATTTGGCAGAGATTTTGGTAGTAATTTTAGTCTTACCTTTGATCCAGAAATGAGTGGTATTTATAAGCAAAAGAAAGGGTGTTACCCTAGGGGTGGGCGTTATCGAAGGTAGATAACGCCCAAGATGACGTCAGCCGGATAAGATATCGCCAATGGGATATCGCTAGTGAGACACTGTCAGGCCACCTAGGATAGGAAAACGCCGTGTGGGCCCCCCACTGATGTCGACCATCCCAGGAATCCTCAGCCTAACGCGGGCGGTGGCAGGGTGCCGTCACTAGTGAAGGTCTACAGGGATCTGGTTTTGCCTTGGTGTGAGAAGACGAATATACCCTTGGTGTTTCATCAATTGTTATCATAAGCCCAACTGAAAACGAGCCCGAGTATTCACCAAGGGCTTCCTTTCTTAGGTTTTAGAGGAATGTCGCTCCCTTAGCGCCGTGGCAGATTCATGAGAATCTCCAAGTTTTTCTGACTCCTTTGTCAGTTCCTTTGCACGGGATACACGACAGCGAAGCGGATAAAGGGTACCAATCGCTTGCGATAACTACTGGCTGCAGAGAGGGCGCTGACCAAGTTGACGGGATGAGATTGCAGCGATTACGTCGTTCATAAACTAGAACTGATAACACCAGCGATATATCCCAACTGATAACGCTGGTTTTTCCCACAACACACTTTGTATGATCAATATCGGGAAGGTAATGCGTTTCGACGTTACCTCTCCGAAGCTCCGAATATCATTCTGAAGGCGATATTTCCTTGTTTTTCCTGCACATTCTCAAATGTGGCTTCGTCACGTTAGTGAAAATAACATGCAATGACAAGTACTAGTTACCCTTAGAGGCTTTCACCCGCTCATATCGGGGTGTCTTTGACGTCGTATTTTACATCCAAGCTCATTGTATCCGGCCTTGTTGTATGCCGCCTGCAATATTGGCGCGGTTTTACACTGTAGGCCGCCTACAAATTGTGTGGTTTTATGTTCTTCGAAACTTCACTCCGTACTCCACTTGTGTATCTCGGGCGTTCATCAGGAGTTCCGCGTTAGTCTTTCCTACTGGCTGCTTCAGGACAACGGGATGGCCCAACTTTCGAGGCGCACGCCTTGGCGAGCAGCCACTACTTCGGATCTATAAATGCAATCCTTTTTTCGGTGCAGGCTCTTCACATTCTCTCTGCTTCTCCTTTATCATTTCTTCATGGACGATCTCACTAGAAATTTTCTGATTTCCAAAGCCTTAACCCTCAAAAATCTCACTGAGGGTGACGTCAGCTTCCTGGAGAACATGCTGATGAAGACTGATGAAGACATACTGGAGCTTCGGGGAATGATGACCCCCATTTAGTCCAAGATCGGGGCAGCTACCATGGAGGACTTCAATCCCATCTGGAATGTCTCCAAGTTGGCCATCGCCGCCTGCCGCATCAAGGTAGCTATCGCCATGCTACAGCAGAGGAAGGATCTGCTGAACTGCTGCCTTAAAAGCATGAGAAACACCTCCTCTGAACTGACCTCTGTGGTGGAGGCCTTGAGGGATATCCCCACTCTGCTGGTAGATGATGACAATGATGCTGGGTCTCGAGATTGAAGGCTTTCCGCTGTGCCTTCTTTATTGTTTTTCCTCTATATGTATTATGTATGCGGATGTATGTCTAGGCCGTTAGGCCATAATAAAACTTCTTTCCGATATTGGGCTTGTGATTTCTTCCTTCTTGAGGGCGTGAGGGCCATGCCAGCCCAACTGAAAATGAGTCTGCCATTGGCCAAACTTCTGCAGCATTTATTCTTCTTTTTCTGCCAGGTGGCGACGGTTGCTCTAGCGAACCGTCTTGTACTAATCATGCGCCGCGTCTTTAGTATTAACTGATTGGGCAGTTTTTCGGTATTTTTTGATTATCGAGAAATCCCAACAGACGTGATCAAAGAATTTGATTTTGCCATTATGGTTGGTCTTCTCGAGATGCATTAAATTATCCTTTTCTCACTTGTGAAAAATTTGAAGAGTCTCACCACTTTCACTATTTATGGGGAGTTCTTCTCCTTTTTCCTGTTCATCTTTTTCTTTGTATTTTCCTGCTGCTACTGATTTTCGTTTCTCATGGCTGATTCATATAATCAGGTCTCCGATGAGTGAGAATTTCATCCGACCCCTCCAACTACACCAGATTCTGACAATCCTCATTCGTCGTCGTGCCGAAAGAGGCGATTGTCCCGTCGTAGAGGTCGGAAGAGGTCAAAGAGGAGAGCAAATTCTAAGACACTGGTTGGTTTTCTGCTTTTCAGCCCCTCCGTCTTGTAAGGGCAAAGAATTGTTTCCTCCTGCTGACTGGTTTGAAGAGGAGGTTCCTCCGGGCGATACCGCTGCGAAGACGGCATCCTCCGCTACAAAGGGGGGATCCAAACCGTTAATGCTGAGTCTGGAGCGAAAGGCTGACAAATCGCCTCCTTTTGCTGATGAGGAGCTTCCGCCCTCAGATGAAGAATACTATTACTGGTCCTCTTATTGGCCTGACGATGATTGATTCCGCCCCCGACAACCCTTTGTAGATGCCATATGGCTATTATTAAATGAAATGATGCCTTTGCTTTTTTAGTCTTCCACGCTCAGGCGTTAGCTCCTTTTCTGACAGATGGCTATCGCTGAGAAACTAACTGTTGCTCCGATGTAACCGCTTGCAACTGATTATCCATAACTGCCCCCTCCAGAAGATATAAATTCTTAGACATAAATATCCTTCTGAGGTTTTTTCACACGTGTCACTTTTGTCTTGGGGCGTGTCCCATTTTTACAGGTTGTTTGATTTTTGAACTCAACCTTTAAAAGGGAGCAACTGCTCTCTTTTAATACTCTTTGCTAGCACTTCGAAATTTTCTCTTTCTCTCTCTAAGTTTTTTGCTTCAAAGGAAGTTACGACCACCGTTCGCCAACGCCGACGATTTTATCCACCGCCTTCTATTCAAGGTACTTCACTTCTTTTTCCTCAGATTTTCTTCTTACTGATTCATTATGAGTACATCTAGGATACCCAAGGATTCTCAGTGGCCTCTGGCCACGAATAGGTCTTTGAGGAGTCTCCAGCGGCCCATAGATTTAGAAATCGAGAGAACACCCAGTATTTTTATTGATGAAGCGGTATTGGGGGCAGAGTTGGAGGAAAACGGTATCTTTTTCCCTCCTAGTTACTCCGTCAAAATTCCTGATGCCGGTCATCGGCTTCATGACCCTCTATCAAGGAGCGATAGGATGGTATATTTTAGTATGTTCCTTTACGACTTTCACTTTCCAATCCACGAAGCGGTGAAAGGATTATTAGTTCGATATGACATCAACCCGGCTCAGATTACGCCTTCTTCCTGGTGCGGGATTCATGCCTTCATTCGTATTTGCGAGTTGTGGGGTGTCCTTGTCCCGTCTGTCAATTTATTTTGCACGTTTCTTAGTTTTAAGTGCCGCAACTGTGTGGTGAGTATCACCCTGAGGTGGAATGACGTGCTAGTGCAGTCATTTTGGCAGAAATTCTGGGGCTTTAAAGAGACTGTGGCCGATTGGAAGAGCGGTTTCTTCATCGTGAAGTTGCCTTTCCACCCTTGGCCTAGGGGCTTCAATCAGTGTCTTGATGATTCCATTCTGATAAACCCGTCCGTAATATCCAAGGAAGAACATCGGCAAACGAACATGCTGCTGGAGCTGAGCTCGTCCTTTCGCATTTGAGAGTTTGCCTTGTACAAGCTTATAGAAAAGTGTACTATAAGTAAGTTTCTTTTCTCCGTTATCACTTCGGCTTATTCACTATTCTGATATGTCTTGCCAACAAGTGACGCTGGAAATCAACCGTCGAGCGATAAGGACGTTCCTCTGAACATGAGGCCGCTTCAATCACTACCGCCATCTCCTCCGCATGAGAATTCCAGTCATCCTGCCATTCCACCAAAAAGAAAAAGATTCAAGACTGTCGCCAGGCGCGATATCTCCGACCGGACCTCTCACTTTCTCGAGAACTGGTTACCTATTCGGAACAAAGGAGTGACTCCAAATCGTCCTAAGACTGAAGTAACTGATAGCGGCAGCGAGAACATGGATACCGACTCTGGGATTCGTCATGCTTCCACGGCTCAGCGGAAGAAGCTGAAAATGGGAAATAGCAACCCAGTCGCTGAGGCTGCTTTGAAGAAGGCTAACGAAACCCCTACTGTTGGGGCTAATCATCTTGGTGGTGCAAGTACTTCCAAAACGGCGACAGTGGTTGAGGCGTCGACCAACGTTCCTCTTGGAGCTTCCGAGGTTCCGCCAGAGGTCAACCTTTCTTCTCTAACTGCCGCTCCTGGCTCTCCTATCTCTTCTTTTATTCCTGATGTCGCTGCCCTGAATCTTGAGCCTGCCGCTACTCCCGATCCTCTGCTAAATGGCCTTCCGCCATTATTCTGCACTTCTATCTTAGGAGTCGGTGGTACCGCGGGAAATTGCTCTTCTACTTTTGCCGCCAATCTGTCATCTCAAGGTCCTCAAGGAGCCACTTCATATCACCTGGATTTGTCCACCTTCGGTACCAGCGGACTTCGCGCACTAGGAATATCGGACCCGCTATTGCGAAGCGAGCCGGTAGGCTCTATAGTAGGTGTGATATTTGGCTCTCCTGAAGATAGAGAGGAGATGTCAGAGCTTCCTCTAGAGGTTCATCGCGAATGCGCTTTGAATGACGTGCTGGCTAGCTTTCGCATGCTGAATTACTTTCTCGATATCCATGGTGACAAGGTTCGAGGTTCCCCTGCTAAGGTGGCGGAGTTGACGCAACTCTAGAGCGACACCCAAGCAGAGCTTAATGACTGCCGTGCTGAATTGGCCAAAGAGAAGTCGATAGGGAAGGCCAAGATAGAGCTTTTAGAGGCAGAACTGGTGGCTGCCGCAGAAGGAACTCTCTCCTTCGCGAAGAGATATCGGTCCGCGACGCGAAGGTGCCCAATGAGATATCGCGGTGGAAAGATAAGGTGATACAAGCCTTTGCTGCTGGATTCCCAGATTATTACCGTAGCGAGGCTTTCGATCCTGCCAAGATAGTTGATTAAGCCTTTGAGAGATTGAAGGATATAGATGTCGGGGGCAATAAAGGAGTTCTTCCGTGATTGGTGTAAGGCAGCGCTCGAGAGTGTTTTTATTTTTCTTCAAACATTGGTTTCATTTGGCTTGTAATAATTGATAACGTTTGCATAATAACGCCTGTTATTCCGCTCTGGATAACAATTAATTTGCTTCTTGGCGTTACCTCGTTGATTACGTCATCATGCTTGACCTCTTTTTGATAAAGTGATTCTACTTTTCGGAGCATTTAATGCTCAAGATCCCCTCATTAATGTGAGCGAGGGATTATGATGGTTCAGAGACACGTGTCTGCTCATCAGGACGCTAGGGCTAGCGTGATTTGATAGAATCAAAGCGTCTTCTTGCTTTTCTAGGGTTGTACTCATTGCCCACGCCTGTCACGTGCATGGCGACTGTTCCAGTAGTCATTTCTCTTAGCCTCTTAGGGTTATAAAACCCAACACTTTATTTCTTTTTTCCACTTTCGAAAATCTATTTTCTCTGCATCTTCTCAAATCGTCTTGCGTTTCTGGTTGTTATCTCCTGGGTACTTCGATTTTCTTCTCAAAAAGGTGCTTCTTTATTCCATTTGCTGTCTTCTTCATTTCTTTTATTTTCTTTTTCCACCATGGGCAAAAGAAAAAACTCGTGTTTCTAGTTCCAAATCGATTGATGAGGAAAAATTAGATAACATAGCCAGCAGTATTACTTCTTCTACCATTGTTCATAAACATTTAACCGATCACGGTGCCAACATCCCTGAGGGCTTTCAAGTTTCTATCGCCCCTGAGTCTTTACGCCTGAACAACGTTCTGACTGGCAAACGCAGAACCTTGTATGACCAGATGTTTCGCTACGGTTTCCGATTTCCGGTGGACCTTTTTATCCAAGAGTTGCTCACTTCTCTGGATCTGAGCCCTGTTCAACTGGCTCCATATGCCTACTGCGGTGTTTATGCATTTCTAGAACTCTGCAAGTACAAGGAAATTACCTCTCCTTCCCTTGCATTACTCAAGTCCTTATTTCGGATGTATAACTGTCGGGGTGTGATAGTGATATCACCCCGTTATGATGACAATTCGCTCAAGAATTTTACCTGGAAACTCCTTCATTTAGAGTCTTTCATCGATAAATGGAAAGAGCAATTTTTTTTCGTTGAGACTCCCGAGCTTCCGGCTCCATGGTGGTGGTCTGGTTTCAACCAGGGCGTCAAGGACAGCGCTTAGCGCCGGGAGGCTCTTTCCAAGACAGAGCAAGGCTGGTTTGATAAGTTACTCAAACTAGAAATCAGTGTTCACACTCACCTTCTGGCCTGCGGGACTGATATCCGAGCCTATGTTAGACGTGAGTATCACGTCATTTTTTCTGATCTTCAGCATTAGTACTAACGCTAACGCTGTCTTGTGCTTTTGCAGCAACTGATCCCAACTACATTCCCGAGAGCGTTAGGAGGCGCTTAAGGAGGCTTCGACAAAGAGGGGTGGTTGAGCAAACGGCCGCGGCTATTGATATCGCCGCCACTTCAGTTGTTCCACCCGTTACCATTTCAATTCCTCCCCACACATCTTCTACTTCGGTTGACGAGGAAACCGACACCATTCCTGTTGGTATTCCTGTCATATCAGTTGCTGCTCTTCCTACTCGGTCGGTCGCTCCTAAGGGTTCCGCAAAAGGAAAGAATAAAAGGAGAACAAGAAGCGTTGCCACCCTCCAGCCACCAATTCCACCTTCTTCAGACACGACCGGTTCTTCGGAAGCACCTATCGCTGAGACGGTAACTGCAAATGCTCCATGATTCGTCTTGCGCTGTTTTTCAATGCCTTTCTACGTTTCCTTTTGTTTTTGATTATTTTTCTTCATAGGATACTTCTGGTGCCTCTACTCCTTCGCTATCGCGGGGCAATATGGATCTGAGAAGTATTCTGACTCAACCAAGGAAGAGGTAGAGGCCCAATGGAGCAGGCACGAGCCTGTCTTCGAGTCAAGCTGATGTCGGGGAGAGGCCTCAAATCATCCTTGACTCTTCCGCACCTCCTCCGGGGTAGACCGCTAGCATTTTTGAGAACATGGCCATTCCTGGGCCTTTTGAGACTTCTCCGCCTTCGTTTGGTTCGAAAGTTCCTCGTTTTTCCTCTAATGTGGTCTACAATGACGACCTGTCGGGCTTCTCCTCTTATCAGCCCCATGAAACATTCATGCCCCAGGGGGGTTCCGCTTCTAACCAGCCTCCCTCTCCTGCCGCTGTGGTCTTTGTTCCTTCCGATGCTTCCGCGCTTAAGCGCTTTGGGGAGGGAACAGTAATGTCCAACCTCCTGGCCGATGTAAGCTCGTATAACGCCGTTGGGCCTATTACTCATCAAGTGGATATGACTACGCTGCGTAGTTCGGGGATTGCAGCAATGAGGGGCGATAACTCAGCTGTCACCGCTTCATTCCTGGCTGCCCATATGCTAACGTCTCCCGAGGAACGAAGCACTTTCGCCGCTGAGGGAGATAGAGAGCAAGCTGACCTACTGCGCTCTAACCTTTTTACCGGTCTCCTCCGGTTCCACCATTATACAGAGCGCGTGTCGGAAAAGACGGCTGCCCTTGCCGCTTCTGCAGACAAGCTTTCAAAGGAGCAAGAGGAGAAACAGAGGTTGCTGGAAGAGCGAGACAGATGTATAAGGGCCATGGAAGCAGCCAAAGAGGAGGCAAGAGAGGCGAAGGAACAGTTGGTCGCTTCTAACGCCGCTCTGTCAGCTGAACGGTTGAAGAGTATCGCTCTCGAAGGAGAGAAAGCAGCCCTGACGAAAGAGAGAGCAACCTTGGCGGGAGAAAAGGCGGCACTTGAGAAAGAGACGCCGGTCATGTGTCAGTGGTATATTGAAAAGACTGCTTCCATCATGGTCGATTGCTTCATGGAGGTTCACGGGGAAGAGTTTTACAAAGGTGACGCCGTTTTCGATGCCTTTTTGTAGAATTCTTCTGATCTTAATGACGAGGGCTTTCGCTTAGCTAGAGCGGATGGCTACCCGGGGCAGGGGAGTTCAAGGAACCAGTTGTAGCCAGAGTATTATTGCCCCTTCTTTTTGTGAGGATTGAGCGTTATCCTTTTTTGTCCGTCTTTTGTATATTTTTGCGACCCTTCATGGGTGTTTAACCAATGACGCGTCCATGGTATTAGCTTCCTTTGTTGCTGTTTTTCTTTTCTATATTTCTTTTTCTTAAGATTTTTCGTAGCACGGTCGTCGCGCCATTATCGCCCCGACTATGGTGACATGCTTTGCTAGGTTCAATTTAACCACTGCTCGGCCCCATCAGAGATGACACTCCTAAAAGGAAAAAGAAGCATTCTTCCTTCTTTCCTCGATTAAAAGAGATAACGAATAGGGTCCTTAGGCCCTATTCTTCAGACCCTGTAAAGATCAGCATGATTGGCCTCCTGTCCATTTTGCTGATGGGTTGCGCAATCCTGCTATCGCCTTGAACGTCGCGATCTCCGTCAGTCAAAGATATCTTGCACACTCTCGATTAATATTTATTAGTAAAAGATATGCGATAACAGACACAAGTTTCCCGTAGGAGCCCATCCGTCGCCATTCTAGGGTACAGGTGTCACTCGTTATCGCGTTCTCAACCAGCTCACTTCACCAGGGATTCTGCATCTGGTTACTCGCTGGGATTTCGCGATTCTTTGTGTTTCTATATTACCACGATCGGCCGGAAAGTGCCTCTTCTTAGTGAGCCGTCTGATCAGGACAGACCGTCACAAGGTTAGGATTTTCACTTTCGGCGTTGTCCTCACATCTGGGAATCGTGCCCTCGCTTAGTGAGCCGTCTATACCAGCCCGGTCACAAGGATAGGATTTTCACTTCCAAGATTGAGTTACTATCTCCCTGGGGGTGTGCCTTTCCTTAACGAGCCGTCTCCACGGGAACGTTTGGCATAAGGGTTGGGCTTTCACCTCCAGGGATACCGGGGTGTGCCTCATCTTAGTGGGCTGCCTATATTAGCGCGGTTTACCAAAATGAAAGGACCTTTTACCCCTGGGGGCGTCGGGACGTGCCTCGTCTTATGGCCCACACGTGGCAACCACAAGGATAGGACTTTTCACTCCCAACGCTAAATATTAGGTGTGCCAGGACGTGCCCTCACTTAGTGAGCTGTCTGATCAGGACCGACCATCACAAGGATAGGACTTTTCACTCCTGGTAACCTCTTTTTTGTTTTTCTTTCATCGTCTGCACACACACACGTAGCCGCAAAACACAAGAAAGCTCATTATTTGAGTGTTAGCATGGGTTAGGGCTAGCGTTAGTAAAAGGTGCAGAGATAAATCAAAGTCTAGCATGATATAATTTCAAACGAGCGATATTCCAGGAGTTAGGTAAGGGGGTACCGTCGAGTGTCTTAAGATGATACGCTCCTCTCCCGACAATACGGGTAACGCGGTACGACCTTTCCCAGTTCGGACTGAGCTTCCCCCGGCCTTGACTAGTCGCTTGTTGATCTCTGAGTACCAGGTCACCTTCTTTCAGAAGCTGTTCTTTGACGCGCCTATTGTGATAACGTGCCATCTTTTGTTTATAGTGCGTCATTTTTAGAAGAGCTTCCTCTTGCAATTCGGGCATCGCGTCAAGATTCACACGCAGCCTTTCCTCATTCAGCTCTTCGCTGGAAGGTGGCTCCTGCATTTTTCAGCCCAAAAGGCATTGCCGTGTAGTAATAAGTGGCCTTCGGAGTGATGAAAGCAGTTTTCTCTTCATCCTCGTGGGCCATAGGGATTTGATGGTACCCCGAATTGGCATCTAGCGAGCTCAAATATGCGTACCCGGCAGCCTGATCAACTACCTGATCAATCCGAGGGAGTGGGTAACAATCTTTGGGGCAAGCGTCATTCAAATCTGTGAAGTTGATACACATGCGCCACTCTCCGCTGGGCTTGGGAACCAGGACAGGGTTAGCCAACCAGGTGGGATATTTCACTTCTCGAATAAAGCCCGCGTCGAGAAGTTTTGCTACTTCTTTGTCAACAGTAGTCGCTTTTTCGGTAGAGAAAGCACGTCATTTCTGCTGAACCAGTTTTGCGTCAGGGTTGACATTAAGTCGATGTTCCGCTACCTCCCGCGAGATACCAGGTATGTCAGATGGCTTCCATGCAAACTCCTCTTTGCATTTATTCAATAACTGGGCTAACTGGATGTTTTCTTCTGGGCTGAGGTTATCGCTAACCAGGAATATGGCCCCATCTACCCCGTTAACTGGGACGTGAGTTATTTTGTCCACGGGCTGAGTGCGTTTCTCATCATTTTGTTCGTATGAATCCACTGTCACGCATACATACCTATCGCAACTCTTCTGAGTCATGAGAAGGTAGCATTCAGCCGCTAACTTCTGATTACCCCGGATTGAGACTACACCGTCCCAGGGAGGATACTTCAATCTCAGATGTTTTTATGATATCGCTGCTCCGAAATGGTTGAGGAATGGCCGCCCCAATATGACATTATAAGGTAGATTTAAATCCACCACCAAGAACAGAAGCTCCTCCGACCGCTTGGAGGTATCTTCCTTAAAATATACCGGCAAAATGGTTACTCTCGTCACTGGGATGGGGACTCCGTCTACCCCAATAATGGGTTTTTTACAGGGCGTAAGCTCGTTATCAGGACGCTTCATGAGATTGTAAGCTTCCAGTGAAAACAAGTTCACGGCGCTTCCATTGTCGACCAGAGTCCTTCTAACTCCATGACTAGCGATAACGGGCGTAACTACTAATGCATCATTGTGTGGATATACCACACCCTTCTCGTCTTCTTCAGAAAAAGATAATATCATACGATCTAGGGCGCTATTCGCCTCACTTTTGATTGACATGCTCGCTCGCTTCTGTTTATCCCCTGGTACGGGTGTCAGCTGTGAGGACTCATCCAGATAAGGTGCGCCTCCAGCAATGATGTTAATGATGGGGACGTCTTCGTCATCAATCATGAGCGTTTCCCTGTCTCTTCCTGCAAGACCAGCGTCATTGCCTAGGACGCGGGAAGGTGTTGGCCTGTCGTCGGCTATCCTATTGGTCGGGTTATCCTTAGCCTCTTCTCGCGTTTTGACGGTAAATTCTCCCAGATAACCTTCTTCGACCAGGCGCTCTATCGCCAATTTGAGTTCTCTACATACCTCCGTAGAGTGTCCCTTAGCTTTGTGAAATTTGCAATAAGCATTTTCCCTTCTTCCCAAGGTCACCCCCGGTCTCACTAGGGCTGGATATCGGATGGGCAGGTTCCGTTGTTCCACTATCGCTAGTATTTCCATCCTGGGTAAGATGAGGGTAGGAAGGTCTGAGTCATAAACTCGTCCCTTAGGGGGATCTCCCTATCGTTGCGCTGAAGAGTCACCAAACTTTCCCTTTGAGGAGTTGCCTCTCCTCCTATTAGAGGTCTTAGGAATGTGATCCTTTCGCTGAGCATAATCATCGATGAACTGATCTTCAGAAGTGGTTGAAATGGGAGCGTTATGGACTGGAGGCATGACTGGCGGCATGTTTCGAATCATGCCCCTATTCTCTTCTTCTTCCATCCTCGCATAGTTGTGGGCTTTCAACCTTAATGCATCTAAGGTTGCTGGAGGGTCAACCATTAAAGCATCTCAGAGTTTTCCATAGCAACAGTTTCGCTTTAGGGCTTCTATGGCAAAATCAACTGTTACACCTAGCGTTAGCGACATCTCGGTGTCAAAATAATGGAGGAAACTCCTCAAGGATTCCTGAGGTTTTCTGTGCAGGTCAAACAAGGCAGCAGCAGACTTCTTGATGGGGACTGCGGTACTGAATCGACTCCTGAATTTAGATTCCAGTTGTGAAAAGCTGTCAATAGACCCACCCGGAAGACCTTCGGTCATTACAAATATCTGACACAAAGCAGCGTCATTGTGGGTCTGAAATTGCACAAAGTCCTTCACCTTGTTAAGGTGAGAAATGGGATCTCTAGTGTCGTCATAGGTTTTTGAGAGGAGCTTCACATGTCGGCTGACCCTGTGACGCCTTACGCGCGGGCTAAAGGGGTGGCTAGAAGTATCATCAAGAATCTCACGTGCATACCGAGGTGGGGATACTTCCAAATGACGCCTACGATCTCATGGATTTCTATCATGATGCCGCCTTGGAGACGGACTGCGACTCCTTGGAGAGTGAGTTCGATGCCTCCTGCTGCTGGATCTTTCACCCCCTCCAGGAGATATGTCTCTATCATTTTCATCCCTCCTACCGTCCCAACGACCTCTATCATCGTCACGCCATTGCCGCTCCTCCTGGGAAATAGGAAGCAAAGGCGCCTGTGGCACGTACGGCTCCACTGTCCTATGAGCAAATTGTACAAGACTGACTGACGCATTCAACGCAAGCAACATCGGAGGGGCATTCGCATGCAACAAGGAGGACAACGGTCGTTCTGTGATGATGGATGGAGTAAAAACAAATTGGGATGGGACGCCTGATCTAGAGGCGCTAGGCGTGAATCTGGTAGCCAGTTCTGTTAGGTGGTCCAATTGGGCACGAAGGGCTGAAATCGAGTTCGTGAAAGGGTTATTCGCGCTATCTATCACGGATCCTCTTGACTGGGGAGTAAAATGACTGGGCCCCGCTATCTGGGATAAAGGAGTACACTGCTGGGACACAAATGTTCCCATTGTTTATTCGGAGGAGAGATCCGACATTCCTAGGGGAATCTCTTGTGCCGCGGTTGGGGCATCAGAAGTGGCGAAAGAGAAAAGTCACCTGCGGGTATCAAATGGAAGGCTAGAGGACTGAGACAATGGCGGATCTAAATCAGAAGCCATAATCTTCCAATTCCTAGAAGAACTGAGCTTGGCTATTAAGGACGCTCACTTAATTAGAACCAAAGCTCTCAACGAGAGCACCAATTTGATAAGATTCGGGCTTCTGGGGAGGCGGGGTAGAGGTTATGGCAGTCTGAAGTCACTATAACGGCAGTCTGTCGTACCTGCAAAGCGCCGGAGGGGGGCTCCGGCGTAGACACTCTGATGCTTAAGTTAGTATGGCTGTGAAATTTGGCAGAGATTTTGGTAGTAATTTTAGTCTTACCTTTGATCCAGAAATGAGTGGTATTTAAAAGCAAAAGAAAGGGTGTTACCCTAGGGGTGGGCGTTATCGAAGGTAGATAATGCCCAAGATGACGTCAGCATGCGTCAGCCGGATAAGATATCACCGTGTGGGTCCTCCCACCACCACCCCCGCTGATGTCGACCATCCCAGGAATCCTCGACCTAACACGGGCGGTGGTAGGGTGCCATCGCCAGTGAAGGTCTACAGGGATCTAGTTTTACCTTGGTGTGAGAAGACGAATATACCCTTGGTGTTTCATCAATTGTTATCAGCAAACTCCATGAAAGGCAAATGATTAGTCCATTTAGATACATGCTTGGTAACTAAAGAGCGTAAAAGAGACCCCACAGTACGGTTAACAACCTCAGTTTTGATACGATCCCTAGTGCCACGCCCACAGGCGCAATAACCCGCGCCAAGGCCCGAGCCTTGGAGGATGCCGCAGCTGCAGCCGCGAGCCTCCTATTAACGCCCACGGGCCCAATCACCCGTGCCAGGGCCCGAGCCCTACAGGTGAGGCTCAAGAGCCTCATCCACAAGGAACTGAAGGCAGAGAGAGCCTCAGAGGAAGCCAGCCTACGCGCGCACCAGCCGCGCCTAGTAACCCTAATCCGCGTATCGTCTACGCCCGCGGATGGGCCATGTGTGGCCACCTTGGACATTTAGGTCCATCAGCGCCCTTCTCCTATTTTTGACTAGGACATGATCATTTATAATACAAGAGAGGAGTCCAGGCCAAGAATCAGGAGAAACGCCCGAAGGATTTGGGAGAACGCCCAAATCACAAGACCGCATTGGACAGTGAAAGCCACCGCTGAGCCTTTTAAAGATCGGAGCATATTTTCTCACACAAGACTCAGCCCAGTACTTCATCTATGTGTTAGAGAGTTTCCTCTAAGTTTCATTGGGAACACTCGAGGGAATAAGGAAAGCGCCTTGTTTCCTTAAAACGTGACCGGCGGACTCGCAAGCAAAGTCACTTGGGCACTTTGACCAAAATGACAGCGCCTGCACCTCTATCATTTATTTCTATATTTATTTATGTCATATTAGGGTTTTGGAACCTTTATTGAAGTTTGTCTTGTTGCCATTCTGATTTAAATTCATTTTTAGAAACTAGACTAGTTTCCATTTTGGAATTAGGGTTTGACGCATCCTTAAAAGGAGCCGCCCATCTTATTATTTCGGTTAGAATACTTTGATAATTGAAAGAAAATTGCTTTGGATCTTTATCCACTCGTTCTTGATGAACCTTGCATCTAATTGAGTTTTGTGCATTCGATTAGCTTGTCAAGTAAAACTTGAAAGCACTATCTTTTGTTTCATTCGTCTTTGAATTGTCGTGGGTACCCTGCTACGGAGATTCATAAGTTTGACACAAGAACCTCAAGGGATTCAGCATGAAGTGCCAAGGGTACCCTGCCTTGGAGTTTCACCAGTTTTCTTCGAGTTAATTTCCGCACGAAATCCATGTCGCTGGACAACGATCTAAAGAGAGCGTTCTAACCTACAAAGGAACGCATCAGTTGGTAGCGGAGCTCAGCTGTCATGACTTGGTAAATCTATCCCTTTAAATTATTGTGTTTTCATTGTTAGAATTGGTATTCGTTGATTCCTTTCTACACCAATTCTCTTGCGTGCTTGTGTGTTAGTGTGTCTTGTGTCTTGTGTGTGTGATTAGTGTGCAAATCAACCTCAACGATTTGTAAGTCCTTTACTGTTGTCAAAAAAAAGAAGTCCCCAAAGTGTCTTAGTTAATTTGTGTTTTGTGTTGTGTTGAATTTCAAAAAAAAAAAAAAGTGAAGAAATTTCGTCAAAAATAGAACCAGAAATGAAATCAGTATCATTAAAAAATGAAGAAGAAGAGGAACTTCAAAATCAAATACTTGAGTTAATTTGTGACTCATAGCAAAAAGAATCATTGGAATTGGAATTGGGAATCAAAAGTTGTGGACCAAACAAGCTTATAAAACCTAATCGCATGCCATTGGCGATTTTGAGTTTGTAAATTGACTCAATCTATTAAATTTGAGCTTTTTCTTGATTCCATTACTACTATGCCTTTCTACTCTGTAATATACTTGATTTATTGATTAATCCTTGCAATTGATTCGAGTATATTACCTCATAATTCGTTTCTACACTAGTTTTCTTTGCGTGTCTCTTTGGAAGCTTTTTCTTGAAAATTATTCGAGTCGGTTCATCTTGATCTGATTGGAGGAGGATCTAGACAATTTGTTTTGAGATATTTTGTGAGATTAATAGAGGGACAAACACGAGAGTAAACACGTGAGGGAGTGATATTTTTAGGCAATTTTACGCTTGCAAATTTTTTGTTGTGAATTTCAGGATGTCAGGAAATTTAGGGAAGGAACCAACGGCTGAAAACAAGGTAGCCAAGGCATTGCATGACATAGCATCCCAGCTCCAAGATATGAAAGCTTGGAGGCAGCAGGTTGAGGCTAGGGAATGTGAGAATGTTGTTCCACAAGCACCCGGGGTACACTTTGCGCAACATCTAAACCCTAGAGTGAACCGCGAGGCATATGCACCTGCTTCGAGCGATGACCAGCTCAGTGAGCATGATGTAGAGGGCTCTGAAAATGCGTATGAGAAGGGTCCTCACATGGCAAGACCGAGGGGATTCCAAATACGTCGAGGAGGTGCGCATGGACGCGACAGACACTCCTTTGGTAGGCAAGAGCGTCACTTTGAGCAGCCGCGTCGCGAGGAGCGCGAGCGAGTTGACAATCATATTGGGAGTGTCAAGCTCAAAATCCCATCCTTTGAGGGGAAGGATGATCCCGAGGCATACTTGACTTGGGAGCGAAAAATGGAAGCCATTTTTTTATGTCACAACTACACGGATGAGAAAAAAATAAGATTGGCTTCCGTGGAGTTCTTTGGATATGCTGCCCATTGGTGGGATCAAGTCAGTGAGGATTTGAGAGGTCCCGTGACTACTTGGGAGAATATGAAGTTTGTGATGAAAAGTAATTTTGTCCCACCGTACTACCATAAGGATCAACTTCAACGCTTACAAAAGCTCACCCAAGGGACCAAAATCGTGAATGACTATCACAATGAATTAGAAGTTCTTATGGCTAGGGTTAATGTGATAGAAGATGAGGAAGCGAAGATGACTAGGTTTACTAGTGGGCTAAACAGAGAGATAGCCAATTCCTTGGAGTTGACTCAATGTAGGACTTTGGAGGAAATGCTACACATGGCCGTGAAGATTGAGAGGCAACGCAAGGCCAAGGCTGCCTTTTCTAGTCCGTCCGCTCCTAGTTCTCAGAATTCCACTTGGAATAAGTCCTCATGTTCCAAGGGGAATAAGGACAGCAAGGAAACACTTAAGGTATCAAAACCTTCTTATGGTACCAAAGGTAATTCGACCAACCCTACTTTTCCTAAAGTTCCAATTGCTAATACTAACCGTGTGCCTACCCGAGACATTGTGTGCTTTAAGTGTAGTTGCCAAGGCCATAAGCAGGCCAAATGCCCTAACTAAAGAGTTCTGATCATTAGGGACTATGGTGAGATGGATTCGGAGGATGATGTTGAGTTAGTGGCGGATTCGAAAGAGGAAAGTGAGGAGGAAGAGACAGCGGATCATGAAGCTAGGGTTTGTGATCCAGTCACCTTAGTAGTTCGGAGGAACTTGAGTGTGCAACCAAGGGTCAAGACTTGTGAGGAGGAACAAAGGGAGAATTTATTCCATTCTAGGTGCCACATTGGTACAAAGGTATGCTCCTTTATTATTAACAATGGCTCATGTACTAATTGTGCTAGTACTCTTCTTGTGCGCAAATTAGGGTTACCTACAGTCAAGCATCCAAAGCCGTATACTTTGCAATGGATGAATGATGAACTCGGCCTTAAGGTGACTAAACAAGTGATGGTGAGTTTGGATATTGGGAAATTTAAGGATGAAGTATGGTGTGATGTAGTCCCAATGCAAGCGTCACATGTGCTACTCGGCCGACCTTGGCAATTCGACCGCAACGCCACTCACGAAGGGAGAAGCAATCGGTACAAGATTGAGAAGGAAGGTGTGAAGTTCACACTTGTACCTCTGACCCCTACACAAGTGGTTGAAGACCAGCTATGGTTGGAGAAGTCCTTTGCCGAATTTCAGGTCTCAAAACTTGTAAACAAAAAAATTGATGAAAACAGCCCCCGTGAAAAAAATAAGCACGGGTTTGAACTAAAAGAAAAGAATGAAAATAGCCCTCGTAAAAAGAGTGAGTGCAGGTCAAAAACATAAAAGAAAGAGCCTGAAAAAGAAAAGAAAAGGCAAGAAAAAGAAAAGAAAGTGAACTTGTATGCGAAAGGAAAAGATTTGCGCAGAGCACTTGTTTTACAAAAATAGAATTTTGGCGAGAATCGCCCTTTACTTTTGATTCACTTTAAGTCTTTTTGTTTGAGCACTACTAATCTTGATCCTTTATCTTCTGTGCCTTCTTCTATCTTAGCTCTTTTACAGGTGTTTGAAGACGTGACACCCGAAGAGATGCCACCTAGTTTGCCGCCAATCCGAGGCATTGAGCATCAAATCGACTTTGTGCCGTGTTCGACTATCCCAAACAAACCAGCCTATAGGAGCAACCCAGAGGAGACTAAGGAACTTCAGAGGCAAGTTGATGAGCTCCTTAGCAAGGGATATGTCCGCGAGAGCTTGTCTCCATGCGCCGTTCTGGTGATTCTAGTGCCGAAGAAAGATGGAACTTGGCGAATATGTGTTGACTGCCGAGCTGTCAACAAAATTACGGTAAAGTATCGTCACCCCATGCCTCGCTTAGATGATATGTTAGATGAGCTTAGTGGTAGTGTTGTATTTTCTAAAATTGATCTAATGAGCAGATATCATCAAATAAGAATGCAAGAGGGTGATGAATGGAAAACGACATTTAAAATGAAATATGGGTGGTATGAATGGTTAGTAATGCCGTTTGGATTGACTAATGCACCGAGTACCTTCAAGAGGCTTATGAACCATGTTCTTAGGCATTTTATTGGAAAATTTATTGTTGTGTACTTCGATGACATTGTGGTTTATAGCAAATCTATGCATGAACATGTTGCGCACCTTAGAGAAATATTTCTAAACTTGCGTGAGGAGAAGCTTTTTGCTAAGCTCTCCAAGTGCTTCTTTGCTTTAGAACAGGTTGACTTCTTAGGTTTTCTTATTGGCAAAGATGGAGTCAAGGTGGACGAGAAGAAGGTGCAACCGATCAAGGAATGGCCTACGCCAAAAACAGCAAGCGACATTCGCTCCTTTCACGGCTTAGCTTCCTTTTACCGTTGCTTTATTCGTGATTTTAGTACTCTTGCTGCCCCACTTAATGACCTAACTAAGAAACATTTTGATTTCAGGTGGGAGGAACCTCAAGAGGCCACATTCCAAGCGTTGAAGGACAAGCTGTCCAACGCGCCCGTGTTAGCCCTTCCCGACTTTGACAAGCCGTTTGAGTTGGAGTGCGACGCGAGTGGGATCGGCATAGGTGCTGTTTTGATGCAAGAGAAGAGGCCAATAGCCTTCTTTAGTGAGAAGCTCAAGGATGCCCAGCTACGTTATCCAATGTACGACAAAGAACTCTATGCGCTAGTTAGGGCATTCGAGGTTTGGCAACACTACTTGATGCTGAGGGAATTTGTGGTGCACACCGACCACTTAAGCCTCAAATACCTTAAGGGACAAGGGAAGTTGAATAGCAGACATGCCGTATGGTTGGAGTTCTTGGAAGCTTTCCCTTATCACATCAAGTATAAGGAAGGAAAGGACAATGTTGTGGCCGACGCATTGTCTAGGAGGTATGTCTTGATCTCTTCATTAAGTGTCAAATTTTTAGGGTTTTCTCAAATCATTCCACTCTACCCTACTGATTTGGATTTTGGTGAGATTTATAAGACTTGTGATTCCATGGCTGAAGTTAAATTCTTTAAGCATGATAACTATCTATTTCGGCGCAAACGCCTTTGCATTCCTAGATGTTCTTTGCGTGAATTACTTGTGCATGAGCCACATAGTGGTGGATTGATGGGCCAATTTGGCATTAATAAAACCTATGACATGCTGAAATCACACTTTTATTGGCCTAAGATGAAACGAGATGTTGTGCGTGTGATTGCTAGATGTGTAATTTTCCAAAGGGCAAAATCTCGATTAACTAGTCATGGTGAATATATGCCGCTGCCCGTACCTTCCCAACCTTGGACCGATCTGTCCATGGAATTCATAGTAGGATTACCTAAATCTTGGGATGGTAAGGATAGTATATTTATTGTTGTGGATCAATTTTCCAAAATGTCACACTTTTTGCCTTGTAAAAATACTAATGATGCGTCTCGAATTGCTGATATATTCTTTAAAGAGGTAGTCTGCCTCTATGGTATGCCTATTAGTATTGTTAGTGACCGTGATGGAAGATTTTTGAGCCACTTTTGGCGAGTTTTGTGGAGTCACCTTGGAACTAAATTGCTATATTCGACTTCGTGTCACCCTCAAACCGACGGTCAAACTGAGGTTGTTAACCGTACTGTAGGGTCTCTCTTACGCTCTTTAGTTACTAAACATGTATCTAAGTGGACTGATCATTTGCCTTTCATGGAGTTTGCCTATAATCGTTCAATCCATTCTACTACAAATTGTTCAGCTTTTGAAGTAGTTTATGGCTTTAATCCGATTACTCCTATGGATTTGACCCCTTTGCCTTTGAGTGATATTTCTAACTTAGATGGACAGCAGAGGGCAGAAAACATTTAGAAGATACATGAGAAGGCCAAGCAGAACATTGAGCACATGAATGAGCGCCTAGTGCACAAGCACAACAAAGGCCGCAAGATCGTGTCCTTCTAAGTTGGCGATTGGGTATAGCTGCACCTCAGACGTGAGAGGTTTCCAGAGAAGAGACGTGGCAAATTAGCACCATGAGGAGATGGCCCATTTCAGATTGTTGAAAAGATCAACAATAACGCTTACCGCCTCGACCTTCCAAGTGAGTATGGTTCGATTCATAGAACCTTTAATATTTCTGACTTAAGGTTGTTTGATGCAGGTGATGAGGATGTTGCTGATATGGATTCGGGGACGAATCCTTCTCAAGATGGAGGGGATGATACGATCCCTAGTGTCGCGCACACATGCGCAATCACCCGCGCCAAGGCCCGAGCCTTGGAGGATGCCGCAACCGTAGCCGCGAGCCTCCCATTGCCGCCCACGGGCCCAATCACCCTTGCCAGGGCCCGAGCCCTACAGGTGAGGCTCAGCAGCCTCATCCATAAGGAACTGAAGGCAAAGATAGGCTCAGAGGAAGCCAGCCTATGCGCGCACCAGCCGCGCCTAGTAACCCAAATCCGCGCATCGTCTACGCCCGCGGATAGGCCATGTGTGGCCACCTCGGACCTTTAGATCCATTAGCACCATTCTCCTATTTTTGACTAGGACATGATCATTTATAATACAAGAGAGGAGTCCAGGCCAAGAATTAGGAGAAACGCCCGAAGGATTTGGGAGAACGCCCAAATCACAAGACCGCATTGGACAGTGAAAGCCACCGCCGAGCCCTTTGAAGATTGGAACATATTTTCCCACACAAGACTTAGCCCAATAATTAATCTATGTGTTAGGGAGTTTCCCTCCAAGTTTCATTGGGAACACTCGAGGGAATAAGTAAAGCGCCTTGTTTCCTTAAAACGTGACCGACGGACCCGCAAGCAAAGCCACTTGGGCACTTTGAGCAAAACGGCGGTGCCTGCACCTCCATCATTTATTTATATATTTATTTATGCCATATTAGGGTTTCGAAACCTTTATGGAAGTATGGCTTGTTGCCATTCTGATTTAAATTCATTTTTAGAAACTAGAGTAGTTTCCATTTTGGAATTAGTGACGCATCCTTAAAAGTAGCCGCCCATCTTATTATTTCGGTTAGAATATTTTGATAATTGAAAGCAAATTGATTTGGATCTTTATCCACTCGTTCTTGATGAACCTTGCATCTAATTGAGTTTTGTGCATTCGATTAGCTTGTCAAGTAAAACTTGAAAGCACTATCTTTTGTTTCATTCATCTTTGAATTGTCGTGGGTACCCTGCTATGGAGATTCATCAGTTTGACACAAGAACCTCAAGGGATTCAGCGTGAAGTGCCAAGGGTACCATGCCTTGGAGTTTTATGAGTTTTCTTCGAGTTAATTTCTGCACGAAGTCCATGTCGCTGGACAACGATCTAAAGAGAGCGTTCTAACCTACGAAGGAACGCATCAAGTTTGACTGTCGGTTTGAGGGTGACATGAAGTCGAATATAGCAATTTAGTTCCAAGGTGACTCCACAAAACTTGCCAAAAGTGGCTCAAGAATCTTCCATCACGGTCACTAACAATACTAATAGGCATACCATGGAGGCGGACTACCTCTCTAAAGAATATATCAGCAACTCGAGACGCATCATTAGTATTTTTACAAGGCAAAAAGTGCGACATTTTGGAAAATCATTCCACAGCAACAAATATACTATCCTTACTATCCCAAGATTTAGGTAATCCTACAATGAAGTCCATGGACAGATCGGTCCAAGGTTGGGAAGGTACGGGCAGCGGTATATATTCACCATGACTAGCTAATCGAGATTTTGCCCTTTGGTAAATTACACATCTAGCAATCACACGCACAACATCACGTTTCATCTTAGGCCAATAAAAGTGTAATTTCAGCATGCCATAGGTTTTATTAATGCCAAAGTGGCCCATCAATCCACCACTATGTGATTCATGCACAATTAATTCACACAAAGAACATCTAGGAATGCAAAGGCGTTTGCGCCGAAATAGATAGTTATCATGCGTAAAGAATTTCACTTCAGCCATGGAATCACAAGTCTTATAGATCTCACCAAAATCCAAATCAGTAGGGTAGAGTGGAATGATTTGAGAAAACCCTAAAAATTTAACACTTAAAGAAGAGAGTAAGACATACCTCCTAGACAATGTGTCAGCCATAACATTGTCTTTTCCTTCCTTGTACTTGATGTGATAAGGGAAAGCTTCCAAGAACTCCAACCATACGACATGTCTTCTATTGATACCCAAATTTTGACGCCATTTGTAATTGAATTTAGCATTTCCGTCATTTTATTTAACATACTGTCATTTTTAATTAATTTACTGTCGTTAGCATTTTTAAAATTCTTATCGCATTTTATCATCGTCATTATCATCGTCAGCATTCGAAATAGCATTTTTAATTTTTCTTCACGTATTTTCATTATTATTATCGTTAATATTTTTAGCCTTAAAAATCACATTTTTAATTATCTGTTAGTCATTTACTAGTTATTTCTTCGTTTTCGATCATCACACGAATTTTAGGATTTTTAGTATTTTATCACATTTTTTAGCATTTTTATTTTTTTATTACTATTTTTTTCGAGCTTTTATTGGACCCGAGTAAGTTCGCTCGGACGATAGCTCAAACTTAGAATGTTTTCCATCAACTAGTTCCTACTATTTTTTTCGTTCACACCGACCAATAGAGTTTCGCGTAATTTTCGTCATAACGTCATTTATTTTTCGTCCGAACATTTCATGTTTCCGGACGAGAAAATAAACACGTTAAACGAAAAATTCTTGTCATTAGCTGTAGAGGTTTAAACTAGCCGTATGTTTCTCTACGTGCTGGCACTTTCGGCTCAAAAATTTGGAACGTTCGTTCGCGAAATTGGCTCGAGGCCATTTAAATAAACTAAAGGGCCATTTGATCATGGGCGTTGATCTGGTCAACCAAGGAAAGCCAACCAGATCAACAACCCTTGAATTAATGTGCATGGTGCACATGAATAACGTGGAAGCGACGAGGCAGCGGAGTAAGCCACCGAGCTGCTTGCTCCCGTCACTTCCTGTCCCGTCAACGGTCACCTCCCAGCCCTAGCTCTGCCACCTTGCAGCCCTAGCCCCGCCAGCTCACGCCATGGGTGGCCGGAGCTTGGCCGTCGACAGTAGCGCCGACGACCAAGGAAAGGGATGATGAATAGTGTCATGCATCCCTTGGGCCAACGCGTGAAAGAAAGGAGAAAGGTGATGGGCTTGGCCCATCACCATTCATTTTTATTTCCTTGGGCCAGGAACTATTCCTGGCCCATTTTTTGGATTTTCCAAATTGGGCCCAGCCCATTGTCATTTTTTTCGCGATCTCGGATCACACTTTTTTCGTAAAAATGTTTGTATGTTTCATATGATTATTTTTCGTACTATCACTTTAATTTTCTGTACCTATCACCTGTTTAATTTATTCGCAATTTACTTTCGGCAATTTAAATTCAATTTACCGCCTACATGGTCGGTCGCAAATATCAACAGTTTTATTTTCTGAAATATCAACTGCATTTATTTTCTGCAAATATCAACTGCATTTATTTTCTGCAAATATCAACTGCATTTATTTTCTGCAATATCACTTGTTTAATTTTCTGCAATATCAATTGTTTAATTTACTGCAAATATCAACTGTTTATATTCTGCAAATTGTCACTTGTTTAATTTTCTGCAACATCAACTGTTTATATTCCGCAAATCGTCAACTGTTAATTTTCTGCAATATCACTTGTTTAATCTTCTGCAAATCATCAACTGCTTAATTTCTGCAAATATCAAATCTTTAATTTTTTGTCAAAACATCATCTAAATTCTCATATGCGTCAAATCATCATTTCTCGCATACATCAAATCAGCATTTAAAATTTCCGCACGCATCAAATCATCATTTAAATTCTCTCACTTGGCAAATCAACATTTAAATTTTCTGCACTTATCAAATCATCATTTAAATTTTCGTATGCGTCAATTCATCATTTCTCGCATACATTAAATCAGCATTTAAATTTTCGTACGCACCAAGTCCTTATTTAAATTCTCGCATTCATGAATTGCTTATTTATTTTTCGAGCTATCACTAACACTCTCATCTTGTAGGTTTTAAATTCAAGCTTCGCTCAAAAGTACGCCTTTCGTTCGCTTTTATTTATTCAACGCTTTCCGTAAATATCAATCGCATGCATGATATATAAAATTGCTAGGATTTAAAATCAACCCACATGAACAACGTGTTTAAAGGCTTGCTTTAAAATGCCATGTTCATTTGATTTTAACTTTTCGTTTATATTGACTGCATGTACATGGGGACTTTCTCTCCCATATCAGTTTATCATTTCAAAACCCCTCATCTAATCTGTACTCTGTTAAGCTATCCACCATAGAATCACGTAGTAATTAATTTAATCATGCATGGCCCGATGATGAAATAGAGGGCGCTCATTCAGTCTTATGGAAAATTCAGTCCCATCACTACGGTCGGGAATAATCGATTGGTTCAACGATCAATTTTTCCTGAACGCTCCCGATTGTGGAAAAGACTAAAGTGACGATTCCTCTGAGGGCCCCCTTTTAAAACGCATTTTATCAAACACCTTTTTAAACACCTCTCTCATCAACCGATAACCATTTTCGGATGTGACTCGGGTGCCTAACACCTTCCCGAGACCATAATACGACCCCGAACCTTTTGTCTGGGGTCCAGACCCCTTTTTGTGCCTTTAGTTTTTTATTTATTATATTTTTATGCCATGACGATTAAAGGTTCCCTAGACCTAGCGACAAAATTAGGGTGGCGACTTCATTGCATGTTGCGAGGCGTCTGTTTACGCTGAGCATCGTAAGGTCTCAAGTTCGTTGCACACTCGTGAATTTTATTATTTTCGGGGGCGCGACAGTTTGGCGACTGCACTGGGGATTGTAGGGTCGGAGCCGGTTTCATTTTTTAGAGGTGTTTATTTGTCTATTTACCTGCTTTGATAAATTGCTGATTTGTTTATTTATTCGCTTTAATATCAATTGTCATATGCATTTCATAGTGCCCTACACCCCGGGGACAATTACCAAAGTAGGAGGGTAGTAGTGACACCCTGGGATACATGTCCTAGGTAGTGTTCACCAATCCCAACTCGGATGAACCCCTAAAGCTAGTCGAAAGGTTACATGATTTCGCAAGGAATCGGGACACTGGACGACACTTTAGGGACCTTTTCATGGTATCATCCGGGAACCGTTCAAGCCAGTTAGAAAAGTCAGAATCAGAGCCCCAGCACGTGCATCATGATTATATCTGCTTTGTCATGGCTCTATTTGTCGTGTTGCCATGATTTACATTTTTTGTAAATTCTCTGTTATACGAACTGTAAATTTCTTACCCATGCAGGTTACTTTGCATTTAAAATTTTATTTCTGTCCCACAGGACCCGTTTTGCTCATTCGATATGTCGGCACCTACACTACTTTCACTTGACATTTTCGGGGAATGAAGTTCCGACGATCAGGCACTGCAAAGCCGGATTACAGCTTTAGAGGCCGAGATAGAAATGCAAAAAGGGGAGATGACCTCGATGGAATACCTTTGGCATGAGCAAGAGAATTTCGACTTCCAAGGTTGACACCTTCACCAGAAGACTCAAATATCAGCAAACCTTCATTTTTCTCCTATAACTAGGATCCCTGATTTCGTCTATTATAGCCATTTTTGATGAATTTAGGTAGTTGGCAAGTTTACCATATTTTGTAAACGCTTTTTAATAAGGTCGTACTCTTTTGGATATTTATTAAAATGCCTCAACTTTCCATATCAATTGTCCATCCAACACAACTTAAAAGACCATCGCAAAAAGAAAAAGAGAAAATCCCTCCGGGATAAACACTATTGTTTCACCAAAATTTCGAGAAAAAAAATTCCTACCAAATACTCAAAACATCCGAATATTACTCGTAGCCATATTCTCCTTGCTCATCACAAAACTTCAAATTCACGGTATAGATCATCGTCCCTCCCCTCGGATGGGTTCACTAGGCATCAGGCCCTGCATCGTTTGAAAGCATAGTGTAAAAGAGATCTTCCTAGCATTACGGCATTGGTTGCCCCTGCTGATTTGGGTTTCACAGATAACATCTCAGATTGCTTCACATCGTTGGAATGAATAGAGGCTTCCTTCGTATCTTGTCGATAATCGGGACATCACGCCTCTCTGACCGCCCTGAAAATATCAAGTGAAAGTGTAGCTGAAAAAGCAAATGAGCAACGTGGAGGCCTCGAGATCGCACATCACCTGCATATCCTCACATGTACTTACTCTTTTTTTCTTTTTTCAGGTTCACGATGGCTCCTCGCAAGCGAATTACTCCGCCAAGGCCCCCCATAACTAGACTTCAAGCGCAAAAAATGGCCAAACAAACCAAGACAGAAGAGGCATTGGCTGCTAGAATAACAGAACTAGAAGAACAAGTCAGGATTACTACAGAGAGGGCCGCTCAGGCCGAAAAAGAACGGGATGAAGAAACCACTAAGTTCCCACCTGGCTTTTACCCTAATCAAAAGATGGGACCCTCCTCATCCGTCATCGCCGGGTCTTCAGTCCCCCAATCACTCCCTAGTCCTGGGGGTCAATAGAAATGGATTGATCCCGTCTTCGTACCCGCCACCCCGGACCCTATAGCCAACACGGGCGAAGGAGTTGATACAACTCTACAACATTCCTTTGTCAACCTTACTTTGGACCCTGGTCAAAAGCTGATTCATCAGGAATCCCGAGGATTTTACCCACCTCAGGGTCATTCTACTTAGGTCGCGATTCCCGATCCTATGAGAAGTTGGCCTCCTTTTATCAATCTGACGCAACCACCATTTACGATGGAACCCCTGACATACATTGGCCCAAACGCTCTCATCACAAAAGGACCGAATATGGATAGAATGAACCTGCTAGAGAAAAGGCTCAGAGCTATCGAAGGAACAGACCCCTTTGACCCTACGGGTCCCGCCGACATGTGCATGGTCTCAGAGATCATAATGCCTCCGAAATACAAGATTTCAGATTTTGAGAAGTACAGTAGGATCGAGTGCCCAAAAACTCACCTCAAGGCCTATTGCAATAAAATGGCCGATATGATACACAATGAGCCCCTGTTAATCCATCTGTTAAGAGAGAGTTTGGCCAAGCATGCCTTGACCTGGTACATGAGTTTGGATGGGGTTAGGATCAAAACTTGGAGAGATTTATCGGATGCTTTCTTCAAGCAATACAAATTCAACTTGGAAGTTGCACCAGACCGTTCTGATCTACAGGATCTAGAGAAGAGGATTGACGAATAGGTGAAGACTTACGCTCAGAGGTGGAGAGGGCTAGCATCTAGAATTTCTCCTCCGCTAAATGACAAAGAACTCTCGTCAATTTTCATAAACATTTTCAAGGCTCCCTACTACACCTATCTTATATCCAATCCATCAAATAACTTTTCTGACATGGTCATGGTGGCTGAGAGAGTTGAACAAGGAATTAAGTCCGGGAGGATCACCGCTTCCACACCAGAAGAAATGCTTAAAGGAGCACCTATCATGAAGGAAGATGTCATCTTTGTCTCCCCGTGACCTAGTAACCGGCAACCTTTCCCATCGCCTCCACCACAAATCCCACAAAAGAACCAACACACCCATTAGAACAGGGAACCGTTGCCACCTCTTCCTATTCCTTTAGAGGAAATTTACGAGCATCTCTTAGCAGCTGGGCAAATTGCACCAATCCCGATTCAGCCTATACAACCTCCTTACCCAAAGTGGTATAACCCTATTGCTAGATGCACGTACCATGCCAGAGCTCAAGGCCACATCCTAGAAGACTGCTCTGCCCTTAGAGGAAAGGTTAATCACTTGATCAAGAATGAATGCATCTCTTTCGAAGGGTCTAGCATGACCATCAACCCTATTCCAAATCATGCTTTGGGTAGCGGAAGGATGATATAGGGCTCGGCCATTTGCGTGAAGAAGTCTGGGTGGGGTGGGGGGGCTCTACGTAATTAGACCGCTACCACACTTCCTGATGTCTCCTTGTAATATGTATACATGTTTTATTGTCTTTTATAGGAACTTGCGTTACCCTTCGGTTTAAAAACAAATAAATATATTTAACCCTCTCTTCGAGCGTCTTGTACTGTTCGCATTCCAGGATGAACGTTGATTCAGTTGGTTTTGATAAACCCTATGTCTTTACCGGTGAAGAAAGTATCACCGCAACTAAAGATGAGGTCGGGATTCCACACAAATCACTCCATTTAAAAGAAAGGGTGGAAAAGGAGATAGTCCCTCATCAGGAGAAGTCTGAAAGGATAAACTTGGGGACAAGCAATGAAGTTCAAAAGAATGTTGATCCAAAAAACATAAGACTCAAACACATGCCATAGTCGAGCCTACGACTTTAAACAAGGGTGTTTCGTGGGAGGCAACCCACGCGTTCTTTTCAATTATTCTATCTTTCGTTAATTTTAAATTCAACATCTCGGGATACCTTTTTCCTATGAATTTACTATTTAATTGTCTCTTCATTTCAGTGCAACGAGACTTGTAAACTTGGGAGGCAAGCGAATAAAGTGACGACCAAAGGAAGGCGTTGAAAAATGTCAAAGCTCATTTTTCAAGGAAGTTGTCCTTTATGTTTACAATTTCCCCTTTTGCAATTTACGTTTCTGTAGATTATGGTCTCGCAATTTACATTTCCGTAGTTTTACATTTCAGGTGCAACGAGACTTGTAAATTCGGGGGCAAGCAACTGAAGTGACGACCAAAAGAAGGCATCGAAAAATGTCAGAGCTCATTTTTCAGGGAAGTTGTCCTTTTACATTTTTTGCAATTTCCGTTTCCGCAATTTACGTTTTCGTAATTTATGTATTCGTAATTTACATTTTCACAATTTTTTTCCACTATTTACATTGTTGCAAGAGTGCGTGTGCCATGTTGGCTAAAATCCTTAGTTTTCGCAAAAAGTTTCTCTTTATACATGTGCAACTTGGGCTAAAAAATAAAAAAATAAATAAAAAAGGGAGGAGGGGAAAACAAAAATCCCACGTTTTGAACATTTTTTGAATCAAGCATATTCATCACTTTATCACGACACGGATGACTTGTGTGTTCATTAGAAATTATATGAAACATACATGATCTTGTCTGTTAGCTCTTATATCCATGGCATGTTTAGACGTAAGCAATCACAAAACATATCCCTGTGAGTATTTTGGGCCTTCACGCCTTGTTTCTTTCATGAGTGTAAGTGCCTGACTAGGTACTAGTTGAATTCGCATAATACCCAGGGTACATGTGCAATTAGACATGGGATAGCAATAAAATGACGTGGGACTTTTACGACCTTCTCCATTTTTCGTTTCTTCCCTCTTTCCACCACATATGCCATCACTCCTACAAAACCTTCACTATCACTCATACCCCGGGAGCCAAGGAGTAGTTTCAGCTAACATTGCTAGCCGGAAGTAAAAAGCACGCCAAGTTCAAGTACACGACGAAGGAGATAAAAAAGGTCACCGAAAGATCGCTGAGAGCCATCACCGAAGAAAGACCAAAAACCCGAAGATGAAAGCCGAGGCTTTAAGCCAAACCGAGAAGAGATCAAGACAAAGGTTGTGCTTGCTCTGCTCTGTTGCATTTCAAATCAAATCAAAAAAAGGGGGGAAATAGAAGAAAAAAGAGAGAAAAAAATAGAGAGAGAGAAAAAAAAAGAGAAAAAAAAGAGGGGAAAAAGGGAAAAAAGAAAAAAGAGAAATGCTCAGAGACATTTGAAGAATACAAACAATCAAAGAACCGAAGCAAGCACAGCTCGGGGACAACTAAACTCAATAAATCTCGAAGAAAACGAGCCCAGTAAAGACTCGAGAAAAAAGGCCTAAGGCCAACTCAAGTAGTAGATCTCGAGGAAAGCATCCCCCTAGTGAAGACTCGAGAAAAAGGGCCCAAGGCCAACTCAAGTAGTAGATCTCGAGGAAAGCATCCCCCTAGTGAGAACTCGAGAAGAAAAGGGCCCAAGGCCAACTCAAGTAGGAAGTCGCAAAAAGAACAGTGACAACACTCCCCAGTGAAGACTCGAGAAGAAAAAGGGCCCAGAACCAACTCAAGGAATCTCAAAGGAAACATTCTCCAGTAAAGACTCGAGAAAAGGGCCCCTGGCCGACCGAAAAATGACATTCCTAGCAAGGATCCAAGAGCTCATGCACTCTGTCAAGAAAGCGTCCCTAGTAAAAAGCGAAAGAACTCACGCACCTTGCCCTCATCAGGGCCAATCAACAAAGCATTACTCATCAAAAAACCTTCAAACTCATCAGAAAAGCACATCTTTACTAAAACAAACTTCTTTCCGGACATTTCATGTCCTTTCATTATTTTTCGTGAAAGTCCTATTGATTATTAGCAGACTCATGCATGTGCATCTTCATTTGAATTCTATTCACTCGGATTGACATTGCGAATTGAAAATTATGTATCATGTTAGTTGCATCTTTATGAGCGTAAAACACTTAACCTTGTTTCAGAGCGTGAGTGCAAACACTAATATCAGGAGAGGATTGCTTATGGCTGCAAATTATGGGAAAGTCTTGTCCTTGAGGTCATTATTTCTTGAACAAGACGTAGACGTTATCTAGACTTGACTCAATCATGTTCATATAACGAAAACTGAACGAACATTTTTATCCAAAAAAGAGGGAAAAAAGGCTTGAATTTATTTTCTTAAAACAAAGAAATCATTTTCATTCCAAACAAAAAAACTTGGGGGCAAGTCATGGGTTAAATGTAGGAATATTTGATATTTCTCACATAGGTCAATTGCTCTCTCCTTTTTCTATCTGTTGTTGCTTTGTATTTGCTTCCTTTCAATTTGCAGGATACAGATATGCTCCAGTGAAATCTCAACCATGGGTTTTCGATGACAACATCGTTGTAAATCCCTCGCCATCTTGGATTTTTCATCAAAATCCAATCAAATGGAGAGCGTTACCACTCCTCAACCATGGGTCTTCGATGACAAACATCGTCGTAAAGCCCTCGTCTTGGATTTCCCTTCGACAAATCCAATCAACGTTCGAATGGAGTACGTTACCACTCCCAAATCAACTTCATGCGGTGGATCACGCTCCCTCACATTCAAATCAACTTCATATGGTGGATCACACTCCCTCACGGTCGACCACTCTTCATTTCAGTTCATACGGTAAGTTCAAGGTAAGACTTGCTTTCCCACATCTTGTCGGTTTAGTGTTGTGATAGGTCACGTCCCCACATACACCTCGTCATTAAAAAGTTGTGATTGGTCACATCCCCATATCTTGTCTGTTTAGTGTTGTGATAGGTCACGTCCCCACATACACCTCGTCATTAAAAAGTTGTGATTGGTCACGTCCCTACATCTTGTCTGTTTAGTGTTGTGATAGGTCATGTCCCCACATACACCTCGTCATTAAAAAGTTATGATTGGTCACGTCCCCACATCTTGTTTGTTTAGTGTTGTGATAGGTCACGTCCCCACATACACCTTGTCATTTAAAAAGTTGTGTCTGGTCACGTCCACACATGTTGTCTGTTAAGCGTTGTGAAGGGTCACGTCCCCACATCGTGTTTTTAATGGTGTGTCTGGTCACGTCCGCACATGTCATCTGATAATGTTGTGTCTGGTCACGTTCGTACATGTTGTCTGTTAAGCGTTGTGAAGGGTCACGCCCCACATCGTGTTTTTAATATTGTGTCTGGTCACGTCCGCACATGTCATCTGATAATGTTGTGTCTGGTCACGTCCGCACATGTTGTCTGTTAAGCGTTGTGAAGGGTCACGTCCCCACATCATGTTTTTAATGTTGTGTTTGGTCACGTCTACACATGTCATCTGATAATGTTGTGTCTGGTCACGTCCGCACATGTTGTCTGTTAAGCGTTGTGAAGGGTCATGTCCCCACATCATGTTTTTAATGTCGTGTCTGGTCACGTCCGCACATGTCATCTGATAATGCCGTGTCTGGTCACGTCCGCACATGTCGTCTGTTAAGCGTTGTGAAGGGTCACGTCCCCACATCGTATTTTTAATGTTGTCTCTGGTCATGTCCGCACATGTTGTCTATTAAGCGTTGTGAAGGGTCACGTCCCCACATCGTGTGTTTAATGTTGTGTCTGGTCACGTCCGCACATGTCATCTGTTAATGTTGTGACAGGTCACGTCCCCACACCATATCTTAAAAATTCATAAACAATCACCCTGAATATCGAATCAACATCAGAGCAAAGGTATGTTACCGTCAATCAATATCCGAGCGAAGGTACGTTACAACTCTCATTTACATAATTCTACATTTCTGCATAATTATTACTCCTCCTTGAGCGACTACTTTTCTGTCTATCTAAAAATACTCCTCCTTGAGCGACTACTTTTCTACATATCTAAATAACTCCTCCTTGAGTGACTATACTTTCAGCACCAGCGTCTGGAGAGCGATAGCCTCGCATGGTCGTGTAGTTACATTTTCAGCACCAGCGTCCAGAGAGCGATAGCCTCGCACGGTCGTATAGTAACATTTTCCACATCAACGTTCGAAGGGCGATAGCTTCGCACGAACTCACATCAACATTTCCCATGACAACGTTCGAAGTGCGATAGCCTCGCACGAACATGCTTTCACATTTTCCACGTCAATGTCAGGAGAGCGATAGCCTCGCATGAACATGCCTTCCACATTTCCAACAAACGTCTGGAGAGCGATAGCCTCGCACGGACATTCCTTCACATTGCCACGTCAACATTCAGAGAGCGATATCCTCGCATGAACATGCCTTCCACATTTCCAACAAACGTCTGGAGAGCGATAGCCTCGCACGAACATGCCTTCCATATTTCCAACAAACGTCCGGAGAGCGATAGCCTCGCATGGACATTCCTTCACATTGCCACGTCAATGTTCGGAGAGCGATAGCCTCGCACGAACATGCCTTCCACATTTCCAACAAACGTCTAGAGAGCGATAGCCTCACACAGACATTCCTTCACATTGCCATGTCAACATCCGGAGAGCGCTAGCCTAGCATGGACATTCCTTCACATTGCCACGTCAACATCCGAAGAGCGATAGCCTCGCACGGACCTTCATTCACACTTCCACGTCAACATCTGGAGAGCGATAGCCTCGCACGAACATTCCTTCACATTTCCACGTCAACATCCGGAGAGCGATAGCCTCGCACGGACCTTCATTCGCATTTCCACATCAGCGTCCGAAGAGCGATAGCCTTGCACGGACATGCAACCTCATTTTTCATACCAGCATCTAGCAAAGCGATAGCCTCGTCTGGACTAGAATTTAAAGTATACCTCCTCCTAGAGTGACATCAACGAATAACATCATAAAAAATATCTCCTCCTAGAGTGACATCAACAATATCTCATCGCAGAGTGACATCTACGACTTATCTCCTCCCAGAGTGACATCTACAATGATATACCTCCTCCCATAGTGACATCTACAACCATTATCTCCTCCCAGAGTGACACCAAAGGCATACCTCCTCCCAGAGTGACATTAAAAATATATCTCCTCCCAGAGTGACATATACAAACTTACCTCCTCCCAGAGTGACATCATCACGGTGACATCGAGGTAAGACCTGCTGTGTCGCCAAAATTCAGATATGTGGGGGCAACCGTCTTTACTGCTTATCAAATACTTCGATAAGACAGTAAAGAGGAGGCAACTGTTGATACCCGAATTTTGAAGCCATTTTTAATTGAATTTAGCATTTCCGTCATTTTTAATTAATTTACTGTCGTTAGCATTTTTAAAATTCTTATTGCATTTTATCATCGTCAGCATTCGAAATAGCATTTTTAATTTTTCGTCACGTATTTTCATTATTATTATCGTTAATATTTTTAGCCTTAAAAATCACATTTTTAATTATCCGTTAGTCGTTTACTAGTTATTTCTTCATTTTAGGTCATCACACGAATTTTAGGATTTTTAGTATTTTATCACATTTTTTAGCATTTTTTTTTATTATTATTTTTGTTCGAGCTTTTATTGGACCCGAGTAACTTCGCTCAGACGATAGCTCGAACTCAGAATGTTTTCCATCAACTAGTTCCTACTATTTTTTTCGTTCACACCGACCAACAGTGTTTCGCGTAATTTTCGTCATAACGTCATTTATTTTTTGTCCGAACATTTCATGTTTTCGGATGAGAAAATAAACACGTTAAACGAAAAATTCTCGTCATTCGCTGTAGGCATTTAAACTCGCTGTATTTTTCTCTACCCGCTGGCACTTTCAGCTCGAAAATTAGGAACGTTCGTTCGCGAAATTGGCTCGAGGCCATTTAAATAAACTAAAGGGCCATTTCATCATGGCTGTTGATCTGGTTAACCAAGGAAAGTCAACCAGATCAACGACCCTTGAATTAATATGCATGGTGCACATGAATAGCGTGGAAGCGACGAGGCAGCCCTAGCTCTGCCACCTTGCAGCCCTGTCCCGTCAACGGTCACCTCCCAGCCCTAGCTCTGCCACCTTGCAGCCCTAGCCCTGCCAGCTCACGGTCACGGCCACCACGCGCAGCACTCGCGTCCACCATCCACGCGACCTTCGGCCTATAAATACGAGCCTCCATTCAACATAAAACGGGCACCAAAATCTCACAAGCAGCCTTGCTTCTCCTCCCTCATTGATTGATAGCTCATATCGAGCATCGATCGTCACAGTTCAAGCTTGGCAGTAAGCTTTTTTTCAAGCTTTTTCCTTCGTTTCTTTATGCATTTTTCTTTAATTCGTTTTGCTTTGTTTTGATCGAATAAATTGCTAGTTTTTATGCCATTAATTCATGTGCATGTTGTAGATTAAATAAATGTTTTAATTTGATTAATCATTAGCTAAATCGTGCGAATTAATTAGTTTTCGATAATTAACGGTTTCGTCATTTTTTCAAAATTAAACTCGGTACGTTTTAAACTAAAATTCGAGGTTCATACGGTCGAGAAGTCGTCGAGGAGATGAGCATCTCGGTACGAAGGTTTTTCATTTCGGCCATGGGTGGCCGGAGCTTGGCCGCCGACAGTAGCGCCGGCGACCAAGGAAAGGGATGATGAATAGTGTCATGCATCCCTTTGGCCAACGCATGAAAGAAAGGAGAAAGATGATGGGCTTGGCCCATCACCATTCATTTTTATTTCATAGTTCCTGGCCCATTTTTTGGATTTTTCAAATTGGGCCCAGCCCATCGTCATTTTTTTCGCAATCTCGAATCGCACTTTTTTCTTAAAAATGTTCGTATGTTTCACATGATTATTTTCCGTACTAACACTTTAATTTTCTGTACCTATCAACTGTTTAATTTATTCGCACTTTAATTTTTCGCAATTTACTTTCGGCAATTTAAATTCAATTTACCGCCTACATGGTCGGTCGCAAATATCAACAGTTTTATTTTCTGCAAATATCAACTGCATTTATTTTCTGCAATATCACTTGTTTAATTTTCTGCAATATCAATTGTTTAATTTTCTGCAAATATCAACTGTTTATATTCTGCAAATTGTTACTTGTTTAATTTTCTGCAACATCAACTGTTTATATTCCGCAAATCGTCACCTGTTAATTTTCTGCAATATCACTTGTTTAATCTTCTGCAAATCATCAACTGCTTAATTTCTACAAATATCAAATCTTTAATTTTTCATGAAATCATCATTTAAATTCTTGCGCTTACCAACTGTCATCATTTAAATTTTCGCACCTTATCAAATCAGCATTTAAATTCTCTGCACTTATCAAAACATCATCTAAATTTTCGTATGCGTCAAATCATCAATTCTCGCATACATCTAATCAGCATTTAAAATTTCCGCACGCATCAAATCATCATTTAAATTCTCGCACTTGGCAAATCAGCATTTAAATTTTCTGCACTTATCAAATCATCATTTAAATTTTCGTATGCGTCAATTCATCATTTCTCGCATACATTAAATCAATATTTAAATTTTCGTACGCACCAAGTCATTATTTAAATTCTCACATTCATGAATTGGTTATTTATTTTTTGAGCTATCACTAACACTCTCATCTTGTAGGTTTTAAATTCAAGCTTCACTCGAAAGTACGCCTTTCGTTCCCTTTTATTTAGTCAACGCTTTCTGTAAATATCAATCGCATGCTTGATATATAAAATTGCTAGGATTTAAAATCAACCCACATGAACAACGTGTTTAAAGGCTTGCTTAAAAATTCCATGTTCATTTGATTTTAACTTTTCGTTTATATTGACTGCATGTACATGGGGACTTTCGATCCCACATCAGTTTATCATTTCAAAACCCATCATCTAATCTGTACTCTGTTAAGATATCCACCATAGAATCACGTAGTAATTAATTTAATCATGCATGGCCCGATGATGAAATAGAGGGCGCTCATTCAGTCTTACGGAAAATTCAGTCCCATCACTACGGTCGGGAATAATCGATTGGTTCAACGATCATTTTTTTCCTGAACGGTCCCGATTGTGGAAAAGACTAAAGTGACGATTCCTCTGAGGGCCCCCTTTTAAAATGCATTTTATCAAACACCTTTTTAAACACCTCTCTCATCAACCGGTAACCATTTTCGGATGTGACTCGGGTGCCTAACACCTTCCCGAGACCATAATACGACCCCAAACCTTTTGTCTAGGGTCCAGACCCCTTTTTTGTGCCTTTAGTTTTTTATTTATTATATTTTTATGCCATGACGATTAAAGGTTCCCTAGACCTAGCGATAAAATTAGGGTTGCGAATTCATTGCATGTTGCGAGGCGTCTATTTACGCTGAGCATCGTAATGTCTCAAGTTCATTGCACACTCGCGAATTTTATTATTTTCGGGGGCGCGACATCTTCTATTCAACTTCCCTTGTCCCTTAAGGTATTTGAGGCTCAAGTGGTCGGTGTGCACCACAAATTCCCTTGGCATCAAGTAGTGTTGCCAAACCTCGAATGCCCTAACTAGCGCATAGAGCTCCTTGTCATACGTTGGATAACGTAGCTGGGCATCCTTGAGCTTCTCACTAAAGAACGCTATTGGCTTCTTCTCTTGCATCAAAACAACACTTATGCCGATCCCACTCGCGTCACACTTCAACTCAAACGGTTTGTCAAAGTCGGGAAGGGCTAACACGGGCGCGTTGGACAGCTTGTCCTTCAACGCTTGGAATGTGGTCTCTTGAGGTTCCCCCCACCTGAAATCAACATGTTTCTTAGTTAGGTCATTAAGTGGGGCAGCAAGAGTACTAAAATCATGAGTAAAGCGACGGTAAAAGGAAGCTAAGCCGTGAAAGGAGCGAATGTCGCTTGCTGTTTTTGGCGTAGGCCATTCCTTGATCGCTTGCACCTTCTTCTCGTCCACCTTGACTCCATCTTTGCCAATAAGAAAACCTAAAAAGTCAACCTGTTCTAAAGCAAAGGGGCACTTAGAGAGCTTAGCAAAAAGCTTCTCCTCGCGCAAGGTTAGAAATATTTCTCTAAGGTGCGCAACATGTTCATGCATAGATTTGCTATAAACTAGAATGTCATCGAAGTACACAATAACAAATTTTCCAATAAAACGCCTAAGAACATGGTTCATAAGCCTCATGAAGGTACTCGGTGCATTAGTCAATCCAAACGGCATCACTAACCATTCATACAAACCATACTTTGTTTTGAATGTCGTTTTCCATTCATCACCCTCTTTCATTCTAATTTGATGATAGCCGCTCATTAAGTCAATTTTTGAAAAAATTACACTACCACTAAGCTCATCTAACATATCATCTAAGCGAGGTATGGGGTGACGATACTTTACCGTAATTTTGTTGACAGCTCGGCAGTCAACACACATTCGCCAAGTTCTATCTTTCTTCGGCACTAGAATCACCGGAACGACGAATGGAGACAAGCTCTTTCGGACATATCCCTTGATAAGGAGCGCATCTACTTGCCTCTGAAGTTCTTTAGTCTCCTCTGGGTTGCTCCTATAGGCTGGTCTGTTTGGGATAGTCGAACCCGGCACCAAATTGATTTGTTGCTCAATGCCTCGAATTGACGGCAAACCGGGTGGCATCTCTTCAGGTGTTACATCTTGAAAATCCTACAAAAGAGCTAAGATAGAAGAAGGCACAGAAGCTAAAGGATCAAGGTTAGTAGTGCTCAAACAAAAAGATTTAAAGTGAATCAAAAGCAAAGGGCGATTCTCGCCGAAATTCTATTTTTGTAAAATAAGTGCTTTGCGCAAATCTTTTCCTTTCGCATACAAGTTAACTTTCTTTTCTGTTTTTGACCCGTACTCACTCTTTTTACGGGGGCTGTTTTCATTTGTTTCTTTTATTCCAAACCCGTGCTCACTTTTTTCACGGGGGCTGTTTTCATTACTTTTTTTGTTTACAAGTTTTTAGACCTCAAATTCGGCAAAGGACTTCTCCAACCAGAGCTGGTCTTCAAGCACTTGCGTAGGTGTCAGAGGTGCAAGTGTGTACTTCACACCTTCCTTCTCAAGCTTGTAACGATTGCTTCTCCCTTCGTAAGTGGCGTTGCGATCGAATTGCCAAGGTCGGCCGAGGAGCACATATGACGCTTGCATTGGGACTTCATCACACCATACTTCATCTTTAAATTTCCCAATAGCTAAACTCACCATCACTTGTTTAGTCACCTTAAGGCCGAGTTCATCATTCATCCATTGCAAAGTATATGGCTTTGGATGCTTAACCGTAGGTAACCCTAATTTGCGCACAAGAAGAGTACTAGCACAATTAGTACATGAGCCATTGTCAATAATAAGGGAGCATACCTTTGTACCAATGTGGCACCTAGCATGGAATAAATTCTCCCTTTGTTCCTCCTCACAAGTCTCGGCTCTTGGTTGCACACTCAAATTCCTCTGAACTACTAGGGTGACCGGATCACAAACCCTAGCTTCATGATCCGCCGTCTCTTCCTCCTCACTTTCCTCTTCCGAATCCTCCACTAACTCAACATCCTCCTCCGAATCCATCTCGCCATTGTCCCTAATGACCAGAATTCTTTTGTTGGGACATTCGGCCTGCTTATGGCCTCGGCCACTACACTTAAAATACACTATGTCTCGGGTAGGCACATGGTTAGTATTAGCAATAGGAACTTTAGGAAAAGTAGGGTTGGCCGAATTACCTTTGGTACCATAAGAAGGTTTTGATACCTTAGATGTTTCCTTGATGTCCTTATTCCCCTTGGACCATGAGGACTTGTTCCAAGTGGAATTCCAAGAACTAGGAGTGGACGGGCTAGTAAAGGCAGCCTTGACCTTGTGTTGCCTCTCTATCTTCACGGCCATGTGGAGCATCTCCTCCAAATTCCTACATTGAGTCAACTCCAAAGAGTTAGCTATCTCTCGGTTCAGTCCACTAATAAACCTAGCCATCTTAGATTCCTCATCTTCTATCACATTAACTCTAGCCATAAGAACTTCCAACTCATTGTGATAGTCATTCACGATTTTGGTCCCTTAGGTGAGCTTTTGTAAGCGCTGAAGTTGGTCCCTATGGTAGTACGGTGGGACAAACTTCCTCTTCATCACAAACTTCATATTCTCCCAAGTAGTCACGGGGCCTCACAAATCCTCATTCACTTGCTCCCACCAATGGGCGGCATAACCAGAAAATTCCACGGATGCCAATTTTATTTTCTTTTCATCCGTGTAATTGTGACAACGGAAAATGGCACTCATCTTTCTTTCCCAAGTCAGATATGCCTCGGGATCATCCTTCCCTTCGAAGGCTGGAATCTTGAGCTTGACACTCCCAAGATGGTTGTCAGCTCGTTTGCACTCCTCGCGACGAGGCTGCTCAAAGTGGCGCTCTCGCCTACCAAAGGCGTGTCTGCCGTGTCCATGCGCACCTCCTCGGCGCATTTGGAACCACCTCGGTCCTGCCATGTGAGGACCCTCCTCATACTCATTTTTAGAACCCTCTACATCATGCTCACTGAGCTGGTCATCGCTCGGAGCAGGCGCATATGCCTCTCGGTTCACTCTAGGGTTTAGATGTTGCACAAAGTGTGCCCCGGGTGCTTGTGGAACAACATCCTCACGTTCCCTAGCCTCAACCTGCTGCCTCCAAGCTTTCATATCCTGGAGTTGGGCTGCTATGTCTTGTAATGCCTTGGCTACATCATTTTCAGCCGTTGGTTCCTTCCCTAAATTTCCTGACATCCTGAAATTCACAAAGAAAAATTTGCAAGCGTAAAATTGCCTAAAACTATCACTCCCTCATGTGTTTGTCTCTCTATTAAACTCACAAAATCTCTCAAAACAAATTGTCCAGATCCTCCTCCAATCAGATCAAGATGAACCGGCTCGAAGAATTTTCAAGAAAAAGCTTCCAAAGAGACACGCAAAGAAAACTAGTGTAGAAATGAATTATGAGGTAATATACTCGAATCAATTGCAAGGATTAATCAATCAATCAAGTATATTACAGAGTAGAAGGCACAGTAGTAATGGAATCAAGAAAATAAAGCTCAAAGTAAATAGGTTGAGTCAATTTACAAACTCAAAATGCCAATGGCATGCGATTAGGTTTTATAAGCTTGTTTTGTCCACAACTTTTGATTCCCAATTCCAAATCCAATGATTCTTTTTGCTATGAGTCACAAATTAACTCTAGTATTTGATTTTGATGTTCCTCCCTTTTTTTTTGAATGGTACAGATTTCGTTTCTGGTTCTATTTTTGATGAAATTTCTTCACTTTTTTTTTTTTTTTTTTTGAAATTCAACACAACACAAAACACAAATTAACTAAGACACTTGGGGGACTTTGTTTTTTTTTTTTTTTTACAACAGTAAAGGACTTACAAATCGTTGAGGTTGATTTGCACACTAATCGCACACACAAGACACAAGACACAAGACACACTAACACACAAGCACGCAAGAGAATTGGTGTAGAAAAGGAATCAACGAATACCAATTCTAACAATGAAAACACAATAATTTAAAGGGATAGATTTATCAAGTCGGGACAGCTGAGCTCCGCTACCAACTAATGCTTTACTTAGTAGGCTAGAACGCTCTCTTTAGATCGTTGTCCAGCGACATGGATTTCGTGCGGAAATTAACTCGAAGAAAACTCGTGAAACTCCAAGGAAGGGTACCCTTGGCACTTCACGATGAATCCCTTGAGGTTCTTGTGTCAAACCGATGAATCTCCATAGCAAGGTACCCACGGCAATTCAAAGACGAATGACTCAAAAGATAGTACTTTCAAGTTTTACTTGACAAGCTAATCGAATGCACAAAACTCAATTAGATGCACGGTTCATAAAGAATGAGTGGATAAAGATCCAAAGCAATCTGCTTTCAATTATCAAAATAGTCTAGCCGAAATAATAAGATGGGCAGCTCCTTTTAAGGATGCGTCAAACCCTAATTCCAAAATGGATACTAGTTTAGTTTCTAAAAAATGAATTTAAATCAAAATGGCAACAAGCCAACTTCCATAAAGGTTCCAAAACCGTAATATGACATAAATAAATATAGAAATAAATGATAGAGGTGCAGGCGCTGCCGTTTTGGTCAAAGTGCCCAAGTGGCTTTGCTTGCGGGTCTGCCGGTCACGTTTTAAAGAAACAAGGCATTTTCCTTATTCCCTCGAGATTTCCCAATGAAACTTGGAGGAAAACTTCCTAACACATAGACGAAGTACTGGGCTGAGTCTTGTGAGAGAAAATATGCTCCGATCTTCAAAAGGCTCGGCGGTGGCTTTCACTGCCCAATGCGGTTTTGTGATTTAGGCGTTCTCCCAAATCCTTCAGGCGTTTCTCTTGATTCTTGGTCTAGACTCCTCTCTTGTATTATAAATGATCATGGCCTACTCAAAAATGGAAGAAGGGCGTTGATGGACCTAAAGGTCCGAGGTGGCCACACATGGTCCATCCGCGGGCGTAGGCGATGCGCGGATTAGGGTTACTAGGCGCGGCTGGTGCGCGCGTAGGCTGTCTCTGCCTTCAGTTCCTTATGGATGAGGCTGCTGAGCCTCACTTGTAAGGCTTGGGCCCTGGCACAGGTGATTGGGCCCGTGGGTGGCAATGAGAGGCTCGCGGTTGCGGCTGCGGCATCCTCCAAGGCTCGGGCCTTGGCGCGGGTGATTGCGCCTGTGGGCGCGGCACTAGGGATCGTATCATAAAAGACCAGTAATAGGCTATGTACCATCACTACCATACTGTCATTTTATCAAAAGATGAAGATGGATCCTCATGAGGCTTTTAATTTTACCGTATTACCGTCTTCTCAAAAGACCGGTAATACGCTATGGACCATCACTACCATACTGTCATCTTATCAAAAGATGAAGATGGATCCTGGTGAGGCTTTAGTTGACGGGACCAACCACTTGTCCCTCGTCGTTCAAAAAGAAACGACGGATCATAGCGTAATCCTTGCTTACCGTCTCCCGTTTCTTTATAGGTCTATGAGCGTATCTGTTATGATCTGCATAGAATAAATAACTCAAGCATGTTTTTTAACGTGGTTCGACCAATAATGCCTACGTCCATGGTGTTATTATTTATTCACATGTTGCAAATAACACATCCGCTCTCGGATGATACAATTTCAAATTAACAATATTCTAAGAATTATGTAAAAGAGTATCATCCTCTTCCTCAAGATGATATGCACCCTTGCCGATAAATCGCGTTACCCGGTAAGGTCCATCCCAATTGGGACTCAACTTCCTCATCTCTTGCCCCGCAGCTTACCTGTTGCGAAGAACCAGATCTCCTACTTTCAGCAACCGTTTCTTGACCCTCCGGTTGTGATATTTGGCCACCTTGCGCTTGTAATGCAGGTTCTTCATAAACGCTTGCTTACAAAGCTCGGGTAACAAATCCAGTTGTGCCCGCAATAACTCCTGATTCTGTTCTTCTTCAAAGTGCTCAACTCGCAAACTGATAGCTCCCAGCTCTACCGGAGTTACCGCCTCTGTTCCATAAGTCATGGCAAACGGTGTTTCACCGGTACTTATCTTTTTAGTCATCTGGTAGGCCCACATAACATTCGGCAATTCATCCACCCACTTTCTGCGAGCTCCTTCCAAGTTTTTCTTGATCCCACTCAAGATCGTTTGATTTGTTACCTTAGTCTGCGGATGCGCTACTGATGTGAACCGCTGCTCAATAGCCATTGATCGGCATTTTTCTTGAAAGTATCTACTCTTGAACTGCGTTCCATTGTCGCTGATCAAGATCCGGGGAATGCCAAACCGGTAGATGATTTGTGTTAGAAAGAAACGCCATGCCATTTCTGCTGAAATTTTTGCCAGGGGCCTTGCCTCTGCCCATTTTGTAAAATAATCCACAACAACAATTACAAACTCAAATTAAGAATGAGCCCTAGGAAATGGTCCCAGAATATCAATTCCCCATTGAGCAAATGGGCAAGGACTGATCAATGCAGCTATGTCTGCTGCCGGTTGTCGTGGAATTCTTGCAAGTTCCTAGCATTTTTTACACGTCCGCACAAATTGATCACAATCTCTCCTGATTGTGGGCCAATAAAACCCTAGACGAAGAACCTGTAGTGCCATAGTTCCACCAGACACATGCATTCCACAAACCCCTTCGTGGATCTCGCGAAGTACATACTGGCCTTCTGCCTCAGAAATACACTTAGCGGCAGGATGAGAAAAACAATGACGAATGAGTTCCCCATCGTACATAGAGCACCTATCTGCCTGCCTAAGAATTTTCATTTTCTCCTTTGGATCACCCGATAACGTTCCGTGATTGAAATAATTTATGACTGGTACCCTCCAATCATCTTCGCCTTCTGCAATACATAGAGATAGTTGTTCTTCCATAAATGAAAGTGTCACGATTTCTTCTACCGTAACATCCTTGGGCATAACTACAGTTGGGTCAGCTGCTAGCTTGGCAATCTCATCTACCTCTGAATTCTCTTCACGAGAAACCGGCTCAATATCCACTCGTATTCCCATCTCCTTTACGTCTGCCAATTCTTTCTGTACCTTCTCTAAATATCTAATCATTATGGGATTCTTGGCCTGAGACGCACCATTAACCTGATCAACTATCAGCTTAGAATCCCCATGAATATTCAAACGGAGATCACTCATATCCCCGTGCTCATGAATCCCCTTGGTACTCAACTCTTTCCCTATACGAAGTCCCATTAACAATGCCTCGTACTCAGCTGCATTGTTAGTCAACGGTTGCAGGATCCACAACGCGTACCTCATCTTGATTTCGTCTAGACCGAAGATGATGATACCGGCACCTGCGGACTCTTGATTCTTTGCTTCATCCACGTGGATCACCCATGTATCTCCGTATCTTTCTGGATGTGGCAAAGAGTCATTTTCACTCATGCCTCCTTCAGCTAAAGGTGGATCCGGGAATGTGCATTCAGCCACAAAATCAGCTAAAGCCTGCGCTTTGATGGAGGGGCGTGACTGGTATCGCAGCCCATACTATATCAACTCGATGGCCCAAATGACCATCCTACCTGATGTCTCCAATTTCTTGAATATCCGATTTAATGGTTGATTCGTTAATACAATGACCAGGTATGCTTAAAAATACGGCCACTTTCTCAATGCGGCCATATCTGAGTTTAGCATCTTTTAAGATTCGACTCACGAAACAAACGGGCCTGTGGATACCGTCGTCATCTCGCACTAGCGCCGCGCTAACCACCTCCTTTGGTAATGTCAGCAGCAAGTCTGAAGCCAGGTACTCCTTTAAGTCAAAAAAGGCTTTCTCACATTCTTCCATCCAACCAAATGGAGCCTTCTTTCTGATGAGCTTGAAGAAAGGTAAACATCTCTCTCCTTGCTTATAGATGAAACTGCTTAGCGCGATGATCCTACTGGTAAGTCTCTGCACCTCTTTCATATTACGAGGTGATATCATGTCATTTATTGCACGAAGTTTTAAAGGGTTTGGCTGAATCCCCTTCTGACTTACGATATACCTCAGAAACTTTCCCGTTTGGAATGCAAACATGTATTTTTTGGGATTTACTTTCATCCCATATCGGCCCATGACCTCAAATGCTTCCTGTAAATCAGCCAAGTGTGTCTCAAAACTCTTGCTCTTGATTAGCATGTCATCGACATACACTTCCATGTTCCGACCTATCTGAGCCTCAAAAATCTTATTGGCCGTTCTCTGGAATGTAACTCCTGCATTCTTCAGTCCAAATGGCATTGCCTTGTAGCAATAAGTTACTTTCGGGGTTATGAAAGCTATTTTTTCTTCATCTTCCACTGTCATGGGAATCTGATGGTAACTGGAATTGGCATCCAGTGAGCTCAAATATTCATACCCTGCTATCTGGTCCACTAATTGTTTAATCCGAGGAAGCGGATAACAATCTTTAGGGCAAGCTTCATTCAAATCCGTGAAGTCGATGCACATTCTCCATTCCCCGTTAGGCTTGGGAACAACTACCGGGTTGGCTAACCATGGTGGATACTACACTTCTCTTATGAAACCAGCTTTGATCAGCTTGGCTACTTCCCTCTCAATCGCATCTGCTTTCTCCTTTGAAAATGAACGCCGCTTCTGTTGCACTAGTTTATACGCAAGATCCACATTCAACCGGTGCTCTGCCGTTTCCCTAGGGATTCTGGGCATATCTAATGATGTCCAAGCAAAATTACCAGTGCACCTTTCCAGTAACTGCACCAGCTGAACCCCCTCTGTAGGGGTTAATTTCTCACTGACCAAAAAATTTGCTCCCTCAATTCCCTCGACCGGAACCGGTACCATTTTCTCTAATGGTTGCGTTCGTCTTTCATCTGGTTGCTCAAATGGGTCAGAAGCTACACAGACGTAACGGTCACTGGCTCCACTTTTCATGACAAGGTAGTATTCTGCTGCTAACTTCTGATCTCCCCTGACGGTAACAACCCCATCCCATGAAGGATATTTCAACCTCAAATGTCTTTGAGAGATGACTGCTCCAAAGGCATTTAAAAATGGACGGCCTAAGATACCGTTATATGGTAGATTGAGATCCACTACCATAAATAACTGCTCAATCGTTCTCATCCCACTGTCCTCCAAAAAGAACATGGAAAAGAATGTCACTCCCATTACTGGAATGGGAACTCCATCCACGCTAATGATGGGTTTTGGGCACGGGATTAGCTCCGTCTCAAGGCGATTCATCATTTTATATGCCTGATATGATAGTAGATTAACGGCACTACCGTTATCTACCAACGTTCTGGCTATCCGGTAACCACCAACAACCGTTGTTGTGACCATTGTGTCGTTCTGAGGATATACGACTCCTATCTCATCTTCCTTAGAAAAGGAAATGACCATACGATCCAAGACGTCGAATCCCCTCCCTTTTCTCAAATGTTCCTTTCTTTTCCTCTTCTCCCCAACTGAGGAATCACCCTCATTCTCTATCAAGGCACTGGAGGATCCTTCCAAATTTTCTGTTCCTCCTACTATCAAAGAAATCAATGGAAAATCTCCCATGTGTGCCGTCGCTATCTCCTTTGCTTTGTCTTTTCGCCTGTCGTTAACGGGAATTTCCGTGGGACCCCTATTCGTCGTTTCCTCCCGACTTGTTTCACGCTGCGTGTCCGCATCCTACCGACGATCGTGGGTTGCCAGCTCCCCCAAGTGTCCTTCCTCGATTAATCGTTCGATTGCAAATTTCAACAGTTTGCATCTTTCCGTATCATGACCGTTAGCCTTATGAAAACGGCAATAGTGATCTTTCCTTTCACCCAGATTCATTCCTGGCCTATAAATCGGGTACTTGATCGGCAGTCCCTTTCGTTCAATGATGGCTAATATCTCGACCTTGGGCAATAAGAACGGACTAGATCCCCGGTTCGTTACACGTTCGGTTTTGCTTCTGGTTTTCTTCAAAGAGTATTCTCTCCGACTCTTCTCCTCACTCTTCTTTATCAGAGGTGACGCTGTCTGTTTCTTCCTTTGATAATCGGCCTCCTCCATCCTAGCATAGTTATATGCTCGGCTGCGCAAAAGATCTAAGGTTGATGGCGGGTCAACCAACAATGTGTCTTCTAACTTATCATAACTACAGTTCCGTTTCATTGCCTCCATAGCAATCTCTACCGTTACATCAGTCATGACGGCTATCTCCAGATTAAACCGCTCCAAGTAAGCTTTGAGCGATTCCCCAGACTTTCTCCTAATGTCAAATAAATCTGCAGAGGATTTTTTGAGGAAAATGGAGGTGCTAAATCTGCTACGAAAGTGTTCCTCCATGTCGGTGAAACCATTTATGGAGCCTGCCGGTAATCCTTCAAACCACTTCCTTGCAGCTCCAGTGAGCGTGAGGACAAAAAGCTGGCAGAGAGCTTCATCTCGTCGTGTTTGAATCTTTACAAAGTCTTTTACTCTGTTAAGGTGGGGCACCGGATCCTTGGTTCTATCATACTGCTCAGTAGGTAATTTAATCCTCCGACTGACCTGGTACCGGCGAACCCGGTAGCTCAAAGGATGACTTGGGTCATCATCCCGTTCTCTCGGATGTTCTAAGGAAGCTGGGGAAGAGTCTCTTCGTGGCTTCCTCCTATGACCGTTAGATCGATTTTTCACTGATCGATGCTCTGTTGGAGACCTGTCTCGACTTCGCCTGCCTTCTGACCCTCTTCCTCTCCTATGAGACCGGCATCGGGTAGGACTACACCTTTCTCTCTGATCGCTTTCCCTATTAGAGTTCTCAATGTATCCTTCTTCATTCCTTGGTGGGACCACTATTGAGGGCAGTCTTTGAGGAATAGGTTGACTCCTGCCTATTTCAGGGTTAAATGGCAGTGGAGGAATTGGAGTTGTTACCTGATGTAACGGTTGAGAGGCAGCCAGGGCCGCTATAGAAATTGGCAACGTATAAGGATATACCATTGTCTGACCAGCCATGTTTGATAATAGCCGCATCATCTCATCCATCCTGTGGTGTAGTACAATGACAGATTCTGTTGTTGGCGGTAATGGCGTTGCTGACGGGCTGGGTCCAGCAAATGAGGCGATGGGCACCGTTGCACTATTCCTCGGAGTTCGGAGAAAATCCAAATGTCAAAAAAGTTGATTAGTTCCTGTGTTCATTGGAGTCATCAATGAAGACAGTGGCGGGATTTCAGGATTCGAAACCACAGGCACATTGGTAGAGGCGGCAACTTGCGGTTCAGAATTCATCTCCAGCAATTACAAAGAGTCTAAAGAAAGATAATGAGTTTGGATCCTTAAGGAAGTCTCACTTAACAAATCCAAAGCCTCTCAATGAAAGCACCAAATGATATTACTCCCTCTGCGTTTTTATAATAGACGCGCAGAGGGTAAAACCCATTGTTGGGTTTTATTTGACGCCTCGGGCGTCGTGCCCTTTTTTTCATTTTTTAATATTATTTTATGACACGGGTCCCACTTGCAACGTAATTTTTTAATATTTTAATATTATTTTCTGACGCGGGTCCCATTTGTATAGTAAATTTTTAATATTTTAATATTATTTCTGACACGGGGCCCACCACTACAGTAAATTTTTAACTTTTTAAATATTATTTTCTGACGCGGGTCCCACTTTTCTTAATTTTTCCAAAAAGTGGGCCCGCGTCTAATATAAGAAAACGGAGGGAGTATATGAGTAGGGGTAGGCCCTTTTGAGTAGTTACACCTGCTGCATACCCTTCAAGTTGACTCTGTGTAACCTGCAATGCGCCGGAGGAAGTCTCCGACGTAGATTCTCCGACGATCAAGTCAGTATGCGAATAGCAAGAATGCAAGGATAATAACAGCTACTGTGCGTGAACGTGTCTTTTACCTTCCCTTATCCTTCTATTTATATACCATCCTGACGACCGTTATACAAGCATTGAATTAAGACAATCAATGTCTTAATAGAGCCATTAACACAGTCTGATACTCTCTTACCGTTACTACGCCCATCTCACAGATCCGGGTTGTCTCCGGTAAGTGCCAGCTCACCACCCGTTTCCTAATCGATCACGGGTGCATGTACTAACAGATAAACTCACATATCTTGCCAACGTGGCCACACAACCAGTCAACCCCAGTTCAAAGGACCTTACTACCCTTGTGATTTCATCATGATGCGCCACAAATTTTGTTGTACCTTACAACAAGAACTTAAAGTCGTGATCCCTTAGGCCTCTTTCGCTAGGACGTTAAAAATGAGGTTAATTTCTACTATTATAGGTGTAACTGTTAGGCATACACAACGCAATAGAAACAATATACATTAATAAGTAAGATATATATATATATATATATATATATAATTAAAGTTTTGTTGCAAGAGTAATTTTTAAAAAGATTTTAAAATAAATTCCCAAATGATATTTAAAAGAGACTGATAACTAATTTAATTAAAATGAAATGATTATTTTTTTTGTTAATATAACTCAGCTATATATACAAAACAAGTAAAAGATGAACATAAAGTAAAATATCTACTTAAGTCATGTGGTAGGATCAATTTCAGTATTAACATCGCTAGAGTATAAATGACTATAATTTAAAATGTCATAACATTAAAACGTGGAATATGATGAGTTAGAACGTAAAAAACTCAATTAAAATTTAAAATGCAAATAAAAATAACAATCGAAGAAATAGAAAATCATAAAAAAACAATATTGCTAAAGCCATGACGCAAGAACAATTTCTTTTTCTTTTTTAAATGAAGAGTCATACTAATGGTTAAATATATTTAAAGGGTTAGATAACTTCTTTTTTATAATTGAGGTAATGAAATACTTTGAATATAGTATAATTATGTGTACAAATAATAGATAAAAGAGAAAGGAGAAAGTGAAAAATTGAAGAAATAGAAAAAAAAGTAAGTGATAAGATTCAGACTGTTGGCGAAGGGTAGAAGGGGAGAATGACTCCTCGGATTCCACGCCCGCGGTTGTCCGATGTACCTGCAAGGCGCCGGGAGGGGGTCCCGGCGTAAACACTCCGATGCTTAAGTTAGTATGAGTGGTCAAAGTAGCAGAGCTTTTGCTAGCTATATCAGGCTTACCTTCTTCCTTGATTATGGGGGTATTTATAGGCGAAGAGTGGAGTGTTTTCTGGGGGCTCGGCCGTGAAGGGCGCTAACGGTCCTGTCAGGCGGTTGGCATTCCCGTCAACGGTGTGCTATCGTTGCGTCAGGTGTGTATATGGGGGTAGGCGTCACCTAGGCAAGGTAATGCCTTCCTTCCTCTAGGAAAGACAAGCTCAGCTTGGGACGGGATAACGCCTGGTCATGACAAAGTGACCTCGTGGGACCCCCCCCCCGGTTGATGTCGACCATCCCAGCGCTGATCGCTCGATAAAAGGCGAAGGCCTCGAGGTTGTCCGTCCTATAGGTATAACAGCGTTTTGTCCCTAACGCGGGGTGCAAAGACAAAAATACCTCGGGCGTTAGGTCTATTCTTATCATAAGCCCAACTGAAAATGAGCCCAAGTGTTCACCAAGGGCTACCGCTTCATCTCAAGCCTCGATGTCGCCTGTCGGTCTTTGAGATAACGGGGTGGTTTATTTCCCGAGGGGCTCTCTTTCTCAATCTGTTACTTTTCTAAACCTATAAATTAGTTCTTCCACCGCATCAATTTTTCACATCTTCTCGCACTCCTCTCAGCACTTTTATCATGGACAATCTTACTAAGAACTTCTTGTTCTCCAAATCTCATACTCTGAGGAATCTTAATGATAGTGACGTCAGCTTTCTGGAGAACATGCTGACCAAGATCTTTGAGGATATTCTGGAGCTCCAGGGGATGATGACTCCTCTGCAGTCCAGGTTGGGTGCGATTTCTCTGGAGGATTTTAGCCCTCTGGAGAGCATGGCAAAGTTGGCTACTGTTGTCTCCCGCATCGAGGTGGTGATCACCACGCTGCGACAGAGGAAGGACCTATTGGGATGCTGCTTGAAGGGTATGAGGATTTCTTCCTATGAGCTGACCTCCGTGATTGATGCCCTGAGAGAGATTCCTACTCTGCTAGAGGATGACGATGCTGGGTCTCACGCCTGACTGCTGACCGCCGCCCCTTTGTTTTTATATTTTCTGTGTACGCACCTAGGTGCTTAGGCCGCTAAGGCCATGAATGAATAAAATGTTGCTTTAGTTTATTTCGCCATCTTCCATTTTCCATGTCTTGTTGCTTGTTGTGCCAGTTGGGAGCAGTTGCTGCAAGCCCAACCGAAAATGAGTCTTTCTTAGGATGTAGTGTTGTAGTGATCGTATTCTGGAAATCGGCCATAAATGCCTTGCTCAACCGTTCTCTGCGCTGCCTTTCCAGTGGTAGGTGGTTGGGCGATTTTTTGGTGCCTTTTGATTGGTGCATTTTTCGATCGGGCGTACCTGTGCCAGATCGGATTCTGCAATTATGGTTGCTCTTTTTCAGGCGTATTAATTGCTTCCCAGGGGCACGCGAAGAGACCAGAGTATCTCTTTGCTATGGCTTATTTGAAGAAGTTTCTTTCCTTTTTTCTGTTCATTTTCTTCTTCTTATTTCTCTACCTCAATTGTTTGTGAATCAATGGCAGATTCCTATTTCCTTAATACTGTGGCGCGTGACTCCCGGCCGATTCCTCCAACTTCACCGGATTCAGATCATCCTCCTCCGTCGCCCCCATGGAGGCCGCCATTCCCCGGAAGGGCCGCAAAAGGCCGAGGAAGAAGACCTCCAAGGCGCCTGACACGTCCTTTGACTCTCCTGCCTCTTTTGTTCGAAAGAGCAACAAGCGATTTTTTTCTTGCGACCGTTCACCGGAGAAGGTTCTTTCTGGCCGGGTTGGTGCTGAAACGGTGGCATCAGCTATTGAGGAGAAATCAGGCTCGTCAAGGCTAGACCGGGAGAAGAGAGTGGATGAGCCCCTCCTTCCTGCCACCGGGGGGCTACCGCTCTCGAACGATGATGAGGTTTACTATTATGATATGTACTGGCCTGATGAAGATTAGTACTCAGGCGCTAGGTGTAGTGTAGATGTCGTATGGCTTCTGATGAATAAAATGATATCTCTTGTTTTCCTTCTTTTGTCGTTGCCTTTTCATCAGCCTTTTAATTTTGTTGATATCTAACGCGAAAGGTTAGCTTTGTCGCGGCAACCGCTCCATGACCATTTGACTTAGTCAAAATTAACCGGTACTTGGGAAGTTGTGGCGAATAACTGCTTGCTTTATTTTTAAATCCTTTAATGTAACTCTACGTGGCTAACTTCCTTTACACGCGTCTTGGCTCAATTGGCAGTTCAATTAATGCGGTGGCATTTGGCCTTTTAAGAAGGAACCATTTTCTCTTTCTAACCCTTTTTGCCCTTGTTTCAGATTTTCTCTCTTGTCTTCTCTTTATTTCTTCTGGAAGAACTTCTTGCTCGTCCACCGCCCTCCGCCGGCTCGCCTGTGAATCTTTTCCTTTCAAGGTACCGCTTTATCCTTTCAGATCTTCTGTTCACTGGTTTATTATGGTTAGAAGTAAGCCCAGTCGGATTCTATGGAAATCGATGGATCCAGAGATCGCACGAATGCCCAGTATTTTCACATGTGAGATGGTTTTAAAAGCCGAATTAGAGGAGCATGGTATTACCTTTCCCCCTGGACATGAGCCTTTGATTCCTGAAGATACCATGCGGCTCCATGATCCGGCGTGGGGACATTGTAGGCTAGTTTATTTTTAAATGTTTCTTTATGGCTTTCGTTTCCCAGTTCATGATTCAATACTAGCGCTGCTATGGGAGTAGAAGCTTAATCCTGCCTAGATAATCCCTTCTTCTTAGTGTGGGGTTTATACCTTTCTTCGCGCTTGCGAATTGAAGAACATTTTTGCCCCATCTCTCAATTTATTTCTTAAATTCTTTAGCATGACCTGCCATGATTTTTTAATCAATATCACTCCGCGATGGGATGAAGCGTTCGTGCAGTCGTTCTGGCAGCGGTTTCATGGCTTTGAGGGGGCGGTTGCTGACTGGAAGAGCAGTTTCTTTGTCCTTGAGCTACCGTCCCATTTATGGCGCATAAATTTTAATCAACAGCTTATATGCCCCCTCTGGGCGAATCCAGCAGTGCTGTCCCAGAACTGAGTTGGAGTAGGCTAACGCCTTGTTAGATATAAATACGTCTTTCCGTATCCGAGAATTCACCTCGTACAGGTTTCTCAAAGAGTGCATTATAAGTGAGTTCGCCTCTTTTCATACTTTTTCTTGACTTATTCGTTATTCTGACGCCTTCTTTTAATAGGAGACGTTGACGATCAGTCCTCTGGAGGGGTTAACGCTCCTTTGAATGTGATGCCGCTCCGAACTATACCGGCCTCTCCTCCTACTGAGAGCTCCAGCCATCAGGTTATTCCGCCTAAAAGGGGACGGACTAAGACACTCGTTAGGGGAGGGCGAGGGCGCGGCGCCTCTGCCCGAGCTTCTCATTTTATTGATAACTGGCTACTGCTACGACGTGGGGGAATAACTCTGAGCCGGTCTGCGACTAGGATAATTGAGAGCGACAGCAGCGGTGATAGCGATAGCGAGGATATGGATATCAAACCAAACCTCTGCCATGCTACGTCGCTTAAACGAAAAAAAATTGAGGGTGGAGATAAATGAGCGGGCTACCGGGGCTTTCTCCAATAATGCTACCGCAACGGCTGCTGCGATGCCTAACGTTTCTTCTGTGGCAGGCACTTCTCGAACCATGAAAATCACTGAAGTGCCAACAATCGTCCTTCCTTCTGCTGGTGAAGTCCCGTTAGTGGCAGATCCTCTTACGCCAGCTAACGCTCCTGATTCTCCAATTTCTCACTGTATTCCGGATGTGGTGGCGACTCCTCCCATGAATTTGGCTTCTGAGCTACCAGCCAAGGCTCTTTCGCGTTTGTTTTTTACCTCTATTTCGGATGTGAACGCTGGAGATTGTCCTCCGACTCCCATGATCAATCTGTCTCCCGAAGGCCCTAACGAGGCTCCCTGCTACCGTATGAATTTGTCAGGGTTTTGCATTGACGGTCTTCGTGCTGCCGGGGTGGCTAATCCCTTCTCTAGAGACAAATTCTTGGCACCCTTGATAGGGCAAATGATGAGCTCTTCTAAAGAGAGAGAGGTTTCTTCAACTTTCTCCGAGGGCCCGCTATAGGCATGTCATGAATGATTCTCTGGATGCCTTCTGCCATATAGGCTATCTGGTCGAGGCTTACGACAACGAATTGTGAAATTTTGCTAGTGCGATGTGCGCTCAAAAGGTGCAACTTGACCGGGCGGTAGACCAATCGAGGCTGCTCTCGTGTCTTCAAGACGAGTCACAAAAGGAGCTGAATATAGAGAGGTCTAAAGGAAAAGCTATGGTCGATGTTCTGGAAGCAGAGTTGGCGATAGAAAAGAAGAAAATCCTTCTTCTTCGCGAGGAGGTGTTGGCCCAAAACGAGGAGTTAGCCAGGGTTCCGCTGAAGATGGAATGGTGGAAAAAGAAGGTCTCGGAGGCTTTTACTTCTGGGTTCGCAACCTATTACAAAAGTGATTCCTTTGATCCGGCCAAGATTGCCAATTATGTTTCTACCATAATGGATGGAGTTGATAGGAATAGAGATGGCTCATCTGCCTTAAAGCAAGAAAGGCTTAGTGATGGCGTTGCACGACGAACTCCCCTACCGGGTGACTCGAGTGTTGCGAAGGATTCCTAGATCTCCTCCCTCACTTGTTATTTCATTCTCATTTGAATTTCTTTTATTCTTCAAGCTATCGCACCATAAAGTCATTTGGCCTTTGCTTTCTCTGTAATAATGCTAACGCTGCCAGGCCCTTGTCACTTCTTTCTTAAGCGTTGGGTTTTAGTGTATTATTGATGCCGCTTATGCTTTGTTAGCGCCTTTATCCTGACGCATCGTTTCTTAAGACCATGAGTCCGAGCTGGTGCTACTTTTCAGAGCATTAAATGCTGCGAGTCCCCTAATTAATACGATCAGAAAGCAATGATGAAGGGAGACGCGTGTCTTTCTCATGGTGAGATGTTTGAACAGGCGTCTTCTAGGGAGCAGCGAGGACTGAAGCGTCTTCCCCTTTTTTTCAAAAGTTACGTCTTTCGTGCGTGTCGCGTCCTTCCCACACGCTATTTTGCCACATGTCAGCTGAACACTGGTCGCGTCTTTCGACCCATTTAGGGTTATATATAATGTTTTCCTCGCCTCCTCTTTTCTTTTTTATCTCTTTCCTGACTCATCGCATTTTTCTGGAAACTAACTCGCTGCTCCTTCTTCTTCGTTTTGGGGTCCTTGGTGTTTCTTTTATGAAGTTACACACATCATTTCTCTCTTTTGCTCCCTTCTTTTTATTAGTTATGGTGAAAACTCTCTCTAAAAAATCCGTTGTTGAGAAAAGACCCATTGTTGAGGGAGAAGATTCTAAAAAATCTGTTGGGGAAGAGAAGATTGATAATACCCCTACTTCTCTCTATAGCTTATCCTTAGTTCATCGTAGATTAGCTGCGCTCAACGTTCAACTCCCTGGAGGCTATACCACTAAAGTTGCTTCTGATCCGCTCCGCCTTAATAGTGAAATGCCTGATAATAGTAGGGTGTTATATGCCAAATTGTTCGATCATGGGTTCCGGCTTCCCCTTGATTCCTTTATGAAACTGTTGCTGGCCGATTCTGACTTGAACCCGGCCCAACTGAGCCGTAACGCAGTTTGCGTTGTTAGTGCTTTTGCGTCACTGTGCCGGTTCAAGGAGATTGAGTCTCCTACGTTAGCATTATTTCACAATATTTTTCAGTTGTATTCTCGTAAAGGGGTGATATCGATATCGCCCCGTTATGACGACGAGTCACTGAAGCCCTTCACTTGGAAACTCATGGGTCTGGAGTCTTCCATTCCTGGGTGGAAAGAAGGATTCTTTATTGTTGACCTATCGAAACCCTTGTGGAGGACCGACTTTAATCAGGAGATTAAAGATGGGGCTTGGGGTAGCAGGAAACCGCTTTCCGAACCGGAGGCTGGTTGGTTGCAAACTTTACTCCAACTGAACTTTAACGTTGACACCCGTAAAGTGGCTAACGGGGAGGATGTTGAGAAATATAAAATGGGTGAGTGTTTATTCTTCTTTCTTTGCGTTGCTGGGTAGTACTAGCACTGACATCTTTCCATAAATATGCAGCGGTTCCGCCCGATTGGGAGCCTGAATATATCTGGAGGAAGAAGAGAAGAGAGCAGAAAAGAAGAGAGCAGGTTACCGCTGCTGCTGAAGGGGGAACTGTCGCTGAGGGAGGATCTACCGCTGTTACTTTAGTCACCCCCCCCCTTCTCAAAGGGTTGCTGTTACCGTTGATACTGTTCAAGCATCCTCTTCGCGACCTCGCGTCGCCAAGAAGAAAAGAAGTAGGAAAGCGAGTGATACTCATCTCGCTCCCTCCCAAGCTACCGCTTCTTCGGAAGTGATTGTCGACACAGTTCCTCAAGGGATCCCCTTGATCTCCCCGTCTGCTCAGGTATTTTTATCCATTACTCCTACCGCTTTCTTTTGCTCCTTACGGTTTTCTTATGGTGCTTTGCTTCTTCTAGGGAATTGTCACCGTGTCTACCCATTCTCTTCCTGACGAAGACATGTCCTTCGCCGATAACCTTGCGAACCGTCAAAAAAGGACTCATTATAGTCTCTAGAATAGCCAGTCATCGTCTGGCATTAACCCTCCTCTAACAACTTCTGCGGAAGGTGGTGCACCTCTCGAGCAATCTCAAGGTGCTAACCCTAATGGGCATTTTCACACCTTTATTGATTCTCCGCTTCACTCTTCATCTACCGCTGTGGGGTTTCAACCAGATATGTCGGGTCCTGACTTTTCGGTGCTTGCTGGGGTGGGTCTTTGGACATGGGAGGCTCTGCTAATCAACCTCCTTCTCCTCCTGTCCTATTTTTTGTTCCTACGCCTCCACCTCCCGCTGAGAGGGGTAATACTGCTTCTGCTTTGATGATTGGCGTCAGCCCTTATCTTCCTCCCAATCTGGCCATCCATCAGGTTAACTTGAGGGGTTTTAGAGAAGAAACCTTTCAGGTTTCAGAGACCGATGGGAATGATGCTGCCTTTGCGTCTACCTCTCAGCTGATAGCTCAAATAATGTCGCATCACAGGGAGAGATGCATTTTTTGGCTAGAAGCCGCCAAGAACGTATAAATTTCCTTTGCTCTCGGATGTTTTCTTCCTTCTGCCATCTCCATTACTTGGATGAGGGTGACGCCAGGGTAGAGGCAGACGAGCGAAGGGAGATAGACAGGCTAACAAATGAGCATCAGGGGCTGCTTGATGTTGCGACTGTTGCCCGACATGAGGCAGAAAATGCTAAGTGAGAAGTTGAGGTTGCTAAGCGAGAGGCGGAGATCGCTAGGCATGCCCTGGAGAAAGAAAAAGAGAAGGGTACTGCTTTGTCCGTACGGCTCTCTAAGGGAGAGGCCCAACTAAAGGTGGAGAGGCGCAGGAACACCGAGCTGTCCCTGAGGTTGCTCTTTCTGCTGAAAAATATCGTTGGTATATGAAGGAGGGGGGCATGATCATGTCAGATGGTTTTATGGAGATTCATGGGATAGACGCTCTTCGAGTCAAAGATCTTGGTGCCTATTTTGATAGAAGGTCCTTGCTCGTAACTGATGATGATTTCCACAGGAGTCGGGCTGCTGGGCAGGGTGGTGGTAGTGCGTCAGCTGCTCCATAGGCACTGCGCTTTACTTTTTTGGTTTTTTGATATTAACATGCCTCTGTCCATCCTTGCGGGACGTTTTGTAATATTGACAGTATCGGTTTTCCCTTAGAGTGTTGCTTTTTGCCTGGAATTTCTTTGCTAGTTTTGTTTTGCGATGTTGCTGTCACAATATAGTTAGCAAACGTTATTACTAAAATCGCAATGATGTAATCATCATACCTTATGCGGTTGACTAACCGCAGCGTTAGCGTATGCTTTTATTGTGACGTCTTGCCTGTGAATTGTTAAGGCATTTCTGTCTCTAGAGACATAGTGTTTCTCTGGTGGCCACGATAACTTGGCTTTTGAGATGGTCTTCTCCTCAGTATCTTCCTTCGGGCGTTTCTCTGTTTGAGAATCGCGAAGTTATTTCCACATGTCTCATGGCCAACGTTGCCCTATCATCTCTTTGGTGATGTCTCAGAGGATGAATCAGTATCATCTCTGCTCGTGTTGTATACAGATTGATACCGCCCTTTGTTATTAGGGGGATCACTTAGCCTTGCTAGGTCTGGCTTTGTTGTGATGTCGTTGTTGTGATAGAGACATCTCTCCAGCTCAACTTCACCGGGTATCAACCGCTCGGTTACTAGCTGGGATATCTCTCTTTATTTCAAATGTCATCGATCGGCTTGGGGCATGCCTCGTCTTAGTGAGCCGTCTGATCAGGACCGGTCATCACAAGGATAGGATTTTCACTCCCAAGCGTTGAAACCTCGTGTCTCTGAGGCGTGCCTCGTCTTAGTGGTCCGTCTGTATGAGCACGGTTGCCACAAGGATAGGATTTTCACTTCCAGGATGGAGTTGCTATCTCCTTGGGGCGTGCCTCGTCTTAATGGTCCGTCTTTGTGAGCACGATCACCACAAGGATAGGATTTTCACTCCCAAGGATGCCGGGACGTGCCTCGTCTTAATGGGTCGTCTTTGTTAGCATGGTTGCCACAAGGATAGGATTTTCACTCCCGGGGGGCATTGGGGCATGCCTCGTCTTAATGGGTCGTCTGTGTTAGCACGGTTGCCACAAGGATAGGATTTTCACTCCCAACGCTAAGTTTATACAGGGCGTGCCTCGTCTTAGTGAGTTGTCTGATCAGGACCAGCTATCACAAGGATAGGATTTTCACTCCTGGCATTCTTCATTATCTGCATGTTACCAGTCACGAAATGCACAAGGAATGCTTTGATTCATTCGTTAGAGCAATGTTAACATTATCAACTGAAAGAGATCAATTTCTAGCATGATATAGCTTCAAACGAGCTATATTCCAAGAGTTTTGTAAGGGAGTACCGTCGAGTGTTTCCAAATGGTACGCTCCTTTCCCGACAACACGGGTGATGCGATATGGTCCGTCCCAGTTTGGGCTGAGCTTCCCCATGCGTTGTCCTGCCACTCATTTGTCCCTGAGCACTAAATATCCCATTTTGAGCAGTCGTTCTCTGACTTGCCTGTTATGGTATTGTGCCATTTTTCTTTTGTAATGTAGGGTTTTCAGGAGAGTCTCCCCATGTACCTCTAGTAGTGCGTCAAGGTTAGCGTGTAACCTTTCCTCGTTCGTTTCTTCTTTAAAATAAGCTACTCGGAGGCTTAGAGTGCCAATTTCTACTAGCGTGACAGCCTCTGTGCCGAAGGCTAATGCGAAAGGAGTTTCTCCTGTGCTAGCTTTGACGGTCACGCGGTAGGCTCACAATACGTATGGCAGTTCGTCTGGCCATTTCTTTTTAGAACCTTCGAGGTTTCTTTTGATGCCACTAAGAATGCTGCGATTGGTCACTTCTGCTTGGCCATTAGTTTGGGACAGAAGAGAATCTTTGTTCGATCTGAAATTCTGCGCACTGATCTCTAAAAAATTGGCTCGTGAATTGTGTTCCATTATCGCTGACCAATATGCGAGGTATCCCAAATCGCATAATGACTTGATACTTAAAGAAACGCTAGATTTTTTCAGTAGTGATGTTAGCTAATGCTTCCGCTTCTGCCCATTTCGTGAAATAATCCACCGCTACAACCACAAATTTTAGTTGAGATCTAGCCTTTGGAAACAGACCCAAAATGTCGATTCCCCATTTGGCAAACGGGCATGGAGCGACTATTTCTGAAATTTACGCGGCAGGCTTTCGAGGAATCTTGGCGTATTCCTGACACTTCTAACAAGTCCTCACAAAGTTGTGACAATCTCTTCGAATGGTGGGCCAATAGAACCCCGACCGAAAGGCTTGTGCTGCCAAAGTGTCCCCCGCTACATGCATACCGTATATTCCTTCATGGATTTCTCGTAAGGTGTTGAGGCCTTCCTGCTCCGTTATGCACTTTGCAGTTGGGTGGGAGAAGCATCTCCGAATCAGCTCCCCATTGTAATATGTGCACCGTGCCACTTGTTTCAAAACTTTTTTCTTTCCAATGTTATCCGCTGGTAACTCATCATGTTTCAGGTATTTTATTATAGGAATTCTCCAGTCATTCTCCACTTCATCCACGCAAAGCGATAGTTGTTCTTCTATAAAATAAGGCGCAGGTATTTTGCCATAGTATACATCTTTAGGTATGGAAGCTTCCGAGTTGGCTGCCATTTTAGCAAGATTGTCAGCCTCAGCGTTATCTTCTCGAGGGATATGCTCAAAGCTGACTTGAGTGCCTTTTTTCCGCAGCTCCGTTAGCTCACGCTTCACTTTTGCGAGATATTGGATCATGATAGGCTCTCTTGCTTGGGAATTTCCCAAGACTTGATCTATTATCAGTTTAGAATCTCCGCGTATCTACAGTCGTAGATCGCGCGCCATCCCTGTGGCGTGTGCGGCTTCGACGAAAAAACTGTTGCCAATCCTGAGTCCTGCTAGCAACGCTTCATACTCAGCCGCGTTATTAGACAGTGGCTACAGAATTCTGATGGCGTACCGTATCTGCATGTCATTTGGTCCAGTCATGACAATTTCTGCGCCCGCTAACTCTTGGTTTTTGGCTCCGTCTACATGGATGATCCATGGGTCAGTGTATGTTTCTAGAGACGGGAGGTCTGAGTCTTCCACCTCCCCTTCCGGTGGGTCCACCGGTGTTTCTTGTGTAAATGTACATTCTGCTATGAAGTCTGCTAACGCTTGGGCTTTGATGGACGGTTTGGCCTTGTATTGCAACCCGTATTGTTCGAGTTCGATTGCCCAAATCAACATTCTTCCTAAGGACTCGGGCTTCCTGAAATTTTTTCTTAATGGCTGATCAGTGAGTACCACAACAGGGTGAGCTTGGAAGTACCGATCCATCTTCCGTATCGCCTGTACTAGGGCAAACGCCACTTTCTCAATGCGAGCGTACCGTATCTCGGCGTCTTTCAACACGTGACTAACAAAGAATACTAGGTGGTGAATGTGCCTATCGCTTCGTACAAGGACAGCACTAACCACCTCGTCGGCAACACCCAAATACAGGTATAAGGCGTCACCCGGTTTGGGTCTCGTTAGCACTAGGTCGGATGAGAGATAAGCTTTTAGGTCAGCAAACGCTTTTTCACACTCTTCTGTCTATCCGAAAGGGGCTTTGTTACGAATGACCTTGAAAAAAGGCAGACATCTCTCGCCCTGTTTGGAAATGAACCGTCCTAACGCAATGATACATCCTGTAAGCTTCTGTACTTCTTTGACGATTCGAGGGGATATCATTTCCTGGATGGCCTTCACCTTTGAAGGGTTAGGCTGGATGCCTTTCTAACTGACCACGTAGCCTAAGAATTTGCCCGTTTGGAAAGCAAACATGCATTTTCGCGGATTCAATTTCATTTTGTGTTCTCTCATTAAGCCAAAAACTTCCTCCAAGTCGGCTAAGTGGTCCTTGAAGCTTCGACTTTTGACCAATATGTCGTCCACGTAAGCTTCCACGTTTTTCCCAATTTGCTCCTCAAAAACTTTGTTTGCCATGCGCTGGAATGTTGCCCCAGCATTTTTCAATCCAAACGGTATTGCCGTATAGCAATAAGTGGCCTTTGGGGTGATGAAGGCGGTCTTTTCTTCATCTTCCATGGCCATGGGAATTTGGTGATATCCGGAGTTGGCATCTAATGAGCTTAGGTAGGCGTACCCAGCAGTCTGATCGACCAACTGATTGATTCAAGGAAGAGGGTAGCAGTCTTTGGGGCATGCATCATTCAAGTCAGTGAAATCGATACACATGCGCCAATCTCCGTTGGGTTTTGGGACCAAGACAGGGTTAGCCAGCCATGTGGGATACTGGACTTCTCAAATGAACCCAGCGTCCATGAGCTTTGATATTTCTTTCTCGATGGCTACTATCTTTTCTAGGGAGAAAGCGCGCCGCTTTTGCTGAACAGGCTTAGCATTAGGGTTGACATTTAGCCGGTGTTCCGCAACTTCTCGCGAGACTCCAGGCATATCCGTAGGTTTCCACGCGAATTCTTTTTTACATTTTCTTAGCAATCGAGCTAACTGCGCGTTTTCTTCCGGGCTTAGCTTTTCACTAATCAGGAGGTTCGCTCCTTCGTCCCCCCCAATAGGAATTGACACCATTTTGTCTACCGGCTGAGTGCGCTTTTCCTCTTTATCTTCGAAGGGGTCATCCGCTACGCACACGTAACGATCGCAACTCTTCTGAGTCATGAGCAGGTAACATTCGGCAGCTAACTTCTGGTCTCCTTTGACGGAGACCACCCCGTCCCATAAAGGGTATTTCATCCTGAGATGTTTTTGTGATATTGCAGCCCCGAAGCGGTTGAGGAATGGTCGCCCAAGTATGGCGTTGTAGGGCAAAGTCAGGTCTACAACCAAGAATAGTAATTCCTCTGACCGCTTGGACGCATCCTCCCTAAAGTACACTAGTAGCGATATAACTCCGGTTATTGGGATTGGGACCCCATCTACCCCAATTATAGGCTTTTTACAAGGCGTTAGCTCATCATCAAGATGCTTCATTAGATTATATGCCTCTAGCGAGAATAGGTTTACTGCATTCCCATTATCAACAAGGGTTCTCCTGACTCCGTGGCTTCCGATAATGGGTGTGACTACCAACGCATCGTTGTGTGGGTAAACAACGCATTTCTCATCTTCTTCTGAGAACAATAGCTCCATTCGGTCCAACGTGCTTATCACTTTATTTTTTTATAACACGCTTTCTCTCTTGCGCTTCTCACCTGCCACGGGTATCAACGGCGCGGGTTCGTCTAAATACGGAGTGCCTCCAGCTATGATGTAGATTATAGGGACATCATCCTCGCCGATCGCCCGTGTTTCCTTACCCCCTCCGATAGGAATGACGTTAGCTCCTGTGGCGTGAGAATGTATTTGCCTGCTTTCGGTCGTTCTGCTCCCCGGATTGTTCCTGGCTTCTTCTCTTGTCTTGGTGGCAAACTCGCCAATATAACCTTCATCTATGAGGCGCTCTATCGCCAGTTTTAACTCTCTGCATATGTTTGTTGAATGTCCCTTGGCTTTGTGAAACTTGCAGAATGTGTTTTCCCTTCCTCCCATAATCACTCCTGGTTTCACAGGAGCCGGATAATGGATGGGTAGGTTGCGCTGCTGGACAATTGATAGAATTTCTGCTCTCAGAAGTATGAGGGAGGGAAGGTCAGGGTCATATATCCGGCCCTTCGGCGGATCTGTTTGTCTTCTGGTAGGGGAATTCCCAGATCTCCCTTTCAAGAAATTACCCCTTTGTCGATTCGAGGTGCTGGGGATGTGATCTTTCCGTTGGCTGTAGTCATCACTTGGGCGCGTATCAGGAGCTGCGTTAGCTTGGGCGTTAGGAGCCGGATGTGGATCTTGGGGTATGTTCCGAATTTGTTCTCTATTTTCCTCTTCTTCCATCCTTGCATAATTGTGTGCTTTCAGCCTCAGTGCGTCTAACATTAGCGGAGGATCCACCATCAATGTATCTCGTAGCTTTCCATAACAGCAATTGCGCTTTAGGGCTTCCACAGCAAAATCAATGGTGACTCCTAGCGTTAGCGACATCTCAAGATCGAAGCGACTCAAAAAGTCTCTCAAGGGTTCTTGCGGTTTTCGGTGGATGTCGAATAATGTTGTAGCGGACTTTCTGATGGGGACAGCTGTGCTAAACCGGCTCCAAAACTTGGCTTCTAGCTGAGAGAAGCTATCGATAGACCCCACCGGAAGTCCTTCAAACCAGAGACGCGCTACACCCGATAGTGTCATGACAAAAATATGACATAACGCGGCGTTACTGTGGGTTTGGAATTGTACAAAATCTTTCACCTTGTTAAGGTGTGAGATTGGGTCTTTCGTGCCATCATACGATTCTGTGGGAAGCTTCACGTGTCGGTTGACTCTGTGATGTCTTATGCGATAACTGAATGGGTGACCGACATTATCATCAGGGATTTCACGAGGTCAGTGAGGAGGAAGACCTTCGTGGGGGTACCTCTGGGCTCGGAAGTCGTGCTCATGATGCCGCCTAAGAGATCGACTGCGACTTCTAGGAGTACGGGTTCGTTGCCTCCTGCTACTCGACCTTTCACTGTGCCTGGGAGATTGGTCCCTGAATGCCTCGTCTCGCATGTCATTCCAACGATCTCTATATTCGTCATGCCAACGCTCCCCTTCAGAAACGGGAATCTCTCTTGCATACTGCGCGGAAGGCTCAGCGTACCTATACGTAAGCTGCGTGGGGTCGACAGGGACTGATGCTAAAGGTAACGTTAACAGGATACCCCTAGAGGGTCGAGGTGACAGTGGCCGATTGGTGACGATAGGCGGGGTAAAAACTACTTGAGAAGGCACGCTCGGTCCTGAAACATGAGGCGTGAATCCGGCGGCTAACTCTATCAGCTGGTCCAGCTGAGCTTGAAGAGATGATATTGAATTCATAAAGGGATTACTCACACTGTCCGCTGCGGGTCCCCTTGAATGGGGAGTAAAATTACTGGGTCCCGCCATCTGGGATAAAGGAGTATATGCCTGGGACACAAATGTTCCCGTTATTTGTTCAGAGGAGAGATCCGACATTCCTGGAGGAATTTTTTGTACCGTGGTAGAAGCATCAGAAGTGGCGAAAGGGAAAAGTCGCCTACGAGTAGAGAATGGAAGGCTAGAAGACTGGGACAGCGCGGGATCTGAGTCAGAAGCTATAATCCTTCTATCTTCAGAAAGAATGGAGCTTGGTTATTAAGGATGCTCACTTAATAGAACCAAAACTCTCAATGAAAGCACCAATTTGATAAGATTCAGACTGTTGGCAAAGGGGAGAATGACTCCTCGGATTCCACGCCCGCGGTTGTCCGGTGTACCTGCAAGGCGCAGGGAGGGGGTCCCGGCGTAAACACTCCGATGCTTAAGTTAGTATGAGTGGTCAAAGTAGCAGAGCTTTTGCTAGCTATATCAGGCTTACCTTCTTCCTTGATTATGGGGGTATTTATAGGCGAAGAGTGGGGTGTTTCTGGGGGCTCGGCCGTGAAGGGCGCTAACGGGCCTGTCAGGCTATTGGCATTCCCGTCAACAGTGTGCTATCGTTGCGTCAGGTGTGTATATGGGGGTAGGTGTCACCTAGGCAAGGTAACGCCTTCCTTCCTCCATGAAAGACAAGCTCAGCCTGGGACAGGATAACGCCTAGTCATGACAAAGTGACCTCGTGGGACCCCCCCCCTGTTGATGTCGACAATCCTAGCGCTGATCGCTCGATAAAGGGCGAAGGCCTCGAGGCTGTCCGTCCGGTAGGTATAATAGCGTTCTGTCCCTAACGCGGGGTGCAAAGACAAAAATGCCCCGGGCGTTAGGTCTATTGTTATCAGTAAGAGATGATAAAAATCATAGAAAAATTAGTATTAAAAAGAACAACGAAGATGAGAGAATAAATGACGGGAAGTGGTTCACGTTATATTGTGAGAATAAATTTATTTTAACCAGCAAAAATATATATTGCTATCGTGCTAAAAAAATGTAAAAATAATTTTTTTATAGAAATAGACAGTGTTGTTTAAAGAGTTAGAAATTTTTGTATGGTAAAAGATATATAGTAATGGTAAATTTATGCTAAAATAATAATTTGTACATTTTTTTAGAAATAAAGAGTTAGACAAATGATTATTTTTTTGGCATAGATAGGAATGTTGCAAAGAGACTCGAAATTGAAACTTTTCCCTGTCTACTTTGTATGAACTAAACTAAGCTACAAATGATTATTAACATCTAAAGGGTTAATAATTTCTCTGTATGAGGTGATTGATTTTTTTAATATAACTTAGTTATGTGTATAAATAATAAGTAAAAGAGAAAAAGAGAGATGAGAAAAAATTCACTTAATTCATTTAATTGATCAAATAATTGATTTTACCTAATTATAAAAAATGCAAATTCAGTAATTATAGTTATAAAAATAAAATTTAACTTGATTCATAAACTCAACCCATTGTTAAATCAAAGTACAAGACAATGACAAATTAAATTTTACTAATAGTACCATAAATTTAGAAAATTTATAAATCTAACATTAGGAAGTTAAATTCAATTGAAAAAAAGAAAATTTTAATCTATTAAGTAATTACTTCTCTACAAATTATTTGTAAATGATAATGCATATACTTTTTTTTACATTCATACAACAACCTCAAGAATTGATGCATGATATAAAATAATTGTGGGACAATAATTATGGTCACAAGACAAAAAATATTCTGATTAATAAACTCACTAAACCTCTTTGACAAACAACATACCTATAATAAAAATTAACAATTTTATCTTCCACGCAACGCGCGAGCCAACACCGTGTGACTATCTATATAAGTAAGCACTCATTTGTAATCATCTACAAACAAAGTGTTCATATTATTTCAGAACGGTGTTCATTATATACTAATGATTCATTTATCTATTTACTTTCACACAAAATTAGTTGGGGATTATGCATTACGGTATTACTTTGTATATAAAAAATATTTATGTTATGAATAATGAAGGTAATATCATCGCGCAACGAGCAAGTTTAGAAAAAAATATAGAAAAAAAGAAAAGGCATCACGCGCATTTGAGTAGAAGATATGTACAAATAGTGAATGGAAAAAGAAAAAAATTGGTTTTATTTATGTTTGAGGTATGTGTAGGGTTGTGAACTAGAAGACCAAGACTAATTAGTTATAAAACTGCACAATCTATCTATTTCTATCTATATCTATATAAATATAAAAACTATGTGGTGAAATGTTTTTGGTAGCTTGAGAGGAAGCCATTTAGGATTTCTAAAACCCTCTCATGATGTCATGTGTCATTACTTTGATAGTTTAGAGTTTGACACATGGCAATAAAAAAAAAATCTTGAATAACTTAAAAAATCTTTTGGTTACTCTATTTAATTAATTTAATTTGTATAATTAATTCTTTTAATACAATTTAATTAAAATATTAGTGGTGGAATTTAAAAAGACAATGTCCAAGAATTTGAAAAATTACTCTAGCACCTAAATAAAAATCTTTCATGTTATTCTATTTAGTTAACTTAATTTGTATAATTAATTCTTTTAATACAATCTAATTAAAGATGTTAGTGGTGGAATTTGAAAAGAAAATATTCAAGAATTTGAAAAATTACTTTAGCATGATTCTCTTTATATAAGTGTTCACAAATTTTCAATTTGTTATATATTTCTATTAGATGGTGCATACTTCATAAGAAACAAGGTTAGTCTCGTACTCTCTAAAGTTTAATTTTTAATTTTTAATTTTATTTTTCAAACATGTATTTAGGTAAGTATAACATAGTATTGTATAGATTTTGACAAAAAAAAATATCTTATATCTTATTAAATATTTCTAGATTCGAATTATGAATAATCTATATATATATACTTAAAAAGTATATGGTGGCTTTTGAGGATAAGATTCCTAATTCTCTCTTAGGATGTCTTGGGTCTTCACTTAGATACTTTTTTTACTGTATATGCATGATGTATTTTTTTCTTGGCATCTATGACAGTTAATTTTAGTATATATCCTATAGATTTGTTAGTGTTGAATGATGATTTAGTAAATATCTTTGAGTACATGAAGTAACGATTGGTACAATTGCACCACTCAAGATTCAAGAATGATAGTGATCAATGTTGGGTGGTATTATATGGACAGGTAAATATGCAAATGAAAAATTGCTTATGCAATGTAGCTAATAACGAGTAATGAATAAATCATGCCTTATTATTGTGTCGAAATTAACTTTGCTAGGTATATATATTTGTTTTGAAATAAAGGTAGCGAAAATAATCTTGAATCTATAATTTGTACTGCATGCTATAAAAAAAAGTTAAAAGAAATAATCAGAAATAAATTATAATTTTGTTATGAAAAATGAAAGTAACATTAAAAAAAAGATCTCATTTTTGTTGTTTTGTGGATACAATAAACTCATAACTAACTAACAATTTAGAAAATATTTTGTCAAGAAAAATTGTAGGCTTTACACTATAGAGATGTACTAGAAATCGGTATTTGTGGGCTTCTTATTCATTAAATTTGAATAATAATACTATTTTCTAATTTTTAATTCTCTTCAAAACACACTTCCACACTTTATTTTTATAATTAACTAATTTAACTAGGATAATATTAGGTAACTTAACGTAATAAATAAATTAACATATTTATATTGTCATAAATCTAACCTATATATACAAAGAAAGAATATAATTTTAAACTATGTATAATGTAATATTATGCACTTTATAAATATCAAATAAGCTTTTCTTAAAAAATTCATATAAGAAGTAATCATTTTAACATAAGGTAATTAAAGAAAAAAATTTAATCAATTCAAAACAAAAATAAATATTAACTCAAAATAGTTTTCCATTTGAAAATATGGCACCTAAGAATAAATCTCATGAAACATTAAACTCTAAAAAAATTTAAATTTAGAAAATAAATAAATAGTAAAAGTATACTAACTTTTTAAAGATTCAAACACATTCAATTAAATATATATAAATCAAATAATATTTTAAAAAATTATTTTAAAAAAATCCGCACAACGAACGGGTATGAGGCTAGTATTTAGAAAACAAATTGATAACATATTGAAGCATTGAATCACCTAATTCCCACTCTTAGATGAATAAATCAAATATTTTCTCAATTAGACAACGACTAAGCAACTGAGCGACAAGAGCTAAAAACTTAGCTAAGCGACTGAGGGACAAGAGCTCAAGACTCAACGTGACAACTAAGCAACTAAGCAACTGAGCAACAAGAGACAAAGACTCAGCGAGACGACTAGGCAATTGAGTGATAAGGGCCAAAGACTGATCTAAGCGACTAAATGACAAGAGTTCAAAACTCAGTGAGACAATTGAGTAAGGAAGCGACGCCCCATGATGAGCGACAAACTAGACTCAACGATTGAGATCTCGGTGAGCTCACTAGCTCATCACGCCTTAGATATACTTTTCAACTACTTGAGAGAGAGCACAATTAGCACATTAATTAAATCCTGAAAAACAAACATTCCTTTAAGGAACAAGAGACTTAGAAATTCAGGGAATGCATCTCAAAGTACAAATTTGACCCAACCATCATCAGAGAAAATGACATTCATGTCCCCCACAATTAAGATTTATGACCTATACAAACCGCCCATTTTTTGGGCATAATCAATTGAATACTATTAAATACACACAAGAACACAAATTCTCTAACAATTACTACTCTTTGCTCTTGCTTTAATTATTAGCCAATCCTTTGATAATCAATTTATAGGTTAAAATTTCCAAACACTTGAATTTAACTTAAGTTTGGGAGTATTTATAAGAAGGAAATCCTTGTGATTTGTAGCTTATAACCATTGTTCTTTTATGAAGGCTTATGGGATCTCGTCATTGACATGATAGAAATTCGGTAAGTACACTTCTTATTCGGATTTTGAACATCCATCCTTAATAAGTATCTATTTCGATTTTCGGCTAAGTAGAGACATAAATTTTGAACATCCAACCTAAATCAAGTATTTTGTTCAAAGTAGTACTCTACATTGTTTTCCCTCAGTAAGGACAGTTTTCTTCGTTCAGATTTTGAACAATGTATCAGTATTGTGGAAAAAGATGAGTTGATACATCCAAAAGCCGATCCTGATTCAATAGAAAGTTGCTCATTTAGCATCATAGATTGTATTATAAATACGTGCATCAAAAATCACATCAATCACCTCTTTGTGCATGAAGTTTTCATCCACACAGCAATCACCGTCTTTGGGGCAAGCATTTTCGATCTCATACCAATAAGGTACTCTTACTCACAAGTAAAGAAGATAACCGGAGGTTTTAAGGACAAGTTGGGTGAAGGAGGCTTTGGTTGTGTGTATGAAGGAAAGCTTCGGAGCGGTCATCTTGTAGCAATCAAGATGCTGACTAACACCAAAGCCAATGGACAGGATATCTTCAATGATACTGTTGGTTACTGTTCTGAGGGATCGAAGTGAGCTCTTGAGACTACATGCCTAACGGATCTCTTGACTAGTATATAGTTTCTCGACAAGGATTTGTATCCTTAAGTTGGGAAGTACTGTTTGAGATCTATCTTGGGGTGGCCCGAGGAATTGAATACCTGCATAGATGTTGTGAGATGCAAATCCTGCATTTTGACATCAAGCCTCACAACATTCTTCTTGATGAGAATTTCAGCGCCAAGATTTCAGACTTCGGGCCTGCAAAATTGTCTGCAACAAGGGATAGCATTGCATCTCTTATTGCATCAAGGGTGGTACATGGCTCCAGAACAATTTTACAAGAACATTGGATGCCTCTCCAACAAATCTTATGTTTATAGCTTCTGAATGCTGCTCCTTGAAATTGCAGGGGAAAGGAAGAACTTGAATGTGTTGGTGGAAAACTCAAGCCAAATATACTTCCCGTCGTGGGTTTCTGAACAAACCTCTAGGAAGTGTAGAATGTTGTGGAGATGCAAGTGAGGAGGAAGGTAAGATTAAAGAAGATGGTGTTAGTTGGGTTGTGGTGCATACAAATGAAACCTTGCAATCGACCTTGGATGAATAAAGTGGTGGAGATGCTTGAAGAAGATTTGGGAATTCTAGAATTGCTTCCTAAGTCTACACCCTTTGTTCCGAAGAAACATCAATAAAAGAAGGAAGAGAATCATCATCCGAAACAACAAGTTTGATTCGAAATTCCTGCTGAGTTAGTAGTTATGTGATCTATATGATATATGGTGCCAATGAACATTGTAACACCAAAACCAAAATTATAAAATCCTATAGAAAAAAAGTGTGTATATAGTAATGTATAAAGAAGCATGCATAGCAGTTTCATTTTGTTTCAAAATTTCAACCGCTAGCAAACCGTCAGCCAGAAACTGCTCATAATCCTATCCTATACTACTATGAAAAACATACTATTTCATTACTCCCTCAATCATGGTCCTTCTTCCACTCCTTCCTCTCTTCTTCCTCTTCCCAATGCAACTTACTGCAGAAGAAGCACATGTGCCCAACTTTGCTTTTAGTTGGTTGAATGACAGCAACACATTCCAAGCTGGAGACATTGCAACTATAAACATCAAAGTTCTCGGAGAATTCCACAGTAATGGGAATGCTTCACTTGCAAAAACTGCTTTTAAGCCCACAATTACAGTCAATGGGAAGACAGGGAATTCTTCTTTCACATCTGGTGTGTCCTTGCTACTTGGAGAAGACACTAATACTTGGAGGATTCTGTTCACTCCAATCAGGGTTGGTCTGTTTAATATCCTCATCACCGACGATCCTTTCAAACTCCTCGATTCTTCACTCCATTTCCATGTTCTACCAGGTTCTGTTCATACTCTCTTTTCCTTTTTCTTTTTCTGACCAAATTCAATATTTGATTCTGACATTCCACGATTGCAGGGGAAATCTACCCATCTGTTTGCATTGCATCATGGATGGAACCTGTGCATGAGTTTGAAGCTGGCGAAAAAGCTACAGTTTTGATTCTTCCTAGAGATGCATTTGGGAATAATGTTTCTACAATTAGAGAAGAACTAAGCACTTATAATTTTACGCTGTCTACACATTTTGAAAATGGTTCTCTTGCTACTCAACCCAGCATCACTCATATGGGTTGGAATGAATTCGCTTCAATCATCGTAGAGTTTGTAGCGACAAAAGCAGGAAACTTGCTGTTGCTTGTCAAAGGAGGAAATCAACCCTTGAATGGCTCTCCGCTTCCATTTAAGGTGAATCCAGGTAATGCGTGGAGCGGAATTTCTCTTGCTGTATTAAACGCGCGGAATTTCTCTCCCCTTTTGTGATTGAATTTTGTATGATGGCCTTTTCCAGGACCACTGGATGTTTCCAAATGTGTCGCACAATGGAATTTTGATACTAATGCATGGCAAATATTTTCCAAGATGGAGATTTTTATCACCCAGCAAGATCAGTATGGGAATCTTGTTCCTGGACTGTATGAATTTGATGCTGATGTTGTTGAAAAAGAGACGAATCTGTCTATACCTCTTGCAGATTTGCAATTTAAACAAGTCGAGCTGGGAATTCAGTTGTTTTCTTTCAGTCTACTGGAACCAGGAAACTTCTTGCTCACTATATCTGATCTGAAGCATAATGTAACCATAGCCAACATGCCACTTCTCTATACTGTCTTTATAGGTTTGTGTAGATTGTTTTTGCAAAGTTTGGCGCCTGAAATAATTGAGTGGTTGATGGTTTTATTTCTTTCTTGTAATGGCTGGTATTTTTTCATATATCTAAAGAATAATGCTAAACAGCATTCCTTTCGGACGCTAATTTATCAGGTTATTGCGATCCATCTGCCAGTATTGTCAACGGATCCGGTTTAAATGCCTCCATTGCTGGTGAAATTTCAGAGTTTTCTGTGTACTTGAGGGACATATTCCAATATCCCTCTTTTGTTGAAGTAGAAAGCATTCATGTCCAAATTGTAGGGGGAAATAATGATTTGTATGTACAGCCGGGAATCTATCCAATCATCAGAGGTATGCAGTTTACAACTGATTTAGTTGTTATCATAGATTTTTTTCTCGTGAATGATTTTGCCAGTACTTACAAAGGACCATGCGTATCTGAAACAAGGAGGTGGACCACCTACTCAACGGCTGAGCTATGGTGCCATCAGCCAAATAGAAATGTCTCCCGCTCCCTCACCATCGATTCATCTGAGCAACAAGGTAAGTTTTCCTTTTATACTTTTTCTCTGTGAAAAGTTTTTAATTTTAATCCTGACGTTTTTCTTTTTCTTTTTGACAGTCTCTTGAACTCCCAAAAGTTGTGTCTGATGCTTTCAATGTCAGTTATACTCCTAAAGAGAGTGGGATGTACGAAATTTATGTGTTTTGCGGGAATGTTTTGCTGAATGCTGGTGGTCCATTCATAAAGGAAGTAAGAGCAGGTATTTTACTATTAGTTAAACCGTAATCCTGTTGAGCATATATACACGTTATGATTATGTCACAAAAGGGTTTCTCACTGTGTGTACGATAGGTGAAGTTAATGCACCAGTCTCAAAAGTTGACAAATTTGCTCCGAAAGTGGCCAAGCTGGTTGAGAATGAAATAGTGGTGCAGCTGATGGATTCGTTCTCTAATCCTATTCTATCCCAGCAGTCAAGGCTGAAACTAGAGATGGCTTCAGTCAACAAGTCTGGTTTTTCAAGTGGGGAGTTTGTTGATAACAAGGATGGATCATATAGCATTCACTATGTGGCGAAGGGTGTTGGAACATATGAGATGTGCGTCTCATTCGATGGGAAACGCTTCTCTCCTTGTCCCTTTGGGGTCAATGTATATGGTGGTAAGTCATCCATCCCCTACAACATCGCTCCAATTTTTCATAAACATCAAACAACCATCACTCTTCATCAGTACATCATTAGCAAGTTTCAACGGTTACTCTACTACGCTATGCAGTAACTTCATTTCAGTTTTGAAGTCAAGACATGATTAGCTTGTATAGTGGTATATAATATCTTTGAGCCTGAGAGTTGTTTTCATGGTCTTGTAGTTGAATATTTTCCGAGGGCTTATGACGATCAGGTTTCTGTGTGGGAGGATGAGTCTATTGGCTTTGATGCTTTAGCAAATGACTACTTTGCTGGGGGCAGTGCAAGCATTTTTGAATTCTCAAAAGTAAGGACCAAGAAATAGTTTTCAAATACTGCATTGACCTTTTAAATGCGTAGTTGGAAGTCTTAGATGGTGCAAGACGAACTCTGTGCAGTCACTATTCTGATAGTGCAGAGTAATTCTCTGGAAAGGCAAGTCTTACAGAATGAACTGATTGGTTTATGTTGCAATTTTTCAGCCAGCGCGTGGCTCACTTTTACAGAATGGGCATTTCTTTAGATACACTCCCTACAAAGATTACTATGGAAATGACTCTTTCACGTATATTATGTCTGATGTAAATGGAAATCTTGCTTCTGCTTCTGTAATCATATCTATCATCAATATCCCACCCCAGTTTATATCATTTCCAAACCAACTGCAAGCAACTGAAGATGTGATTAGTCCCAGATACGGGTAAGTTACCATTCACACCAGATTTTCACTCATCCATTGCACCATAATACCCTTAAAGATCATTTTGCTCCAGCATGCTTCTTCTGCTGTTTATCTTGTTGTTCAATCACTGCAGTGGTTTCTGTGGTTTCGGGGTAAAATATTCAGATCCCATGGACAACATATCTGTGGCTCTCAGTGCACGCTCTGGGACTGTGATTTTGTCTCCTGTAAAAATGCAGTTCTGGCAGCCAATTTGGGGTAAATTTTCTGTGAAGAGAGGGGAAGAGGAAGGAGAGGATTTGATCATAGAGGGCAGTGTAGAAGTCGTCAATCTAGTCCTTCAGTCAATTCAGTATCTTGGGTATTACGCGCCGAACCATAACCCTTTCATGCTGTACCATAACATAACATCTGACATCTGAATCTTAGTTTGTCTGTTTTTAACTTGTTCGGTTTTTCCTATTCAAATCAGAAATGTGAACTTCAGTGGTCATGATGTTATTCAAGTTTCTGCCAGTAACATGAATGGAGAGAATCAATTGAGCATTCCAGTTTTTGTGGAACCTGTAAATGATCCTCCATTCATCAATGTTCCTAAGTTTGTACAGTTGAAAAGTAAAGCGGACGAGTCTGTGATCTTCAACAAAGCTACTGATAATTTTGAGTTTTCAGTTGGAGATCCAGATATTCTAGCTTTCCCTGGTATATTAATTACGTGACCTTTTAATCTCATCGTTGAAACAGCTTATATCCATGAAAATGCATGTATTTTTTCTGAATGAATATGTGTGGGCCATATGTGTTCAGGTAGGGATTCTAACTTTATAGTCACATTCTCAGTGGAAGTTGATGACGGATTTCTGGTAACAAGTCTACCAGCAGAGCTCATAAACACAACTGAGTTGAAGCTGATGAGAAGTAATCAGTGGCAACCTCTTCAGAATTATGTTTCCATCTCTAAGCATTTCATGGTCAAAGGTAATGGAATCAGGTTTCGGGGTACGCTTCATGACTGCGACAATGTCATGCAACAACTCTCATACCATGTGAGTAAGCTCCTTTTTCTTTTTCTTTTTTTGGGTTCAAGTACAAGAAAATCTCCATTGCTTACTACTAATAATAAGCAGCATCAATAGTTTCTCTTTATTATGAAAACAGGGTGGAGAAAATGGTGCTATTTTAACAGTAAAACTGAACGATATGGGACATTATGGATGTTACTCAGATTGTGCTGAAAAGACTACAATGCCTTTGCAGGCTGAAGCAACTGTAAATCTTATCCGAAGGAGGCCAATGAGTTCGTTCGCAACTTATAGTAAGCTAGCTGGATACTAGTACAAATTCGTTTTCTATTCCTAGAAACTTGAAGCAATTTATCATGGTTGAGCTAAAACGTGCAAAACTTAAGTTCAATTTCCGTTACTGATTGTTGTCAATGAGCGGATCTTTTATCGTTTGCACTCTGTTGATTGATACAGCTTTTGGATCAGCCATCGTCATTGAATTTATGATGGTGTTTTCTCTTGGAGTGGTTCTTCTGTTCTTCACATGCAGATGCGCAATTCTTCTCGTAGATGAACGAAGGAGTTGTAAAGTCGAGAAGTCTAAGGCTTCCATCGTGCAAAATGTACAGACAAAGCTGCAACATTTTGATATGTCTGCTATACACTCCTTATTGACTGACACACAGCGAAGCACGCACTTATCAGAGGATACAGCAGACTTCAAAGGGTGTTGTGGAAACCCCTTCTTGCTTAGTGGAGAGCCTTCTAACTTCCAACAGCGGTAACTTCCCGACAGATTTTGAGCTTATTCAAAATTTCCTGCTTCATTAGCAAGTTCTTGGTATGAATATGTAAGGTCTCGGCGGTTCGTGAATGCCGGAGAATCGGGCAAGGATGTGGCTAGTCCTTGTAAATCTTCTTCTGGTCAGCATCTTCGCACCGTGCCAAGCTTACGGCCGCTCACTATTGAGAAGAAGCAAAATGAGAAATTGTAGTTTTATTATCTGTTGTGTGATGTAAAATCATGCGAAGTAGAGGCCAATTTTCATTACCCAAATCCACATTAGAAACCTCAATATGCAAAGCAACAAGAAGTGATCCCATGGCGGAGTTTCTAGATTGCACCCGCTACGTTGCACATCCGGGCTCAAACTTCTTTTGATCCTCTAATCTTGTTGCGTCATGATTACTGGATTCGTCACATTCAAAATGGCATAAGTGTAAATTGATGTACCAGTAACCTCACCACAACAACATCGAAGTGACATTAATATGACCATAACAACCACACTCGAAGCATATTTTATACCATCCCCAAATTCAATAAGCAACGTACGATTTTGGGGGATAGTATCTTAAATCGTACGTTGAATATTTTATAATATCCCTCGTACTCGAAGCATATTTTATTCTATCCCCCAAACCAACAAGACAACCTTGCAAGATTTTCTATAAAGCTCCTGACACAATTTCCAGCCAAAGTGACGGTGAGAATGAATGAATTAAGGTTCTAAGGATATGATTTTAGCAAGAAGTTCATACAATCGGCAGTTTGAGTAAGAAAAGATTGATCTGTTTTTTTTTTTATAACCAGAGTTCGAGTCTCTACTTATACTTTTACAACCAGTTAGACATTCAATGAGCTAATCCATTTTTTTTATTAATTATTTTAAAAAAATTAAAATTAAACTTTAAACTCTTATGCAGTGTTTCTCTTTTAATGATGTGACCTTTTTTTATTACGTTTAATAATATCATTAGTCTAGTACACCATCTTACGCGGTGAACTAAATTCACCAATTTTTTTTTCATATTTCGATTAGAATATTTTTAAAATGCTACTAATTACCAACGAATGGTTTCTTCTTAGCATGCGTTTGTTTTGAGGGGAAATGAGGGTAAATACCATTGTAACTAGGGCTGCTCAACGGTTCTTTACAACCGAGAAACCAAAATCCGAAACCGGAATTTTCGCTTGTTCGGTTTTGGAATTTCAGTTTCGGTTAGTGAAAAACCGAAATAAACTACGGTTCGATTTCAGATGTTAAAATGGGTTAACCGAAATAGTTGCCTTGGATCCCCTGGTATCCTCCCCCTGATTGGCGATTGTCTTCAGACTTGACTAGCGAATTGGCATGTATAGAATAAGTGGGCAGTTGTTTCCATCCCTCAATTACAACATGGACACACTGGATCCACCTATAAGTTGCGCCTATTCAGATTCTCCCTCGTGGGGAGGGAGTCATGACTCAATTGCCACGTGAAGTTCTTGAATTTTAGAAGGATAGTTAAATCCCACATATATTTCCATCATACATTTCCCTCCTCCTCCTCCCTAACCTAAGCGGCATATGGCGCTGGCATGCAATGATAGCCACTTCTGACAGAATACTTACCATGTGAGGTTCCTTTCCACACAAGAGTATCGTTCGCCCCTCCTCCATTAAACGGTAGGCTTAGAATGTCTAATACCTCTTGTGGTAAAAATATTTTTTTCACCAAGTCGACCTTCCAACATCTATTTTCTTTGTCTATCAGAGCCGAAACCCTAGCCTCCTCGTGGAGTTTCGACAGTGGCGCTGAGACCATCCTGTTTCTGGCGGAGGGGAGCCATGGTACTTTCCACCCGCCAAAGACTACCTTTCTGAAGGACGAACCGCCCCGCTAAGATACCCCTCCATACGTAGCTGGGTTGGGATCCTACCGAGGTCTCCATGAAACTCGAATCTGGGAAGTACTTAGCCTGCAGGAGACGAGACAAAAGAGAGTTCAGATTCTTGTTTAGGCACCATCCTTGTTTGGCCAACAAGGCTAGGTTAAGCTCTTTGACCTGCCTAAATACAAGGCCTCCTTCCATCTTTGGCCTGCACAATTTACTCTAGGCTAACTAGTGAACCTTCCGCTCCTCCAAGTTTCCACCCCACGAAAATCGTCTCATGACACACTCCATCTCACAGCAAATAGAGACCAGAATCTCAAAGCAGCTCATCATATATGTAGGAATGGCTTGAACAACAGATTTGATAACCCCCTCTCTACTGACCTAAGACACTTTGGTGACTAGTTTAAAGACTACATTGCACAGGCTAATAGGTCGGAATTGTGAACAAACAAAAGGATTCACTATTTTAGGGATGAGAGAGTGATAAATGTATAGTTAAGGTAGCTATGGTCTTCCCCATCGTTTAAAATACCAAGAACCGCTTTACAAACCGGAGTTTCAAGAAAAGACCTTTTTTTTTTGAAAAAAACAGTTGAGGCATACCATCTAGCCTAGGGGCCTTATTGGGATGCATCTGCTTAAGAGCTTTAAAAACTCATTTTTAGTGAAGTCCTTGGAAAGACAATCATTCATTGTTTGAAAAACTCGAGGAGTTATAAATTGTAAAACATTTGAAATATTTTTGCTACCTTTAGAAGAGAATAAACATGTATAATACTCCTGAAAAATACCTTGGATCTCTTATGTGAACTCCCTCCAACAACCCGACCCATCCTTGATTCTCTTAGTCGTATTCTTTTTTCTTTCTTTGAGAAGCTCTAGCATGAAAGAACTTAGTATTTCTATCCCCCTCTTCAAGCCAAAGCGTTCTGGACCTCTATTTCCACATAACTTCCTCCCTCTGTATCAACTCTTCCAACTCTTTATTGACCATGTTCATCTCATCAAGGTTCTGATCTGACACTGACTGATTTTGTAGCCAACCTAGATATTCGCGTTTCTTAACAATATTTCTAGGGACGTTACCAAATGACTCTCTTCTCCACCTAGAAAGTTCAACCCCGCACCTAAGAGCCAAGCCAAAGATTCTCCATTCCCCCGGGCCTTTGACTCCTCCTAGATCTTCTACACCGTATCCAAACAAGACTCCTTTCTAAGCCAGGCAGCCTCAAAATGGAAAGCTTTTCCCCTGCGGATCGGTCTAATTACCGTAGAGATCTTAATCAGTATTGGACAATGATCCGAACTAAACCTCGGGAGATGTTTAACCACCGCGTCCGGAAAATAAGCCTTCCATTGTTCAGTAGCCGTTCCCCTGTCAATATATTCCAAAATAGTCTCACTTCCTCGTTGGTTATTACACCAGGTAAATTTGGTGACTAAGAAACCAAGGTCCATCAGATCACACTTGTCAAAGGCATGATAGAAAGCGTCCATAGCCGCAAAAATCTCTATCGCGGCCGCCCAATTTCTCGTCAACCCAAAGGACTTCATTAAAATCTCCTACATAAACAAACCCTGGGGAGGTGACTCTTTCCTTTGAGGTCCCTTAGCATATCCTAGGTTTTAAGTTTATCTTTCGAAAGGGACCAACCATAAATACCCGTAAAACACCACGCTGGGCCACTATTCCAACCATTTAAAAACTCTATATCAATGCAATGAGCCTCACACGACAAAACATGAATAAGAATATCAAAACGACACATTAAAGCAAGGCCACCCTGCCTATGATCACCTTCACAATCAGTCGCAATCACTAGTGTTAACCTTTGTGAGAGGTTAAAAGTAAACCTAAATTTGTTTATAATTTTTTTTTATAAAAAAAGTTAGGGGTAATAGCTTAAAACACCCCTGTACTAACCGCGAAAAACAAACTCCTCCCCCGAACTTCAAAAACGCTAATACACCTCCCCTGAACTACGTTGATCGTGCAATTAACCCCTTCTGTCCATAATTAATTACATTTTTTTGTGATTTTTTGGAATTTTTTACAATGTTTCTTGATTTTTAGGTTAATTACATTTTTTTTTAGAATTTTTACATGTTTTTTAGAATTTTTAGAATTTTTTTAAAATTGTAAAAATCTGCATTGAGGGGCCTTTTTGCCCGAAAATAATAGTTCAGGGGAGGTGTATTAGCGTTTTTGAAGTTTGGAGGAGGAGTTTATTTTTCGCAATTAGTACAGGGGTGTTTTAAGCTATTACCTCAAAAAGTTATACCTACTACTCATTTCTTTACATATTTCTTATCACTCCTTAGTTTTTTCTTACACATTGTTTTTGGGACTCATCCACATATTCATTCCCTCCAACCAAAAATATATTATACATTGTCTTAAATTTTTTAAACCTCTTTAACATTTAACCCTTTAATATTTTTTTACCGTTTAATATAAAATCTCATTTTATAGCATAAATCCAAACACTATTTGTTTAATATAAAACCTAATTTTATAGCATAAATCCAAGCACGATTCTTCTAATATTAGCAAGTAACAACGTAACAAACATTCTTTTTGGTTCCACTTGCAGACCGAATACACTCGGGTCGGGACAAGTTCACTATATCTCCATTTAAACAAAAAATAAAAAAATTACTGAGTTTCAGAGTTTTTTTTTCTTCGGTTTTTTGGTCGAAAGAGTTAAAATTCAAACCATTTAACAAAAATAGAAAATAATATAATCGGACTTGCGGCTGTCACTTTACAAAAGTCACCGGCAGCAGCTCACAAGTCACCAGTCACCAGTCACCAGTCACCAGTCACCAGTCAAACAGCATCTCTCTCTCTCTTCAAGCCCTCTCTCTCTCTAGCCATGACTGCTGCAGCCAAGAACCACCACCACCACAACCACCCACCTTCCTCCTCCTCCAAGCCACCTAAAACCCCAATCCCGACCACCGCTCCGCAAAACCCTAACAATCCTTCAACCACCGCTTCCGGTTACACCGATTCATTACCCATCACCCCCTCCATTCAAGACCAGTACTTGTCTGGCGCCACCCACCTCACGCGCCAAGAGCTCCTCAAACGTCGGTCCCATAATCTTAAACAGCTTTCCAGATGCTACAGAGATCATTACTGGGCTTTAATGGAGGAGCTCAAGATCCAGTACAGAGAGTACTATTGGAAGTATGGTGTGAGCCCAATTAAAGACAATCACCCACTGTACAGTCAAGACCCAAGTGGTGGTGTAGAGAGAGAAAATGGAGGAGACAGAGAGGGTGGCGGTAATTGTAACAGTATGGAAGTTATTGGTGAGAATAATAGCAATGGGGATTTGAAGGGTAATGTTAGGTGTTTGTTCGTTGGGTGCAAGTTTAAAGCTATGGCCTTGACTAGCTTTTGCCATCTTCATATCTTATCTGATTCCAAGCAGAAGCTTTACAAGCCCTGTGGCTATATCATCAAGAGGTTCGATTTTTGTACGCAACTTTTGCTATTTGATAGTTTCTACAGTTGTTGATTTTATGGCTGTTCTGTTCTGATCTGGTGTTTATTGTTTGGCGAGTGAATCTGTTGTATGGGTGTTGATTTGTTTCTTTGATTGCTTGTAGCACTCGCTCAAATGATTGTAGTTTGAGAATTGAAGTGAGTTTGGATATTTTCTGCCAATAGGTTTCCACCTCTATGAAGAATACATGTAGAAATTGGTTAAGCATTTAATTAGTTAGTATTTGAGATTTGGAAAGAAGTCGGTGTTTGTGGTGACAGATGAAGTGTTTCTAAAGCTTTGTAAAGCTCAATTTCTTGGAAATTCCTTGTTGTGATGGCTGGGACCTGGGACTATACTATTGGTACTTTGTTTGTAGTTCCTCTCATGAACGAGGGAGGCAGTGTTGAAATATGCAGAATGATGTGATATTCCGGTCTGACTTTCTGTCGAATGGGGATTTTCGGAGCATAGCTTGAGAATCATGCATCCTCATACTCGATTTCTTCCTTGCTTGATATCGCATGCTGATAATCTTCTTGGTTGATGTCTTGTGGTTAATAATTGTTTATGAGTGGTTCTTGTTAGCTGAATGCTTTACTAAATCTAGGTTTTTTTTCTGCTTCCTTGATATCATTATTTTCATCATAATGTCCTACCTTTCTCAAGCTATATTCTACAATGGAGTCACAAGGGGCACCGATATCCTTGTGAAGCTCTTAAACCTGATACCCTGATATCCATGCCCCTCACCCTTCCACCTTTAAAGTAGATAATAACAATAATTTCTGAATCCAGTCTGGTAACCTAGGCACAAAGTTGATTGGTATTGAGTTTGAGGGCAATAGCTTTGAATGCCATATTGTCATATTAGAGTCTGTTTCTGCATTAATATTGTGAATGCCAAAAGTTGTGCATTATAATATGATACAGAACTATTGATTTCTACTGACATTTTCTGTTTGATTGATGGGCTGTATACTTAGTGCTCAAGCAGGGCCTATAACATGTGGAAAGCCAATACTGAGTTCTGCAGTTCCTCCTCAGTGTTCTGTCCACTTCCAAAAGGCTCAGAAACATGTCAGTCGGGCCCTGAAGAAAGCAGGTCTTAATGTTTCATCGTCAAGCAAGCTTCCACCTAAGCTACATGTCATCTTGGCAGAGTATGTTCGCCAAATCCAATCCAAACGAAGAGCTGCTGAAAAGGGAAACAAAAGTAAAGTTCTCAGCAAGGGAATGAGTGGTAGCTGAATGTCGGCCATCTGGATATATGAAGCATGAGTAACGGTGTACATTGTCGCAAAAATGAAAGGTAAGATGTTTCCCTGATAAAAGATTTGGTGAAAGTGTGGAGTAATGCCACAGACTTGTTCATTTCAGAGCCATGAATACCTTCCAGGATATCAAATGTGTGATTTCCTCGTTTTTCATGTTATTTTTATCATTTTGTCAATCATGGTACATTTCCTAGGATAAGAGTTTAATTTTCATTTCTTTCACCAATAATTGTTCATTCTTAAAACATTTTAATTTTTTGCATGTTCTTCCAGGTTTTGATCATCTTGCTGCTGTGTCAAGGGCTATAAGGTCATTGACATTTCTGGGTATTACTGCACTATCAAGTAGGAAGTAGATGAAAGCCTGACATCTGCAACTGCAGTTGGCTGCAACCTTGTAGGCTGCTGCTGTCAATCCATTAGATTTCCTTCTTGATTGTATAGCTTGTCAACATGAACATCAGCTTTTCAAGAATCCATCATACTTATAAGTATTATATATATGTATATGCAGCTCTTGTATTGCATCAGTTAATGGCTAAAGCATTTTTGTGTCTGACCCATTAAAGCGTATCTCGTCGAACACGTCCAGTCCTGCTCCTTCCTGAGTAACAGCGGCATCACAATTCAACTTCAGTTTCCTGTTGTTGGTGGTTTCCAGTTTGGGTTGGGGCTGGATGCGGGTCTTGTAACTTTCCTGTCCTTTGCTCCGCAAGTACTCCTCGATGTTGTATCGGGCTATCATGGATATGTCCACAACAGAAGCGCTTTTTCCTTCAGAAATGGAGAAATCTCCAACCTTGTTTTGCCAACATAGATAGCGAGGCCGCCGCCTTTTTTCCGTTTGCAAACTTGGTCTCATGCTACCCAATTGTTTTTTCCGTTGTCCTTCACATTCCACCGTGATCTTAATGCACTTGAATTTCCTTGCAGCTAAAAAATGCTCGTCACATGAGTCCTGAATATTATCACACTTTAAAATAGTTTATCATCTTTTGGAACTTTTTCTTTTATTTTCCTGAATTCTCTAACTTTCTGAAATTTGTTTCGTTTTTATGGATTTCCCCCTATTTCTGAATAATCTTACAATCATTGTTTTAGTTTCAACAACGTCTCCTTTTTTTCTTAATTTTCATGTATTTTTTAAAATTCTTATAATTTGAAAGAATTGTCACGTTTTAATATTTGTTATTTTTCCCCCAAGTTTTTTTACTTTTACCGTAATAAGGATGACATGCACTAACCATTTAATCTACAATTTTATAATTTTATTGCACTAACCAGTTAATCTACAATTTTATAATTTTATTGCACTAACCAGTTAATCTACAATTTTATAATTTTATTTACCAATAGGACTATTGTTATGGAAATTTTTAGGGCGAATTAAAATTAAAAAACAACGTAAAGGCCGGAACAACAGAGCAGGTATACCCTGTTAAATTTATGCCGGTAAACAAAACACCCACGCAGCAACAATGTAAGCTAGTAATATAATGGCACAGTTTGAGGAGCCTAGTTGACAAGATAATGTAGTTTTTTTCAATCCAAATTATGTACATACCATCCGTTAATCACCTTGTTTCCACCAACTACATGAATAAAAGGTATGCAAAGATGTTTTTTTCTCAGAAATAAAAGAGAAAATGTGCAAATCTACCTTCTCAACTCATGGTTTCAAACAATGTCCACATCCACCATCTCCTCCACCCCTTCCACATCAACATTCTCATCTTCACCCTGGTGCTGCATTCGAAGTCAAGAAATCAATGATAATAAGTCAAAGGAAACTAAGAAGTGCAAGATAAATAGTCCATCTCAAAAAGTATTGGCCACTCTGCCACTTATTCCCTCCCCCGCTTATCCGGGGAAAAACACTCTGCCACTTGTGCAGGAACAATTTCGGAAGTGGGGTCGGCATTCACATATTCTACTCATGTGAACTGTGACTACAATATATTACAAATTCAACGCTAAGGATTAGGGTCAATGGATCATTGACTAACCAACAGGGTAAACCAACTAACCTGTCGGTAAGCATTTTGAGGGACTGGAGGTGGTGGGGGGAGTGTAAACGGCACCCTCCTCGACTTACTATATGTAGTTTCACCTTTGTCCATTTCTGTGCAAACATTGTCAACCACCTCAATATTCTCCTCCAGTTCAACCTCAACTAGTTCATCACTTGCGTGAGCAGCCATGCTGGTTGATGGTAATAAAAGCCCTGGCACTACCCCCCTCAGCTGTAATTCAAGTATGCGCATACAGTTTAAATACATATACACCCGATGAAAGTTATCACAATAAAAATAAAAAATAAACTAGATGACCTTGTCTGCTGATGCAATGCCAGTGTAAGCACTCTTTCCTCTCTTTTGCTTGACTTCATTTTCCAGAGACCAATGGCCATCACCCCTGTAATCTACCTTGTCAAGTTCCATGTTGTTATTGAATTGAGAAGGATGAGAAAGCTTCCCCAGGCTGAAAGTCTCAGCTTCATGTCCTCCACCAGTGACTAAATCAGCTGAAATTCCAGATGTACATCAGCACAGAAAAGACAAAAAGAAACAGAAACAACAAATTAAAAAAATAATTGAAGTGCTGTAGTACCAATAATGTTTAAAGTAGATTTTAAGTCACAAAAAGGCAAACAACAGAATCATTACACTGCCACGTAATTCACTAAGGCAAGACTGAACGTGTAGTAAATGGACTCTTCATTAATGTCAATCAGGTATTCTCGGTCTCAGATTGGGTCTTATTAATATGTCTAATTAGGTTATTTGGCTGGTACGGTAGGTCAATTTTCAATGCATTCCACATTAATTTTGACTTGTGATGAACTTTAGTTATTAATAGGATGACCTCAGGTCAGATTATAACAACTAGCTTCGATATTTTACATTTTCACCAGCAATTAACCCAAGATCAACAAACTCCTTAGTTTTAGCTATTTTGTTTTTTAGTTGTTTCCCCTGTTACCTAATTTTAGGAGGTTACTTGCACTTTCTTTCCAATGTTTTCTAGCATATAAGTGGTGGGGATTCAACCAAGCTGCTGGGCACATATATATAACAACTTGCTTCGACATTTTATATATATATATATAAGAATAAAAGGATATGAGAAAATTTTCAGAAGTTTAAAGTACTTTAAACTGAAGAAAGCTTCAGGTTCTCTAACGTCCCCGTAACTTAGCAACCACAAGTAGAAAAAAGAAAGCATCAACAAAACAGCCTACCCAAATCCAAACCTTCCAAACCTTACCTAAAACCATCACTCACAGACCATAGCGTGATTCTTGAGTCAGGACTATAACACCAGGCCATCACACCAGTAATAGGGAACATGCACATACATTGTAATGATTGAAGAACATAAATTCCGAGGGGTAATTAAATAATAACCATTGTATTTACTCCATGGGGCAGATATGCAAACCAAATTAACACCTAGAAATGAATCTCCCACAACACCCCATTTTACCTCCAAACTTTGCTTACTTGAAGAATTGACGTGCAGGTTACGTGGCCTAATTGCACGCTGATTAGTCTTAGCTTCTACATCACTGACAACATTGATGTTGGAATCTTCCCCATTACCACCAGTTGTTATGGTACCCAAAAGAAGCTGATCACACAACTTCTGAAACCGAGCTTGCGACCTATGCATGATTGTAAGACCTTTAATGAGAAAACAAAAATGCTAACAGTATTTTTTTGTAATAAACCAACACGTAGCAAGTAGTCAGTTACTTGGCATTTACGGATTTAATCACATGAATAAAATCAAGCAAATACAAGGAAAGGCAAAATGAAAATGCTGTAATTCCTACCTCTTTAGTTCGCCTTGAAGCCGTACATACCGTTTCTGTGATTTGATAATCTTCTTGGTTTTTGAAGCGACCCTGAATGTTTCAAAACCAATAGCAGCACCCATAAGCCGGGTACCATTTCAATCACAAACCTATTGAAAAAAGAAATAATAAAATCATGTAACACTCAGGTTACCTTTTAGATTCCTCTTTCTCTTTGGACAATTGAGCCTCAAGCTCCTGAATTATAGAAGACAGGCTATCTGCTTCTTCAACTTTCTCTTCCAATAAGATCTTTGGAAATTTATAGATCAAGTGTCACAAACTTAAGCCTCAACTCATGGAAATCAAAAGATGCAGCACCAAATACCCGAACAACACCCAAAAGAAAAAAAATAGAATGGAAGACGAGCAAATTATCCCTGGCACACAGCAGAAACTTGTAAACCAAACATTGATAACCAGTATACGACACTGACCTTTAATTCGGATTTGCGGTGATCAAGCATCTTTAAGTTTGACTGCACCTCCCTTAGCTGCCATGATTCCACAAGACACCGACAATAACAAAAAATCAATCCTAACTATAGGAAAAAAAAGTATGACTAATGGAAGCATGAAATTCCTATAACCTCAGATGATGCAGTTTTTCTTTCATTAAATCGAGCCTCTGCCCCATCCATAGTTTTAAAACTTGCAGAAAACTCATTTGGGCCATTAGGATGCTGCTTCTTCCTGCGTTTTCCATCACTGAGAAACAAGAAAGTAATCACTTCTATTTAGATGCCTACCATTAGAAAAAGAGACTAGTATCTGCAACAGACAGGAATGATGTTTACCAGTTTCTCTCAGGAGACCCAAAGGGACCAGGTCCTGAAAACAAATGCAGCCAACAAGAAGGACAAAAATCATTAATTATAAGATCACTACTATGGGGCAAGAAATCAAATTGACAGCCAATGTTACAGGGATCAGAAATATCGATAATGAGCAGATGAAGAGAAGAAATAAGGGAAAGACACAATTAAATGATTAAAAGGCATGGGGAAGTAAAAAGGACAACTTCTAACCATGAAATGCATGCTGGCCCCTTGCATCTCTTTCTTGAGAATACCTTTGCTGTGGAGAAATCCTCTTGCCAAGCTTGTCCCTCAGATCACCCCCTCGATAGCCCCTCTCACCTGTAATGAGATAATGAATAAATTCCAATAGCAGGTCAGACATTGTCTCGTATAAGTACGTCAAAGCAATAAGGTGACCTAGAAACCCTAACCACACCAAGCTTACCATAAACTCGACTCGACTCAACCTTTGAGTACCATCACATGGAACTAAATGAGTAACATAACAATGAACAGCAATAGTTTTGGAATGCGAATTCCAAAGGAACCATCGACACTATCCCATCAGAAATCAAATATAAAATAATGGAAACCAGACCATATAGCGCGAGAAGAGTCCTTCAAGTATCGAAATACCATTCGATAAGATAAGACTAGTTAGTATTCACTTCTTCTCCTTGAGCAAAATGAAATACACCACTATTTGAAGAACTCAGATTTCTACCACGCGCCATATTATGAAATTATACCAACCGATCCATAGGCAAAGGGAATTGCTCTTTTCAAGAAGTAGCTCCCACAATACCTCCATGCTTCCTCAACTAAAAAATCCACTGCTAGCGTCATTAAAGAAGTAGTGAAAATATAAGAATAGATAAGATCCACCAAGAAGCACATGGCTATACGGAGGAGAGAAATATATAAGAATTCTGCTGAAACTTTTTGAGGATCATGATCATTGATCATAGAAGATGACCAAACTTAACAACAATCCTCCATCAAGTAGTTGGCAAATCCATAGGTTGCACTTAAGAGAAGATAGAGTACAAAATGCTGTTATAAATAATGAAGTGCAACTGAAGAAGCAGCCTTAATATTAACCAACCAGCTAGATTCATTTCCGAGGAAACAAATCAAGTCCAGAAAACCACATCACTGATGTAACTTAAGTTGCACCAACATGTATCCATAACGGATTTTGGTTGAATTGCTCGCATCTGCAATGCCTATATACACTTCATACACTTCCAACTCATGAAATAATCAAATGCACATAAACAAGCATCTTTTATAGAATGCCCTGATATACTAGAGAATTTTTTTTCAGTTTGATGGCGCTAACAACTCTCACCAGTACTCCAAATGCTTCCACCTCATGTATAATCATTTGACATGAACAGTCCATGTATCAAGCAACAGCGAGAGCGCCCGTAACAATTTCAACTGTGATTACGTAACCTTAACGATGAAAGCCACCAGGAAAGTCTTAGCAATATAATAACGCGCAGAGGCGGAAAACAGAAGGAATGATGATATAAAAGGCTGACGAATTGAGGAAAGTAGGGAATAGAGCATAGTAGCAACAGAACCATTAGGCGGCGTGGGTACCGTTATGGGAGGAGACAAAGTGGCGAAGCTCCGCGTTGCCATGAGCGAAGGAGCAGTTGTGACGTGGGCAGTGACCTCTCTGGTACAAAACGCAGAGCTTCGTCTTGAAGAGCTTTCGTTCAACCATTTTTTTTGTATAAATAAATTTGAATAAAGAGACGGATAAACAAGCAGAATACGAAATCTTCAGCGAGAGAAACCGATACCAGAAATATTGAAAAGATTCCTGCACGTGAATAGTGTGATATGGTTGATTATCAGATTGAATGAACCAAAAATGAAGAGTGGGAAAGGAGGAGAGAAGTCAAAGATACCTGGCGACTGGCGAGGGGCGATTAGCGATTGGCAAGGCGGTTGAATAGACGGAGGAGAAGGATGGAGCCATGAGCTTGCCGGAGAGCTTAACGATGCCGCCGTTGTAAGGCTTCGAGGAAGGTTGGATACTTCGGTGATTGGGAAATAAATTTAGGAAAATGCTGGGTAGTGTAACGAGATTTTAACTCTTCTATTCACTCTCAACCATAGTTTTAAAAACCGAACCGGAGCGACCCCGGTAAACCGTGGTTTAACTGGAGTTCAACCGTGGTTCAACCGAATTGAACCGTTGGATCGTTCTGGGTATCTCACACATCGAACCGTTCGATCTCAGATAATTGAACCGGATTGAACCGGTTGGTTTTTTGATGTAACATTTTATAATACATCAAAATAAAATATCTAGTAGATCAAAAGTTCAAACATTCAAATATCTAAATTTAAAGAAACAATTCAACATTCAAATGAAATGATATTCAAAATTCAAACACTTAAATATCCAAATTTCAAAATAAATAAACAATCCAACAGTCAAATGAAATGATATTCGAAGTTCAAACACTTAAACATCCAAATTACAAAATTATTAATTCCATAGATTGGTAACTGAAATTATACAATAAACAATCCAACATTCAAAGGAAATCTGAAATTATAGTATAGGGCTTGAGACAAGAATAAACTTAGGCATAATCAATAAGGAAATAATGCATAATTTCCGTTACAAAATAAAAAAAGTATAGATCTTTTAGTTAAATAAAAAAGTAACACTAATCTATATAAAACGACGAAATAGTTTAATTTATCAAGAAACTATTATTGGGTTGAAATTCATAATGGCCATGGTTTGTTCCATTACAAAATAATATGGTCTTAATTAATTAACTTATTTAACCTAATTATTTTTTAAGTAAAGTTAAAGGGAAAAATAGTAAATAAGTGACTTAAAACTAGCGCAAGTCGAAGATTCATAAAGAATGCGGCCCAAAAGTTTTCTTTTTGCGTTGCTTTTAATGTGCCCTTAATTGATTTAAATTTAAATAAAATAAAAAGATGGAAAATTACAAAATTAAAAAAAAATCAAAACAACGTCGTTTCAGGTATAAGTGAAATGACGTCGTTTCATTTTATACCTGAAACGAAGTCATTTTGGTGTTTTGGCATAAAACTAGCCGGGTCAACAACGGGTCGACCGGGTCACCGGTTCTGTGAAAACCAGTCGGGTCGACTAGTTTTTTCCGGGTCGACTGCAGTTCCGGTCCAATTACAAACCCGACCCGGATTTCTTCACGGGACGTCGACCCGGGCGGTTCAACCCCAGTTCGGGTCGGGTTTCGAAACTATGCTCTCAACCCTCCATTATTAACAGATGCAGCTCCTCTAAAAAATAGTGGTATTCTAGCACTATTTGGGGCACGTGTCATCATCATAGATCATGATTTACCTAAATTTTTTCCACCAATCATGTTAGAAATAATCGGAATATATTTGAGAAATTGCACACTTTTATTTTTATAATTATAATTATTGTATTTGTATTTTTATAATTAGGTAAGAACAATTATTTAATTAATTAAATAAATTGAGTATTTTTTTTCTCTTTGTTTCTCTTTTAAACCTATTATTTACATACATAACGAAATTATATTATCTTGATTAGAAAAATTAAATATCTAACATTTTATATGCTAATAATTATTTGTAACTCAGTTTAGTTTTTGCAAAATATATAGGGGAAAGTAAGTTTTGAGTTCGAGTTTCCCATTATTATATATGTCTCACCGTAGAAATTATTCCTATAATCCTTGTCCACATTATTATCTAATGTCTAGAAAATAGATACTTAAAATTCCAAATAAAATGAGTTCTTCCCGTAGCTTGAAATCCCAATTAATAGAAGTTCACTGTTTTATTTGGCAACCTAAAAGTCGGCTCAATTATAGTTCATTGTACACCTATTAAGCTGAAAGAAACTAGTATAGTTGTGTCATGTACATTTAGTATTTTTTTTCTTGGGGTTATTTCCCCTTCCTCGATAAATTATTTTGCTACTCTTTTGGAAGTTCTTTTGGAATAGGTATGCAAAATGTACGTTAACATTGCTGCAAAACTAAAGGAATAGGCACATAATTCTCATAATGGATGTATTGTAGGAGTGAACGTCGGTTCGATTCAGATAGATTTCATTCGAATTTTGGATTATTTATAAAAAAACCCCTTCATCCAAACTATTTAAGCTATCCATATTCATAATCTAAATAAATTTTGATTCGGTATTATTGAATTATCCAATTTTTATTAGAACTTTTCTCTATCGGTAGAAGTTAAATGCAACAATCAAATACTAAATTTTTTTGGGAAAATCAAAATAATTCAAATATTTAATTAAGACTTACGAGCACAAAATTTATTGTGAAATAAAATTTAACTATGCCAACTTAAACTAAAAATGCTCCAAGCAAAATCACTTCATGTAATGTTACCAGCTTCCTTTATTTCACTTGATAGAAAATGAGTAAATAAAAAGGAGTTGGAAGGCCTTGAACCTACAACCTATGTGCATGAATAAAAGGAAAACCCACTACACCACATTACTTTTCATGACAAATACGTTCAGCAAATAGGTTATAATCTCATAATCTATGATATAGTTGAGTTTTGAAGTACAAGTTACATATTTTTATTCACCATAAACCATAGTTACACCGCTAATATATTCAAGCTTCAATGTTAGCTCCACTCTTGGAGTAAACATATAAAAAACGTGAAAGTTAATCGAAAAACTAAGATTTGGAGGCCAAAAAAAAAAATCGAAAAAAAAGTTCTCCAAATCGGCTAAAGCCAATTTGCACGCTGTAGATCTCGAAAAGTTAGTTGGGTTAAAAACAATTCGCCCCGATCGGGCACCCGAGCGCAAAGTTATGTCCGGTCAAAGTTCGCTAGCCAAATCAAGGACCGACTTATGTAATTCGCCACCCACGGGGACCGCTTTGTAAATAAGTGAAGTTTGCACCATGGTCCCCTCCGTGTCTGCAAAATTACAACTCCCGACCCTCGAGAGTTCTCACCGAGTTTTTGGATATATGGATTGTTGCTGCAAGAGATAATGGGTGCGATCATACCAGCACTAATGCACCGGATCCCATCAGAACTCCGAAGTTAAATGTGCTTGGGCGAGAGTAGTACTAGGATGGGTGACCTCCTCGGAATTCCTCGTGTTGCACCCCTTTTTTTCTTTTTTCTTTTTTTCCTCCGCAAACCGACGGTTGGATTGCACGCTGTAGATCTCGAAAAGTTAGTTGGGTTAAAAAAAAAATTCGCCCCGATCGGGCACCCGAGCGCAAAGTTATGTCCGGTCAAAGTTCGCTCGCCAAATCAAGGACCGACTTATGTAATTCGCCACCCTCGGGGACCGCTTTGTAAATAAGTGAAGTTTGCACCATGGTCCCCTCCATGTCTGCAAAATTACAACTCCCGACCCTCGAGAGTTCTCACCGAGTTTTTGGGTATATGGATCGTTGGTGCAAGAGATAATGGGTGCGATCATACCAGCACTAATGCACCGGATCCCATCAGAACTCCGAAGTTAAATGTGCTTGGGCGAGAGTAGTACTAGGATGGGTGACCTCCTCGGAAGTCCTCGTGTTGCACCCCTTTTTTTCTTTTTTCTTTTTTTCCTCCGCAAACCGACGGTTGGATTGCACGCTGTAGATCTCGAAAAGTTAGTTGGGTTAAAAAAAAACTTCGCCCCGATCGGGCACCCGAGCGCAAAATTATGTCCGGTCAAAGTTCGCTCGCCAAATCAAGGACCGACTTACGTAATTCGCCACCCTCGGGGACCAATTTGTAAATAAGTGAAGTTTGCACCATGGTCCCCTCCGTGTCTGCAAAATTACAACTCCCGACCCTCGAGAGTTCTCACCGAGTTTTTGGATATATGGATCGTTGGTGCAAGAGATAATGGGTGCGATCATACCAGCAGTAATGCACCGGATCCCATCAGAACTCCGAAGTTAAATGTGCTTGGGCGAGAGTAGTACTAGGATGGGTGACCTCCTCGGAAGTCCTCGTGTTGCACCCCTTTTTTTCTTTTTTCTTTTTTTCCTCCGCAAACCGACGGTTGGATTGCATGCTGTAGATCTCGAAAAGTTAGTTGGGTTAAAAAAAAAATTCGCCCCGATCGGGCACCCGAGCGCAAAGTTATGTCCGGTCAAAGTTCGCTCGCCAAATCAAGGACCGACTTACGTAATTCGCCACCCTCGGGGACCGCTTTGTAAATAAGTGAAGTTTGCACCATGGTCCCCTCCGTGTCTGCAAAATTACAACTCCCGACCCTCGAGAGTTCTCACCGGGTTTTTGGATATATGGATTGTTGGTGCAAGAGATAATGGGTGCGATCATACCAGCACTAATGCACCGGATCCCATCAGAACTCCGAAGTTAAATGTGCTTGGGCGAGAGTAGTACTAGGATGGGTGACCTCATGGGAAGTCCTCGTGTTGCACCCTTTTTTTTCTTTTTTCTTTCTTTCCTCCTCAAACCGACGGTTGGATTGCACGCTGTAGATCTCGAAAAGTTAGTTGGGTTAAAAAAAATATTCGCCCCGATCGGGCACCCGAGCGCAAAGTTATGTCCGGTCAAAGTTCGCTCGCCAAATCAAGGACCGACTTACGTAATTCGCCACCCTCGGGGACCGCTTTGTAAATAAGTGAAGTTTGCACCATGGTCCCCTCCGTGTCTGCAAAATTACAACTCCCGACCCTCGAGAGTTCTCACCGAGTTTTTGGATATATGGATTGTTGGTGCATGAGATAATGGGTGCGATCATACCAGCACTAATGCACCGGATCCCATCAGAACTCCGAAGTTAAATGTGCTTGGGCGAGAGTAGTACTAGGATGGGTGACCTCTTGGGAAGTCCTCGTGTTGCACCCCTTTTTTTCTTTTTTCTTTTTTTCCTCCGCAAACCGACGGTTGGATTGCATGCTGTAGATCTCGAAAAGTTAGTTGGGTTAAAAAAAAAATTCGCCCCGATCGGGCACCCGAGCGCAAAGTTATGTCCGGTCAAAGTTCGCTCGCCAAATCAAGGACCGACTTACGTAATTCGCCACCCTCGGGGACCGCTTTGTAAATAAGTGAAGTTTGCACCATGGTCCCCTCCGTGTCTGCAAAATTACAACTCCCGACCCTCGAGAGTTCTCACCGAGTTTTTGGATATATGGATCGTTGGTGCAAGAGATAATGGGTGCGATCATACCAGCACTAATGCACCGGATCCCATCAGAACTCCGAAGTTAAATGTGCTTGGGCGAGAGTAGTACTAGGATGGGTGACCTCCTCGGAAGTCCTCGTGTTGCACCCCTTTTTTTCTTTTTTCTTTTTTTCCTCCGCAAACCGACGGTTGGATTGCATGCTGTAGATCTTGAAAAGTTAGTTGGGTTAAAAAAAAAAATCGCCCCGATCGGACACCCGAGCGCAAAGTTATGTCCGGTCAAAGTTCGCTCGCCAAATCAAGGACCGACTTACGTAATTCGCCACCCTCGGGGACCGCTTTGTAAATAAGTAAAGTTTGCACCATGGTCCCCTCCGTGTCTGCAAAATTACAACTCCCGACCCTCGAGAGTTCTCACCGAGTTTTTGGATATATGGATCGTTGGTGCAAGAGATAATGGGTGCGATCATACCAGCACTAATGCACCGGATCCCATTAGAACTCCGAAGTTAAATGTGCTTGGGCGAGAGTAGTACTCGGATGGGTGACCTCCTCGGAAGTCCTCGTGTTGCACCCCTTTTATTCTTTTTTCTTTTTTTCCTCCGCAAACCGACGGTTGGATTGCACGCTGTAGATCTCGAAAAGTTAGTTGGGTTAAAAAAAAACTTCGCCCCGATCGGGCACCTGAGCGCAAAGTTATGTCCGGTCAAAGTTCGCTCGCCAAATCAAGGACCGACTTACGTAATTCACCACCCTCGGGGACCGCTTTGTAAACAAGTGAAGTTTGCACCATGGTCCCCTCCGTGTCTGCAAAATTACAACTCCCGACCCTCGAGAGTTCTCACCGAGTTTTTGGATATATGGATTGTTGGTGCAAGAGATAATGGGTGCGATCATACCAGCACTAATGCACCGGATCCCATCAGAACTCCGAAGTTAAATGTGCTTGGGCGAGAGTAGTACTAGGATGGGTGACCTCCTCGGAAGTCCTCGTGTTGCACCCCTTTTTTTCTTTTTTCTTTTTTTCCTCCGCAAACCGACGGTTGGATTGCACGCTGTAGATCTCGAAAAGTTAGTTGGGTTAAAAAAAAAATTCGCCCCGATCGTGCACCCGAGCTCAAAGTTATGTCCGGTCAAAGTTTGCTCGCCAAATCAAGGACCGACTTACGTAATTCGCCACCCTCGGGGACCGCTTTGTAAATAAGTGAAGTTTGCACCATGGTCCCCTCCGTGTCTGCAAAATTACAACTCCCGACCCTCGATAGTTCTCTCCGAGTTTTTGGATATATGGATTGTTGGTGCAAGAGATAATGGGTGCGATCATACCAGCACTAATGCACCGGATCCCATCAGAACTCCGAAGTTAAATGTGCTTGGGCGAGAGTAGTACTAGGATGGGTGACCTCCTCGGAAGTCCTCGTGTTGCACCCCTTTTTTTCTTTTTTCTTTTTTTCCTCCGCAAACCGACGGTTGGATTGCACGCTGTAGATCTCGAAAAGTTAGTTGGGTTAAAAAAAAAATTCTCCCCGATCGGGCACCCGAGCGCAAAGTTATGTCCGGTCAAAGTTCGCTCGCCAAATCAAGGACCGACTTACGTAATTCGCCACCCTCGGGGACCGCTTTGTAAATAAGTGAAGTTTGCACCATGGTCCCCTCCGTGTCTACAAAATTACAACTCCCGACCCTCGAGACTTCTCACCGAGTGTTTGGATATATGGATCGTTGGTGCAAGAGATAATGGGTGCGATCATACCAGCACTAATGCACCGGATCCCATTAGAACTCCGAAGTTAAATGTGCTTGGGCGAGAGTAGTACTAGGATGGGTGACCTCCTGGGAAGTCCTCGTGTTGCACCCCTTTTTTTCTTTTTTCTTTTTTTCCTCTGCAAACCGACGGTTGGATTGCACGCTGTAGATCTCGAAAAGTTAGTTGGGTTAAAAAAAAATTCGCCCCGATCGGACACCCGAGCGCAAAGTTATGTCCGGTCAAAGTTCGCTCGCCAAATCAAGGACCGACTTACGTAATTCGCCACCCTCGGGGACCGCTTTGTAAATAAGTGAAGTTTGCACCATGGTCCCCTCCGTGTCTGCAAAATTACAACTCCCGACCCTCGAGAGTTCTCACCGAGTTTTTGGATATATGGATCGTTGGTGCAAGAGATAATGGGTGCGATCATACCAGCACTAATGCACCGGATCCCATTAGAACTCCGAAGTTAAATGTGCTTGGGCGAGAGTAGTACTAGGATGGGTGACCTCCTCGGAAGTCCTCGTGTTGCACCCCTTTTTTTCTTTTTTCTTTTTTTCCTCCGCAAACCGACGGTTGGATTGCACGCTATAGATCTCGAAAAGTTAGTTGGGTTAAATTTTTTTTTGCCCCGATCGTGCACCCGAGCGCAAAGTTATGTCCGGTCAAAGTTCGCTCGCCAAATCAAGGACCGACTTACGTAATTCGCCACCCTCGGGGACCGCTTTGTAAATAAGTGAAGTTTGCACCATGGTCCCCTCCGTGTCTGCAAAATTACAACTCCCGACCCTCGAGAGTTCTCACCGAGTGTTTGGATATATGGATTGTTGGTGCAAGAGATAGTGGGTGCGATCATACCAGCACTAATGCACCGGATCCCATCAGAACTCTGAAGTTAAATGTGCTTGGGCGAGAGTAGTACTAGGATGGGTGACCTCCTGGGAAGTCCTCGTGTTGCACCCCTTTTTTTCTTTTTTCTTTTTTTCCTCTGCAAACCGACGGTTGGATTGCACGCTGTAGATCTCGAAAAGTTAGTTGGGTTAAAAAAAAAATTCGCCCCGATCGGACACCCGAGCGCAAAGTTATGTCCGGTTAAAGTTCGCTCGCCAAATCAAGGACCGACTTACGTAATTCGCCACCCTCGGGGACCGCTTTGTAAATAAGTGAAGTTTGCACCATGGTCCCCTCCGTGTCTGCAAAATTACAACTCCCGACCCTCGAGAGTTCCCACCGAGTTTTTGGATATATGGATCGTTGGTGCAAGAGATAATGGGTGCGATCATACCAGCACTAATGCACCGGATCCCATTAGAACTCCGAAGTTAAATGTGCTTGGGCGAGAGTAGTACTAGGATGGGTGACCTCCTCGGAAGTCCTCGTGTTGCACCCCTTTTTTTCTTTTTTCTTTTTTTCCTCTGCAAACCGACGGTTGGATTGCACGCTGTAGATCTCGAAAAGTTAGTTGGGTTAAAAAAAAAATTCGCCCCGATCGGACACCCGAGCGCAAAGTTATGTCCGGTCAAAGTTCGCTCGCCAAATCAAGGACCGACTTACGTAATTCGCCACCCTCGGGGACCGCTTTGTAAATAAGTGAAGTTTGCACCATGGTCCCCTCCGTGTCTGCAAAATTACAACTCCCGACCCTCGAGAGTTCCCACCGAGTTTTTGGATATATGGATCGTTGGTGCAAGAGATAATGGGTGCGATCATACCAGCACTAATGCACCGGATCCCATCAGAACTCTGAAGTTAAATGTGCTTGGGCGAGAGTAGTACTAGGATGGGTGACCTCCTGGGAAGTCCTCGTGTTGCACCCCTTTTTTTCTTTTTTCTTTTTTTCCTCTGCAAACCGACGGTTGGATTGCACGCTGTAGATCTCGAAAAGTTAGTTGGGTTAAAAAAAAAATTCGCCCCGATCGGACACCCGAGCGCAAAGTTATGTCCGGTTAAAGTTCGCTCGCCAAATCAAGGACCGACTTACGTAATTCGCCACCCTCGGGGACCGCTTTGTAAATAAGTGAAGTTTGCACCATGGTCCCCTCCGTGTCTGCAAAATTACAACTCCCGACCCTCGAGAGTTCCCACCGAGTTTTTGGATATATGGATCGTTGGTGCAAGAGATAATGGGTGCGATCATACCAGCACTAATGCACCGGATCCCATTAGAACTCCGAAGTTAAATGTGCTTGGGCGAGAGTAGTACTAGGATGGGTGACCTCCTCGGAAGTCCTCGTGTTGCACCCCTTTTTTTCTTTTTTCTTTTTTTCCTCTGCAAACCGACGGTTGGATTGCACGCTGTAGATCTCGAAAAGTTAGTTGGGTTAAAAAAAAAATTCGCCCCGATCGGACACCCGAGCGCAAAGTTATGTCCGGTCAAAGTTCGCTCGCCAAATCAAGGACCGACTTACGTAATTCGCCACCCTCGGGGACCGCTTTGTAAATAAGTGAAGTTTGCACCATGGTCCCCTCCGTGTCTGCAAAATTACAACTCCCGACCCTCGAGAGTTCCCACCGAGTTTTTGGATATATGGATCGTTGGTGCAAGAGATAATGGGTGCGATCATACCAGCACTAATGCACCGGATCCCATTAGAACTCCGAAGTTAAATGTGCTTGGGCGAGAGTAGTACTAGGATGGGTGACCTCCTCGGAAGTCCTCGTGTTGCACCCCTTTTTTTCTTTTTTCTTTTTTTCCTCTGCAAACCGACGGTTGGATTGCACGCTGTAGATCTCGAAAAGTTAGTTGGGTTAAAAAAAAAATTCGCCCCGATCGGACACCCGAGCGCAAAGTTATGTCCGGTCAAAGTTCGCTCGCCAAATCAAGGACCGACTTACGTAATTCGCCACCCTCGGGGACCGCTTTGTAAATAAGTGAAGTTTGCACCATGGTCCCCTCTGTGTCTGCAAAATTACAACTCCCGACCCTCGAGAGTTCTCACCGAGTTTTTGGATATATGGATTGTTGGTGCAAGAGATAATGGGTGCGATCATACCAGCACTAATGCACCGGATCCCATTAGAACTCCGAAGTTAAATGTGCTTGGGCGAGAGTAGTACTAGGATGGGTGACCTCCTGGGAAGTCCTCGTGTTGCACCCCTTTTTTTCTTTTTTCTTTTTTTCCTCTGCAAACCGACGGTTGGATTGCACGCTGTAGATCTCGAAAAGTTAGTTGGGTTAAAAAAAATTCGCCCCGATCGGACACCCGAGCGCAAAGTTATGTCCGGTCAAAGTTCGCTCGCCAAATCAAGGACCGACTTACGTAATTCGCCACCCTCGGGGACCGCTTTGTAAATAAGTGAAGTTTGCACCATGGTCCCCTCCGTGTCTGCAAAATTACAACTCCCGACCCTCGAGAGTTCTCACCGAGTTTTTGGATATATGGATCGTTGGTGCAAGAGATAATGGGTGCGATCATACCAGCACTAATGCACCGGATCCCATTAGAACTCCGAAGTTAAATGTGCTTGGGCGAGAGTAGTACTAGGATGGGTGACCTCCTCGGAAGTCCTCGTGTTGCACCCCTTTTTTTCTTTTTTCTTTTTTTCCTCCGCAAACCGACGGTTGGATTGCACGCTGTAGATCTCGAAAAGTTAGTTGGGTTAAAAAAAAAATTCGCCCCGATCGTGCACCCGAGCTCAAAGTTATGTCCGGTCAAAGTTTGCTCGCCAAATCAAGGACCGACTTACGTAATTCGCCACCCTCGGAGACCGCTTTGTAAATAAGTGAAGTTTGCACCATGGTCCCCTCCGTGTCTGCAAAATTACAACTCCCGACCCTCGATAGTTCTCTCCGAGTTTTTGGATATATGGATTGTTGGTGCAAGAGATAATGGGTGCGATCATACCAGCACTAATGCACCGGATCCCATCAGAACTCCGAAGTTAAATGTGCTTGGGCGAGAGTAGTACTAGGATGGGTGACCTCCTCGGAAGTCCTCGTGTTGCACCCCTTTTTTTCTTTTTTCTTTTTTTCCTCCGCAAACCGACGGTTGGATTGCACGCTGTAGATCTCGAAAAGTTAGTTGGGTTAAAAAAAAAATTCGCCCCGATCGGACACCCGAGCGCAAAGTTATGTCCGGTCAAAGTTCGCTCGCCAAATCAAGGACCGACTTACGTAATTTGCCACCCTCGGGGACCGCTTTGTAAATAAGTGAAGTTTGCACCATGGTCCCCTCCGTGTCTGCAAAATTACAACTCCCGACCCTCGAGAGTTCTCACCGAGTTTTTGGATATATGGATTGTTGGTGCAAGAGATAATGGGTGCGATCATACCAGCACTAATGCACCGGATCCCATCAGAACTCCGAAGTTAAATGTGCTTGGGCGAGAGTAGTACTAGGATGGGTGACCTCCTCGGAAGTCCTCGTGTTGCACCCCTTTTTTTCTTTTTTCTTTTTTTCCTCCGCAAACCGACTGTTGGATTGCACGCTGTAGATCTCGAAAAGTTAGTTGGGTTAAAAAAAAAATTCGCCCCGATCGTGCACCCGAGCTCAAAGTTATGTCCGGTCAAAGTTTGCTCGCCAAATCAAGGACCGACTTACGTAATTCGCCACCCTCGGGGACCGCTTTGTAAATAAGTGAAGTTTGCACCATGGTCCCCTCCGTGTCTCCAAAATTACAACTCCCGACCCTCGATAGTTCTCTCCGAGTTTTTGGATATATGGATTGTTGGTGCAAGAGATAATGGGTGCGATCATACCAGCACTAATGCACCGGATCCCATCAGAACTCCGAAGTTAAATGTGCTTGGGCAAGAGTAGTACAAGGATGGGTGACCTCCTCGGAAGTCCTCGTGTTGCACCCCTTTTTTTCTTTTTTCTTTTTTTCCTCCGCAAACCGACGGTTGGATTGCACGCTGTAGATCTCGAAAAGTTAGTTGGGTTAAAAAAAAAATTCTCCCCGATCGGGCACCCGAGCGCAAAGTTATGTCCGGTCAAAGTTCGCTCGCCAAATCAAGGACCGACTTACGTAATTCGCCACCCTCGGGGACCGCTTTGTAAATAAGTGAAGTTTGCACCATGGTCCCCTCCGTGTCTACAAAATTACAACTCCCGACCCTCGAGACTTCTCACCGAGTTTTTGGATATATGGATCGTTGGTGCAAGAGATAATGGGTGCGATCATACCAGCACTAATGCACCGGATCCCATTAGAACTCCGAAGTTAAATGTGCTTGGGCGAGAGTAGTACTAGGATGGGTGACCTCCTCGGAAGTCCTCGTGTTGCACCCCTTTTTTTCTTTTTTCTTTTTTTCCTCTGCAAACCGACGGTTGGATTGCACGCTGTAGATCTCGAAAAGTTAGTTGGGTTAAAAAAAAATTCGCCCCGATCGGACACCCGAGCGCAAAGTTATGTCCGGTCAAAGTTCGCTCGCCAAATCAAGGACCGACTTACGTAATTCGCCACCCTCGGGGACCGCTTTGTAAATAAGTGAAGTTTGCACCATGGTCCCCTCCGTGTCTGCAAAATTACAACTCCCGACCCTCGAGAGTTCTCACCGAGTTTTTGGATATATGGATTGTTGGTGCAAGAGATAATGGGTGCGATCATACCAGCACTAATGCACCGGATCCCATCAGAACTCCGAAGTTAAATGTGCTTGGGCGAGAGTAGTACTAGGATGGGTGACCTCCTCGGAAGTCCTCGTGTTGCACCCCTTTTTTTCTTTTTTCTTTTTTTCCTCCGCAAACCGACGGTTGGATTGCACGCTGTAGATCTCGAAAAGTTAGTTGGGTTAAAAAAAAAATTCGCCCCGATCGTGCACCCGAGCTCAAAGTTATGTCCGGTCAAAATTTGCTCGCCAAATCAAGGACCGACTTACGTAATTCGCCACCCTCGGAGACCGCTTTGTAAATAAGTGAAGTTTGCACCATGGTCCCCTCCGTGTCTGCAAAATTACAACTCCCGACCCTCGATAGTTCTCTCCGAGTTTTTGGATATATGGATTGTTGGTGCAAGAGATAATGGGTGCGATCATACCAGCACTAATGCACCGGATCCCATCAGAACTCCGAAGTTAAATGTGCTTGGGCGAGAGTAGTACTAGGATGGGTGACCTCCTCGGAAGTCCTCGTGTTGCACCCCTTTTTTTCTTTTTTCTTTTTTTCCTCCGCAAACCGACGGTTGGATTGCACGCTGTAGATCTCGAAAAGTTAGTTGGGTTAAAAAAAAAATTCGCCCCGATCGGACACCCGAGCGCAAAGTTATGTCCGGTCAAAGTTCGCTCGCCAAATCAAGGACCGACTTACGTAATTCGCCACCCTCGGGGACCGCTTTGTAAATAAGTGAAGTTTGCACCATGGTCCCCTCCGTGTCTGCAAAATTACAACTCCCGACCCTCGATAGTTCTCTCCGAGTTTTTGGATATATGGATTGTTGGTGCAAGAGATAATGGGTGCGATCATACCAGCACTAATGCACCGGATCCCATCAGAACTCCGAAGTTAAATGTGCTTGGGCGAGAGTAGTACTAGGATGGGTGACCTCCTCGGAAGTCCTCGTGTTGCACCCCTTTTTTTCTTTTTTCTTTTTTTCCTCCGCAAACCGACGGTTGGATTGCACGCTGTAGATCTCGAAAAGTTAGTTGGGTTAAAAAAAAAATTCGCCCCGATCGGACACCCGAGCGCAAAGTTATGTCCGGTCAAAGTTCGCTCGCCAAATCAAGGACCGACTTACGTAATTCGCCACCCTCGGGGACCGCTTTGTAAATAAGTGAAGTTTGCACCATGGTCCCCTCCGTGTCTGCAAAATTACAACTCCCGACCCTCGATAGTTCTCTCCGAGTTTTTGGATATATGGATTGTTGGTGCAAGAGATAATGGGTGCGATCATACCAGCACTAATGCACCGGATCCCATCAGAACTCCGAAGTTAAATGTGCTTGGGCGAGAGTAGTACTAGGATGGGTGACCTCCTCGGAAGTCCTCGTGTTGCACCCCTTTTTTTCTTTTTTCTTTTTTTCCTCCGCAAACCGACGGTTGGATTGCACGCTGTAGATCTCGAAAAGTTAGTTGGGTTAAAAAAAAAATTCGCCCCGATCGGACACCCGAGCGCAAAGTTATGTCCGGTCAAAGTTCGCTCGCCAAATCAAGGACCGACTTACGTAATTCGCCACCCTCGGGGACCGCTTTGTAAATAAGTGAAGTTTGCACCATGGTCCCCTCCGTGTCTGCAAAATTACAACTCCCGACCCTCGAGAGTTCTCACCGAGTTTTTGGATATATGGATTGTTGGTGCAAGAGATAATGGGTGCGATCATACCAGCACTAATGCACCGGATCCCATCAGAACTCCGAAGTTAAATGTGCTTGGGCGAGAGTAGTACTAGGATGGGTGACCTCCTCGGAAGTCCTCGTGTTGCACCCCTTTTTTTCTTTTTTCTTTTTTTCCTCCGCAAACCGACTGTTGGATTGCACGCTGTAAATCTCGAAAAGTTAGTTGGGTTAAAAAAAAATTCGCCCCGATCGTGCACCAGAGCTCAAAGTTATGTCCGGTCAAAGTTTGCTCGCCAAATCAAGGACCGACTTACGTAATTCGCCACCCTCGGGGACCGCTTTGTAAATAAGTGAAGTTTGCACCATGGTCCCCTCCGTGTCTACAAAATTACAACTCCCGACCCTCGAGACTTCTCACCGAGTTTTTGGATATATGGATCGTTGGTGCAAGAGATAATGGGTGCGATCATACCAGCACTAATGCACCGGATCCCATCAGAACTCCGAAGTTAAATGTGCTTGGGCGAGAGTAGTACTAGGATGGGTGACCTCCTTGGAAGTCCTCGTGTTGCACCCCTTTTTTTCTTTTTTCTTTTTTTCCTCTGCAAACCGACGGTTGGATTGCACGCTGTAGATCTCGAAAAGTTAGTTGGGTTAAAAAAAAAATTTGCCCCGATCGGACACCCGAGCGCAAAGTTATGTCCGGTCAAAGTTCGCTCGCCAAATCAAGGACCGACTTACGTAATTCGCCACCCTCGGGGACCGCTTTGTAAATAAGTGAAGTTTGCACCATGGTCCCCTCCGTGTCTGCAAAATTACAACTCCCGACCCTCGAGAGTTCTCACCGAGTTTTTGGATATATGGATCGTTGGTGCAAGAGATAATGGGTGCGATCATACCAGCAATAATGCACCGGATCCCATTAGAACTCCGAAGTTAAATGTGCTTGGGCGAGAGTAGTACTAGGATGGGTGACCTCCTCGGAAGTCCTCGTGTTGCACCCTTTTTTTTCTTTTTTCTTTTTTTCCTCCGCAAACCGACGGTTGGATTGCACGCTATAGATCTCGAAAAGTTAGTTGGGTTAAATTTTTTTTTGCCCCGATCGTGCACCCGAGCGCAAAGTTATGTCCGGTCAAAGTTCGCTCGCCAAATCAAGGACCGACTTACGTAATTCGCCACCCTCGGGGACCGCTTTGTAAATAAGTGAAGTTTGCACCATGGTCCCCTCCGTGTCTCCAAAATTACAACTCCCGACCCTCGAGAGTTCTCACCGAGTTTTTGGATATATGGATTGTTGGTGCAAGAGATAATGGGTGCGATCATACCAGCACTAATGCACCGGATCCCATCAGAACTCTGAAGTTAAATATGCTTGGGCGAGAGTAGTACTAGGATGGGTGACCTCCTGGGAAGTCCTCGTGTTGCACCCCTTTTTTTCTTTTTTCTTTTTTTCCTCTGCAAACCGACAGTTGGATTGCACGCTGTAGATCTCGAAAAGTTAGTTGGGTTAAAAAAAAATTCGCCCCGATCGGACACCCGAGCGCAAAGTTATGTCCGGTCAAAGTTCGCTCGCCAAATCAAGGACCGACTTACGTAATTCGCCACCCTCGGGGACCGCTTTGTAAATAAGTGAAGTTTGCACGATGGTCCCCTCCGTGTCTACAAAATTACAACTCCCGACCCTCGAGACTTCTCACCGAGTTTTTGGATATCTGGATTGTTGGTGCAAGAGATAATGGGTGCGATCATACCAGCACTAATGCACCGGATCCCATCAGAACTCCGAAGTTAAATGTGCTTGGGCGAGAGTAGTACTAGGATGGGTGACCTCCTCGGAAGTCCTCGTGTTGCACCCATTTTTTTCTTTTTTCTTTTTTTCCTCCGCAAACCGACGGTTGGATTGCACGCTGTAGATCTCGAAAAGTTATTTGGGTTAAAAAAAAAATTCACCCCGATCGTGCACCCGAGCTCAAAGTTATGTCCGGTCAAAGTTTGCTCGCCAAATCAAGGACCGACTTACGTAATTCGCCACCCTCGGGGACCGCGTTGTAAATAAGTGAAGTTTGCACCATGGTCCCCTCCGTGTCTGCAAAATTACAACTCCCGACCCTCGATAGTTCTCTCCGAGTTTTTGGATATATGGATTGTTGGTGCAAGAGATAATGGGTGCGATCATACCAGCACTAATGCACCGGATCCCATAAGAACTCCGAAGTTAAATGTGCTTGGGCGAGAGTAGTACTAGGATGGGTGACCTCCTCGGAAGTCCTCGTGTTGCACCCCTTTTTTTCTTTTTTCTTTTTTTCCTCCGCAAACCGACGGTTGGATTGCACGCTGTAGATCTCGAAAAGTTAGTTGGGTTAAAAAAAAAATTCACCCCGATCGGGCACCCGAGCGCAAAGTTATGTCCGGTCAAAGTTCGCTCGCCAAATCAAGGACCGACTTACGTAATTCGCCACCCTCGGGGACCGCTTTGTAAATAAGTGAAGTTTGCACGATGGTCCCCTCCGTGTCTACAAAATTACAACTCCCGACCCTCGAGACTTCTCACCGAGTTTTTGGATATATGGATCGTTGGTGCAAGAGATAATGGGTGCGATCATACCAGCACTAATGCACCGGATCCCATCAGAACTCCGAAGTTAAATGTGCTTGGGCGAGAGTAGTACTAGGATGGGTGACCTCCTTGGAAGTCCTCGTGTTGCACCCCTTTTTTTCTTTTTTCTTTTTTTCCTCTGCAAACCGACGGTTGGATTGCACGCTGTAGATCTCGAAAAGTTAGTTGGGTTAAAAAAAAAATTTGCCCCGATCGGACACCCGAGCGCAAAGTTATGTCCGGTCAAAGTTCGCTCGCCAAATCAAGGACCGACTTACGTAATTCGCCACCCTCGGGGACCGCTTTGTAAATAAGTGAAGTTTGCACCATGGTCCCCTCCGTGTCTGCAAAATTACAACTCCCGACCCTCGAGAGTTCTCACCGAGTTTTTGGATATATGGATCGTTGGTGCAAGAGATAATGGGTGCGATCATACCAGCACTAATGCACCGGATCCCATTAGAACTCCGAAGTTAAATGTGCTTGGGCGAGAGTAGTACTAGGATGGGTGACCTCCTCGGAAATCCTCGTGTTGCACCCTTTTTTTTCTTTTTTCTTTTTTTCCTCCGCAAACCGACGGTTGGATTGCACGCTATAGATCTCGAAAAGTTAGTTGGGTTAAAATTTTTTTTGCCCCGATCGTGCACCCGAGCGCAAAGTTATGTCCGGTCAAAGTTCGCTCGCCAAATCAAGGACCGACTTACGTAATTCGCCACCCTCGGGGACCGCTTTGTAAATAAGTGAAGTTTGCACCATGGTCCCCTCCGTGTCTCCAAAATTACAACTCCCGACCCTCGAGAGTTCTCACCGAGTTTTTGGATATATGGATTGTTGGTGCAAGAGATAATGGGTGCGATCATACCAGCACTAATGCACCGGATCCCATCAGAACTCTGAAGTTAAATATGCTTGGGCGAGAGTAGTACTAGGATGGGTGACCTCCTGGGAAGTCCTCGTGTTGCACCCCTTTTTTTCTTTTTTCTTTTTTTCCTCTGCAAACCGACAGTTGGATTGCACGCTGTAGATCTCGAAAAGTTAGTTGGGTTAAAAAAAAATTCGCCCCGATCGGACACCCGAGCGCAAAGTTATGTCCGGTCAAAGTTCGCTCGCCAAATCAAGGACCGACTTACGTAATTCGCCACCCTCGGGGACCGCTTTGTAAATAAGTGAAGTTTGCACGATGGTCCCCTCCGTGTCTACAAAATTACAACTCCCGACCCTCGAGACTTCTCACCGAGTTTTTGGATATCTGGATTGTTGGTGCAAGAGATAATGGGTGCGATCATACCAGCACTAATGCACCGGATCCCATTAGAACTCCGAAGTTAAATGTGCTTGGGCGAGAGTAGTACTAGGATGGGTGACCTCCTCGGAAGTCCTCGTGTTGCACCCATTTTTTTCTTTTTTCTTTTTTTCCTCCGCAAACCGACGGTTGGATTGCACGCTGTAGATCTCGAAAAGTTATTTGGGTTAAAAAAAAAATTCACCCCGATCGTGCACCCGAGCTCAAAGTTATGTCCGGTCAAAGTTTGCTCGCCAAATCAAGGACCGACTTACGTAATTCGCCACCCTCGGGGACCGCGTTGTAAATAAGTGAAGTTTGCACCATGGTCCCCTCCGTGTCTGCAAAATTACAACTCCCGACCCTCGATAGTTCTCTCCGAGTTTTTGGATATATGGATTGTTGGTGCAAGAGATAATGGGTGCGATCATACCAGCACTAATGCACCGGATCCCATCAGAACTCCGAAGTTAAATGTGCTTGGGCGAGAGTAGTACTAGGATGGGTGACCTCCTCGGAAGTCCTCGTGTTGCACCCCTTTTTTTCTTTTTTCTTTTTTTCCTCCGCAAACCGACGGTTGGATTGCACGCTGTAGATCTCGAAAAGTTAGTTGGGTTAAAAAAAAAATTCACCCCGATCGGGCACCCGAGCGCAAAGTTATGTCCGGTCAAAGTTCGCTCGCCAAATCAAGGACCGACTTACGTAATTCGCCACCCTCGGGGACCGCTTTGTAAATAAGTGAAGTTTGCACGATGGTCCCCTCCGTGTCTACAAAATTACAACTCCCGACCCTCGAGACTTCTCACCGAGTTTTTGGATATATGGATCGTTGGTGCAAGAGATAATGGGTGCGATCATACCAGCACTAATGCACCGGATCCCATCAGAACTCCGAAGTTAAATGTGCTTGGGCGAGAGTAGTACTAGGATGGGTGACCTCCTTGGAAGTCCTCGTGTTGCACCCCTTTTTTTCTTTTTTCTTTTTTTCCTCTGCAAACCGACGGTTGGATTGCACGCTGTAGATCTCGAAAAGTTAGTTGGGTTAAAAAAAAAATTTGCCCCGATCGGACACCCGAGCGCAAAGTTATGTCCGGTCAAAGTTCGCTCGCCAAATCAAGGACCGACTTACGTAATTCGCCACCCTCGGGGACCGCTTTGTAAATAAGTGAAGTTTGCACCATGGTCCCCTCCGTGTCTGCAAAATTACAACTCCCGACCCTCGAGAGTTCTCACCGAGTTTTTGGATATATGGATCGTTGGTGCAAGAGATAATGGGTGCGATCATACCAGCACTAATGCACCGGATCCCATTAGAACTCCGAAGTTAAATGTGCTTGGGCGAGAGTAGTACTAGGATGGGTGACCTCCTCGGAAATCCTCGTGTTGCACCCTTTTTTTTCTTTTTTCTTTTTTTCCTCCGCAAACCGACGGTTGGATTGCACGCTATAGATCTCGAAAAGTTAGTTGGGTTAAAATTTTTTTTGCCCCGATCGTGCACCCGAGCGCAAAGTTATGTCCGGTCAAAGTTCGCTCGCCAAATCAAGGACCGACTTACGTAATTCGCCACCCTCGGGGACCGCTTTGTAAATAAGTGAAGTTTGCACCATGGTCCCCTCCGTGTCTGCAAAATTACAACTCCCGACCCTCGAGAGTTCTCACCGAGTTTTTGGATATATGGATTGTTGGTGCAAGAGATAATGGGTGCGATCATACCAGCACTAATGCACCGGATCCCATCAGAACTCCGAAGTTAAATGTGCTTGGGCGAGAGTAGTACTAGGATGGGTGACCTCCTCGGAAGTCCTCGTGTTGCACCCCTTTTTTTCTTTTTTCTTTTTTTCCTCCGCAAACCGACGGTTGGATTGCACGCTGTAGATCTCGAAAAGTTAGTTGGGTTAAAAAAAAAATTCGCCCCGATCGGGCACCCGAGCGCAAAGTTATGTCCGGTCAAAGTTCGCTCGCCAAATCAAGGACCGACTTACGTAATGCGCCACCCTCGGGGACCGCTTTGTAAATAAGTGAAGTTTGCACGATCGTCCCCTCCGTGTCTACAAAATTACAACTCCCGACCCTCGAGACTTCTCACCGAGTTTTTGGATATATGGATCGTTGGTGCAAGAGATAATGGGTGCGATCATACCAGCACTAATGCACCGGATCCCATCAGAACTCCGAAGTTAAATGTGCTTGGGCGAGAGTAGTACTAGGATGGGTGACCTCCTGGGAAGTCCTCGTGTTGTACCCCTTTTTTTCTTTTTTCTTTTTTTCCTCTGCAAACCGACGGTTGGATTGCACGCTGTAGATCTCGAAAAGTTAGTTGGGTTAAAAAAAAAATTCGCCCCGATCGGACACCCGAGCGCAAAGTTATGTTCGGTCAAAGTTCGCTCGCCAAATCAAGGACCGACTTACGTAATTCGCCACCCTCGGGGACCGCTTTGTAAATAAGTGAAGTTTGCACCATGGTCCCCTCCGTGTCTGCAAAATTACAACTCCCGACCCTCGAGACTTCTCACCGAGTTTTTGGATATATGGATCGTTGGTGCAAGAGATAATGGGTGCGATCATACCAGCACTAATGCACCGGATCCCATTAGAACTCCGAAGTTAAATGTGCTTGGGCGAGAGTAGTACTAGGATGGGTGACCTCCTCGGAAGTCCTCGTGTTGCACCCCTTTTTTTCTTTTTTCTTTTTTTCCACCGCAAACCGACGGTTGGATTGCACGCTATAGATCTCGAAAAGTTAGTTGGGTTAAAATTTTTTTTGCCCCGATCGTGCACCCGAGCGCAAAGTTATGTCCGGTCAAAGTTCGCTCGCCAAATCAAGGACCGACTTACGTAATTCGCCACCCTCGGGGACCGCTTTGTAAATAAGTGAAGTTTGCACCATGGTCCCCTCCGTGTCTCCAAAATTACAACTCCCGACCCTCGAGAGTTCTCACCGAGTTTTTGGATATATGGATTGTTGGTGCAAGAGATAATGGGTGCGATCATACCAGCACTAATGCACCGGATCCCATCAGAACTCTGAAGTTAAATATGCTTGGGCGAGAGTAGTACTAGGATGGGTGACCTCCTGGGAAGTCCTCGTGTTGCACCCCTTTTTTTCTTTTTTCTTTTTTTCCTCTGCAAACCGACAGTTGGATTGCACGCTGTAGATCTCGAAAAGTTAGTTGGGTTAAAAAAAAATTCGCCCCGATCGGACACCCGAGCGCAAAGTTATGTCCGGTCAAAGTTCGCTCGCCAAATCAAGGACCGACTTACGTAATTCGCCACCCTCGGGGACCGCTTTGTAAATAAGTGAAGTTTGCACGATGGTCCCCTCCGTGTCTACAAAATTACAACTCCCGACCCTCGAGACTTCTCACCGAGTTTTTGGATATCTGGATTGTTGGTGCAAGAGATAATGGGTGCGATCATACCAGCACTAATGCACCGGATCCCATCAGAACTCCGAAGTTAAATGTGCTTGGGCGAGAGTAGTACTAGGATGGGTGACCTCCTCGGAAGTCCTCGTGTTGCACCCCTTTTTTTCTTTTTTCTTTTTTTCCTCCGCAAACCGACGGTTGGATTGCACGCTGTAGATCTCGAAAAGTTATTTGGGTTAAAAAAAAAATTCACCCCGATCGTGCACCCGAGCTCAAAGTTATGTCCGGTCAAAGTTTGCTCGCCAAATCAAGGACCGACTTACGTAATTCGCCACCCTCGGGGACCGCTTTGTAAATAAGTGAAGTTTGCACCATGGTCCCCTCCGTGTCTGCAAAATTACAACTCCCGACCCTCGATAGTTCTCACCGAGTTTTTGGATATATGGATTGTTGGTGCAAGAGATAATGGGTGCGATCATACCAGCACTAATGCACCGGATCCCATCAGAACTCCGAAGTTAAATGTGCTTGGGCGAGAGTAGTACTAGGATGGGTGACCTCCTCGGAAGTCCTCGTGTTGCACCCCTTTTTTTCTTTTTTCTTTTTTTCCTCCGCAAACCGACGGTTGGATTGCACGCTGTAGATCTCGAAAAGTTAGTTGGGTTAAAAAAAAAATTTGCCCCGATCGGACACCCGAGCGCAAAGTTATGTCCGGTCAAAGTTCGCTCGCCAAATCAAGGACCGACTTACGTAATTCGCCACCCTCGGGGACCGCTTTGTAAATAAGTGAAGTTTGCACCATGGTCCCCTCCGTGTCTGCAAAATTACAACTCCCGACCCTCGAGAGTTCTCACCGAGTTTTTGGATATATGGATCGTTGGTGCAAGAGATAATGGGTGCGATCATACCAGCACTAATGCACCGGATCCCATTAGAACTCCGAAGTTAAATGTGCTTGGGCGAGAGTAGTACTAGGATGGGTGACCTCCTCGGAAGTCCTCGTGTTGCACCCTTTTTTTTCTTTTTTCTTTTTTTCCTCCGCAAACCGACGGTTGGATTGCACGCTATAGATCTCGAAAAGTTAGTTGGGTTAAAATTTTTTTTCCCCCGATCGTGCACCCGAGCGCAAAGTTATGTCCGGTCAAAGTTCGCTCGCCAAATCAAGGACCGACTTACGTAATTCGCCACCCTCGGGGACCGCTTTGTAAATAAGTGAAGTTTGCACCATGGTCCCCTCCGTGTCTCCAAAATTACAACTCCCGACCCTCGAGAGTTCTCACCGAGTTTTTGGATATATGGATTGTTGGTGCAAGAGATAATGGGTGCGATCATACCAGCACTAATGCACCGGATCCCATCAGAACTCTGAAGTTAAATATGCTTGGGCGAGAGTAGTACTAGGATGGGTGACCTCCTGGGAAGTCCTCGTGTTGCACCCCTTTTTTTCTTTTTTCTTTTTTTCCTCTGCAAACCGACAGTTGGATTGCACGCTGTAGATCTCGAAAAGTTAGTTGGGTTAAAAAAAAAATTCACCCCGATCGTGCACCCGAGCTCAAAGTTATGTCCGGTCAAAGTTTGCTCGCCAAATCAAGGACCGACTTACGTAATTCGCCACCCTCGGGGACCGCTTTGTAAATAAGTGAAGTTTGCACCATGGTCCCCTCCGTGTCTGCAAAATTACAACTCCCGACCCTCGATAGTTCTCTCCGAGTTTTTGGATATATGGATTGTTGGAGCAAGAGATAATGGGTGCGATCATACCAGCACTAATGCACCGGATCCCATCAGAACTCCGAAGTTAAATGTGCTTGGGCGAGAGTAGTACTAGGATGGGTGACCTCCTCGGAAGTCCTCGTGTTGCACCCCTTTTTTTCTTTTTTCTTTTTTTCCTCCGCAAACCGACGGTTGGATTGCACGCTGTAGATCTCGAAAAGTTAGTTGGGTTAAAAAAAAAATTCGCCCCGATCGGGCACCCGAGCGCAAAGTTATGTCCGGTCAAAGTTCGCTCGCCAAATCAAGGACCGACTTACGTAATTCGCCACCCTCGGGGACCGCTTTGTAAATAAGTGAAGTTTGCACGATGGTCCCCTCCGTGTCTACAAAATTACAACTCCCGACCCTCGAGACTTCTCACCGAGTTTTTGGATATATGGATCGTTGGTGCAAGAGATAATGGGTGCGATCATACCAGCACTAATGCACCGGATCCCATCAGAACTCCGAAGTTAAATGTGCTTGGGCGAGAGTAGTACTAGGATGGGTGACCTCCTGGGAAGTCCTCGTGTTGTACCCCTTTTTTTCTTTTTTCTTTTTTTCCTCTGCAAACCGACGGTTGGATTGCACGCTGTAGATCTCGAAAAGTTAGTTGGGTTAAAAAAAAAATTCGCCCCGATCGGACACCCGAGCGCAAAGTTATGTTCGGTCAAAGTTCGCTCGCCAAATCAAGGACCGACTTACGTAATTCGCCACCCTCGGGGACCGCTTTGTAAATAAGTGAAGTTTGCACCATGGTCCCCTCCGTGTCTGCAAAATTACAACTCCCGACCCTCGAGACTTCTCACCGAGTTTTTGGATATATGGATCGTTGGTGCAAGAGATAATGGGTGCGATCATACCAGCACTAATGCACCGGATCCCATTAGAACTCCGAAGTTAAATGTGCTTGGGCGAGAGTAGTACTAGGATGGGTGACCTCCTCGGAAGTCCTCGTGTTGCACCCCTTTTTTTCTTTTTTCTTTTTTTCCACCGCAAACCGACGGTTGGATTGCACGCTATAGATCTCGAAAAGTTAGTTGGGTTAAAATTTTTTTTGCCCCGATCGTGCACCCGAGCGCAAAGTTATGTCCGGTCAAAGTTCGCTCGCCAAATCAAGGACCGACTTACGTAATTCGCCACCCTCGGGGACCGCTTTGTAAATAAGTGAAGTTTGCACCATGGTCCCCTCCGTGTCTGCAAAATTACAACTCCCGACCCTCGAGAGTTCTCACCGAGTTTTTGGATATATGGATTGTTGGTGCAAGAGATAATGGGTGCGATCATACCAGCACTAATGCACCGGATCCCATCAGAACTCCGAAGTTAAATGTGCTTGGGCGAGAGTAGTACTAGGATGGGTGACCTCCTCGGAAGTCCTCGTGTTGCACCCCTTTTTTTCTTTTTTCTTTTTTTCCTCCGCAAACCGACGGTTGGATTGCACGCTGTAGATCTCGAAAAGTTAGTTGGGTTAAAAAAAAAATTCGCCCCGATCGTGCACCCGAGCTCAAAGTTATGTCCGGTCAAAGTTTGCTCGCCAAATCAAGGACCGACTTACGTAATTCGCCACCCTCGGGGACCGCTTTGTAAATAAGTGAAGTTTGCACCATGGTCCCCTCCGTGTCTGCAAAATTACAACTCCCGACCCTCGATAGTTCTCTCCGAGTTTTTGGATATATGGATTGTTGGTGCAAGAGATAATGGGTGCGATCATACCAGCACTAATGCACCGGATCCCATCAGAACTCTGAAGTTAAATGTGCTTGGGCGAGAGTAGTACTAGGATGGGTGACCTCCTCGGAAGTCCTCGTGTTGCACCCCTTTTTTTCTTCTTTCTTTTTTTCCTCCGCAAACCGACGGTTGGATTGCACGCTGTAGATCTCGAAAAGTTAGTTGGGTTAAAAAAAAACTTCGCCCCGATCGGGCACCTGAGCGCAAAGTTATGTCCGGTCAAAGTTTGCTCGCCAAATCAAGGACCGACTTACGTAATTCACCACCCTCGGGGACCGCTTTGTAAACAAGTGAAGTTTGCACCATGGTCCCCTCCGTGTCTGCAAAATTACAACTCCCGACCCTCGAGAGTTCTCACCGAGTTTTTGGATATATGGATTGTTGGTGCAAGAGATAATGGGTGCAATCATACCAGCACTAATGCACCGGATCCCATCAGAACTCCGAAGTTAAATGTGCTTGGGCGAGAGTAGTACAAGGATGGGTGACCTCCTCGGAAGTCCTCGTGTTGCACCCCTTTTTTTCTTTTTTCTTTTTTTCCTCCGCAAACCGACGGTTGGATTGCACGCTATAAATCTCGATAAGTTAGTTGGGTTAAAATTTTTTTTGCCCCGATCGTGCACCCGAGCGCAAAGTTATGTCCGGTCAAAGTTCGCTCGCCAAATCAAGGACCGACTTACGTAATTCGCCACCCTCGGGGACCGCTTTGTAAATAAGTGAAGTTTGCACCATGGTCCCCTCCGTGTCTGCAAAATTACAACTCCCGACCCTCGATAGTTCTCTCCGAGTTTTTGGATATATGGATTGTTGGTGCAAGAGATAATGGGTGCGATCATACCAGCACTAATGCACCGGATCCCATCAGAACTCCGAAGTTAAATGTGCTTGGGCGAGAGTAGTACTAGGATGGGTGACCTCCTCGGAAGTCCTCGTGTTGCACCCCTTTTTTTCTTTTTTCTTTTTTTCCTCCGCAAACCGACGGTTGGATTGCACGCTGTAGATCTCGAAAAGTTAGTTGGGTTAAAAAAAAAATTCGCCCCGATCGGGCACCCGAGCGCAAAGTTATGTCCGGTCAAAGTTCGCTCGCCAAATCAAGGACCGACTTACGTAATTCGCCACCCTCGGGGACCGCTTTGTAAATAAGTGAAGTTTGCACGATGGTCCCCTCCGTGTCTACAAAATTACAACTCCCGACCCTCGAGACTTCTCACCGAGTTTTTGGATATATGGATCGTTGGTGCAAGAGATAATGGGTGCGATCATACCAGCACTAATGCACCGGATCCCATCAGAACTCCGAAGTTAAATGTGCTTGGGCGAGAGTAGTACTAGGATGGGTGACCTCCTGGGAAGTCCTCGTGTTGTACCCCTTTTTTTCTTTTTTCTTTTTTTCCTCTGCAAACCGACGGTTGGATTGCACGCTGTAGATCTCGAAAAGTTAGTTGGGTTAAAAAAAAAATTCGCCCCGATCGGACACCCGAGCGCAAAGTTATGTTCGGTCAAAGTTCGCTCGCCAAATCAAGGACCGACTTACGTAATTCGCCACCCTCGGGGACCGCTTTGTAAATAAGTGAAGTTTGCACCATGGTCCCCTCCGTGTCTGCAAAATTACAACTCCCGACCCTCGAGACTTCTCACCGAGTTTTTGGATATATGGATCGTTGGTGCAAGAGATAATGGGTGCGATCATACCAGCACTAATGCACCGGATCCCATTAGAACTCCGAAGTTAAATGTGCTTGGGCGAGAGTAGTACTAGGATGGGTGACCTCCTCGGAAGTCCTCGTGTTGCACCCCTTTTTTTCTTTTTTCTTTTTTTCCACCGCAAACCGACGGTTGGATTGCACGCTATAGATCTCGAAAAGTTAGTTGGGTTAAAATTTTTTTTGCCCCGATCGTGCACCCGAGCGCAAAGTTATGTCCGGTCAAAGTTCGCTCGCCAAATCAAGGACCGACTTACGTAATTCGCCACCCTCGGGGACCGCTTTGTAAATAAGTGAAGTTTGCACCATGGTCCCCTCCGTGTCTCCAAAATTACAACTCCCGACCCTCGAGAGTTCTCACCGAGTTTTTGGATATATGGATTGTTGGTGCAAGAGATAATGGGTGCGATCATACCAGCACTAATGCACCGGATCCCATCAGAACTCTGAAGTTAAATATGCTTGGGCGAGAGTAGTACTAGGATGGGTGACCTCCTGGGAAGTCCTCGTGTTGCACCCCTTTTTTTCTTTTTTCTTTTTTTCCTCTGCAAACCGACAGTTGGATTGCACGCTGTAGATCTCGAAAAGTTAGTTGGGTTAAAAAAAAATTCGCCCCGATCGGACACCCGAGCGCAAAGTTATGTCCGGTCAAAGTTCGCTCGCCAAATCAAGGACCGACTTACGTAATTCGCCACCCTCGGGGACCGCTTTGTAAATAAGTGAAGTTTGCACGATGGTCCCCTCCGTGTCTACAAAATTACAACTCCCGACCCTCGAGACTTCTCACCGAGTTTTTGGATATCTGGATTGTTGGTGCAAGAGATAATGGGTGCGATCATACCAGCACTAATGCACCGGATCCCATCAGAACTCCGAAGTTAAATGTGCTTGGGCGAGAGTAGTACTAGGATGGGTGACCTCCTCGGAAGTCCTCGTGTTGCACCCCTTTTTTTCTTTTTTCTTTTTTTCCTCCGCAAACCGACGGTTGGATTGCACGCTGTAGATCTCGAAAAGTTATTTGGGTTAAAAAAAAAATTCACCCCGATCGTGCACCCGAGCTCAAAGTTATGTCCGGTCAAAGTTTGCTCGCCAAATCAAGGACCGACTTACGTAATTCGCCACCCTCGGGGACCGCTTTGTAAATAAGTGAAGTTTGCACGATGGTCCCCTCCGTGTCTACAAAATTACAACTCCCGACCCTCGAGACTTCTCACCGAGTTTTTGGATATATGGATCGTTGGTGCAAGAGATAATGGGTGCGATCATACCAGCACTAATGCACCGGATCCCATTAGAACTCCGAAGTTAAATGTGCTTGGGCGAGAGTAGTACTAGGATGGGTGACCTCCTCGGAAGTCCTCGTGTTGCACCCCTTTTTTTCTTTTTTCTTTTTTTCCACCGCAAACCGACGGTTGGATTGCACGCTATAGATCTCGAAAAGTTAGTTGGGTTAAAATTTTTTTTGCCCCGATCGTGCACCCGAGCGCAAAGTTATGTCCGGTCAAAGTTCGCTCGCCAAATCAAGGACCGACTTACGTAATTCGCCACCCTCGGGGACCGCTTTGTAAATAAGTGAAGTTTGCACCATGGTCCCCTCCGTGTCTGCAAAATTACAACTCCCGACCCTCGAGAGTTCTCACCGAGTTTTTGGATATATGGATTGTTGGTGCAAGAGATAATGGGTGCGATCATACCAGCACTAATGCACCGGATCCCATCAGAACTCCGAAGTTAAATGTGCTTGGGCGAGAGTAGTACTAGGATGGGTGACCTCCTCGGAAGTCCTCGTGTTGCACCCCTTTTTTTCTTTTTTCTTTTTTTCCTCCGCAAACCGACGGTTGGATTGCACGCTGTAGATCTCGAAAAGTTAGTTGGGTTAAAAAAAAAATTCGCCCCGATCGTGCACCCGAGCTCAAAGTTATGTCCGGTCAAAGTTTGCTCGCCAAATCAAGGACCGACTTACGTAATTCGCCACCCTCGGGGACCGCTTTGTAAATAAGTGAAGTTTGCACCATGGTCCCCTCCGTGTCTGCAAAATTACAACTCCCGACCCTCGATAGTTCTCTCCGAGTTTTTGGATATATGGATTGTTGGTGCAAGAGATAATGGGTGCGATCATACCAGCACTAATGCACCGGATCCCATCAGAACTCTGAAGTTAAATGTGCTTGGGCGAGAGTAGTACTAGGATGGGTGACCTCCTCGGAAGTCCTCGTGTTGCACCCCTTTTTTTCTTCTTTCTTTTTTTCCTCCGCAAACCGACGGTTGGATTGCACGCTGTAGATCTCGAAAAGTTAGTTGGGTTAAAAAAAAACTTCGCCCCGATCGGGCACCTGAGCGCAAAGTTATGTCCGGTCAAAGTTTGCTCGCCAAATCAAGGACCGACTTACGTAATTCACCACCCTCGGGGACCGCTTTGTAAACAAGTGAAGTTTGCACCATGGTCCCCTCCGTGTCTGCAAAATTACAACTCCCGACCCTCGAGAGTTCTCACCGAGTTTTTGGATATATGGATTGTTGGTGCAAGAGATAATGGGTGCAATCATACCAGCACTAATGCACCGGATCCCATCAGAACTCCGAAGTTAAATGTGCTTGGGCGAGAGTAGTACAAGGATGGGTGACCTCCTCGGAAGTCCTCGTGTTGCACCCCTTTTTTTCTTTTTTCTTTTTTTCCTCCGCAAACCGACGGTTGGATTGCACGCTATAAATCTCGATAAGTTAGTTGGGTTAAAATTTTTTTTGCCCCGATCGTGCACCCGAGCGCAAAGTTATGTCCGGTCAAAGTTCGCTCGCCAAATCAAGGACCGACTTACGTAATTCGCCACCCTCGGGGACCGCTTTGTAAATAAGTGAAGTTTGCACCATGGTCCCCTCCGTGTCTGCAAAATTACAACTCCCGACCCTCGATAGTTCTCTCCGAGTTTTTGGATATATGGATTGTTGGTGCAAGAGATAATGGGTGCGATCATACCAGCACTAATGCACCGGATCCCATCAGAACTCCGAAGTTAAATGTGCTTGGGCGAGAGTAGTACTAGGATGGGTGACCTCCTCGGAAGTCCTCGTGTTGCACCCCTTTTTTTCTTTTTTCTTTTTTTCCTCCGCAAACCGACGGTTGGATTGCACGCTGTAGATCTCGAAAAGTTAGTTGGGTTAAAAAAAAAATTCGCCCCGATCGGGCACCCGAGCGCAAAGTTATGTCCGGTCAAAGTTCGCTCGCCAAATCAAGGACCGACTTACGTAATTCGCCACCCTCGGGGACCGCTTTGTAAATAAGTGAAGTTTGCACGATGGTCCCCTCCGTGTCTACAAAATTACAACTCCCGACCCTCGAGACTTCTCACCGAGTTTTTGGATATATGGATCGTTGGTGCAAGAGATAATGGGTGCGATCATACCAGCACTAATGCACCGGATCCCATCAGAACTCCGAAGTTAAATGTGCTTGGGCGAGAGTAGTACTAGGATGGGTGACCTCCTGGGAAGTCCTCGTGTTGTACCCCTTTTTTTCTTTTTTCTTTTTTTCCTCTGCAAACCGACGGTTGGATTGCACGCTGTAGATCTCGAAAAGTTAGTTGGGTTAAAAAAAAAATTCGCCCCGATCGGACACCCGAGCGCAAAGTTATGTTCGGTCAAAGTTCGCTCGCCAAATCAAGGACCGACTTACGTAATTCGCCACCCTCGGGGACCGCTTTGTAAATAAGTGAAGTTTGCACCATGGTCCCCTCCGTGTCTGCAAAATTACAACTCCCGACCCTCGAGACTTCTCACCGAGTTTTTGGATATATGGATCGTTGGTGCAAGAGATAATGGGTGCGATCATACCAGCACTAATGCACCGGATCCCATTAGAACTCCGAAGTTAAATGTGCTTGGGCGAGAGTAGTACTAGGATGGGTGACCTCCTCGGAAGTCCTCGTGTTGCACCCCTTTTTTTCTTTTTTCTTTTTTTCCACCGCAAACCGACGGTTGGATTGCACGCTATAGATCTCGAAAAGTTAGTTGGGTTAAAATTTTTTTTGCCCCGATCGTGCACCCGAGCGCAAAGTTATGTCCGGTCAAAGTTCGCTCGCCAAATCAAGGACCGACTTACGTAATTCGCCACCCTCGGGGACCGCTTTGTAAATAAGTGAAGTTTGCACCATGGTCCCCTCCGTGTCTCCAAAATTACAACTCCCGACCCTCGAGAGTTCTCACCGAGTTTTTGGATATATGGATTGTTGGTGCAAGAGATAATGGGTGCGATCATACCAGCACTAATGCACCGGATCCCATCAGAACTCTGAAGTTAAATATGCTTGGGCGAGAGTAGTACTAGGATGGGTGACCTCCTGGGAAGTCCTCGTGTTGCACCCCTTTTTTTCTTTTTTCTTTTTTTCCTCTGCAAACCGACAGTTGGATTGCACGCTGTAGATCTCGAAAAGTTAGTTGGGTTAAAAAAAAATTCGCCCCGATCGGACACCCGAGCGCAAAGTTATGTCCGGTCAAAGTTCGCTCGCCAAATCAAGGACCGACTTACGTAATTCGCCACCCTCGGGGACCGCTTTGTAAATAAGTGAAGTTTGCACGATGGTCCCCTCCGTGTCTACAAAATTACAACTCCCGACCCTCGAGACTTCTCACCGAGTTTTTGGATATCTGGATTGTTGGTGCAAGAGATAATGGGTGCGATCATACCAGCACTAATGCACCGGATCCCATCAGAACTCCGAAGTTAAATGTGCTTGGGCGAGAGTAGTACTAGGATGGGTGACCTCCTCGGAAGTCCTCGTGTTGCACCCCTTTTTTTCTTTTTTCTTTTTTTCCTCCGCAAACCGACGGTTGGATTGCACGCTGTAGATCTCGAAAAGTTATTTGGGTTAAAAAAAAAATTCACCCCGATCGTGCACCCGAGCTCAAAGTTATGTCCGGTCAAAGTTTGCTCGCCAAATCAAGGACCGACTTACGTAATTCGCCACCCTCGGGGACCGCTTTGTAAATAAGTGAAGTTTGCACCATGGTCCCCTCCGTGTCTGCAAAATTACAACTCCCGACCCTCGATAGTTCTCACCGAGTTTTTGGATATATGGATTGTTGGTGCAAGAGATAATGGGTGCGATCATACCAGCACTAATGCACCGGATCCCATCAGAACTCCGAAGTTAAATGTGCTAGGGCGAGAGTAGTACTAGGATGGGTGACCTCCTCGGAAGTCCTCGTGTTGCACCCCTTTTTTTCTTTTTTCTTTTTTTCCTCCGCAAACCGACGGTTGGATTGCACGCTGTAGATCTCGAAAAGTTAGTTGGGTTAAAAAAAAAATTTGCCCCGATCGGACACCCGAGCGCAAAGTTATGTCCGGTCAAAGTTCGCTCGCCAAATCAAGGACCGACTTACGTAATTCGCCACCCTCGGGGACCGCTTTGTAAATAAGTGAAGTTTGCACCATGGTCCCCTCCGTGTCTGCAAAATTACAACTCCCGACCCTCGAGAGTTCTCACCGAGTTTTTGGATATATGGATCGTTGGTGCAAGAGATAATGGGTGCGATCATACCAGCACTAATGCACCGGATCCCATTAGAACTCCGAAGTTAAATGTGCTTGGGCGAGAGTAGTACTAGGATGGGTGACCTCCTCGGAAGTCCTCGTGTTGCACCCTTTTTTTTCTTTTTTCTTTTTTTCCTCCGCAAACCGACGGTTGGATTGCACGCTATAGATCTCGAAAAGTTAGTTGGGTTAAAATTTTTTTTCCCCCGATCGTGCACCCGAGCGCAAAGTTATGTCCGGTCAAAGTTCGCTCGCCAAATCAAGGACCGACTTACGTAATTCGCCACCCTCGGGGACCGCTTTGTAAATAAGTGAAGTTTGCACCATGGTCCCCTCCGTGTCTCCAAAATTACAACTCCCGACCCTCGAGAGTTCTCACCGAGTTTTTGGATATATGGATTGTTGGTGCAAGAGATAATGGGTGCGATCATACCAGCACTAATGCACCGGATCCCATCAGAACTCTGAAGTTAAATATGCTTGGGCGAGAGTAGTACTAGGATGGGTGACCTCCTCGGAAGTCCTCGTGTTGCACCCCTTTTTTTCTTTTTTCTTTTTTTCCTCTGCAAACCGACAGTTGGATTGCACGCTGTAGATCTCGAAAAGTTAGTTGGGTTAAAAAAAAAATTCACCCCGATCGTGCACCCGAGCTCAAAGTTATGTCCGGTCAAAGTTTGCTCGCCAAATCAAGGACCGACTTACGTAATTCGCCACCCTCGGGGACCGCTTTGTAAATAAGTGAAGTTTGCACCATGGTCCCCTCCGTGTCTGCAAAATTACAACTCCCGACCCTCGATAGTTCTCTCCGAGTTTTTGGATATATGGATTGTTGGTGCAAGAGATAATGGGTGCGATCATACCAGCACTAATGCACCGGATCCCATCAGAACTCCGAAGTTAAATGTGCTTGGGCGAGAGTAGTACTAGGATGGGTGACCTCCTCGGAAGTCCTCGTGTTGCACCCCTTTTTTTCTTTTTTCTTTTTTTCCTCCGCAAACCGACGGTTGGATTGCACGCTGTAGATCTCGAAAAGTTAGTTGGGTTAAAAAAAAAATTCGCCCCGATCGGGCACCCGAGCGCAAAGTTATGTCCGGTCAAAGTTCGCTCGCCAAATCAAGGACCGACTTACGTAATTCGCCACCCTCGGGGACCGCTTTGTAAATAAGTGAAGTTTGCACGATGGTCCCCTCCGTGTCTACAAAATTACAACTCCCGACCCTCGAGACTTCTCACCGAGTTTTTGGATATATGGATCGTTGGTGCAAGAGATAATGGGTGCGATCATACCAGCACTAATGCACCGGATCCCATCAGAACTCCGAAGTTAAATGTGCTTGGGCGAGAGTAGTACTAGGATGGGTGACCTCCTGGGAAGTCCTCGTGTTGTACCCCTTTTTTTCTTTTTTCTTTTTTTCCTCTGCAAACCGACGGTTGGATTGCACGCTGTAGATCTCGAAAAGTTAGTTGGGTTAAAAAAAAAATTCGCCCCGATCGGACACCCGAGCGCAAAGTTATGTTCGGTCAAAGTTCGCTCGCCAAATCAAGGACCGACTTACGTAATTCGCCACCCTCGGGGACCGCTTTGTAAATAAGTGAAGTTTGCACCATGGTCCCCTCCGTGTCTGCAAAATTACAACTCCCGACCCTCGAGACTTCTCACCGAGTTTTTGGATATATGGATCGTTGGTGCAAGAGATAATGGGTGCGATCATACCAGCACTAATGCACCGGATCCCATTAGAACTCCGAAGTTAAATGTGCTTGGGCGAGAGTAGTACTAGGATGGGTGACCTCCTCGGAAGTCCTCGTGTTGCACCCCTTTTTTTCTTTTTTCTTTTTTTCCACCGCAAACCGACGGTTGGATTGCACGCTATAGATCTCGAAAAGTTAGTTGGGTTAAATTTTTTTTTGCCCCGATCGTGCACCCGAGCGCAAAGTTATGTCCGGTCAAAGTTCGCTCGCCAAATCAAGGACCGACTTACGTAATTCGCCACCCTCGGGGACCGCTTTGTAAATAAGTGAAGTTTGCACCATGGTCCCCTCCGTGTCTGCAAAATTACAACTCCCGACCCTCGAGAGTTCTCACCGAGTTTTTGGATATATGGATTGTTGGTGCAAGAGATAATGGGTGCGATCATACCAGCACTAATGCACCGGATCCCATCAGAACTCCGAAGTTAAATGTGCTTGGGCGAGAGTAGTACTAGGATGGGTGACCTCCTCGGAAGTCCTCGTGTTGCACCCCTTTTTTTCTTTTTTCTTTTTTTCCTCCGCAAACCGACGGTTGGATTGCACGCTGTAGATCTCGAAAAGTTAGTTGGGTTAAAAAAAAAATTCGCCCCGATCGTGCACCCGAGCTCAAAGTTATGTCCGGTCAAAGTTTGCTCGCCAAATCAAGGACCGACTTACGTAATTCGCCACCCTCGGGGACCGCTTTGTAAATAAGTGAAGTTTGCACCATGGTCCCCTCCGTGTCTGCAAAATTACAACTCCCGACCCTCGATAGTTCTCTCCGAGTTTTTGGATATATGGATTGTTGGTGCAAGAGATAATGGGTGCGATCATACCAGCACTAATGCACCGGATCCCATCAGAACTCTGAAGTTAAATGTGCTTGGGCGAGAGTAGTACTAGGATGGGTGACCTCCTCGGAAGTCCTCGTGTTGCACCCCTTTTTTTCTTCTTTCTTTTTTTCCTCCGCAAACCGACGGTTGGATTGCACGCTGTAGATCTCGAAAAGTTAGTTGGGTTAAAAAAAAACTTCGCCCCGATCGGGCACCTGAGCGCAAAGTTATGTCCGGTCAAAGTTTGCTCGCCAAATCAAGGACCGACTTACGTAATTCACCACCCTCGGGGACCGCTTTGTAAACAAGTGAAGTTTGCACCATGGTCCCCTCCGTGTCTGCAAAATTACAACTCCCGACCCTCGAGAGTTCTCACCGAGTTTTTGGATATATGGATTGTTGGTGCAAGAGATAATGGGTGCAATCATACCAGCACTAATGCACCGGATCCCATCAGAACTCCGAAGTTAAATGTGCTTGGGCGAGAGTAGTACAAGGATGGGTGACCTCCTCGGAAGTCCTCGTGTTGCACCCCTTTTTTTCTTTTTTCTTTTTTTCCTCCCTAAACCGACGGTTGGATTGCACGCTATAAATCTCGATAAGTTAGTTGGGTTAAAATTTTTTTTGCCCCGATCGTGCACCCGAGCGCAAAGTTATGTCCGGTCAAAGTTCGCTCGCCAAATCAAGGACCGACTTACGTAATTCGCCACCCTCGGGGACCGCTTTGTAAATAAGTGAAGTTTGCACCATGGTCCCCTCCGTGTCTGCAAAATTACAACTCCCGACCCTCGATAGTTCTCTCCGAGTTTTTGGATATATGGATTGTTGGTGCAAGAGATAATGGGTGCGATCATACCAGCACTAATGCACCGGATCCCATCAGAACTCCGAAGTTAAATGTGCTTGGGCGAGAGTAGTACTAGGATGGGTGACCTCCTCGGAAGTCCTCGTGTTGCACCCCTTTTTTTCTTTTTTCTTTTTTTCCTCCGCAAACCGACGGTTGGATTGCACGCTGTAGATCTCGAAAAGTTAGTTGGGTTAAAAAAAAAATTCGCCCCGATCGGGCACCCGAGCGCAAAGTTATGTCCGGTCAAAGTTCGCTCGCCAAATCAAGGACCGACTTACGTAATTCGCCACCCTCGGGGACCGCTTTGTAAATAAGTGAAGTTTGCACGATGGTCCCCTCCGTGTCTACAAAATTACAACTCCCGACCCTCGAGACTTCTCACCGAGTTTTTGGATATATGGATCGTTGGTGCAAGAGATAATGGGTGCGATCATACCAGCACTAATGCACCGGATCCCATCAGAACTCCGAAGTTAAATGTGCTTGGGCGAGAGTAGTACTAGGATGGGTGACCTCCTGGGAAGTCCTCGTGTTGTACCCCTTTTTTTCTTTTTTCTTTTTTTCCTCTGCAAACCGACGGTTGGATTGCACGCTGTAGATCTCGAAAAGTTAGTTGGGTTAAAAAAAAAATTCGCCCCGATCGGACACCCGAGCGCAAAGTTATGTTCGGTCAAAGTTCGCTCGCCAAATCAAGGACCGACTTACGTAATTCGCCACCCTCGGGGACCGCTTTGTAAATAAGTGAAGTTTGCACCATGGTCCCCTCCGTGTCTGCAAAATTACAACTCCCGACCCTCGAGACTTCTCACCGAGTTTTTGGATATATGGATCGTTGGTGCAAGAGATAATGGGTGCGATCATACCAGCACTAATGCACCGGATCCCATTAGAACTCCGAAGTTAAATGTGCTTGGGCGAGAGTAGTACTAGGATGGGTGACCTCCTCGGAAGTCCTCGTGTTGCACCCCTTTTTTTCTTTTTTCTTTTTTTCCACCGCAAACCGACGGTTGGATTGCACGCTATAGATCTCGAAAAGTTAGTTGGGTTAAAATTTTTTTTGCCCCGATCGTGCACCCGAGCGCAAAGTTATGTCCGGTCAAAGTTCGCTCGCCAAATCAAGGACCGACTTACGTAATTCGCCACCCTCGGGGACCGCTTTGTAAATAAGTGAAGTTTGCACCATGGTCCCCTCCGTGTCTGCAAAATTACAACTCCCGACCCTCGAGAGTTCTCACCGAGTTTTTGGATATATGGATTGTTGGTGCAAGAGATAATGGGTGCGATCATACCAGCACTAATGCACCGGATCCCATCAGAACTCCGAAGTTAAATGTGCTTGGGCGAGAGTAGTACTAGGATGGGTGACCTCCTCGGAAGTCCTCGTGTTGCACCCCTTTTTTTCTTTTTTCTTTTTTTCCTCCGCAAACCGACGGTTGGATTGCACGCTGTAGATCTCGAAAAGTTAGTTGGGTTAAAAAAAAAATTCGCCCCGATCGTGCACCCGAGCTCAAAGTTATGTCCGGTCAAAGTTTGCTCGCCAAATCAAGGACCGACTTACGTAATTCGCCACCCTCGGGGACCGATTTGTAAATAAGTGAAGTTTGCACCATGGTCCCCTCCGTGTCTGCAAAATTACAACTCCCGACCCTCGATAGTTCTCTCCGAGTTTTTGGATATATGGATTGTTGGTGCAAGAGATAATGGGTGCGATCATACCAGCACTAATGCACCGGATCCCATCAGAACTCTGAAGTTAAATGTGCTTGGGCGAGAGTAGTACTAGGATGGGTGACCTCCTCGGAAGTCCTCGTGTTGCACCCCTTTTTTTCTTCTTTCTTTTTTTCCTCCGCAAACCGACGGTTGGATTGCACGCTGTAGATCTCGAAAAGTTAGTTGGGTTAAAAAAAAACTTCGCCCCGATCGGGCACCTGAGCGCAAAGTTATGTCCGGTCAAAGTTTGCTCGCCAAATCAAGGACCGACTTACGTAATTCACCACCCTCGGGGACCGCTTTGTAAACAAGTGAAGTTTGCACCATGGTCCCCTCCGTGTCTGCAAAATTACAACTCCCGACCCTCGAGAGTTCTCACCGAGTTTTTGGATATATGGATTGTTGGTGCAAGAGATAATGGGTGCAATCATACCAGCACTAATGCACCGGATCCCATCAGAACTCCGAAGTTAAATGTGCTTGGGCGAGAGTAGTACAAGGATGGGTGACCTCCTCGGAAGTCCTCGTGTTGCACCCCTTTTTTTCTTTTTTCTTTTTTTCCTCCGCAAACCGACGGTTGGATTGCACGCTATAAATCTCGAAAAGTTAGTTGGGTTAAAATTTTTTTTGCCCCGATCGTGCACCCGAGCGCAAAGTTATGTCCGGTCAAAGTTCGCTCGCCAAATCAAGGACCGACTTACGTAATTCGCCACCCTCGGGGACCGCTTTGTAAATAAGTGAAGTTTGCACCATGGTCCCCTCCGTGTCTGCAAAATTACAACTCCCGACCCTCGAGACTTCTCACCGAGTTTTTGGATATCTGGATTGTTGGTGCAAGAGATAATGGGTGCGATCATACCAGCACTAATGCACCGGATCCCATCAGAACTCCGAAGTTAAATGTGCTTGGGCGAGAGTAGTACTAGGATGGGTGACCTCCTCGGAAGTCCTCGTGTTGCACCCCTTTTTTTCTTTTTTCTTTTTTTCCTCCGCAAACCGACGGTTGGATTGCACGCTGTAGATCTCGAAAAGTTATTTGGGTTAAAAAAAAAATTCACCCCGATCGTGCACCCGAGCTCAAAGTTATGTCCGGTCAAAGTTTGCTCGCCAAATCAAGGACCGACTTACGTAATTCGCCACCCTCGGGGACCGCTTTGTAAATAAGTGAAGTTTGCACCATGGTCCCCTCCGTGTCTGCAAAATTACAACTCCCGACCCTCGATAGTTCTCTCCGAGTTTTTGGATATATGGATTGTTGGTGCAAGAGATAATGGGTGCGATCATACCAGCACTAATGCACCGGATCCCATCAGAACTCCGAAGTTAAATGTGCTTGGGCGAGAGTAGTACTAGGATGGGTGACCTCCTCGGAAGTCCTCGTGTTGCACCCCTTTTTTTCTTTTTTCTTTTTTTCCTCCACAAACCGACGGTTGGATTGCACGCTGTAGATCTCGAAAAGTTAGTTGGGTTAAAAAAAAAATTCGCCCCGATCGGGCACCCGAGCGCAAAGTTATGTCCGGTCAAAGTTCGCTCGCCAAATCAAGGACCGACTTACGTAATTCGCCACCCTCGGGGACCGCTTTGTAAATAAGTGAAGTTTGCACGATGGTCCCCTCCGTGTCTACAAAATTACAACTCCCGACCCTCGAGACTTCTCACCGAGTTTTTGGATATATGGATCGTTGGTGCAAGAGATAATGGGTGCGATCATACCAGCACTAATGCACCGGATCCCATCAGAACTCCGAAGTTAAATGTGCTTGGGCGAGAGTAGTACTAGGATGGATGACCTCCTGGGAAGTCCTCGTGTTGCACCCCTTTTTTTCTTTTTTCTTTTTTTCCTCTGCAAACCGACGGTTGGATTGCACGCTGTAGATCTGGAAAAGTTAGTTGGGTTAAAAAAAAAATTCGCCCCGATCGGACACTTGAGCGCAAAGTTATGTCCGGTCAAAGTTCGCTCGCCAAATCAAGGACCGACTTACGTAATTCGCCACCCTCGGGGACCGCTTTGTAAATAAGTGAAGTTTGCACCATGGTCCCCTCCGTGTCTGCAAAATTACAACTCCCGACCCTCGAGAGTTCTCACCGAGTTTTTGGATATATGGATCGTTGGTGCAAGAGATAATGGGTGCGATCATACCAGCACTAATACACCGGATCCCATTAGAACTCCGAAGTTAAATGTCCTTGGGCGAGAGTAGTACTAGGATGGGTGACCTCCTCGGAAGTCCTCGTGTTGCACCCCTTTTATTCTTTTTTCTTTTTTTCCTCCGCAAACCGACGGTTGGATTGCACGCTGTAGATCTCGAAAAGTTAGTTGGGTTAAAAAAAAACTTCGCCCCGATCGGGCACCTGAGCGCAAAGTTATGTCCGGTCAAAGTTCGCTCGCCAAATCAAGGACCGATTTACGTAATTCACCACCCTCGGGGACCGCTTTGTAAACAAGTGAAGTTTGCACCATGGTCCCCTCCGTGTCTGCAAAATTACAACTCCCGACCCTCGAGAGTTCTCACCGAGTTTTTGGATATCTGGATTGTTGGTGCAAGAGATAATGGGTGCGATCATACCAGCACTAATGCACCGGATCCCATCAGAACTCCGAAGTTAAATGTGCTTGGGCGAGAGTAGTACTAGGATGGGTGACCTCCTCGGAAGTCCTCGTGTTACACCCCTTTTTTTCTTTTTTCTTTTTTTCCTCCGCAAACCGACGGTTGGATTGCACGCTATAAATCTCGAAAAGTTAGTTGGGTTAAAATTTTTTTTGCCCCGATCGTGCACCCGAGCGCAAAGTTATGTCCGGTCAAAGTTCGCTCGCCAAATCAAGGACCGACTTACGTAATTCGCCACCCTCGGGGACCGCTTTGTAAATAAGTGAAGTTTGCACGATGGTCCCCTCCGTGTCTACAAAATTACAACTCCCGACCCTCGAGACTTCTCACCGAGTTTTTGGATATCTGGATTGTTGGTGCAAGAGATAATGGGTGCGATCATACCAGCACTAATGCACCGGATCCCATCAGAACTCCGAAGTTAAATGTGCTTGGGCGAGAGTAGTACTAGGATGGGTGACCTCCTCGGAAGTCCTCGTGTTGCACCCCTTTTTTTCTTTTTTCTTTTTTTCCTCCGCAAACCGACGGTTGGATTGCACGCTGTAGATCTCGAAAAGTTATTTGGGTTAAAAAAAAAATTCACCCCGATCGTGCACCCGAGCTCAAAGTTATGTCCGGTCAAAGTTTGCTCGCCAAATCAAGGACCGACTTACGTAATTCGCCACCCTCGGGGACCGCTTTGTAAATAAGTGAAGTTTGCACCATGGTCCCCTCCGTGTCTGCAAAATTACAACTCCCGACCCTCGATAGTTCTCTCCGAGTTTTTGGATATATGGATTGTTGGTGCAAGAGATAATGGGTGCGAACATACCAGCACTAATGCACCGGATCCCATCAGAACTCCGAAGTTAAATGTGCTTGGGCGAGAGTAGTACTAGGATGGGTGACCTCCTCGGAAGTCCTCGTGTTGCACCCCTTTTTTTCTTTTTTCTTTTTTTCCTCCGCAAACCGACGGTTGGATTGCACGCTGTAGATCTCGAAAAGTTAGTTGGGTTAAAAAAAAAATTCGCCCCGATCGGGCACCCGAGCGCAAAGTTATGTCCGGTCAAAGTTCGCTCGCCAAATCAAGGACCGACTTACGTAATTCGCCACCCTCGGGGACCGCTTTGTAAATAAGTGAAGTTTGCACGATGGTCCCCTCCGTGTCTACAAAATTACAACTCCCGACCCTCGAGACTTCTCACCGAGTTTTTGGATATATGGATCGTTGGTGCAAGAGATAATGGGTGCGATCATACCAGCACTAATGCACCGGATCCCATCAGAACTCCGAAGTTAAATGTGCTTGGGCGAGAGTAGTACTAGGATGGATGACCTCCTGGGAAGTCCTCGTGTTGCACCCCTTTTTTTCTTTTTTCTTTTTTTCCTCTGCAAACCGACGGTTGGATTGCACGCTGTAGATCTGGAAAAGTTAGTTGGGTTAAAAAAAAAATTCGCCCCGATCGGACACTTGAGCGCAAAGTTATGTCCGGTCAAAGTTCGCTCGCCAAATCAAGGACCGACTTACGTAATTCGCCACCCTCGGGGACCGCTTTGTAAATAAGTGAAGTTTGCACCATGGTCCCCTCCGTGTCTGCAAAATTACAACTCCCGACCCTCGAGAGTTCTCACCGAGTTTTTGGATATATGGATCGTTGGTGCAAGAGATAATGGGTGCGATCATACCAGCACTAATACACCGGATCCCATTAGAACTCCGAAGTTAAATGTCCTTGGGCGAGAGTAGTACTAGGATGGGTGACCTCCTCGGAAGTCCTCGTGTTGCACCCCTTTTATTCTTTTTTCTTTTTTTCCTCCGCAAACCGACGGTTGGATTGCACGCTGTAGATCTCGAAAAGTTAGTTGGGTTAAAAAAAAACTTCGCCCCGATCGGGCACCTGAGCGCAAAGTTATGTCCGGTCAAAGTTCGCTCGCCAAATCAAGGACCGATTTACGTAATTCACCACCCTCGGGGACCGCTTTGTAAACAAGTGAAGTTTGCACCATGGTCCCCTCCGTGTCTGCAAAATTACAACTCCCGACCCTCGAGAGTTCTCACCGAGTTTTTGGATATCTGGATTGTTGGTGCAAGAGATAATGGGTGCGATCATACCAGCACTAATGCACCGGATCCCATCAGAACTCCGAAGTTAAATGTGCTTGGGCGAGAGTAGTACTAGGATGGGTGACCTCCTCGGAAGTCCTCGTGTTGCACCCCTTTTTTTCTTTTTTCTTTTTTTCCTCCGCAAACCGACGGTTGGATTGCACGCTATAAATCTCGAAAAGTTAGTTGGGTTAAAAATTTTTTTGCCCCGATCGTGCACCCGAGCGCAAAGTTATGTCCGGTCAAAGTTCGCTCGCCAAATCAAGGACCGACTTACGTAATTCGCCACCCTCGGGGACCGCTTTGTAAATAAGTGAAGTTTGCACGATGGTCCCCTCCGTGTCTACAAAATTACAACTCCCGACCCTCGAGACTTCTCACCGAGTTTTTGGATATCTGGATTGTTGGTGCAAGAGATAATGGGTGCGATCATACCAGCACTAATGCACCGGATCCCATCAGAACTCCGAAGTTAAATGTGCTTGGGCGAGAGTAGTACTAGGATGGGTGACCTCCTCGGAAGTCCTCGTGTTGCACCCCTTTTTTTCTTTTTTCTTTTTTTCCTCCGCAAACCGACGGTTGGATTGCACGCTGTAGATCTCGAAAAGTTATTTGGGTTAAAAAAAAAATTCACCCCGATCGTGCACCCGAGCTCAAAGTTATGTCCGGTCAAAGTTTGCTCGCCAAATCAAGGACCGACTTACGTAATTCGCCACCCTCGGGGACCGCTTTGTAAATAAGTGAAGTTTGCACCATGGTCCCCTCCGTGTCTGCAAAATTACAACTCCCGACCCTCGATAGTTCTCTCCGAGTTTTTGGATATATGGATTGTTGGTGCAAGAGATAATGGGTGCGAACATACCAGCACTAATGCACCGGATCCCATCAGAACTCCGAAGTTAAATGTGCTTGGGCGAGAGTAGTACTAGGATGGGTGACCTCCTCGGAAGTCCTCGTGTTGCACCCCTTTTTTTCTTTTTTCTTTTTTTCCTCCGCAAACCGACGGTTGGATTGCACGCTGTAGATCTCGAAAAGTTAGTTGGGTTAAAAAAAAAATTCGCCCCGATCGGGCACCCGAGCGCAAAGTTATGTCCGGTCAAAGTTCGCTCGCCAAATCAAGGACCGACTTACGTAATTCGCCACCCTCGGGGACCGCTTTGTAAATAAGTGAAGTTTGCACGATGGTCCCCTCCGTGTCTACAAAATTACAACTCCCGACCCTCGAGACTTCTCACCGAGTTTTTGGATATATGGATCGTTGGTGCAAGAGATAATGGGTGCGATCATACCAGCACTAATGCACCGGATCCCATCAGAACTCCGAAGTTAAATGTGCTTGGGCGAGAGTAGTACTAGGATGGGTGACCTCCTGGGAAGTCCTCGTGTTGCACCCCTTTTTTTCTTTTTTCTTTTTTTCCTCTGCAAACCGACGGTTGGATTGCACGCTGTAGATCTCGAAAAGTTAGTTGGGTTAAAAAAAAATTCGCCCCGATCGGACACCCGAGCGCAAAGTTATGTCCGGTCAAAGTTCGCTCGCCAAATCAAGGACCGACTTACGTAATTCGCCACCCTCGGGGACCGCTTTGTAAATAAGTGAAGTTTGCACCATGGTCCCCTCCGTGTCTGCAAAATTACAACTCCCGACCCTCGAGAGTTCTCACCGAGTTTTTGGATATATGGATCGTTGGTGCAAGAGATAATGGGTGCGATCATACCAGCACTAATACACCGGATCCCATTAGAACTCCGAAGTTAAATGTCCTTTGGCGAGAGTAGTACTAGGATGGGTGACCTCCTCGGAAGTCCTCGTGTTGCACCCCTTTTATTCTTTTTTCTTTTTTTCCTCCGCAAACCGACGGTTGGATTGCACGCTGTAGATCTCGAAAAGTTAGTTGTGTTAAAAAAAAACTTCGCCCCGATCGGGCACCTGAGCGCAAAGTTATGTCCGGTCAAAGTTCGCTCGCCAAATCAAGGACCGATTTACGTAATTCACCACCCTCGGGGACCGCTTTGTAAACAAGTGAAGTTTGCACCATGGTCCCCTCCGTGTCTGCAAAATTACAACTCCCGACCCTCGAGAGTTCTCACCGAGTTTTTGGATATCTGGATTGTTGGTGCAAGAGATAATGGGTGCGATCATACCAGCACTAATGCACCGGATCCCATCAGAACTCCGAAGTTAAATGTGCTTGGGCGAGAGTAGTACTAGGATGGGTGACCTCCTCGGAAGTCCTCGTGTTGCACCCCTTTTTTTCTTTTTTCTTTTTTTCCTCCGCAAACCGACGGTTGGATTGCACGCTGTAGATATCGAAAAGTTAGTTGGGTTAAAAAAAAAATTCGCCCCGATCGTGCACCCGAGCTCAAAGTTATGTCCGGTCAAAGTTTGCTCGCCAAATCAAGGACCGACTTACGTAATTCGCCACCCTCGGGGACCGCTTTGTAAATAAGTGAAGTTTGCACCATGGTCCCCTCCGTGTCTGCAAAATTACAACTCCCGACCCTCGAGAGTTCTCACCGAGTTTTTGGATATATGGATCGTTGGTGCAAGAGATAATGGGTGCGATCATACCAGCACTAATGCACCGGATCCCATTAGAACTCCGAAGTTAAATGTGCTTGGGCGAGAGTAGTACTAGGATGGGTGACCTCCTCGGAAGTCCTCGTGTTGCACCCCTTTTTTTCTTTTTTCTTTTTTTCCTCCGCAAACCGACGGTTGGATTGCACGCTATAGATCTCGAAAAGTTAGTTGGGTTAAAATTTTTTTTGCCCCGATCGTGCACCCGAGCGCAAAGTTATGTCCGGTCAAAGTTCGCTCGCCAAATCAAGGACCGACTTACGTAATTCGCCACCCTCGGGGACCGCTTTGTAAATAAGTGAAGTTTGCACCATGGTCCCCTCCGTGTCTGCAAAATTACAACTCCCGACCCTCGAGAGTTCTCACCGAGTTTTTGGATATATGGATTGTTGGTGCAAGAGATAATGGGTGTGATCATACCAGCACTAATGCACCGGATCCCATCAGAACTCTGAAGTTAAATGTGCTTGGGCGAGAGTAGTACTAGGATGGGTGACCTCCTGGGAAGTCCTCGTGTTGCACCCCTTTTTTTCTTTATCTTTTTTTCCTCTGCAAACCGACGGTTGGATTGCACGCTGTAGATCTCGAAAAGTTGTTGGGTTAAAAAAAAATTCGCCCCGATCGGACACCCGAGCGCAAAGTTATGTCCGGTCAAAGTTCGCTCGCCAAATCAAGGACCGACTTACGTAATTCGCCACCCTCGGGGACCGCTTTGTAAATAAGTGAAGTTTGCACCATGGTCCCCTCCGTGTCTGCAAAATTACAACTCCCGACCCTCGAGAGTTCTCACCGAGTTTTTGGATATATGGATCGTTGGTGCAAGAGATAATGGGTGCGATCATACCAGCACTAATACACCGGATCCCATTAGAACTCCGAAGTTAAATGTCCTTGGGCGAGAGTAGTACTAGGATGGGTGACCTCCTCGGAAGTCCTCGTGTTGCACCCCTTTTATTCTTTTTTCTTTTTTTCCTCCGCAAACCGACGGTTGGATTGCACGCTGTAGATCTCGAAAAGTTAGTTGGGTTAAAAAAAAACTTCGCCCCGATCGGGCACCTGAGCGCAAAGTTATGTCCGGTCAAAGTTCGCTCGCCAAATCAAGGACCGCCTTACGTAATTCACCACCCTCGGGGACCGCTTTGTAAACAAGTGAAGTTTGCACCATGGTCCCCTCCGTGTCTGCAAAATTACAACTCCCGACCCTCGAGAGTTCTCACCGAGTTTTTGGATATCTGGATTGTTGGTGCAAGAGATAATGGGTGCGATCATACCAGCACTAATGCACCGGATCCCATCAGAACTCCGAAGTTAAATGTGCTTGGGCGAGAGTAGTACTAGGATGGGTGACCTCCTCGGAAGTCCTCGTGTTGCACCCCTTTTTTTCTTTTTTCTTTTTTTCCTCCGCAAACCGACGGTTGGATTGCACGCTGTAGATCTCGAAAAGTTAGTTCGGTTAAAAAAAAAATTCGCCCCGATCGTGCACCCGAGCTCAAAGTTATGTCCGGTCAAAGTTTGCTCGCCAAATCAAGGACCGACTTACGTAATTCGCCACCCTCGGGGACCGCTTTGTAAATAAGTGAAGTTTGCACCATGGTCCCCTCCGTGTCTGCAAAATTACAACTCCCGACCCTCGATAGTTCTCTCCTAGTTTTTCGATATATGGATTGTTGGTGCAAGACATAATGGGTGCGATCATACCAGCACTAATGCACCGGATCCCATCAGAACTCCGAAGTTAAATCTGCTTGGGCGAGAGTAGTACTAGGATGGGTGACCTCCTCGGAAGTCCTCGTGTTGCACCCCTTTTATTCTTTTTTCTTTTTTTCCTCCGCAAACCGACGGTTGGATTGCACGCTGTAGATCTCGAAAAGTTAGTTGGGTTAAAAAAAAACTTCGCCCCGATCGGGCACCTGAGCGCAAAGTTATGTCCGGTCAAAGTTCGCTCGCCAAATCAAGGACCGACTTACGTAATTCACCACCCTCGGGGACCGCTTTGTAAACAAGTGAAGTTTGCACCATGGTCCCCTCCGTGTCTGCAAAATTACAACTCCCGACCCTCGAGAGTTCTCACCGAGTTTTTGGATATCTGGATTGTTGGTGCAAGAGATAATGGGTGCGATCATACCAGCACTAATGCACCGGATCCCATCAGAACTCCGAAGTTAAATGTGCTTGGGCGAGAGTAGTACTAGGATGGGTGACCTCCTCGGAAGTCCTCGTGTTGCACCCCTTTTTTTCTTTTTTCTTTTTTTCCTCCGCAAACCGACGGTTGGATTGCACGCTGTAGATCTCGAAAAGTTAGTTCGGTTAAAAAAAAAATTCGCCCCGATCGTGCACCCGAGCTCAAAGTTATGTCCGGTCAAAGTTTGCTCGCCAAATCAAGGACCGACTTACGTAATTCGCCACCCTCGGGGACCGCTTTGTAAATAACTGAAGTTTGCACCATGGTCCCCTCCGTGTCTGCAAAATTACAACTCCCGACCCTCGATAGTTCTCTCCTAGTTTTTCGATATATGGATTGTTGGTGCAAGAGATAATGGGTGCGATTATACCAGCACTAATGCACCGGATCCCATCAGAACTCCGAAGTTAAATGTGCTTGGGCGAGAGTAGTACTAGGATGGGTGACCTCCTCGGAAGTCCTCGTGTTGCACCCCTTTTTTTCTTTTTTCTTTTTTTCCTCCGCAAACCGACGGTTGGATTGCACGCTGTAGATCTCGAAAAGTTAGTTGGGTTAAAAAACAAATTCGCCCCGATCGGGCACCCGAGCGCAAAGTTATGTCCGGTCAAAGTTCGCTCGCCAAATCAAGGACCGACTTACGTAATTCGCCACCCTCGGGGACCGCTTTGTAAATAAGTGAAGTTTGCACCATGGTCCCCTCCGTGTCTACAAAATTACAACTCCCGACCCTCGAGACTTCTCACCGAGTTTTTGGATATATGGATCGTTGGTTCAAGAGATAATGGGTGCGATCATACCAGCACTAATGCACCGGATCCCATCAGAACTTCGAAGTTAAATGTGCTTGGGCGAGAGTAGTACTAGGATGGGTGACCTCCTGGGAAGTCCTCGTGTTGCACCCCTTTTTTTCTTTTTTCTTTTTTTCCTCTGCAAACCGACGGTTGGATTGCACGCTGTAGATCTCGAAAAGTTAGTTGGGTTAAAAAAAAAAATCGCCCCGATCGGGCACCCGAGCGCAAAGTTATGTCCGGTCAAAGTTCGCTCGCCAAATCAAGGACCGACTTACGTAATTCGCCACCCTCGGGGACCGCTTTGTAAATAAGTGAAGTTTGCACCATGGTCCCCTCCGTGTCTGCAAAATTACAACTCCCGACCCTCGAGAGTTCTCACCGAGTTTTTGGATATATGGATTGTTGGTGCAAGAGATAATGGGTGCGATCATACCAGCACTAATGCACCGGATCCCATCAGAACTCCGAAGTTAAATGTGCTTGGGCGAGAGTAGTACTAGGATGGGTGACCTCCTCGGAAGTCCTCGTGTTACACCCCTTTTTTTCTTTTTTCTTTTTTTCCTCCGCAAACCGACGGTTGGATTGCACGCTGTAGATCTCGAAAAGTTAGTTGGGTTAAAAAAAATATTCGCCCCGATCGGGCACCCGAGCGCAAAGTTATGTCCAGTCAAAGTTCGCTCGCCAAATCAAGGACCGACTTACGTAATTCGCCACCCTCGGGGACCGCTTTGTAAATAAGTGAAGTTTGCACCATGGTCCCCTCCGTGTCTACAAAATTGCAACTCCCGACCCTCGAGGCTTCTCACCGAGTTTTTGGATATATGGATCGTTGGTGGAAGAGATAATGGGTGCGATCATACCAGCACTAATGCACCGGATCCCATCAGAACTCCGAAGTTAAATGTGCTTGGGCGAGAGTAGTACTAGGATGGGTGACCTCCTGGGAAGTCCTCGTGTTGCACCCCTTTTTTTCTTTTTTCTTTTTTTCCTCTGCAAACCGACGGTTGGATTGCACGCTGTAGATCTCGAAAAGTTAGTTGGGTTAAAAAAAAAAATCGCCCCGATCGGGCACCCGAGTGCAAAGTTATATCCGGTCAAAGTTCGCTCGCCAAATCAAGGACCGACTTACGTAATTCGCCACCCTCGGGGACCGCTTTGTAAATAAGTGAAGTTTGCACCATGGTCCCCTCCGTGTTTGCAAAATTACAACTCCCGACCCTCGAGAGTTCTCACCGTGTTTTTGGATATATGGATTGTTGGTGCAAGAGATAATGGGTGCGATCATACCAACACTAATGCACCGGATCCTATCAGAACTCCGAAGTTAAATGTGCTTGGGCGAGAGTAGTACTAGGATGGGTGACCTCCTCGGAAGTCCTCGTGTTGCACCCATTTTTTTCTTTTTTCTTTTTTTCCTCCCCAAACCGACGGTTGGATTGCACGCTATAGATCTCGAAAAGTTAGTTGGGTTAAAATTTTTTTTGCCCCGATCGTGCACCCGAGCGCAAAGTTATGTCCGGTCAAAGTTCGCTCGCCAAATCAAGGACCGACTTACGTAATTCGCCACCCTCGGGGACCGCTTTGTAAATAAGTGAAGTTTGCACCATGGTCCCCTCCGTGTCTGCAAAATTACAACTCCCGACCCTCGAGAGTTCTCACCGAGTTTTTGGATATATGGATCGTTGGTGCAAGAGATAATGGGTGCGATCATACTAGCACTAATGCACCGGATCCCATCAGAACTCCGAAGTTAAATGTGCTTGGGCGAGAGTAGTACTAGGATGGGTGACCTCCTCGGAAGTCCTCGTGTTGCACCCCTTTGATTCTTTTTTCTTTTTTTCCTCCGCAAACCGACGGTTGGATTGCACGCTGTAGATCTCGAAAAGTTAGTTGGGTTAAAAAAAAACTTCGCCCCGATCGGGCACCTGAGCGCAAAGTTATGTCCGGTCAAAGTTCGCTCGCCAAATCAAGGACCGACTTACGTAATTCACCACCCTCGGGGACCGCTTTGTAAACAAGTGAAGTTTGCACCATGGTCCCCTCCGTGTCTGCAAAATTACAACTCCCGACCCTCGAGAGTTCTCACCGAGTTTTTGGATATATGGATTGTTGGTGCAAGAGATAATGGGTGCAATCATACCAGCACTAATGCACCGGATCCCATCAGAACTCCGAAGTTAAATGTGCTTGGGCGAGAGTAGTACTAGGATGGGTGACCTCCTCGGAAGTCCTCGTGTTGCACCCTTTTTTTTCTTTTTTCTTTTTTTCCTCCGCAAACCGACGGTTGGATTGCACGCTGTAGATCTCGAAAAGTTAGTTGGGTTAAAAAAAAACTTCGCCCCGATCGGGCACTTGAGCGCAAAGTTATGTCCGGTCAAAGTTCGCTCGCCAAATCAAGGACCGACTTACGTAATTCACCACCCTCGGGGACCGCTTTGTAAACAAGTGAAGTTTGCACCATGGTCCCCTCCGTGTCTGCAAAATTACAACTCCCGACCCTCGAGAGTTCTCACCGAGTTTTTGGATATATGGATTGTTGGTGCAAGAGATAATGGGTGCGATCATACCAGCACTAATGCACCGGATCCCATCAGAACTCCGAAGTTAAATGTGCTTGGGCGAGAGTAGTACTAGGATGGGTGACCTCCTCGGAAGTCCTCGTGTTGCACCCCTTTTTTTATTTTTTCTTTTTTTCCTCCGCAAACCGACGGTTGGATTGCACGCTGTAGATCTCGAAAAGTTAGTTGGGTTAAAAAAAAAATTCGCCCCGATCGTGCACCCGAGCTCAAAGTTATGTCCGGTCAAAGTTTGCTCGCCAAATCAAGGACCGACTTACGTAATTCGCCTCCCTCGGGGACCGCTTTGTAAATAAGTGAAGTTTGCACCATGGTCCCCTCCGTGTCTGCAAAATTACAACTCCCGACCCTCGAGAGTTCTCACCGAGTTTTTGGATATATGGATCGTTGGTGCAAGAGATAATGGGTGCGATCATACCAGCACTAATGCACCGGATCCCATTAGAACTCCGAAGTTAAATGTGCTTGGGCGAGAGTAGTACTAGGATGGGTGACCTCCTCGGAAGTCCTCGTGTTGCACCCCTTTTATTCTTTTTTCTTTTTTTCCTCCGCAAACCGACGGTTGGATTGCACGCTGTAGATCTCGAAAAGTTAGTTGGGTTAAAAAAAAAATTCCCCCCGATCGTGCACCCGAGCTCAAAGTTATGTCCAGTCAAAGTTTGCTCGCCAAATCAAGGACCGACTTACGTAATTCGCCACCCTCGGGGACCGCTTTGTAAATATGTGAAGTTTGCACCATGGTCCCCTCCGTGTCTGCAAAATTACAACTCCCGACCCTCGATAGTTCTCTCCGAGTTTTTGGATATATGGATTGTTGGTGCAAGAGATAATGGGTGCGATCATACCAGCACTAATGCATCGGATCCCATCAGAACTCCGAAGTTAAATGTGCTTGGGCGAGAGTAGTACTAGGATGGGTAACCTCCTCGGAAGTCCTCGTGTTGCACCCCTTTTTTTCTTTTTTCTTTTTTTCCTCTGCAAACCGACGGTTGGATTGCACGCTGTAGATCTCGAAAAGTTAGTTGGGTTAAAAAAAAAAATCGCCCCGATCGGGCACCCGAGCGCAAAGTTATGTCCGGTCAAAGTTCGCTCGCCAAATCAAGGACCGACTTACGTAATTCGCCACCCTCGGGGACCGCTTTGTAAATAAGTGAAGTTTGCACCATGGTCCCCTCCGTGTCTGCAAAATTACAACTCCCGACCCTCGAGAGTTCTCACCGAGTTTTTGGATATATGGATCGTTGGTGCAAGAGATAATGGGTGCGATCATACCAACACTAATGCACCGGATCCTATCAGAACTCCGAAGTTAAATGTGCTTGGGCGAGAGTAGTACTAGGATGGGTGACCTCCTCGGAAGTCCTCGTGTTGCACCCATTTTTTTCTTTTTTCTTTTTTTCCTCCCCAAACCGACGGTTGGATTGCACGCTATAGATCTCGAAAAGTTAGTTGGGTTAAAATTTTTTTTGCCCCGATCGTGCACCCGAGCGCAAAGTTATGTCCGGTCAAAGTTCGCTCGCCAAATCAAGGACCGACTTACGTAATTCGCCACCCTCGGGGACCGCTTTGTAAATAAGTGAAGTTTGCACCATGGTCCCCTCCGTGTCTGCAAAATTACAACTCCCGACCCTCGAGAGTTCTCACCGAGTTTTTGGATATATGGATCGTTGGTGCAAGAGATAATGGGTGCGATCATACTAGCACTAATGCACCGGATCCCATCAGAACTCCGAAGTTAAATGTGCTTGGGCGAGAGTAGTACTAGGATGGGTGACCTCCTCGGAAGTCCTCGTGTTGCACCCCTTTGATTCTTTTTTCTTTTTTTCCTCCGCAAACCGACGGTTGGATTGCACGCTGTAGATCTCGAAAAGTTAGTTGGGTTAAAAAAAATATTCGCCCCGATCGGGCACCCGAGCGCAAAGTTATGTCCAGTCAAAGTTCGCTCGCCAAATCAAGGACCGACTTACGTAATTCGCCACCCTCGGGGACCGCTTTGTAAATAAGTGAAGTTTGCACCATGGTCCCCTCCGTGTCTACAAAATTGCAACTCCCGACCCTCGAGGCTTCTCACCGAGTTTTTGGATATATGGATCGTTGGTGGAAGAGATAATGGGTGCGATCATACCAGCACTAATGCACCGGATCCCATCAGAACTCCGAAGTTAAATGTGCTTGGGCGAGAGTAGTACTAGGATGGGTGACCTCCTGGGAAGTCCTCGTGTTGCACCCCTTTTTTTCTTTTTTCTTTTTTTCCTCTGCAAACCGACGGTTGGATTGCACGCTGTAGATCTCGAAAAGTTAGTTGGGTTAAAAAAAAAAATCGCCCCGATCGGGCATCCGAGTGCAAAGTTATATCCGGTCAAAGTTCGCTCGCCAAATCAAGGACCGACTTACGTAATTCGCCACCCTCGGGGACCGCTTTGTAAATAAGTGAAGTTTGCACCATGGTCCCCTCCGTGTCTGCAAAATTACAACTCCCGACCCTCGAGAGTTCTCACCGTGTTTTTGGATATATGGATTGTTGGTGCAAGAGATAATGGGTGCGATCATACCAACACTAATGCACCGGATCCTATCAGAACTCCGAAGTTAAATGTGCTTGGGCGAGAGTAGTACTAGGATGGGTGACCTCCTCGGAAGTCCTCGTGTTGCACCCATTTTTTTCTTTTTTCTTTTTTTCCTCCCCAAACCGACGGTTGGATTGCACGCTATAGATCTCGAAAAGTTAGTTGGGTTAAAATTTTTTTTGCCCCGATCGTGCACCCGAGCGCAAAGTTATGTCCGGTCAAAGTTCGCTCGCCAAATCAAGGACCGACTTACGTAATTCGCCACCCTCGGGGACCGCTTTGTAAATAAGTGAAGTTTGCACCATGGTCCCCTCCGTGTCTGCAAAATTACAACTCCCGACCCTCGAGAGTTCTCACCGAGTTTTTGGATATATGGATCGTTGGTGCAAGAGATAATGGGTGCGATCATACTAGCACTAATGCACCGGATCCCATCAGAACTCCGAAGTTAAATGTGCTTGGGCGAGAGTAGTACTAGGATGGGTGACCTCCTCGGAAGTCCTCGTGTTGCACCCCTTTGATTCTTTTTTCTTTTTTTCCTCCGCAAACCGACGGTTGGATTGCACGCTGTAGATCTCGAAAAGTTAGTTGGGTTAAAAAAAAACTTCGCCCCGATCGGGCACCTGAGCGCAAAGTTATGTCCGGTCAAAGTTCGCTCGCCAAATCAAGGACCGACTTACGTAATTCACCACCCTCGGGGACCGCTTTGTAAACAAGTGAAGTTTGCACCATGGTCCCCTCCGTGTCTGCAAAATTACAACTCCCGACCCTCGAGAGTTCTCACCGAGTTTTTGGATATATGGATTGTTGGTGCAAGAGATAATGGGTGCAATCATACCAGCACTAATGCACCGGATCCCATCAGAACTCCGAAGTTAAATGTGCTTGGGCGAGAGTAGTACTAGGATGGGTGACCTCCTCGGAAGTCCTCGTGTTGCACCCTTTTTTTTCTTTTTTCTTTTTTTCCTCCGCAAACCGACGGTTGGATTGCACGCTGTAGATCTCGAAAAGTTAGTTGGGTTAAAAAAAAACTTCGCCCCGATCGGGCACTTGAGCGCAAAGTTATGTCCGGTCAAAGTTCGCTCGCCAAATCAAGGACCGACTTACGTAATTCACCACCCTCGGGGACCGCTTTGTAAACAAGTGAAGTTTGCACCATGGTCCCCTCCGTGTCTGCAAAATTACAACTCCCGACCCTCGAGAGTTCTCACCGAGTTTTTGGATATATGGATTGTTGGTGCAAGAGATAATGGGTGCGATCATACCAGCACTAATGCACCGGATCCCATCAGAACTCCGAAGTTAAATGTGCTTGGGCGAGAGTAGTACTAGGATGGGTGACCTCCTCGGAAGTCCTCGTGTTGCACCCCTTTTTTTATTTTTTCTTTTTTTCCTCCGCAAACCGACGGTTGGATTGCACGCTGTAGATCTCGAAAAGTTAGTTGGGTTAAAAAAAAAATTCGCCCCGATCGTGCACCCGAGCTCAAAGTTATGTCCGGTCAAAGTTTGCTCGCCAAATCAAGGACCGACTTACGTAATTCGCCTCCCTCGGGGACCGCTTTGTAAATAAGTGAAGTTTGCACCATGGTCCCCTCCGTGTCTGCAAAATTACAACTCCCGACCCTCGAGAGTTCTCACCGAGTTTTTGGATATATGGATCGTTGGTGCAAGAGATAATGGGTGCGATCATACCAGCACTAATGCACCGGATCCCATTAGAACTCCGAAGTTAAATGTGCTTGGGCGAGAGTAGTACTAGGATGGGTGACCTCCTCGGAAGTCCTCGTGTTGCACCCCTTTTATTCTTTTTTCTTTTTTTCCTCCGCAAACCGACGGTTGGATTGCACGCTGTAGATCTCGAAAAGTTAGTTGGGTTAAAAAAAAAATTCCCCCCGATCGTGCACCCGAGCTCAAAGTTATGTCCGGTCAAAGTTTGCTCGCCAAATCAAGGACCGACTTACGTAATTCGCCACCCTCGGGGACCGCTTTGTAAATATGTGAAGTTTGCACCATGGTCCCCTCCGTGTCTGCAAAATTAGAACTCCCGACCCTCGATAGTTCTCTCCGAGTTTTTGGATATATGGATTGTTGGTGCAAGAGATAATGGGTGCGATCATACCAGCACTAATGCACCGGATCCCATCAGAACTCCGAAGTTAAATGTGCTTGGGCGAGAGTAGTACTAGGATGGGTGACCTCCTCGGAAGTCCTCGTGTTGCACCCATTTTTTTCTTTTTTCTTTTTTTCCTCCCCAAACCGACGGTTGGATTGCACGCTATAGATCTCGAAAAGTTAGTTGGGTTAAAATTTTTTTTGCCCCGATCGTGCACCCGAGCGCAAAGTTATGTCCGGTCAAAGTTCGCTCGCCAAATCAAGGACCGACTTACGTAATTCGCCACCCTCGGGGACCGCTTTGTAAATAAGTGAAGTTTGCACCATGGTCCCCTCCGTGTCTGCAAAATTACAACTCCCGACCCTCGAGAGTTCTCACCGAGTTTTTGGATATATGGATCGTTGGTGCAAGAGATAATGGGTGCGATCATACTAGCACTAATGCACCGGATCCCATCAGAACTCCGAAGTTAAATGTGCTTGGGCGAGAGTAGTACTAGGATGGGTGACCTCCTCGGAAGTCCTCGTGTTGCACCCCTTTGATTCTTTTTTCTTTTTTTCCTCCGCAAACCGACGGTTGGATTGCACGCTGTAGATCTCGAAAAGTTAGTTGGGTTAAAAAAAATATTCGCCCCGATCGGGCACCCGAGCGCAAAGTTATGTCCAGTCAAAGTTCGCTCGCCAAATCAAGGACCGACTTACGTAATTCGCCACCCTCGGGGACCGCTTTGTAAATAAGTAAAGTTTGCACCATGGTCCCCTCCGTGTCTACAAAATTGCAACTCCCGACCCTCGAGGCTTCTCACCGAGTTTTTGGATATATGGATCGTTGGTGGAAGAGATAATGGGTGCGATCATACCAGCACTAATGCACCGGATCCCATCAGAACTCCGAAGTTAAATGTGCTTGGGCGAGAGTAGTACTAGGATGGGTGACCTCCTGGGAAGTCCTCGTGTTGCACCCCTTTTTTTCTTTTTTCTTTTTTTCCTCTGCAAACCGACGGTTGGATTGCACGCTGTAGATCTCGAAAAGTTAGTTGGGTTAAAAAAAAAAATCGCCCCGATCGGGCACCCGAGTGCAAAGTTATATCCGGTCAAAGTTCGCTCGCCAAATCAAGGACCGACTTACGTAATTCGCCACCCTCGGGGACCGCTTTGTAAATAAGTGAAGTTTGCACCATGGTCCCCTCCGTGTTTGCAAAATTACAACTCCCGACCCTCGAGAGTTCTCACCGTGTTTTTGGATATATGGATTGTTGGTGCAAGAGATAATGGGTGCGATCATACCAACACTAATGCACCGGATCCTATCAGAACTCCGAAGTTAAATGTGCTTGGGCGAGAGTAGTACTAGGATGGGTGACCTCCTCGGAAGTCCTCGTGTTGCACCCATTTTTTTCTTTTTTCTTTTTTTCCTCCCCAAACCGACGGTTGGATTGCACGCTATAGATCTCGAAAAGTTAGTTGGGTTAAAATTTTTTTTGCCCCGATCGTGCACCCGAGCGCAAAGTTATGTCCGGTCAAAGTTCGCTCGCCAAATCAAGGACCGACTTACGTAATTCGCCACCCTCGGGGACCGCTTTGTAAATAAGTGAAGTTTGCACCATGGTCCCCTCCGTGTCTGCAAAATTACAACTCCCGACCCTCGAGAGTTCTCACCGAGTTTTTGGATATATGGATCGTTGGTGCAAGAGATAATGGGTGCGATCATACTAGCACTAATGCACCGGATCCCATCAGAACTCCGAAGTTAAATGTGCTTGGGCGAGAGTAGTACTAGGATGGGTGACCTCCTCGGAAGTCCTCGTGTTGCACCCCTTTGATTCTTTTTTCTTTTTTTCCTCCGCAAACCGACGGTTGGATTGCACGCTGTAGATCTCGAAAAGTTAGTTGGGTTAAAAAAAAACTTCGCCCCGATCGGGCACCTGAGCGCAAAGTTATGTCCGGTCAAAGTTCGCTCGCCAAATCAAGGACCGACTTACGTAATTCACCACCCTCGGGGACCGCTTTGTAAACAAGTGAAGTTTGCACCATGGTCCCCTCCGTGTCTGCAAAATTACAACTCCCGACCCTCGAGAGTTCTCACCGAGTTTTTGGATATATGGATTGTTGGTGCAAGAGATAATGGGTGCAATCATACCAGCACTAATGCACCGGATCCCATCAGAACTCCGAAGTTAAATGTGCTTGGGCGAGAGTAGTACTAGGATGGGTGACCTCCTCGGAAGTCCTCGTGTTGCACCCTTTTTTTTCTTTTTTCTTTTTTTCCTCCGCAAACCGACGGTTGGATTGCACGCTGTAGATCTCGAAAAGTTAGTTGGGTTAAAAAAAACTTCGCCCCGATCGGGCACTTGAGCGCAAAGTTATGTCCGGTCAAAGTTCGCTCGCCAAATCAAGGACCGACTTACGTAATTCACCACCCTCGGGGACCGCTTTGTAAACAAGTGAAGTTTGCACCATGGTCCCCTCCGTGTCTGCAAAATTACAACTCCCGACCCTCGAGAGTTCTCACCGAGTTTTTGGATATATGGATTGTTGGTGCAAGAGATAATGGGTGCGATCATACCAGCACTAATGCACCGGATCCCATCAGAACTCCGAAGTTAAATGTGCTTGGGCGAGAGTAGTACTAGGATGGGTGACCTCCTCGGAAGTCCTCGTGTTGCACCCCTTTTTTTATTTTTTCTTTTTTTCCTCCGCAAACCGACGGTTGGATTGCACGCTGTAGATCTCGAAAAGTTAGTTGGGTTAAAAAAAAAATTCGCCCCGATCGTGCACCCGAGCTCAAAGTTATGTCCGGTCAAAGTTTGCTCGCCAAATCAAGGACCGACTTACGTAATTCGCCTCCCTCGGGGACCGCTTTGTAAATAAGTGAAGTTTGCACCATGGTCCCCTCCGTGTCTGCAAAATTACAACTCCCGACCCTCGAGAGTTCTCACCGAGTTTTTGGATATATGGATCGTTGGTGCAAGAGATAATGGGTGCGATCATACCAGCACTAATGCACCGGATCCCATTAGAACTCCGAAGTTAAATGTGCTTGGGCGAGAGTAGTACTAGGATGGGTGACCTCCTCGGAAGTCCTCGTGTTGCACCCCTTTTATTCTTTTTTCTTTTTTTCCTCCGCAAACCGACGGTTGGATTGCACGCTGTAGATCTCGAAAAGTTAGTTGGGTTAAAAAAAAAATTCCCCCCGATCGTGCACCCGAGCTCAAAGTTATGTCCGGTCAAAGTTTGCTCGCCAAATCAAGGACCGACTTACGTAATTCGCCACCCTCGGGGACCGCTTTGTAAATATGTGAAGTTTGCACCATGGTCCCCTCCGTGTCTGCAAAATTACAACTCCCGACCCTCGATAGTTCTCTCCGAGTTTTTGGATATATGGATTGTTGGTGCAAGAGATAATGGGTGCGATCATACCAGCACTAATGCACCGGATCCCATCAGAACTCCGAAGTTAAATGTGCTTGGGCGAGAGTAGTACTAGGATGGGTGACCTCCTGGGAAGTCCTCGTGTTGCACCCCTTTTTTTCTTTTTTCTTTTTTTCCTCCGCAAACCGACGGTTGGATTGCACGCTGTAGATCTCGAAAAGTTAGTTGGGTTAAAAAAAAAAATCGCCCCGATCGGGCACCCGAGCGCAAAGTTATGTCCGGTCAAAGTTCGCTCGCCAAATCAAGGACCGACTTACGTAATTCGCCACCCTCGGGGACCGCTTTGTAAATAAGTGAAGTTTGCACCATGGTCCCCTCCGTGTCTACAAAATTACAACTCCCGACCCTCGAGACTTCTCACCGAGTTTTTGGATATATGGATCGTTGGTGCAAGAGATAATGGGTGCGATCATACCAGCACTAATGCACCGGATCCCATCAGAACTCCGAAGTTAAATGTGCTTGGGCGAGAGTAGTACTAGGATGGGTGACCTCCTGGGAAGTCCTCGTGTTGCACCCCTTTTTTTCTTTTTTCTTTTTTTCCTCTGCAAACCGACGGTTGGATTGCACGCTGTAGATCTCGAAAAGTTAGTTGGGTTAAAAAAAAAATCGCCCCGATCGGGCACCCGAGCGCAAAGTTATGTCCGGTCAAAGTTCGCTCGCCAAATCAAGGACCGACTTACGTAATTCGCCACCCTCGGGGACCGCTTTGTAAATAAGTGAAGTTTGCACCATGGTCCCCTCCGTGTCTGCAAAATTACAACTCCCGACCCTCGAGAGTTCTCACCGAGTTTTTGGATATATGGATCGTTGGTGCAAGAGATAATGGGTGCGATCATACCAGCACTAATGCACCGGATCCCATTAGAACTCCGAAGTTAAATGTGCTTGGGCGAGAGTAGTACTAGGATGGGTGACCTCCTCGGAAGTCCTCGTGTTGCACCCCTTTTATTCTTTTTTCTTTTTTTCCTCCGCAAACCGACGGTTGGATTGCACGCTGTAGATCTCGAAAAGTTAGTTGGGTTAAAAAAAAACTTCGCCCCGATCGGGCACTTGAGCGCAAAGTTATGTCCGGTCAAAGTTCGCTCGCCAAGTCAAGGACCGACTTACGTAATTCACCACCCTCGGGGACCGCTTTGTAAACAAGTGAAGTTTGCACCATGGTCCCCTCCGTGTCTGCAAAATTACAACTCCCGACCCTCGAGAGTTCTCACCGAGTTTTTGGATATATGGATTGTTGGTGCAAGAGATAATGGGTGCGATCATACCAGCACTAATGCACCGGATCCCATCAGAACTCCGAAGTTAAATGTGCTTGGGCGAGAGTAGTACTAGGATGGGTGACCTCCTCGGAAGTCCTCGTGTTGCACCCCTTTTTTTCTTTTTTCTTTTTTTCCTCCGGAAACCGACGGTTGGATTGCACGCTGTAGATCTCGAAAAGTTAGTTGGGTTAAAAAAAAAATTCGCCCCGATCGTGCACCCGAGCTCAAACTTATGTCCGGTCAAAGTTTGCTCGCCAAATCAAGGACCGACTTACGTAATTCGCCACCCTCGGGGACCGCTTTGTAAATATGTGAAGTTTGCACCATGGTCCCCTCCGTGTCTGCAAAATTACAACTCCCGACCCTCGATAGTTCTCTCTGAGTTTTTGGATATATGGATTGTTGGTGCAAGAGATAATGGGTGCGATCATACCAGCACTAATGCACCGGATCCCATCAGAACTCCGAAGTTAAATGTGCTTGGGCGAGAGTAGTACTAGGATGGGTGACCTCCTCGGAAGTCCTCGTGTTGCACCCCTTTGATTCTTTTTTCTTTTTTTCCTCCGCAAACCGACGGTTGGATTGCACGCTGTAGATCTCGAAAAGTTAGTTGGGTTAAAAAAAAACTTCGCCCCGATCGGGCACCTGAGCGCAAAGTTATGTCCGGTCAAAGTTCGCTCGCCAAATCAAGGACCGACTTACGTAATTCACCACCCTCGGGGACCGCTTTGTAAACAAGTGAAGTTTGCACCATGGTCCCCTCCGTGTCTGCAAAATTACAACTCCCGACCCTCGAGAGTTCTCACCGAGTTTTTGGATATATGGATTGTTGGTGCAAGAGATAATGGGTGCAATCATACCAGCACTAATGCACCGGATCCCATCAGAACTCCGAAGTTAAATGTGCTTGGGCGAGAGTAGTACTAGGATGGGTGACCTCCTCGGAAGTCCTCGTGTTGCACCCCTTTTTTTCTTTTTTCTTTTTTTCCTCCGCAAACCGACGGTTGGATTGCACGCTGTAGATCTCGAAAAGTTAGTTGGGTTAAAAAAAAAATTCGCCCCGATCGTGCACCCGAGCTCAAAGTTATGTCCAGTCAAAGTTCGCTCGCCAAATCAAGGACCGACTTACGTAATTCGCCACCCTCGGGGACCGCTTTGTAAATAAGTGAAGTTTGCACCATGGTCCCCTCCGTGTCTGCAAAATTACAACTCCCGACCCTCGAGAGTTCTCACCGAGTTTTTGGATATATGGATCGTTGGTGCAAGAGATAATGGGTGCGATCATACCAGCACTAATGCACCGGATCCCATTAGAACTCCGAAGTTAAATGTGCTTGGGCGAGAGTAGTACTAGGATGGGTGACCTCCTCGGAAGTCCTCGTGTTGCACCCCTTTTATTCTTTTTTCTTTTTTTCCTCCGCAAACCGACGGTTGGATTGCACGCTGTAGATCTCGAAAAGTTAGTTGGGTTAAAAAAAAAATTCGCCCCGATCGTGCACCCGAGCTCAAAGTTATGTCCGGTCAAAGTTCGCTCGCCAAATCAAGGACCGACTTACGTAATTCACCACCCTCGGGGACCGCTTTGTAAACAAGTGAAGTTTGCACCATGGTCCCCTCCGTGTCTGCAAAATTACAACTCCCGACCCTCGAGAGTTCTCACCGAGTTTTTGGATATATGGATTGTTGGTGCAAGAGATAATGGGTGCGATCATACCAGCACTAATGCACCGGATCCCATCAGAACTCCGAAGTTAAATGTGCTTGGGCGAGAGTAGTACTAGGATGGGTGACCTCCTCGGAAGTCCTCGTGTTGCACCCCTTTTATTCTTTTTTCTTTTTTTCCTCCGCAAACCGACGGTTGGATTGCACGCTGTAGATCTCGAAAAGTTAGTTGGGTTAAAAAAAAAATTCGGCCCGATCGTGCACCCGAGCTCAAAGTTATGTCCGGTCAAAGTTTGCTCGCCAAATCAAGGACCGACTTACGTAATTCGCCACCCTCGGGGACCGCTTTGTAAATATGTGAAGTTTGCACCATGGTCCCCTCCGTGTCTGCAAAATTACAACTCCCGACCCTCGATAGTTCTCTCCGAGTTTTTGGATATATGGATTGTTGGTGCAAGAGATAATGGGTGCGATCATACCAGCACTAATGCACCGGATCCCATCAGAACTCCGAAGTTAAATGTGCTTGGGCGAGAGTAGTACTAGGATGGGTGACCTCCTCGGAAGTCCTCGTGTTGCACCCCTTTTTTTCTTTTTTCTTTTTTTCCTCAGCAAACCGACGGTTGGATTGCACGCTGTAGATCTCGAAAAGTTAGTTGGGTTAAAAAAAAATTCGCCCCGATCGGACACCCGAGCGCAAAGTTATGTCCGGTCAAAGTTCGCTCGCCAAATCAAGGACCGACTTACGTAATTCGCCACCCTCGGGGACCGCTTTGTAAATAAGTGAAGTTTGCACCATGGTCCCCTCCGTGTCTGCAAAATTACAACTCCCGACCCTCGAGAGTTCTCACCGAGTTTTTGGATATATGGATCGTTGGTGCAAGAGATAATGGGTGCGATCATACCAGCACTAATGCACCGGATCCCATCAGAACTCCGAAGTTAAATGTGCTTGGGCGAGAGTAGTACTAGGATGGGTGACCTCCTCGGAAGTCCTCGTGTTGCACCCCTTTTTTTCTTTTTTCTTTTTTTCCTCCGGAAACCGACGGTTGGATTGCACGCTGTAGATCTCGAAAAGTTAGTTGGGTTAAAAAAAAAATTCGCCCCGATCGTGCACCCGAGCTCAAACTTATGTCCGGTCAAAGTTTGCTCGCCAAATCAAGGACCGACTTACGTAATTCGCCACCCTCGGGGACCGCTTTGTAAATATGTGAAGTTTGCACCATGGTCCCCTCCGTGTCTGCAAAATTACAACTCCCGACCCTCGATAGTTCTCTCTGAGTTTTTGGATATATGGATTGTTGGTGCAAGAGATAATGGGTGCGATCATACCAGCACTAATGCACCGGATCCCATCAGAACTCCGAAGTTAAATGTGCTTGGGCGAGAGTAGTACTAGGATGGGTGACCTCCTCGGAAGTCCTCGTGTTGCACCCCTTTGATTCTTTTTTCTTTTTTTCCTCCGCAAACCGACGGTTGGATTGCACGCTGTAGATCTCGAAAAGTTAGTTGGGTTAAAAAAAAACTTCGCCCCGATCGGGCACCTGAGCGCAAAGTTATGTCCGGTCAAAGTTCGCTCGCCAAATCAAGGACCGACTTACGTAATTCACCACCCTCGGGGACCGCTTTGTAAACAAGTGAAGTTTGCACCATGGTCCCCTCCGTGTCTGCAAAATTACAACTCCCGACCCTCGAGAGTTCTCACCGAGTTTTTGGATATATGGATTGTTGGTGCAAGAGATAATGGGTGCAATCATACCAGCACTAATGCACCGGATCCCATCAGAACTCCGAAGTTAAATGTGCTTGGGCGAGAGTAGTACTAGGATGGGTGACCTCCTCGGAAGTCCTCGTGTTGCACCCCTTTTTTTCTTTTTTCTTTTTTTCCTCCGCAAACCGACGGTTGGATTGCACGCTGTAGATCTCGAAAAGTTAGTTGGGTTAAAAAAAAAATTCGCCCCGATCGTGCACCCGAGCTCAAAGTTATGTCCAGTCAAAGTTCGCTCGCCAAATCAAGGACCGACTTACGTAATTCGCCACCCTCGGGGACCGCTTTGTAAATAAGTGAAGTTTGCACCATGGTCCCCTCCGTGTCTGCAAAATTACAACTCCCGACCCTCGAGAGTTCTCACCGAGTTTTTGGATATATGGATCGTTGGTGCAAGAGATAATGGGTGCGATCATACCAGCACTAATGCACCGGATCCCATTAGAACTCCGAAGTTAAATGTGCTTGGGCGAGAGTAGTACTAGGATGGGTGACCTCCTCGGAAGTCCTCGTGTTGCACCCCTTTTATTCTTTTTTCTTTTTTTCCTCCGCAAACCGACGGTTGGATTGCACGCTGTAGATCTCGAAAAGTTAGTTGGGTTAAAAAAAAAATTCGCCCCGATCGTGCACCCGAGCTCAAAGTTATGTCCGGTCAAAGTTCGCTCGCCAAATCAAGGACCGACTTACGTAATTCACCACCCTCGGGGACCGCTTTGTAAACAAGTGAAGTTTGCACCATGGTCCCCTCCGTGTCTGCAAAATTACAACTCCCGACCCTCGAGAGTTCTCACCGAGTTTTTGGATATATGGATTGTTGGTGCAAGAGATAATGGGTGCGATCATACCAGCACTAATGCACCGGATCCCATCAGAACTCCGAAGTTAAATGTGCTTGGGCGAGAGTAGTACTAGGATGGGTGACCTCCTCGGAAGTCCTCGTGTTGCACCCCTTTTATTCTTTTTTCTTTTTTTCCTCCGCAAACCGACGGTTGGATTGCACGCTGTAGATCTCGAAAAGTTAGTTGGGTTAAAAAAAAAATTCGGCCCGATCGTGCACCCGAGCTCAAAGTTATGTCCGGTCAAAGTTTGCTCGCCAAATCAAGGACCGACTTACGTAATTCGCCACCCTCGGGGACCGCTTTGTAAATATGTGAAGTTTGCACCATGGTCCCCTCCGTGTCTGCAAAATTACAACTCCCGACCCTCGATAGTTCTCTCTGAGTTTTTGGATATATGGATTGTTGGTGCAAGAGATAATGGGTGCGATCATACCAGCACTAATGCACCGGATCCCATCAGAACTCCGAAGTTAAATGTGCTTGGGCGAGAGTAGTACTAGGATGGGTGACCTCCTCGGAAGTCCTCGTGTTGCACCCCTTTGATTCTTTTTTCTTTTTTTCCTCCGCAAACCGACGGTTGGATTGCACGCTGTAGATCTCGAAAAGTTAGTTGGGTTAAAAAAAAACTTCGCCCCGATCGGGCACCTGAGCGCAAAGTTATGTCCGGTCAAAGTTCGCTCGCCAAATCAAGGACCGACTTACGTAATTCACCACCCTCGGGGACCGCTTTGTAAACAAGTGAAGTTTGCACCATGGTCCCCTCCGTGTCTGCAAAATTACAACTCCCGACCCTCGAGAGTTCTCACCGAGTTTTTGGATATATGGATTGTTGGTGCAAGAGATAATGGGTGCAATCATACCAGCACTAATGCACCGGATCCCATCAGAACTCCGAAGTTAAATGTGCTTGGGCGAGAGTAGTACTAGGATGGGTGACCTCCTCGGAAGTCCTCGTGTTGCACCCCTTTTTTTCTTTTTTCTTTTTTTCCTCCGCAAACCGACGGTTGGATTGCACGCTGTAGATCTCGAAAAGTTAGTTGGGTTAAAAAAAAAATTCGCCCCGATCGTGCACCCGAGCTCAAAGTTATGTCCAGTCAAAGTTCGCTCGCCAAATCAAGGACCGACTTACGTAATTCGCCACCCTCGGGGACCGCTTTGTAAATAAGTGAAGTTTGCACCATGGTCCCCTCCGTGTCTGCAAAATTACAACTCCCGACCCTCGAGAGTTCTCACCGAGTTTTTGGATATATGGATCGTTGGTGCAAGAGATAATGGGTGCGATCATACCAGCACTAATGCACCGGATCCCATTAGAACTCCGAAGTTAAATGTGCTTGGGCGAGAGTAGTACTAGGATGGGTGACCTCCTCGGAAGTCCTCGTGTTGCACCCCTTTTATTCTTTTTTCTTTTTTTCCTCCGCAAACCGACGGTTGGATTGCACGCTGTAGATCTCGAAAAGTTAGTTGGGTTAAAAAAAAAATTCGCCCCGATCGTGCACCCGAGCTCAAAGTTATGTCCGGTCAAAGTTCGCTCGCCAAATCAAGGACCGACTTACGTAATTCACCACCCTCGGGGACCGCTTTGTAAACAAGTGAAGTTTGCACCATGGTCCCCTCCGTGTCTGCAAAATTACAACTCCCGACCCTCGAGAGTTCTCACCGAGTTTTTGGATATATGGATTGTTGGTGCAAGAGATAATGGGTGCGATCATACCAGCACTAATGCACCGGATCCCATCAGAACTCCGAAGTTAAATGTGCTTGGGCGAGAGTAGTACTAGGATGGGTGACCTCCTCGGAAGTCCTCGTGTTGCACCCCTTTTATTCTTTTTTCTTTTTTTCCTCCGCAAACCGACGGTTGGATTGCACGCTGTAGATCTCGAAAAGTTAGTTGGGTTAAAAAAAAAATTCGGCCCGATCGTGCACCCGAGCTCAAAGTTATGTCCGGTCAAAGTTTGCTCGCCAAATCAAGGACCGACTTACGTAATTCGCCACCCTCGGGGACCGCTTTGTAAATATGTGAAGTTTGCACCATGGTCCCCTCCGTGTCTGCAAAATTACAACTCCCGACCCTCGATAGTTCTCTCCGAGTTTTTGGATATATGGATTGTTGGTGCAAGAGATAATGGGTGCGATCATACCAGCACTAATGCACCGGATCCCATCAGAACTCCGAAGTTAAATGTGCTTGGGCGAGAGTAGTACTAGGATGGGTGACCTCCTCGGAAGTCCTCGTGTTGCACCCCTTTTTTTCTTTTTTCTTTTTTTCCTCAGCAAACCGACGGTTGGATTGCACGCTGTAGATCTCGAAAAGTTAGTTGGGTTAAAAAAAAATTCGCCCCGATCGGACACCCGAGCGCAAAGTTATGTCCGGTCAAAGTTCGCTCGCCAAATCAAGGACCGACTTACGTAATTCGCCACCCTCGGGGACCGCTTTGTAAATAAGTGAAGTTTGCACCATGGTCCCCTCCGTGTCTACAAAATTACAACTCCCGACCCTCGAGACTTCTCACCGAGTTTTTGGATATATGGATCATTGGTGCAAGAGATAATGGGTGCGATCATACCAGCACTAATGCACCGGATCCCATTAGAACTCCGAAGTTAAATGTGCTTGGGCGAGAGTAGTACTAGGATGGGTGACCTCCTCGGAAGTCCTCGTGTTGCACCCCTTTTATTCTTTTTTCTTTTTTTCCTCCGCAAACCGACGGTTGGATTGCACGCTGTAGATCTCGAAAAGTTAGTTGGGTTAAAAAAAAACTTCGCCCCGATCGGGCACTTGAGCGCAAAGTTATGTCCGGTCAAAGTTCGCTCGCCAAATCAAGGACCGACTTACGTAATTCACCACCCTCGGGGACCGCTTTGTAAACAAGTGAAGTTTGCACCATGGTCCCCTCCGTGTCTGCAAAATTACAACTCCCGACCCTCGACAGTTCTCACCGAGTTTTTGGATATATGGATTGTTGGTGCAAGAGATAATGGGTGCGATCATACCAGCACTAATGCACCGGATCCCATCAGAACTCCGAAGTTAAATGTGCTTGGGCGAGAGTAGTACTAGGATGGGTGACCTCCTCGGAAGTCCTCGTGTTGCACCCCTTTTTTTCTTTTTTCTTTTTTTCCTCCGCAAACCGACGGTTGGATTGCACGCTGTAGATCTCGAAAAGTTAGTTGGGTTAAAAAAAAAATTCGCCCCGATCGTGCACCCGAGCTCAAAGTTATGTCCGGTCAAAGTTTGCTCGCCAAATCAAGGACCGACTTACGTAATTCGCCACCCTCGGGGACCGCTTTGTAAATATGTGAAGTTTGCACCATGGTCCCCTCCGTGTCTGCAAAATTACAACTCCCGACCCTCGATAGTTCTCTCCGAGTTTTTGGATATATGGATTGTTGGTGCAAGAGATAATGGGTGCGATCATACCAGCACTAATGCACCGGATCCCATCAGAACTCCGAAGTTAAATGTGCTTGGGCGAGAGTAGTACTAGGATGGGTGACCTCCTCGGAAGTCCTCGTGTTGCACCCTTTTTTTTCTTTTTTCTTTTTTTCCTCCGCAAACCGACGGTTGGATTGCACGCTGTAGATCTCGAAAAGTTAGTTGGGTTAAAAAAAAACTTCGCCCCGATCGGGCACTTGAGCGCAAAGTTATGTCCGGTCAAAGTTCGCTCGCCAAATCAAGGACCGACTTACGTAATTCACCACCCTCGGGGACCGCTTTGTAAACAAGTGAAGTTTGCACCATGGTCCCCTCCGTGTCTGCAAAATTACAACTCCCGACCCTCGAGAGTTCTCACCGAGTTTTTGGATATATGGATTGTTGGTGCAAGAGATAATGGGTGCGATCATACCAGCACTAATGCACCGGATCCCATCAGAACTCCGAAGTTAAATGTGCTTGGGCGAGAGTAGTACTAGGATGGGTGACCTCCTCGGAAGTCCTCGTGTTGCACCCCTTTTTTTATTTTTTCTTTTTTTCCTCCGCGAACCGACGGTTGGATTGCACGCTGTAGATCTCGAAAAGTTAGTTGGGTTAAAAAAAAAATTCGCCCCGATCGTGCACCCGAGCTCAAAGTTATGTCCGGTCAAAGTTTGCTCGCCAAATCAAGGACCGACTTACGTAATTCGCCACCCTCGGGGACCGCTTTGTAAATAAGTGAAGTTTGCACCATGGTCCCCTCCGTGTCTGCAAAATTACAACTCCCGACCCTCGAGAGTTCTCACCGAGTTTTTGGATATATGGATCGTTGGTGCAAGAGATAATGGGTGCGATCATACCAGCACTAATGCACCGGATCCCATTAGAACTCCGAAGTTAAATGTGCTTGGGCGAGAGTAGTACTAGGATGGGTGACCTCCTCGGAAGTCCTCGTGTTGCACCCCTTTTATTCTTTTTTCTTTTTTTCCTCCGCAAACCGACGGTTGGATTGCACGCTGTAGATCTCGAAAAGTTAGTTGGGTTAAAAAAAAAATTCGCCCCGATCGTGCACCCGAGCTCAAAGTTATGTCCGGTCAAAGTTTGCTCGCCAAATCAAGGACCGACTTACGTAATTCGCCACCCTCGGGGACCGCTTTGTAAATATGTGAAGTTTGCACCATGGTCCCCTCCGTGTCTGCAAAATTACAACTCCCGACCCTCGATAGTTCTCTCCGAGTTTTTGGATATATGGATTGTTGGTGCAAGAGATAATGGGTGCGATCATACCAGTACTAATGCACCGGATCCCATCAGAACTCCGAAGTTAAATGTGCTTGGGCGAGAGTAGTACTAGGATGGGTGACCTCCTGGGAAGTCCTCGTGTTGCACCCGTTTTTTTCTTTTTTCTTTTTTTCCTCTGCAAACCGACGGTTGGATTGCACGCTGTAGATCTCGAAAAGTTAGTTGGGTTAAAAAAAAAAATCGCCCCGATCGGGCACCCGAGCGCAAAGTTATGTCCGGTCAAAGTTCGCTCGCCAAATCAAGGACCGACTTACGTAATTCGCCACCCTCGGGGACCGCTTTGTAAATAAGTGAAGTTTGCACCATGGTCCCCTCCGTGTCTGCAAAATTACAACTCCCGACCCTCGAGAGTTCTTACCGAGTTTTTGGATATATGGATTGTTGGTGCAAGAGATAATGGGTGCGATCATACCAGCACTAATGCACCGGATCCCATCAGAACTCCGAAGTTAAATGTGCTTGGGCGAGAGTAGTACTAGGATGGGTGACCTCCTCGGAAGTCCTCGTGTTGCACCCCTTTTTTTCTTTTTTCTTTTTTTCCTCCGCAAACCGACGGTTGGATTGCACGCTGTAGATCTCGAAAAGTTAGTTGGGTTAAAAAAAAAATTCGCCCCGATCGTGCACCCGAGCTCAAAGTTATGTCCGGTCAAAGTTTGCTCGCCAAATCAAGGACCGACTTACGTAATTCGCCACCCTCGGGGACCGCTTTGTAAATATGTGAAGTTTGCACCATGGTCCCCTCCGTGTCTGCAAAATTACAACTCCCGACCCTCGATAGTTCTCTCCGAGTTTTTGGATATATGGATTGTTGGTGCAAGAGATAATGGGTGCGATCATACCAGCACTAATGCACCGGATCCCATCAGAACTCCGAAGTTAAATGTGCTTGGGCGAGAGTAGTACTAGGATGGGTGACCTCCTCGGAAGTCCTCGTGTTGCACCCCTTTTTTTCTTTTTTCTTTTTTTCCTCAGCAAACCGACGGTTGGATTGCACGCTGTAGATCTCGAAAAGTTAGTTGGGTTAAAAAAAAAATTCTCCCCGATCGGACACCCGAGCGCAAAGTTATGTCCGGTCAAAGTTCGCTAGCCAAATCAAGGACCGACTTACGTAATTCGCCACCCTCGGGGACCGCTTTGTAAATAAGTGAAGTTTGCACCATGGTCCCCTCCGTGTCTACAAAATTACAACTCCCGACCCTCGAGACTTCTCACCGAGTTTTTGGATATATGGATCGTTGGTGCAAGAGATAATGGGTGCGATCATACCAGCACTAATGCACCGGATCCCATCAGAACTCCGAAGTTAAATGTGCTTGGGCGAGAGTAGTACTAGGATGGGTGACCTCCTGGGAAGTCCTCGTGTTGCACCCCTTTTTTTCTTTTTTCTTTTTTTCCTCTGCAAACCGACGGTTGGATTGCACGCTGTAGATCTCGAAAAGTTAGTTGGGTTAAAAAAAAAAATCGCCCCGATCGGGCACCCGAGCGCAAAGTTATGTCCGGTCAAAGTTCGCTCGCCAAATCAAGGACCGACTTACGTAATTCGCCACCCTCGGGGACCGCTTTGTAAATAAGTGAAGTTTGCACCATGGTCCCCTCCGTGTCTGCAAAATTACAACTCCCGACCCTCGAGAGTTCTTACCGAGTTTTTGGATATATGGATTGTTGGTGCAAGAGATAATGGGTGCGATCATACCAGCACTAATGCACCGGATGCCATCAGAACTCCGAAGTTAAATGTGCTTGGGCGAGAGTAGTACTAGGATGGGTGACCTCCTCGGAAGTCCTCGTGTTGCACCCCTTTTTTTCTTTTTTCTTTTTTTCCTCCGCAAACCGACGGTTGGATTGCACGCTGTAGATCTCGAAAAGTTAGTTGGGTTAAAAAAAAAATTCGCCCCGATCGTGCACCCGAGCTCAAAGTTATGTCCGGTCAAAGTTTGCTCGCCAAATCAAGGACCGACTTACGTAATTCGCCACCCTCGGGGACCGCTTTGTAAATATGTGAAGTTTGCACCATGGTCCCCTCCGTGTCTGCAAAATTACAACTCCCGACCCTCGATAGTTCTCTCCGAGTTTTTGGATATATGGATTGTTGGTGCAAGAGATAATGGGTGCGATCATACCAGCACTAATGCACCGGATCCCATCAGAACTCCGAAGTTAAATGTGCTTGGGCGAGAGTAGTACTAGGATGGGTGACCTCCTCGGAAGTCCTCGTGTTGCACCCCTTTTTTTCTTTTTTCTTTTTTTCCTCAGCAAACCGACGGTTGGATTGCACGCTGTAGATCTCGAAAAGTTAGTTGGGTTAAAAAAAAATTCGCCCCGATCGGACACCCGAGCGCAAAGTTATGTCCGGTCAAAGTTCGCTCGCCAGATCAAGGACCGACTTACGTAATTCGCCACCCTCGGGGACCGCTTTGTAAATAAGTGAAGTTTGCACCATGGTCCCCTCCGTGTCTACAAAATTACAACTCCCGACCCTCGAGACTTCTCACCGAGTTTTTGGATATATGGATCGTTGGTGCAAGAGATAATGGGTGCGATCATACCAGCACTAATGCACCGGATCCCATCAGAACTCCGAAGTTAAATGTGCTTGGGCGAGAGTAGTACTAGGATGGGTGACCTCCTCGGAAGTCCTCGTGTTGCACCCCTTTTTTTCTTTTTTCTTTTTTTCCTCTGCAAACCGACGGTTGGATTGCACGCTGTAGATCTCGAAAAGTTAGTTGGGTTAAAAAAAAAATTCGCCCCGATCGGACACCCGAGCGCAAAGTTATGTCCGGTCAAAGTTCGCTCGCCAAATCAAGGACCGACTTACGTAATTCGCCACCCTCGGGGACCGCTTTGTAAATAAGTGAAGTTTGCACCATGGTCCCCTCCGTGTCTACAAAATTACAACTCCCGACCCTCGAGACTTCTCACCGAGTTTTTGGATATATGGATCGTTGGTGCAAGAGATAATGGGTGCGATCATACCAGCACTAATGCACCGGATCCCATTAGAACTCCGAAGTTAAATGTGCTTGGGCGAGAGTAGTACTAGGATGGGTGACCTCCTGGGAAGTCCTCGTGTTGCACCCCTTTTTTTCTTTTTTCTTTTTTTCCTCTGCAAACCGACGGTTGGATTGCACGCTGTAGATCTCGAAAAGTTAGTTGGGTTAAAAAAAAAAATCGCCCCGATCGGGCACCCGAGCGCAAAGTTATGTCCGGTCAAAGTTCGCTCGCCAAATCAAGGACCGACTTACGTAATTCGCCACCCTCGGGGACCACTTTGTAAATAAGTGAAGTTTGCACCATGGTCCCCTCCGTGTCTGCAAAATTACAACTCCCGACCCTCGAGAGTTCTCACCGAGTTTTTGGATATATGGATCGTTGGTGCAAGAGATAATGGGTGCGATCATACCAGCACTAATGCACCGGATCCCATCAGAACTCCGAAGTTAAATGTGCTTGGGCGAGAGTAGTACTAGGATGGGTGACCTCCTCGGAAGTCCTCGTGTTGCACCCCTTTTATTCTTTTTTCTTTTTTTCCTCCGCAAACCGACGGTTGGATTGCACGCTGTAGATCTCGAAAAGTTAGTTGGGTTAAAAAAAAACTTCGCCCCGATCGGGCACCTGAGCGCAAAGATATGTCCGGTCAAAGTTCGCTCGCCAAATCAAGGACCGACTTACGTAATTCACCACCCTCGGGGACCGCTTTGTAAACAAGTGAAGTTTGCACGATGGTCCCCTCCGTGTCTGCAAAATTACAACTCCCGACCCTCGAGAGTTCTCACCGAGTTTTTGGATATATGGATTGTTGGTGCAAGAGATAATGGGTGCGATCATACCAGCACTAATGCACCGGATCCCATCAGAACTCCGAAGTTAAATGTGCTTGGTCGAGAGTAGTACTAGGATGGGTGACCTCCTCGGAAGTCCTCGTGTTGCACCCCTTTTTTTCTTTTTTCTTTTTTTCCTCCGCAAACCGACGGTTGGATTGCACGCTGTAGATCTAGAAAAGTTAGTTGGGTTAAAAAAAAAATTCGCCCCGATCGTGCACCCGAGCTCAAAGTTATGTCCGGTCAAAGTTTGCTCGCCAAATCAAGGACCGACTTACGTAATTCGCCACCCTCGGGGACCGCTTTGTAAATAAGTGAAGTTTGCACCATGGTCCCCTCCGTGTCTGCAAAATTACAACTCCCGACCCTCGATAGTTCTCTCCGAGTTTTTGGATATATGGATTGTTGGTGCAAGAGATAATGGGTGCGATCATACCAGCACTAATGCACCGGATCCCATCAGAACTCCGAAGTTAAATGTGCTTGGGCGAGAGTAGTACTAGGATGGGTGACCTCCTCGGAAGTCCTCGTGTTGCACCCCTTTTTTTCTTTTTTCTTTTTTTCCTCCGCAAACCGACGGTTGGATTGCACGCTGTAGATCTCGAAAAGTTAGTTGGGTTAAAAAAAAAATTCGCCCCGATCGGGCACCCGAGCGCAAAGTTATGTCCGGTCAAAGTTCGCTCGCCAAATCAAGGACCGACTTACGTAATTCGCCACCCTCGGGAACCGCTTTGTAAATAAATGAAGTTTGCACCATGGTCCCCTCCGTGTCTACAAAATTACAACTCCCGACCCTCGAGACTTCTCACCGAGTTTTTGGATATATGGATCGTTGGTGCAAGAGATAATGGGTGCGATCATACCTGCACTAATGCACCGGATCCCATTAGAACTCCGAAGTTAAATGTGCTTGGGCGAGAGTAGTACTAGGATGGGTGACCTCCTGGGAAGTCCTCGTGTTGCACCCCTTTTTTTCCTTTTTCTTTTTTTCCTCTGCAAACCGACGGTTGGATTGCACGCTGTAGATCTCGAAAAGTTAGTTGGGTTAAAAAAAAATTCGCCCCGATCGGACACCCGAGCGCAAAGTTCGCTCGCCAAATCAAGGACCGACTTACGTAATTCGCCACCCTCGGGGACCGCTTTGTAAATAAGTGAAGTTTGCTCCATGGTCCCTTCCGTGTCTGCAAAATTACAACTCCCGACCCTCGAGAGTTCTCACCGAGTTTTTGGATATATGGATCGTTGGTGCAAGAGATAATGGGTGCGATCATACCAGCACTAATGCACCGGATCCCATTAGAACTCCGAAGTTAAATGTGCTTGGGCGAGAGTAGTACTAGGATGGGTGACCTCCTCGGAAGTCCTCGTGTTGCACCCCTTTTATTCTTTTTTCTTTTTTTCCTCCGCAAACCGACGGTTGGATTGCACGTTGTAGATCTCGAAAAGTTAGTTGGGTTAAAAAAAAAATTCGCCCCGATCGTGCACCCGAGCTCAAAGTTATGTCCGGTCAAAGTTTGCTCGCTAAATCAAGGACCGACTTACGTAATTCGCCACCCTCGGGGACCGCTTTGTAAATAAGTGAAGTTTGCACCATGGTCCCCTCCGTGTCTGCAAAATTACAACTCCCGACCCTCGATAGTTCTCTCCGAGTTTTTGGATATATGGATTGTTGGTGCAAGAGATAATGGGTGCGATCATACCAGCACTAATGCACCGGATCCCATCAGAACTCCGAAGTTAAATGTGCTTGGGCGAGAGTAGTACTAGGATGGGTGACCTCCTCGGAAGTCCTCGTGTTGCACCCCTTTTTTTCTTTTTTCTTTTTTTCCTCCGCAAACCGACGGTTGGATTGCACGCTGTAGATCTCGAAAAGTTAGTTGGGTTAAAAAAAAAATTCGCCCCGATCGGGCACCCGAGCGCAAAGTTATGTCCGGTCAAAGTTCGCTCGCCAAATCAAGGACCGACTTACGTAATTCGCCACCCTCGGGAACCGCTTTGTAAATAAATGAAGTTTGCACCATGGTCCCCTCCGTGTCTACAAAATTACAACTGCCGACCCTCGAGACTTCTCACCGAGTTTTTGGATATATGGATCGTTGGTGCAAGAGATAATGGGTGCGATCATACCTGCACTAATGCACCGGATCCCATTAGAACTCCGAAGTTAAATGTGCTTGGGCGAGAGTAGTACTAGGATGGGTGACCTCCTGGGAAGTCCTCGTGTTGCACCCCTTTTTTTCCTTTTTCTTTTTTTCCTCTGCAAACCGACGGTTGGATTGCACGCTGTAGATCTCGAAAAGTTAGTTGGGTTAAAAAATAATTCGCCCCGATCGGACACCCGAGCGCAAAGTTCGCTCGCCAAATCAAGGACCGACTTACGTAATTCGCCACCCTCGGGGACCGCTTTGTAAATAAGTGAAGTTTGCACCATGGTCCCTTCCGTGTCTGCAAAATTACAACTCCCGACCCTCGAGAGTTCTCACCGAGTTTTTGGATATATGGATCGTTGGTGCAAGAGATAATGGGTGCGATCATACCAGCACTAATGCACCGGATCCCATTAGAACTCCGAAGTTAAATGTGCTTGGGCGAGAGTAGTACTAGGATGGGTGACCTCCTCGGAAGTCCTCGTGTTGCACCCCTTTTATTCTTTTTTCTTTTTTTCCTCCGCAAACCGACGGTTGGATTGCACGCTGTAGATCTCGAAAAGTTAGTTGGGTTAAAAAAAAACTTCGCCCCGATCGGGCACCTGAGCGCAAAGATATGTCCGGTCAAAGTTCGCTCGCCAAATCAAGGACCGACTTACGTAATTCACCACCCTCGGGGACCGCTTTGTAAACAAGTGAAGTTTGCACCATGGTCCCCTCCGTGTCTGCAAAATTACAACTCCCGACCCTCGAGAGTTCTCACCGAGTTTTTGGATATATGGATTGTTGGTGCAAGAGATAATGGGTGCGATCATACCAGCACTAATGCACCGGATCCCATCAGAACTCCGAAGTTAAATGTGCTTGGTCGAGAGTAGTACTAGGATGGGTGACCTCCTCGGAAGTCCTCGTGTTGCACCCCTTTTTTTCTTTTTTCTTTTTTTCCTCCGCAAACCGACGGTTGGATTGCACGCTGTAGATCTCGAAAAGTTAGTTGGGTTAAAAAAAAAATTCACCCCGATCGTGCACCCGAGCTCAAAGTTATGTCCGGTCAAAGTTTGCTCGCCAAATCAAGGACCGACTTACGTAATTCGCCACCCTCGGGGACCGCTTTGTAAATAAGTGAAGTTTGCACCATGGTCCCCTCCGTGTCTGCAAAATTACAACTCCCGACCCTCGATAGTTCTCTCCGAGTTTTTGGATATATGGATTGTTGGTGCAAGAGATAATGGGTGCGATCATACCAGCACTAATGCACCGGATCCCATCAGAACTCCGAAGTTAAATGTGCTTGGGCGAGAGTAGTACTAGGATGGGTGACCTCCTCGGAAGTCCTCGTGTTGCACCCCTTTTTTTCTTTTTTCTTTTTTTCCTCCGCAAACCGACGGTTGGATTGCACGCTGTAGATCTCGAAAAGTTAGTTGGGTTAAAAAAAAAATTCGCCCCGATCGGGCACCCGAGCGCAAAGTTATGTCCGGTCAAAGTTCGCTCGCCAAATCAAGGACCGACTTACGTAATTCGCCACCCTCGGGAACCGCTTTGTAAATAAATGAAGTTTGCACCATGGTCCCCTCCGTGTCTACAAAATTACAACTCCCGACCCTCGAGACTTCTCACCGAGTTTTTGGATATATGGATCGTTGGTGCAAGAGATAATGGGTGCGATCATACCAGCACTAATGCACCGGATCCCATTAGAACTCCGAAGTTAAATGTGCTTGGGCGAGAGTAGTACTAGGATGGGTGACCTCCTGGGAAGTCCTCGTGTTGCACCCCTTTTTTTCTTTTTCCTTTTTTTCCTCTGCAAACCGACGGTTGGATTGCACGCTGTAGATCTCGAAAAGTTAGTTGGGTTAAAAAAAAAATCTCCCCGATCGGGCACCCGAGCGCAAAGTTATGTCCGGTCAAAGTTCGCTCGCCAAATCAAGGACCGACTTACGTAATTCGCCACCCTCGGGGACCGCTTTGTAAATAAGTGAAGTTTGCACCATGGTCCCCTCCGTGTCTGCAAAATTACAACTCCCGACCCTCGAGAGTTCTCACCGTGTTTTTGGATATATGGATTGTTGGTGCAAGAGATAATGGGTGCGATCATACCAACACTAATGCACCGGATCCTATCAGAACTCCGAAGTTAAATGTGCTTGGGCGAGAGTAGTACTAGGATGGGTGACCTCCTCGGAAGTCCTCGTGTTGCACCCCTTTTTTTCTTTTTTCTTTTTTTCCTCCGCAAACCGACGGTTGGATTGCACGCTATAGATCTCGAAAAGTTAGTTGGGTTAAAATTTTTTTTGCCCCGATCGTGCACCCGAGCGCAAAGTTATGTCCGTTCAAAGTTCGCTCGCCAAATCAAGGACCGACTTACGTAATTCGCCACCCTCGGGGACCGCTTTGTAAATAAGTGAAGTTTGCACCATGGTCCCCTCCGTGTCTGCAAAATTACAACTCCCGACCCTCGAGAGTTCTCACCGAGTTTTTGGATATATGGATTGTTGGTGCAAGAGATAATGGGTGCGATCATACCAGCACTAATGCACCGGATCCCATCAGAACTCCGAAGTTAAATGTGCTTGGGCGAGAGTAGTACAAGGATGGGTGACCTCCACGGAAGTCCTCGTGTTGCACCCCTTTTTTTCTTTTTTCTTTTTTTCCTCCGCAAACCGACGGTTGGATTGCACGCTATAGATCTCGAAAAGTTAGTTGGGTTAAATTTTTTTTTGCCCCGATCGTGCACCCGAGCGCAAAGTTATGTCCGGTCAAAGTTCGCTCGCCAAATCAAGGACCGACTTACGTAATTCGCCACCCTCGGGGACCGCTTTGTAAACAAGTGAAGTTTGCACCATGGTCCCCTCCGTGTCTGCAAAATTACAACTCCCGACCCTCGAGAGTTCTCACCGAGTTTTTGGATATATGGATTGTTGGTGCAAGAGATAATGGGTGCGATCATACCAGCACTAATGCACCGGATCCCATCAGAACTCCGAAGTTAAATGTGCTTGGGCGAGAGTAGTACTAGGATGGGTGACCTCCTCGGAAGTCCTCGTGTTGCACCCCTTTTTTTCTTTTTTCTTTTTTTCCTCCGCAAACCGACGGTTGGATTGCACGTTGTAGATCTCGAAAAGTTAGTTGGGTTAAAAAACAAATTCGCCCCGATCGTGCACCCGAGCTCAAAGTTATGTCCAGTCAAAGTTTGCTCGCCAAATCAAGGACCGACTTACGTAATTCGCCACCCTCGGGGACCGCTTTGTAAATAAGTGAAGTTTGCACCATGGTCCCCTCCGTGTCTGCAAAATTACAACTCCCGACCCTCGAGAGTTCTCACCGAGTTTTTGGATATATGGATTGTTGGTGCAAGAGATAATGGGTGCGATCATACCAGTACTAATGCACCGGATCCCATCAGAACTCCGAAGTTAAATGTGCTTGGGCGAGAGTAGTACAAGGATGGGTGACCTCCTCGGAAGTCCTCGTGTTGCACCCCTTTTTTTCTTTTTTCTTTTTTTCCTCCGCAAACCGACGGTTGGATTGCACGCTATAAATCTCGAAAAGTTAGTTGGGTTAAATTTTTTTTTGCCCCGATCGTGCACCCGAGCTCAAAGTTATGTCCGGTCAAAGTTCGCTCGCCAAATCAAGGACCGACTTACGTAATTCGCCACCCTCGGGGACCGCTTTATAAATAAGTGAATTTTGCACCATGGTCCCCTCCGTGTCTGCAAAATTACAACTCCCGACCCTCGAGAGTTCTCACCGAGTTTTTGGATATATGGATTGTTGGTGCAAGAGATAATGGGTGCGATCATACCAGCACTAATGCACCGGATCCCATCAGAACTCCGAAGTTAAATGTGCTTGGGCGAGAGTAGTACTAGGATGGGTGACCTCCTCGGAAGTCCTCGTGTTGCACCCCTTTTTTTCTTTTTTCCTTTTTTCCTCCGCAAACCGACGGTTGGATTGCACACTATAGATCTCGAAAAGTTAGTTGGGTTAAAATTTTTTTTACCCCGATCGTGCACCCGAGCGCAAACTTATGTCCGGTCAAAGTTCGCTCGCCAAATCAAGGACCGACTTACGTAATTCGCCACCCTCGGGGACCGCTTTGCAAATAAGTGAAGTTTGCACCATGGTCCCCTCCGTGTCTGCAAAATTACAACTCCCGACCCTCGAGAGTTCTCACCGAGTTTTTGGATATATGGATCGTTGGTGCAAGAGATAATGGGTGCGATCATACCAGCACTAATGCACCGGATCCCATCAGAACTCCGAAGTTAAATGTGCTTGGGCGAGAGTAGTACTAGGATGGGTGACCTCCTCGGAAGTCCTCGTGTTGCACCCCTTTTATTCTTTTTTCTTTTTTTCCTCCGCAAACCGACGGTTGGATTGCACGCTGTAGATCTCGAAAAGTTAGTTGGGTTAAAAAAAAACTTCGCCCCGATCGGGCACCTGAGCGCAAAGTTATGTCCGGTCAAAGTTCGCTCGCCAAATCAAGGACCGACTTACGTAATTCACCACCCTCGGGGACCGCTTTGTAAACAAGTGAAGTTTGCACCATGGTCCCCTCTGTGTCTGCAAAATTACAACTCCCGACCCTCGAGAGTTCTCACCGAGTTTTTGGATATATGGATTGTTGGTGCAAGAGATAATGGGTGCGATCATACCAGCACTAACGCACCGGATCCCATCAGAACTCCGAAGTTAAATGTGCTTGGGCGAGAGTAGTACAAGGATGGGTGACCTCCTCGGAAGTCCTCGTGTTGCACCCCTTTTTTTCTTTTTTCTTTTTTTCCTTCGCAAACCGACGGTTGGATTGCACGCTATAAATCTCGAAAAGTTAGTTGGGTTAAAATTTTTTTTGCCCCGATCGTGCACCCGAGCGCAAAGTTATGTCCGGTCAAAGTTCGCTCGCCAAATCAAGGACCGACTTACGTAATTCGCCACCCTCGGGGACCGCTTTGTAAATAAGTGAAGTTTGCACCATGGTCCCCTCCGTGTCTGCAAAATTACAACTCCCGACCCTCGAGAGTTCTCACCGAGTTTTTGGATATATGGATTGTTGGTGCAAGAGATAATGGGTGCGATCATACCAGCACTAATGCACCGGATCCCATCAGAACTCCGAAGTTAAATGTGCTTGGGCGAGAGTAGTACTAGGATGGGTGACCTCCTGGGAAGTCTTCGTGTTGCACCCCTTTTTTTCTTTTTTCTTTTTTTCCTCTGCAAACCGACGGTTGGATTGCACGCTGTAGATCTCGAAAAGTTAGTTGGGTTAAAAAAAATTCGCCCCGATCGGACACCCGAGCGCAAAGTTATGTCCGGTCAAAGTTCACTCGCCAAATCAAGGACCGACTTACGTAATTCGCCACCCTCGGGGACCGCTTTGTAAATAAGTGAAGTTTGCACCATGGTCCCCTCCGTGTCTGCAAAATTACAACTCCCGACCCTCGAGAGTTCTCACCGAGTTTTTGGATATATGGATCGTTGGTGCAAGAGATAATGGGTGCGATCATACCAGCACTAATGCACCGGATCCCATCAGAACTCCGAAGTTAAATGTGCTTGGGCGAGAGTAGTACTAGGATGGGTGACCTCCTCGGAAGTCCTCGTGTTGCACCCCTTTTTTTCTTTTTTCTTTTTTTCCTCCGCAAACCGACGGTTGGATTGCACGCTGTAGATCTCGAAAAGTTAGTTGGGTTAAAAAAAAAATTCGCCCCGATCGTGCACCCGAGCTCAAAGTTATGTCCGGTCAAAGTTTGCTCGCCAAATCAAGGACCGACTTACGTAATTCGCCACCCTCGGGGACTGCTTTGTAAATAAGTGAAGTTTGCACCATGGTCCCCTCCGTGTCTGCAAAATTACAACTCCCGACCCTCGAGAGTTCTCACCGAGTTTTTGGATATATGGATTGTTGGTGCAAGAGATAATGGGTGTGATCATACCAGCACTAATGCACCGGATCCCATCAGAACTCCGAAGTTAAATGTGCTTGGGCGAGAGTAGTACAAGGATGGGTGACCTCCTCGGAAGTCCTCGTGTTGCACCCCTTTTTTTCTTTTTTCTTTTTTTCCTCCGCAAACCGACGGTTGGATTGCACGCTATAAATCTCGAAAAGTTAGTTGGGTTAAATTTTTTTTTGCCCCGATCGTGCACCCGAGCGCAAAGTTATGTCCGGTCAAAGTTCGCTCGCCAAATCAAGGACCGACTTACGTAATTCGCCACCCTCGGGGACCGCTTTGTAAATAAGTGAAGTTTGCACCATGGTCCCCTCCGTGTCTGCAAAATTACAACTCCCGACCCTCGAGAGTTCTCACCGAGTTTTTGGATATATGGATTGTTGGTGCAAGAGATAATGGGTGCGATCATACCAGCACTAATGCACCGGATCCCATCAGAACTCCGAAGTTAAATGTGCTTGGGCGAGAGTAGTACTAGGATGGGTGACCTCCTGGGAAGTCCTCGTGTTGCACCCCTTTTTTTCTTTTTTCTTTTTTTCCTCTGCAAACCGACGGTTGGAGAGCACGCTGTAGATCTCGAAAAGTTAGTTGGGTTAAAAAAAAAATTCGCCCCGATCGGACACCCGAGCGCAAAGTTCGCTCGCCAAATCAAGGACCGACTTACGTAATTCGCCACCCTCGGGGACCGCTTTGTAAATAAGTGAAGTTTGCACCATGGTCCCTTCCGTGTCTGCAAAATTACAACTCCCGACCCTCGAGAGTTCTCACCGAGTTTTTGGATATATGGATCGTTGGTGCAAGAGATAATGGGTGCGATCATACCAGCACTAATGCACCGGATCCCATTAGAACTCCGAAGTTAAATGTGCTTGGGCGAGAGTAGTACTAGGATGGGTGACCTCCTCGGAAGTCCTCGTGTTGCACCCCTTTTATTCTTTTTTCTTTTTTTCCTCCGCAAACCGACGGTTGGATTGCACGCTGTAGATCTCGAAAAGTTAGTTGGGTTAAAAAAAAACTTCGCCCCGATCGGGCACCTGAGCGCAAAGATATGTCCGGTCAAAGTTCGCTCGCCAAATCAAGGACCGACTTACGTAATTCACCACCCTCGGGGACCGCTTTGTAAACAAGTGAAGTTTGCACCATGGTCCCCTCCGTGTCTGCAAAATTACAACTCCCGACCCTCGAGAGTTCTCACCGAGTTTTTGGATATATGGATTGTTGGTGCAAGAGATAATGGGTGCGATCATACCAGCACTAATGCACCGGATCCCATCAGAACTCCGAAGTTAAATGTGCTTGGGCGAGAGTAGTACTAGGATGGGTGACCTCCTGGGAAGTCCTCGTGTTGCACCCCTTTTTTTCTTTTTTCTTTTTTTCCTCTGCAAACCGACGGTTGGAGAGCACGCTGTAGATCTCGAAAAGTTAGTTGGGTTAAAAAAAAAATTCGCCCCGATCGGACACCCGAGCGCAAAGTTCGCTCGCCAAATCAAGGACCGACTTACGTAATTCGCCACCCTCGGGGACCGCTTTGTAAATAAGTGAAGTTTGCACCATGGTCCCCTCCGTGTCTGCAAAATTACAACTCCCGACCCTCGAGAGTTCTCACCGAGTTTTTGGATATATGGATCGTTGGTGCAAGAGATAATGGGTGCGATCATACCAGCACTAATGCACCGGATCCCATTTGAACTCCGAAGTTAAATGTGCTTGGGCGAGAGTAGTACTAGGATGGGTGACCTCCTCGGAAGTCCTCGTGTTGCACCCCTTTTATTCTTTTTTCTTTTTTTCCTCCGCAAACCGACGGTTGGATTGCACGCTGTAGATCTCGAAAAGTTAGTTGGGTTAAAAAAAAACTTCGCCCCGATCGGGCACCTGAGCGCAAAGATATGTCCGGTCAAAGTTCGCTCGCCAAATCAAGGACCGACTTACGTAATTCACCACCCTCGGGGACCGCTTTGTAAACAAGTGAAGTTTGCACCATGGTCCCCTCCGTGTCTGCAAAATTACAACTCCCGACCCTCGAGAGTTCTCACCGAGTTTTTGGATATATGGATTGTTGGTGCAAGAGATAATGGGTGCGATCATACCAGCACTAATGCACCGGATCCCATCAGAACTCCGAAGTTAAATGTGCTTGGTCGAGAGTAGTACTAGGATGGGTGACCTCCTCGGAAGTCCTCGTGTTGCACCCCTTTTTTTCTTTTTTCTTTTTTTCCTCCGCAAACCGACGGTTGGATTGCACGCTGTAGATCTCGAAAAGTTAGTTGGGTTAAAAAAAAAATTCTCCCCGATCGTGCACCCGAGCTCAAAGTTATGTCCGGTCAAACTTTGCTCGCCAAATCAAGGACCGACTTACGTAATTCGCCACCCTCGGGGACCGCTTTGTAAATAAGTGAAGTTTGCACCATGGTCCCCTCCGTGTCTGCAAAATTACAACTCCCGACCCTCGATAGTTCTCTCCGAGTTTTTGGATATATGGATTGTTGGTGCAAGAGATAATGGGTGCGATCATACCAGCACTAATGCACCGGATCCCATCAGAACTCCGAAGTTAAATGTGCTTGGGCGAGAGTAGTACTAGGATGGGTGACCTCCTCGGAAGTCCTCGTGTTGCACCCCTTTTTTTCTTTTCTTTTTTCCTCCGCAAACCGACGGTTGGATTGCACGCTGTAGATCTCGAAAAGTTAGTTGGGTTAAAAAAAAAAATCTCCCCGATCGGGCACCCGAGCGCAAAGTTATGTCCGGTCAAAGTTCGCTCGCCAAATCAAGGACCGACTTACGTAATTCGCCACCCTCGGGGACCGCTTTGTAAATAAGTGAAGTTTCCACCATGGTCCCCTCCGTGTCTGCAAAATTACAACTCCCGACCCTCGAGAGTTCTCACCGAGTTTTTGGATATATGGATTGTTGGTGCAAGAGATAATGGGTGCGATCATACCAGCACTAATGCACCGGATCCCATCAGAACTCCGAAGTTAAATGTGCTTGGGCGAGAGTAGTACAAGGATGGGTGACCTCCTCGGAAGTCCTCGTGTTGCACCCCTTTTTTTCTTTTTTCTTTTTTCCCTCCGCAAACCGACGGTTGGATTGCACGCCATAAATCTCGAAAAGTTAGTTGGGTTAAAAATTTTTTTGCCCCGATCGTGCACCCGAGCGCAAAGTTATGTCCGGTCAAAGTTCGCTCGCCAAATCAAGGACCGACTTACGTAATTCGCCACCCTCGGGGACCGCTTTGTAAATAAGTGAAGTTTGCACCATGGTCCCCTCCGTGTCTGCAAAATTACAACTCCCGACCCTCGAGAGTTCTCACCGAGTTTTTGGATATATGGATTGTTGGTGCAAGAGATAATGGGTGCGATCATACCAGCACTAATGCACCGGATCCCATCAGAACTCCGAAGTTAAATGTGCTTGGGCGAGAGTAGTACTAGGATGGGTGACCTCCTGGGAAGTCCTCGTGTTGCTCCCCTTTTTTTCTTTTTTCTTTTTTTCCTCTGCAAACCGACGGTTGGATTGCACGCTGTAGATCTCGAAAAGTTAGTTGGGTTAAAAAAAAAATTCGCCCCGATCGGACACCCGAGCGCAAAGTTATGTCCGGTCAAAGTTCGCTCGCCAAATCAAGGACCGACTTACGTAATTCGCCACCCTCGGGGACCGCTTTGTAAATAAGTGAAGTTTGCACCATGGTCCCCTCCGTGTCTGCAAAATTACAACTCCCGACCCTCGAGAGTTCTCACCGAGTTTTTGGATATATGGATCGTTGGTGCAAGAGATAATGGGTGCGATCATACCAGCACTAATGCACCGGATCCCATTAGAACTCCGAAGTTAAATGTGCTTGGGCGAGAGTAGTACTAGGATGGGTGACCTCCTCGGAAGTCCTCGTGTTGCACCCCTTTTATTCTTTTTTCTTTTTTTCCTCCGCAAACCGACGGTTGGATTGCACGCTGTAGATCTCGAAAAGTTAGTTGGGTTAAAAAAAAAATTCGCCCCGATCGGGCACCCGAGCGCAAAGTTATGTCCGGTCAAAGTTCGCTCGCCAAATCAAGGACCGACTTACGTAATTCGCCACCCTCGGGGACCGCTTTGTAAATAAGTGAAGTTTGCACCATGGTCCCCTCCGTGTCTACAAAATTACAACTCCCGACCCTCGAGACTTCTCACCGAGTTTTTGGATATATGGATCGTTGGTGCAAGAGATAATGGGTGCGATCATACCAGCACTAATGCACCGGATCCCATCAGAACTCCGAAGTTAAATGTGCTTGGGCGAGAGTAGTACTAGGATGGGTGACCTCCTGGGAAGTCCTCGTGTTGCACCCCTTTTTTTCTTTTTTCTTTTTTTCCTCTGCAAACCGTCGATTAGATTGCACGCTGTAGATCTCGAAAAGTTAGTTGGGTTAAAAAAAAAAATCGCCCCGATCGGGCACCCGAGCGCAAAGTTATGTCCGGTCAAAGTTCGCTCGCCAAATCAAGGACCGACTTATGTAATTCGCCACCCTCGGGGACCGCTTTGTAAATAAGTGAAGTTTGCACCATGGTCCCCTCCGTGTCTGCAAAATTACAACTCCCGACCCTCGAGAGTTCTCACCGTGTTTTTGGATATATGGATTGTTGGTGCAAGAGATAATGGGTGCGATCATACCAACACTAATGCACCGGATCCTATCAGAACTCCGAAGTTAAATGTGCTTGGGCGAGAGTAGTACTAGGATGGGTGACCTCCTCGGAAGTCCTCGTGTTGCACCCCTTTTTTTCTTTTTTCTTTTTTTCCTCCGCAAACCGACGGTTGGATGGCACGCTATAGATCTCGAAAAGTTAGTTGGGTTAAAATTTTTTTTGCCCCGATCGTGCACCCGAGCGCAAAGTTATGTCCGGTCAAAGTTCGCTCGCCAAATCAAGGACCGACTTACGTAATTTGCCACCGTCGGGGACCGCTTTGTAAATAAGTGAAGTTTGCACCATGGTCCCCTCCGTGTCTGCAAAATTACAACTCCCGACCCTCGAGAGTTCTCACCGAGTTTTTGGATATATGGATTGTTCGTGCAAGAGATAATGGGTGCGATCATACCAGCACTAATGCACCGGATCCCAGCAGAACTCCGAAGTTAAATGTGCTTGGGCGAGAGTAGTACTAGGATGGGTGACCTCCTCGGAAGTCCTCGTGTTGCACCCCATTTTTTCTTTTTTCTTTTTTTCCTCCGCAAACCGACGGTTGGATTGCACGCTGTAGATCTCGAAAAGTTAGTTGGGTTAAAAAAAAATTCGCCCCGATCGGACACCCGAGCGCAAAGTTATGTCCGGTCAAAGTTCGCTTGCCAAATCAAGGACCGACTTACGTAATTCGCCACCCTCGGGGACCGCTTTGTAAATAAGTGAAGTTTGCACCATGGTCCCCTCCGTGTCTGCAAAATTACAACTCCCGACCCTCGAGAGTTCTCACCGTGTTTTTGGATATATGGATTGTTGCTGCAAGAGATAATGGGTGCGATCATACCAGCACTAATGCACCGGATCCCATCAGAACTCCGAAGTTAAATGTGCTTGGGCGAGAGTAGTACTAGGATGGGTGACCTCCTGGGAAGTCCTCGTGTTGCACCCCTTTTTTTCTTTTTTCTTTTTTTCCTCTGCAAACCGACGATTAGATTGCACGCTGTAGATCTCGAAAAGTTAGTTGGGTTAAAAAAAAAAATCGCCCCGATCGGGCACCCGAGCGCAAAGTTATGTCCGGTCAAAGTTCGCTCGCCAAATCAAGGACCGACTTATGTAATTCGCCACCCTCGGGGACCGCTTTGTAAATAAGTGAAGTTTGCACCATGGTCCCCTCCGTGTCTGCAAAATTACAACTCCCGACCCTCGAGAGTTCTCACCGTGTTTTTGGATATATGGATTGTTGGTGCAAGAGATAATGGGTGCGATCATACCAACACTAATGCACCGGATCCTATCAGAACTCCGAAGTTAAATGTGCTTGGGCGAGAGTAGTACTAGGATGGGTGACCTCCTCGGAAGTCCTCGTGTTGCACCCCTTTTTTTCTTTTTTCTTTTTTTCCTCCGCAAACCGACGGTTGGATGGCACGCTATAGATCTCGAAAAGTTAGTTGGGTTAAATTTTTTTTTGCCCCGATCGTGCACCCGAGCGCAAAGTTATGTCCGGTCAAAGTTCGCTCGCCAAATCAAGGACCGACTTACGTAATTCGCCACCCTCGGGGACCGCTTTATAAATAAGTGAAGTTTGCACCATGGTCCCCTCCGTGTCTGCAAAATTACAACTCCCGACCCTCGAGAGTTCTCACCGTGTTTTTGGATATATGGATTGTTGCTGCAAGAGATAATGGGTGCGATCATACCAGCACTAATGCACCGGATCCCATCAGAACTCCGAAGTTAAATGTGCTTGGGCGAGAGTAGTACTAGGATGGGTGACCTCCTGGGAAGTCCTCGTGTTGCACCCCTTTTTTTCTTTTTTCTTTTTTTCCTCTGCAAACCGACGATTAGATTGCACGCTGTAGATCTCGAAAAGTTAGTTGGGTTAAAAAAAAAAATCGCCCCGATCGGGCACCCGAGCGCAAAGTTATGTCCGGTCAAAGTTCGCTCGCCAAATCAAGGACCGACTTACGTAATTCGCCACCCTCGGGGACCGCTTTGTAAATAAGTGAATTTTGCACCATGGTCCCCTCCGTGTCTGCAAAATTACAACTCCCGACCCTCGAGAGTTCTCACCGTGTTTTTGGATATATGGATTGTTGGTGCAAGAGATAATGGGTGCGATCATACCAACACTAATGCACCGGATCCTATCAGAACTCCGAAGTTAAATGTGCTTGGGCGAGAGTAGTACTAGGATGGGTGACCTCCTCGGAAGTCCTCGTGTTGCACCCCTTTTTTTCTTTTTTCTTTTTTTCCTCCGCAAGCCGACGGTTGGATGGCACGCTATAGATCTCGAAAAGTTAGTTGGGTTAAAATTTTTTTTGCCCCGATCGTGCACCCGAGCGCAAAGTTATGTCCGGTCAAAGTTCGATCGCCAAATCAAGGACCGACTTACGTAATTTGCCACCGTCGGGGACCGCTTTGTAAATAAGTGAAGTTTGCACCATGGTCCCCTCCGTGTCTGCAAAATTACAACTCCCGACCCTCGAGAGTTCTCACCGAGTTTTTGGATATATGGATTGTTGGTGCAAGAGATAATGGGTGCGATCATACCAGCACTAATGCACCGGATCCCAGCAGAACTCCGAAGTTAAATGTGCTTGGGCGAGAGTAGTACTAGGATGGGTGACCTCCTCGGAAGTCCTCGTGTTGCACCCCTTTTTTTCTTTTTTCTTTTTTTCCTCCGCAAACCGACGGTTGGATTGCACGCTGTAGATCTCGAAAAGTTAGTTGGGTTAAAAAAAAATTCGCCCTGATCGGACACCCGAGCGCAAAGTTATGTCCGGTCAAAGTTCGCTTGCCAAATCAAGGACCGACTTACGTAATTCGCCACCCTCGGGGACCGCTTTGTAAATAAGTGAAGTTTGCACCATGGTCCCCTCCGTGTCTGCAAAATTACAACTCCCGACCCTCGAGAGTTCTCACCGAGTTTTTGGATATATGGATTGTTGGTGCAAGAGATAATGGGTGCGATCATACCAGCACTAATGCACCGGATCCCATCAGAACTCCGAAGTTAAATGTGCTTGGGCGAGAGTAGTACTAGGATGGGTGACCTCCTCGGAAGTCCTCGTGTTGCACCCCTTTTTTTCTTTTTTCTTTTTTTCCTCCGCAAACCGACGGTTGGATTGCACGCTGTAGATCTCGAAAAGTTAGTTGGGTTAAAAAAAAAATTCGCCCCGATCGTGCACCCGAGCTCAAAGTTATGTCCGGTCAAAGTTTGCTCGCCAAATCAAGGACCGACTTACGTAATTCGCCACCCTCGGGGACCGCTTTGTAAATAAGTAAAGTTTGCACCATGGTCCCCTCCGTGTCTGCAAAATTACAACTCCCGACCCTCGATAGTTCTCTCCGAGTTTTTGGATATATGGATTGTTGGTGCAAGAGATAATGGGTGTGATCATACCAGCACTAATGCACCGGATCCCATCAGAACTCCGAAGTTAAATGTGCTTGGGCGAGAGTAGTACTAGGATGGGTGACCTCCTCGGAAGTCCTCGTGTTGCACCCCTTTTTTTCTTTTTTCTTTTTTTCCTCCGCAAACCGACGGTTGGATTGCACGCTGTAGATCTCGAAAAGTTAGTTGGGTTAAAAAAAAAAATCGCCCCGATCGGGCACCCGAGCGCAAAGTTATGTCCGGTCAAAGTTCGCTCGCCAAATCAAGGACCGACTTATGTAATTCGCCACCCTCGGGGACCGCTTTGTAAATAAGTGAAGTTTGCACCATGGTCCCCTCCGTGTCTGCAAAATTACAACTCCCGACCCTCGAGAGTTCTCACCGTGTTTTTGGATATATGGATTGTTGCTGCAAGAGATAATGGGTGCGATCATACCAGCACTAATGCACCGGATCCCATCAGAACTCCGAAGTTAAATGTGCTTGGGCGAGAGTAGTACTAGGATGGGTGACCTCCTGGGAAGTCCTCGTGTTGCACCCCTTTTTTTCTTTTTTCTTTTTTTCCTCTGCAAACCGACGATTAGATTGCACGCTGTAGATCTCGAAAAGTTAGTTGGGTTAAAAAAAAAAATCGCCCCGATCGGGCACCCGAGCGCAAAGTTATGTCCGGTCAAAGTTCGCTCGCCAAATCAAGGACCGACTTACGTAATTCGCCACCCTCGGGGACCGCTTTGTAAATAAGTGAAGTTTGCACCATGGTCCCCTCCGTGTCTGCAAAATTACAACTCCCGACCCTCGAGAGTTCTCACCGTGTTTTTGGATATATGGATTGTTGGTGCAAGAGATAATGGGTGCGATCATACCAACACTAATGCACCGGATCCTATCAGAACTCCGAAGTTAAATGTGCTTGGGCGAGAGTAGTACTAGGATGGGTGACCTCCTCGGAAGTCCTCGTGTTGCACCCCTTTTTTTCTTTTTTCTTTTTTTCCTCCGCAAGCCGACGGTTGGATGGCACGCTATAGATCTCGAAAAGTTAGTTGGGTTAAAAATTTTTTTGCCCCGATCGTGCACCCGAGCGCAAAGTTATGTCCGGTCAAAGTTCGCTCGCCAAATCAAGGACCGACTTACGTAATTTGCCACCGTCGGGGACCGCTTTGTAAATAAGTGAAGTTTGCACCATGGTCCCCTCCGTGTCTGCAAAATTACAACTCCCGACCCTCGAGAGTTCTCACCGAGTTTTTGGATATATGGATTGTTGGTGCAAGAGATAATGGGTGCGATCATACCAGCACTAATGCACCGGATCCCAGCAGAACTCCGAAGTTAAATGTGCTTGGGCGAGAGTAGTACTAGGATGGGTGACCTCCTCGGAAGTCCTCGTGTTGCACCCCTTTTTTTCTTTTTTCTTTTTTTCCTCCGCAAACCGACGGTTGGATTGCACGCTGTAGATCTCGAAAAGTTAGTTGGGTTAAAAAAAAATTCGCCCCGATCGGACACCCGAGCGCAAAGTTATGTCCGGTCAAAGTTCGCTTGCCAAATCAAGGACCGACTTACGTAATTCGCCACCCTCGGGGACCGCTTTGTAAATAAGTGAAGTTTGCACCATGGTCCCCTCCGTGTCTGCAAAATTACAACTCCCGACCCTCGAGAGTTCTCACCGAGTTTTTGGATATATGGATTATTGGTGCAAGAGATAATGGGTGCGATCATACCAGCACTAATGCACCGGATCCCATCAGAACTCCGAAGTTAAATGTGCTTGGGCGAGAGTAGTACTAGGATGGGTGACCTCCTCGGAAGTCCTCGTGTTGCACCCCTTTTTTTCTTTTTTCTTTTTTTCCTCCGCAAACCGACGGTTGGATTGCACGCTGTAGATCTCGAAAAGTTAGTTGGGTTAAAAAAAAAATTCGCCCCGATCGTGCACCCGAGCTCAAAGTTATGTCCGGTCAAAGTTTGCTCGCCAAATCAAGGACCGACTTACGTAATTCGCCACCCTCGGGGACCGCTTTGTAAATAAGTAAAGTTTGCACCATGGTCCCCTCCGTGTCTGCAAAATTACAACTCCCGACCCTCGATAGTTCTCTCCGAGTTTTTGGATATATGGATTGTTGGTGCAAGAGATAATGGGTGTGATCATACCAGCACTAATGCACCGGATCCCATCAGAACTCCGAAGTTAAATGTGCTTGGGCGAGAGTAGTACTAGGATGGGTGACCTCCTCGGAAGTCCTCGTGTTGCACCCCTTTTTTTCTTTTTTCTTTTTTTCCTCCGCAAACCGACGGTTGGATTGCACGCTGTAGATCTCGAAAAGTTAGTTGGGTTAAAAAAAAAAATCGCCCCGATCGGGCACCCGAGCGCAAAGTTATGTCCGGTCAAAGTTCGCTCGCCAAATCAAGGACCGACTTATGTAATTCGCCACCCTCGGGGACCGCTTTGTAAATAAGTGAAGTTTGCACCATGGTCCCCTCCGTGTCTGCAAAATTACAACTCCCGACCCTCGAGAGTTCTCACCGTGTTTTTGGATATATGGATTGTTGGTGCAAGAGATAATGGGTGCGATCATACCAACACTAATGCACCGGATCCTATCAGAACTCCGAAGTTAAATGTGCTTGGGCGAGAGTAGTACTAGGATGGGTGACCTCCTCGGAAGTCCTCGTGTTGCACCCCTTTTTTTCTTTTTTCTTTTTTTCCTCCGCAAACCGACGGTTGGATGGCACGCTATAGATCTCGAAAAGTTAGTTGGGTTAAAAATTTTTTTGCCCCGATCGTGCACCCGAGCGCAAAGTTATGTCCGGTCAAAGTTCACTCGCCAAATCAAGGACCGACTTACGTAATTTGCCACCGTTGGGGACCGCTTTGTAAATAAGTGAAGTTTGCACCATGGTCCCCTCCGTGTCTGCAAAATTACAACTCCCGACCCTCGAGAGTTCTCACCGAGTTTTTGGATATATGGATTGTTGGTGCAAGAGATAATGGGTGCGATCATACCAGCACTAATGCACCGGATCCCAGCAGAACTCCGAAGTTAAATGTGCTTGGGCGAGAGTAGTACTAGGATGGGTGACCTCCTCGGAAGTCCTCGTGTTGCACCCCTTTTTTTCTTTTTTCTTTTTTTCCTCCGCAAACCGACGGTTGGATTGCACGCTGTAGATCTCGAAAAGTTAGTTGGGTTAAAAAAAAATTCGCCCCGATCGGACACCCGAGCGCAAAGTTATGTCCGGTCAAAGTTCGCTTGCCAAATCAAGGACCGACTTACGTAATTCGCCACCCTCGGGGACCGCTTTGTAAATAAGTGAAGTTTGCACCATGGTCCCCTCCGTGTCTGCAAAATTACAACTCCCGACCCTCGAGAGTTCTCACCGAGTTTTTGGATATATGGATTGTTGGTGCAAGAGATAATGGGTGCGATCATACCAGCACTAATGCACCGGATCCCATCAGAACTCCGAAGTTAAATGTGCTTGGGCGAGAGTAGTACTAGGATGGGTGACCTCCTCGGAAGTCCTCGTGTTGCACCCCTTTTTTTCTTTTTTCTTTTTTTCCTCCGCAAACCGACGGTTGGATTGCACGCTGTAGATCTCGAAAAGTTAGTTGGGTTAAAAAAAAAATTCGCCCCGATCGTGCACCCGAGCTCAAAGTTATGTCCGGTCAAAGTTTGCTCGCCAAATCAAGGACCGACTTACGTAATTCGCCACCCTCGGGGACCGCTTTGTAAATAAGTAAAGTTTGCACCATGGTCCCCTCCGTGTCTGCAAAATTACAACTCCCGACCCTCGATAGTTCTCTCCGAGTTTTTGGATATATGGATTGTTGGTGCAAGAGATAATGGGTGTGATCATACCAGCACTAATGCACCGGATCCCATCAGAACTCCGAAGTTAAATGTGCTTGGGCGAGAGTAGTACTAGGATGGGTGACCTCCTCGGAAGTCCTCGTGTTGCACCCCTTTTTTTCTTTTTTCTTTTTTTCCTCCGCAAACCGACGGTTGGATTGCACGCTGTAGATCTCGAAAAGTTAGTTGGGTTAAAAAAAAAAATCGCCCCGATCGGGCACCCGAGCGCAAAGTTATGTCCGGTCAAAGTTCGCTCGCCAAATCAAGGACCGACTTATGTAATTCGCCACCCTCGGGGACCGCTTTGTAAATAAGTGAAGTTTGCACCATGGTCCCCTCCGTGTCTGCAAAATTACAACTCCCGACCCTCGAGAGTTCTCACCGTGTTTTTGGATATATGGATTGTTGGTGCAAGAGATAATGGGTGCGATCATACCAACACTAATGCACCGGATCCTATCAGAACTCCGAAGTTAAATGTGCTTGGGCGAGAGTAGTACTAGGATGGGTGACCTCCTCGGAAGTCCTCGTGTTGCACCCCTTTTTTTCTTTTTTCTTTTTTTCCTCCGCAAGCCGACGGTTGGATGGCACGCTATAGATCTCGAAAAGTTAGTTGGGTTAAAATTTTTTTTGCCCCGATCGTGCACCCGAGCGCAAAGTTATGTCCGGTCAAAGTTCGCTCGCCAAATCAAGGACCGACTTACGTAATTTGCCACCGTCGGGGACCGCTTTGTAAATAAGTGAAGTTTGCACCATGGTCCCCTCCGTGTCTGCAAAATTACAACTCCCGACCCTCGAGAGTTCTCACCGAGTTTTTGGATATATGGATTGTTGGTGCAAGAGATAATGGGTGCGATCATACCAGCACTAATGCACCGGATCCCAGCAGAACTCCGAAGTTAAATGTGCTTGGGCGAGAGTAGTACTAGGATGGGTGACCTCCTCGGAAGTCCTCGTGTTGCACCCCTTTTTTTCTTTTTTCTTTTTTTCCTCCGCAAACCGACGGTTGGATTGCACGCTGTAGATCTCGAAAAGTTAGTTGGGTTAAAAAAAAATTCGCCCCGATCGGACACCCGAGCGCAAAGTTATGTCCGGTCAAAGTTCGCTTGCCAAATCAAGGACCGACTTACGTAATTCGCCACCCTCGGGGACCGCTTTGTAAATAAGTGAAGTTTGCACCATGGTCCCCTCCGTGTCTGCAAAATTACAACTCCCGACCCTCGAGAGTTCTCACCGAGTTTTTGGATATATGGATTGTTGGTGCAAGAGATAATGGGTGCTATCATACCAGCACTAATGCACCGGATCCCATCAGAACTCCGAAGTTAAATGTGCTTGGGCGAGAGTAGTACTAGGATGGGTGACCTCCTCGGAAGTCCTCGTGTTGCACCCCTTTTTTTCTTTTTTCTTTTTTTCCTCCGCAAACCGACGGTTGGATTGCACGCTGTAGATCTCGAAAAGTTAGTTGGGTTAAAAAAAAAATTCGCCCCGATCGTGCACCCGAGCTCAAAGTTATGTCCGGTCAAAGTTTGCTCGCCAAATCAAGGACCGACTTACGTAATTCGCCACCCTCGGGGACCGCTTTGTAAATAAGTAAAGTTTGCACCATGGTCCCCTCCGTGTCTGCAAAATTACAACTCCCGACCCTCGATAGTTCTCTCCGAGTTTTTGGATATATGGATTGTTGGTGCAAGAGATAATGGGTGTGATCATACCAGCACTAATGCACCGGATCCCATCAGAACTCCGAAGTTAAATGTGCTTGGGCGAGAGTAGTACTAGGATGGGTGACCTCCTCGGAAGTCCTCGTGTTGCACCCCTTTTTTTCTTTTTTCTTTTTTTCCTCCGCAAACCGACGGTTGGATTGCACGCTGTAGATCTCGAAAAGTTAGTTGGGTTAAAAAAAAAAATCGCCCCGATCGGGCACCCGAGCGCAAAGTTATGTCCGGTCAAAGTTCGCTCGCCAAATCAAGGACCGACTTATGTAATTCGCCACCCTCGGGGACCGCTTTGTAAATAAGTGAAGTTTGCACCATGGTCCCCTCCGTGTCTGCAAAATTACAACTCCCGACCCTCGAGAGTTCTCACCGTGTTTTTGGATATATGGATTGTTGGTGCAAGAGATAATGGGTGCGATCATACCAACACTAATGCACCGGATCCTATCAGAACTCCGAAGTTAAATGTGCTTGGGCGAGAGTAGTACTAGGATGGGTGACCTCCTCGGAAGTCCTCGTGTTGCACCCCTTTTTTTCTTTTTTCTTTTTTTCCTCCGCAAACCGACGGTTGGATGGCACGCTATAGATCTCGAAAAGTTAGTTGGGTTAAAAATTTTTTTGCCCCGATCGTGCACCCGAGCGCAAAGTTATGTCCGGTCAAAGTTCGCTCGCCAAATCAAGGACCGACTTACGTAATTCGCCACCCTCGGGGACCGCTTTGTAAATAAGTGAAGTTTGCACGATGGTCCCCTCCGTGTCTACAAAATTACAACTCCCGACCCTCGAGAGTTCTCACCGAGTTTTTGGATATATGGATTGTTGGTGCAAGAGATAATGGGTGCGATCATACCAGCACTAATGCACCGGATCCCAGCAGAACTCCGAAGTTAAATGTGCTTGGGCGAGAGTAGTACTAGGATGGGTGACCTCCTCGGAATTCCTCGTGTTGCACCCCTTTTTTTCTTTTTTCTTTTTTTCCTCCGCAAACCGACGGTTGGATTGCACGCTGTAGATCTCGAAAAGTTAGTTGGGTTAAAAAAAAATTCGCCCCGATCGGACACCCGAGCGCAAAGTTATGTCCGGTCAAAGTTCGCTTGCCAAATCAAGGACCGACTTACGTAATTCGCCACCCTCGGGGACCGCTTTGTAAATAAGTGAAGTTTGCACCATGGTCCCCTCCGTGTCTGCAAAATTACAACTCCCGACCCTCGAGAGTTCTCACCGAGTTTTTGGATATATGGATTGTTGGTGCAAGAGATAATGGGTGCGATCATACCAGCAGTAATGCACCGGATCCCATCAGAACTCCGAAGTTAAATGTGCTTGGGCGAGAGTAGTACTAGGATGGGTGACCTCCTCGGAAGTCCTCGTGTTGCACCCCTTTTTTTCTTTTTTCTTTTTTTCCTCCGCAAACCGACGGTTGGATTGCACGCTGTAGATCTCGAAAAGTTAGTTGGGTTAAAAAAAAAATTCGCCCCGATCGTGCACCCGAGCTCAAAGTTATGTCCGGTCAAAGTTTGCTCGCCAAATCAAGGACCGACTTACGTAATTCGCTACCCTCGGGGACCGCTTTGTAAATAAGTAAAGTTTGCACCATGGTCCCCTCCGTGTCTGCAAAATTACAACTCCCGACCCTCGATAGTTCTCTCCGAGTTTTTGGATATATGGATTGTTGGTGCAAGAGATAATGGGTGTGATCATACCAGCACTAATGCACCGGATCCCATCAGAACTCCGAAGTTAAATGTGCTTGGGCGAGAGTAGTACTAGGATGGGTGACCTCCTCGGAAGTCCTCGTGTTGCACCCCTTTTTTTCTTTTTTCTTTTTTTCCTCCGCAAACCGACGGTTGGATTGCACGCTGTAGATCTCGAAAAGTTAGTTGGGTTAAAAAAAAAAATCGCCCCGATCGGGCACCCGAGCGCAAAGTTATGTCCGGTCAAAGTTCGCTCGCCAAATCAAGGACCGACTTATGTAATTCGCCACCCTCGGGGACCGCTTTGTAAATAAGTGAAGTTTGCACCATGGTCCCCTCCGTGTCTGCAAAATTACAACTCCCGACCCTCGAGAGTTCTCACCGTGTTTTTGGATATATGGATTGTTGGTGCAAGAGATAATGGGTGCGATCATACCAACACTAATGCACCGGATCCTATCAGAACTCCGAAGTTAAATGTGCTTGGGCGAGAGTAGTACTAGGATGGGTGACCTCCTCGGAAGTCCTCGTGTTGCACCCCTTTTTTTCTTTTTTCTTTTTTTCCTCCGCAAACCGACGGTTGGATGGCACGCTATAGATCTCGAAAAGTTAGTTGGGTTAAAATTTTTTTTGCCCCGATCGTGCACCCGAGCGCAAAGTTATGTCCGGTCAAAGTTCGCTCGCCAAATCAAGGACCGACTTACGTAATTTGCCACCGTTGGGGACCGCTTTGTAAATAAGTGAAGTTTGCACCATGGTCCCCTCCGTGTCTGCAAAATTACAACTCCCGACCCTCGAGAGTTCTCACCGAGTTTTTGGATATATGGATTGTTGGTGCAAGAGATAATGGGTGCGATCATACCAGCACTAATGCACCGGATCCCAGCAGAACTCCGAAGTTAAATGTGCTTGGGCGAGAGTAGTACTAGGATGGGTGACCTCCTCGGAAGTCCTCGTGTTGCACCCCTTTTTTTCTTTTTTCTTTTTTTCCTCCGCAAACCGACGGTTGGATTGCACGCTGCAGATCTCGAAAAGTTAGTTGGGTTAAAAAAAAATTCGCCCCGATCGGACACCCGAGCGCAAAGTTATGTCCGGTCAAAGTTCGCTTGCCAAATCAAGGACCGACTTACGTAATTCGCCACCCTCGGGGACCGCTTTGTAAATAAGTGAAGTTTGCACCATGGTCCCCTCTGTGTCTGCAAAATTACAACTCCCGACCCTCGAGAGTTCTCACCGAGTTTTTGGATATATGGATTGTTGGTGCAAGAGATAATGGGTGCGATCATACCAGCACTAATGCACCGGATCCCATCAGAACTCCGAAGTTAAATGTGCTTGGGCGAGAGTAGTACTAGGATGGGTGACCTCCTCGGAAGTCCTCGTGTTGCACCCCTTTTTTTCTTTTTTCTTTTTTTCCTCCGCAAACCGACGGTTGGATTGCACGCTGTAGATCTCGAAAAGTTAGTTGGGTTAAAAAAAAAATTCGCCCCGATCGTGCACCCGAGCTCAAAGTTATGTCCGGTCAAAGTTTGCTCGCCAAATCAAGGACCGACTTACGTAATTCGCCACCCTCGGGGACCGCTTTGTAAATAAGTAAAGTTTGCACCATGGTCCCCTCCGTGTCTGCAAAATTACAACTCCCGACCCTCGATAGTTCTCTCCGAGTTTTTGGATATATGCATTGTTGGTGCAAGAGATAATGGGTGTGATCATACCAGCACTAATGCACCGGATCCCATCAGAACTCCGAAGTTAAATGTGCTTGGGCGAGAGTAGTACTAGGATGGGTGACCTCCTCGGAAGTCCTCGTGTTGCACCCCTTTTTTTCTTTTTTCTTTTTTTCCTCCGCAAACCGACGGTTGGATTGCACGCTGTAGATCTCGAAAAGTTAGTTGGGTTAAAAAAAAATTCGCCCCGATCGTGCACCCGAGCTCAAAGTTATGTCCGGTCAAAGTTTGCTCGCCAAATTAAGGACCGACTTACGTAATTCGCCACCCTCGGGGACCGCTTTGTAAATAAGTAAAGTTTGCACCATGGTCCCCTCCGTGTCTGCAAAATTACAACTCCCGACCCTCGATAGTTCTCTCCGAGTTTTTGGATATATGGATTGTTGGTGCAAGAGATAATGGGTGTGATCATACCAGCACTAATGCACCGGATCCCATCAGAACTCCGAAGTTAAATGTGCTTGGGCGAGAGTAGTACTAGGATGGGTGACCTCCTCGGAAGTCCTCGTGTTGCACCCCTTTTTTTCTTTTTTCTTTTTTTCCTCCGCAAACCGACGGTTGGATTGCACGCTGCAGATCTCGAAAAGTTAGTTGGGTTAAAAAAAAATTCGCCCCGATCGGACACCCGAGCGCAAAGTTATGTCCGGTCAAAGTTCGCTTGCCAAATCAAGGACCGACTTACGTAATTCGCCACCCTCGGGGACCGCTTTGTAAATAAGTGAAGTTTGCACCATGGTCCCCTCTGTGTCTGCAAAATTACAACTCCCGACCCTCGAGAGTTCTCACCGAGTTTTTGGATATATGGATTGTTGGTGCAAGAGATAATGGGTGCGATCATACCAGCACTAATGCACCGGATCCCATCAGAACTCCGAAGTTAAATGTGCTTGGGCGAGAGTAGTACTAGGATGGGTGACCTCCTCGGAAGTCCTCGTGTTGCACCCCTTTTTTTCTTTTTTCTTTTTTTCCTCCGCAAACCGACGGTTGGATTGCACGCTGTAGATCTCGAAAAGTTAGTTGGGTTAAAAAAAAAATTCGCCCCGATCGTGCACCCGAGCTCAAAGTTATGTCCGGTCAAAGTTTGCTCGCCAAATCAAGGACCGACTTACGTAATTCGCCACCCTCGGGGACCGCTTTGTAAATAAGTAAAGTTTGCACCATGGTCCCCTCCGTGTCTGCAAAATTACAACTCCCGACCCTCGATAGTTCTCTCCGAGTTTTTGGATATATGCATTGTTGGTGCAAGAGATAATGGGTGTGATCATACCAGCACTAATGCACCGGATCCCATCAGAACTCCGAAGTTAAATGTGCTTGGGCGAGAGTAGTACTAGGATGGGTGACCTCCTCGGAAGTCCTCGTGTTGCACCCCTTTTTTTCTTTTTTCTTTTTTTCCTCCGCAAACCGACGGTTGGATTGCACGCTGTAGATCTCGAAAAGTTAGTTGGGTTAAAAAAAAATTCGCCCCGATCGTGCACCCGAGCTCAAAGTTATGTCCGGTCAAAGTTTGCTCGCCAAATTAAGGACCGACTTACGTAATTCGCCACCCTCGGGGACCGCTTTGTAAATAAGTAAAGTTTGCACCATGGTCCCCTCCGTGTCTGCAAAATTACAACTCCCGACCCTCGATAGTTCTCTCCGAGTTTTTGGATATATGGATTGTTGGTGCAAGAGATAATGGGTGTGATCATACCAGCACTAATGCACCGGATCCCATCAGAACTCCGAAGTTAAATGTGCTTGGGCGAGAGTAGTACTAGGATGGGTGACCTCCTCGGAAGTCCTCGTGTTGCACCCCTTTTTTTCTTTTTTCTTTTTTTCCTCCGCAAACCGACGGTTGGATTGCACGCTGTAGATCTCGAAAAGTTAGTTCGGTTAAAAAAAAAATCGCCCCGATCGGGCACCCGAGCGCAAAGTTATGTCCGGTCAAAGTTCGCTCGCCAAATCAAGGACCGACTTATGTAATTCGCCACCCTCGGGGACCGCTTTGTAAATAAGTGAAGTTTGCACCATGGTCCCCTCCGTGTCTGCAAAATTACAACTCCCGACCCTCGAGAGTTCTCACCGTGTTTTTGGATATATGGATTGTTGGTGCAAGAGATAATGGGTGCGATCATACCAACACTAATGCACCGGATCCTATCAGAACTCCGAAGTTAAATGTGCTTGGGCGAGAGTAGTACTAGGATGGGTGACCTCCTCGGAAGTCCTCGTGTTGCACCCCTTTTTTTCTTTTTTCTTTTTTTCCTCCGCAAACCGACGGTTGGATGGCACGCTATAGATCTCGAAAAGTTAGTTGGGTTAAAATTTTTTTTGCCCCGATCGTGCACCCGAGCGCAAAGTTATGTCCGGTCAAAGTTCGCTCACCAAATCAAGGACCGACTTACGTAATTATCCACCGTTGGGGACCGCTTTGTAAATAAGTGAAGTTTGCACCATGGTCCCCTCCGTGTCTGCAAAATTACAACTCCCGACCCTCGAGAGTTCTCACCGAGTTTTAGGATATATGGATTGTTGGTGCAAGAGATAATGGGTGCGATCATACCAGCACTAATGCACCGGATCCCAGCAGAACTCCGAAGTTAAATGTGCTTGGGCGAGAGTAGTACTAGGATGGGTGACCTCCTCGGAAGTCCTCGTGTTGCACCCCTTTTTTTCTTTTTTCTTTTTTTCCTCCGCAAACCGACGGTTGGATTGCACGCTGTAGATCTCGAAAAGTTAGTTGGGTTAAAAAAAAATCCGCCCCGATCGGACACCCGAGCGCAAAGTTATGTCCGGTCAAAGTTCGCTTGCCAAATCAAGGACCGACTTACGTAATTCGCCACCCTCGGGGACCGCTTTGTAAATAAGTGAAGTTTGCACCATGGTCCCCTCCGTGTCTGCAAAATTACAACTCCCGACCCTCGAGAGTTCTCACCGAGTTTTTGGATATATGGATTGTTGGTGCACGAGATAATGGGTGCGATCATACCAGCACTAATGCACCGGATCCCATCAGAACTCCGAAGTTAAATGTGCTTGGGCGAGAGTAGTACTAGGATGGGTGACCTCCTCGGAAGTCCTCGTGTTGCACCCCTTTTTTTCTTTTTTCTTTTTTTCCTCCGCAAACCGACGGTTGGATTGCACGCTGTAGATCTCGAAAAGTTAGTTGGGTTAAAAAAAAATTCGCCCCGATCGTGCACCCGAGCTCAAAGTTATGTCCGGTCAAAGTTTGCTCGCCAAATCAAGGACCGACTTACGTAATTCGCCACCCTCGGGGACCGCTTTGTAAATAAGTGAAGTTTGCACCATGGTCCCCTCCGTGTCTGCAAAATTACAACTCCCGACCCTCGATAGTTCTCTCCGAGTTTTTGGATATATGGATTGTTGGTGCAAGAGATAATGGGTGCGATCATACCAGCACTAATGCATCGGATCCCATCAGAACTCCGAAGTTAAATGTGCTTGGGCGAGAGTAGTACTAGGATGAGTGACCTCCTCGGAAGTCCTCGTGTTGCACCCCTTTTTTTCTTTTTTCTTTTTTTCCTCCGCAAACCGACGGTTGGATTGCACGCTGTAGATCTCGAAAAGTTAGTTGGGTTAAAAAAAAATTCGCCCCGATCGGGCACCCGAGCGCAAAGTTATGTCCGGTCAAAGTTCGCTCGCCAAATCAAGGACCGACTTACGTAATTCGCCACCCTCGGGGACCGCTTTGTAAATAAGTGAAGTTTGCACCATGGTCCCCTCCGTGTCTACAAAATTACAACTCCCGACCCTCGAGACTTCTCACCGAGTTTTTGGATATATGGATCGTTGGTGCAAGAGATAATGGGTGCGATCATACCAGCACTAATGCACCGGATCCCATCAGAACTCCGAAGTTAAATGTGCTTGGGCGAGAGTAGTACTAGGATGGGTGACCTCCTCGGAAGTCCTCGTGTTGCACCCCTTTTTTTCTTTTTTCTTTTTTTCCTCCGCAAACCGACGGTTGGATTGCACGCTGTAGATCTCGAAAAGTTAGTTGGGTTAAAAAAAAAATTCGCCCCGATCGGGCACCCGAGCGCAAAGTTATGTCCGGTCAAAGTTCGCTCGCCAAATCAAGGACCGACTTACGTAATTCGCCACCCTCGGGGACCGCTTTGTAAATAAGTGAAGTTTGCACCATGGTCCCCTCCGTGTCTGCAAAATTACAACTCCCGACCCTCGAGAGTTCTCACCGAGTTTTTGGATATATGGATTGTTGGTGCAAGAGATAATGGGTGCGATCATACCAGCACTAATGCACCGGATCCCATCAGAACTCCGAAGTTAAATGTGCTTGGGCGAGAGTAGTACTAGGATGGGTGACCTCCTCGGAAGTCCTCGTGTTGCACCCCTTTTTTTCTTTTTTCTTTTTTTCCTCCGCAAACCGACGGTTGGATTGCACGCTGTAGATCTCGAAAAGTTAGTTGGGTTAAAAAAAAATTCGCCCCGATCGTGCACCCGAGCTCAAAGTTATGTCCGGTCAAAGTTTGCTCGCCAAATCAAGGACCGACTTACGTAATTCGCCACCCTCGGGGACCGCTTTGTAAATAAGTGAAGTTTGCACCATGGTCCCCTCCGTGTCTACAAAATTACAACTCCCGACCCTCGAGAGTTCTCACCGAGTTTTTGGATATATGGATCGTTGGTGCAAGAGATAATGGGTGCGATCATACCAGCACTAATGCACCGGATCCCATCAGAACTCCGAAGTTAAATGTGCTTGGGCGAGAGTAGTACTAGGATGGGTGACCTCCTCGGAAGTCCTCGTGTTGCACCCCTTTTTTTCTTTTTTCTTTTTTTCCTCCGCAAACCGACGGTTGGATTGCACGCTGTAGATCTCGAAAAGTTAGTTGGGTTAAAAAAAAAATTCGCCCCGATCGGGCACCCGAGCGCAAAGTTATGTCCGGTCAAAGTTCGCTCGCCAAATCAAGGACCGACTTACGTAATTCGCCACCCTCGGGGACCGCTTTGTAAATAAGTGAAGTTTGCACCATGGTCCCCTCCGTGTCTACAAAATTACAACTCCCGACCCTCGAGACTTCTCACCGAGTTTTTGGATATATGGATCGTTCGTGCAAGAGATAATGGGTGCGATCATACCAGCACTAATGCACCGGATCCCATCAGAACTCTGAAGTTAAATGTGCTTGGGCGAGAGTAGTACTAGGATGGGTGACCTCCTCGGAAGTCCTCGTGTTGCACCCCTTTTTTTCTTTTTTCTTTTTTTCCTCCGCAAACCGACGGTTGGATTGCACGCTATAGATCTCGAAAAGTTAGTTGGGTTAAAATTTTTTTTGCCCCGATCGTGCACCCGAGCGCAAAGTTATGTCCGGTCAAAGTTCGCTCGCCAAATCAAGGACCGACTTACGTAATTCGCCACCCTCGGGGACCGCTTTGTAAATAAGTGAAGTTTGCACCATGGTCCCCTCCGTGTCTGCAAAATTACAACTCCCGACCCTCGAGAGTTCTCACCGAGTTTTTGGATATATGGATTGTTGGTACAAGAGATAATGGGTGCGATCATACCAGCACTAATGCACCGGATCCCATCAGAACTCCGAAGTTAAATGTGCTTGGGCTAGAGTAGTACAAGGATGGGTGACCTCCTCGGAAGTCCTCGTGTTGCACCCCTTTTTTTCTTTTTTCTTTTTTTCCTCCGCAAACCGACGGTTGGATTGCACGCTATAGATCTCGAAAAGTTAGTTGGGTTAAAAACTTTTTTGCCCCGATCGTGCACCCGAGCGCAAAGTTATGTCCGGTCAAAGTTCGCTCGCCAAATCAAGGACCGACTTACGTAATTCGCCACCCTCGGGGACCGCTTTGTAAATAAGTGAAGTTTGCACCATGGTCCCCTCCGTGTCTGCAAAATTACAACTCCCGACCCTCGAGAGTTCTCACCGAGTTTTTGGATATATGGATCGTTGGTGCAAGAGATAATGGGTGCGATCATACCAGCACTAATGCACCGGATCACATCAGAACTCCGAAGTTAAATGTGCTTGGGCGAGAGTAGTACTAGGATGGGTGACCTCCTCGGAAGTCCTCGTGTTGCACCCCTTTTATTCTTTTTTCTTTTTTTCCTCCGCAAACCGACGGTTGGATTGCACGCTGTAGATCTCGAAAAGTTAGTTGGGTTAAAAAAAAACTTCGCCCCGATCGGGCACCTGAGCGCAAAGTTATGTCCGGTCAAAGTTCGCTCGCCAAATCAAGGACCGACTTACGTAATTCACCACCCTCGGGGACCGCTTTGTAAACAAGTGAAGTTTGCACCATGGTCCCCTCCGTGTCTGCAAAATTACAACTCCCGACCCTCGAGAGTTCTCACCGAGTTTTTGGATATATGGATTGTTGGTGCAAGAGATAATGGGTGCAATCATACCAGCACTAATGCACCGGATCCCATCAGAACTCCGAAGTTAAATGTGCTTGGGCGAGAGTAGTACAAGGATGGGTGACCTCCTCGGAAGTCCTCGTGTTGCACCCCTTTTTTTCTTTTTTCTTTTTTTCCTCCGCAAACCGACGGTTGGATTGCACGCTATAGATCTCGAAAAGTTAGTTGGGTTAAAAACTTTTTTGCCCCGATCGTGCACCCGAGCGCAAAGTTATGTCCGGTCAAAGTTCGCTCGCCAAATCAAGGACCGACTTACGTAATTCGCCACCCTCGGGGACCGCTTTGTAAATAAGTGAAGTTTGCACCATGGTCCCCTCCGTGTCTGCAAAATTACAACTCCCGACCCTCGAGAGTTCTCACCGAGTTTTTGGATATATGGATCATTGGTGCAAGAGATAATGGGTGCGATCATACCAGCACTAATGCACCGGATCCCATAAGAACTCCGAAGTTAAATGTGCTTGGGCGAGAGTAGTACTAGGATGGGTGACCTCCTCGGAAGTCCTCGTGTTGCACCCCTTTTTTTCTTTTTTCTTTTTTTCCTCCGCAAACCGACGGTTGGATTGCACGCTATATATCTCGAACAGTTAGTTGGGTTAAAATTTTTTTTGCCCCGATCGTGCACCCGAGCGCAAAGTTATGTCCGGTCAAAGTTCGCTCGCCAAATCAAGGACCGACTTACGTAATTCGCCACCCTCGGGGACCGCTTTGTAAATAAGTGAAGTTTGCACCATGGTCCCCTCCGTGTCTGCAAAATTACAACTCCCGACCCTCGAGAGTTCTCACCGAGTTTTTGGATATATGGATCGTTGGTGCAAGAGATAATGGGTGCGATCATACCAGCACTAATGCACCGGATCCCATCAGAACTCCGAAGTTAAATGTGCTTGGGCGAGAGTAGTACTAGGATGGGTGACCTCCTCGGAAGTCCTCGTGTTGCACCCCTTTTATTCTTTTTTCTTTTTTTCCTCCGCAAACCGACGGTTGGATTGCACGCTGTAGATCTCGAAAAGTTAGTTGGGTTAAAAAAAAACTTCGCCCCGATCGGGCACCTGAGCGCAAAGTTATGTCCGGTCAAAGTTCGCTCGCCAAATCAAGGACCGACTTACGTAATTCACCACCCTCGGGGACCGCTTTGTAAACAAGTGAAGTTTGCACCATGGTCCCCTCCGTGTCTGCAAAATTACAACTCCCGACCTTCGAGAGTTCTCACCGAGTTTTTGGATATATGGATTGTCGGTGCAAGAGATAATGGGTGCGATCATACCAGCACTAATGCACCGGATCCCATCAGAACTCCGAAGTTAAATGTGCTTGGGCGAGAGTAGTACAAGGATGGGTGACCTCCTCGGAAGTCCTCGTGTTGCACCCCTTTTTTTCTTTTTTCTTTTTTTCCTCCGCAAACCGACGGTTGGATTGCACGCTATAAATCTCGAAAAGTTAGTTGGGTTAAAAAAAAATTTACCCCGATCGTGCACCCGAGCGCAAAGTTATGTTCGGTCAAAGTTCGCTCGCCAAATCAAGGACCGACTTACGTAATTCGCCACCCTCAGGGACCGCTTTGTAAATAAGTGAAGTTTGCACCATGGTCCCCTCCGTGTCTGCAAAATTACAACTCCCGACCCTCGAGAGTTCTCACCGAGTTTTTGGATATATGGATTGTTGGTGCAAGAGATAATGGGTGCGATCATACCAGCACTAATGCACCGGATCCCAGCAGAACTCCGAAGTTAAATGTGCTTGGGCGAGAGTAGTACTAGGATGGGTGACCTCCTCGGAAGTCCTCGTGTTGCACCCCTTTTTTTCTTTTTTCTTTTTTTCCTCCGCAAACCGACGGTTGGATTGCACGCTGTAGATCTCGAAAAGTTAGTTGGGTTAAAAAAAAATTCGCCCCGATCGGACACCCGAGCGCAAAGTTATGTCCGGTCAAAGTTCGCTCGCCAAATCAAGGACCGACTTACGTAATTCGCCACCCTCGGGGACCGCTTTGTAAATAAGTGAAGTTTGCACCATGGTCCCCTCCGTGTCTGCAAAATTACAACTCCCGACCCTCGAGAGTTCTCACCGAGTTTTTGGATATATGGATTGTTGGTGCAAGAGATAATGGGTGCGATCATACCAGCACTAATGCACCGGATCCCAGCAGAACTCCGAAGTTAAATGTGCTTGGGCGAGAGTAGTACTAGGATGGGTGACCTCCTCGGAAGTCCTCGTGTTGCACCCCTTTTATTCTTTTTTCTTTTTTTCCTCCGCAAACCGACGGTTGGATTGCACGCTGTAGATCTCGAAAAGTTAGTTGGGTTAAAAAAAAATTCGCCCCGATCGGACACCCGAGCGCAAAGTTATGTCCGGTCAAAGTTCGCTCGCCAAATCAAGGACCGACTTACGTAATTCGCCACCCTCGGGGACCGCTTTGTAAATAAGTGAAGTTTGCACCATGGTCCCCTCCGTGTCTGCAAAATTACAACTCCCGACCCTCGAGAGTTCTCACCGAGTTTTTGGATATATGGATTGTTGGTGCAAGAGATAATGGGTGCGATCATACCAGCACTAATGCACCGGATCCCAGCAGAACTCCGAAGTTAAATGTGCTTGGGCGAGAGTAGTACTAGGATGGGTGACCTCCTCGGAAGTCCTCGTGTTGCACCCCTTTTATTCTTTTTTCTTTTTTTCCTCCGCAAACCGACGGTTGGATTGCACGCTGTAGATCTCGAAAAGTTAGTTGGGTTAAAAAAAAACTTCGCCCCGATCGGGCACCTGAGCGCAAAGTTATGTCCGGTCAAAGTTCGCTCGCCAAATCAAGGACCGACTTACGTAATTCACCACCCTCGGGGACCGCTTTGTAAACAAGTGAAGTTTGCACCATGGTCCCCTCCGTGTCTGCAAAATTACAACTCCCGACCCTCGAGAGTTCTCACCGAGTTTTTGGATATATGGATTGTTGGTGCAAGAGATAATGGGTGCAATCATACCAGCACTAATGCACCGGATCCCATCAGAACTCCGAAGTTAAATGTGCTTGGGCGAGAGTAGTACAAGGATGGGTGACCTCCTCGGAAGTCCTCGTGTTGCACCCCTTTTTTTCTTTTTTCTTTTTTTCCTCCGCAAACCGACGGTTGGATTGCACGCTATAGATCTCGAAAAGTTAGTTGGGTTAAAAACTTTTTTGCCCCGATCGTGCACCCGAGCGCAAAGTTATGTCCGGTCAAAGTTCGCTCGCCAAATCAAGGACCGACTTACGTAATTCGCCACCCTCGGGGACCGCTTTGTAAATAAGTGAAGTTTGCACCATGGTCCCCTCCGTGTCTGCAAAATTACAACTCCCGACCCTCGAGAGTTCTCACCGAGTTTTTGGATATATGGATCATTGGTGCAAGAGATAATGGGTGCGATCATACCAGCACTAATGCACCGGATCCCATAAGAACTCCGAAGTTAAATGTGCTTGGGCGAGAGTAGTACTAGGATGGGTGACCTCCTCGGAAGTCCTCGTGTTGCACCCCTTTTTTTCTTTTTTCTTTTTTTCCTCCGCAAACCGACGGTTGGATTGCACGCTATAGATCTCGAAAAGTTAGTTGGGTTAAAATTTTTTTTGCCCCGATCGTGCACCCGAGCGCAAAGTTATGTCCGGTCAAAGTTCGCTCGCCAAATCAAGGACCGACTTACGTAATTCGCCACCCTCGGGGACCGCTTTGTAAATAAGTGAAGTTTGCACCATGGTCCCCTCCGTGTCTGCAAAATTACAACTCCCGACCCTCGAGAGTTCTCACCGAGTTTTTGGATATATGGATCGTTGGTGCAAGAGATAATGGGTGCGATCATACCAGCACTAATGCACCGGATCCCATCAGAACTCCGAAGTTAAATGTGCTTGGGCGAGAGTAGTACTAGGATGGGTGACCTCCTCGGAAGTCCTCGTGTTGCACCCCTTTTATTCTTTTTTCTTTTTTTCCTCCGCAAACCGACGGTTGGATTGCACGCTGTAGATCTCGAAAAGTTAGTTGGGTTAAAAAAAAACTTCGCCCCGATCGGGCACCTGAGCGCAAAGTTATGTCCGGTCAAAGTTCGCTCGCCAAATCAAGGACCGACTTACGTAATTCACCACCCTCGGGGACCGCTTTGTAAACAAGTGAAGTTTGCACCATGGTCCCCTCCGTGTCTGCAAAATTACAACTCCCGACCCTCGAGAGTTCTCACCGAGTTTTTGGATATATGGATTGTTGGTGCAAGAGATAATGGGTGCAATCATACCAGCACTAATGCACCGGATCCCATCAGAACTCCGAAGTTAAATGTGCTTGGGCGAGAGTAGTACTAGGATGGGTGACCTCCTCGGAAGTCCTCGTGTTGCACCCCTTTTTTTCTTTTTTCTTTTTTTCCTCCGCAAACCGACAGTTGGATTGCACGCTATAGATCTCGAAAAGTTAGTTGGGTTAAAAAAATTTTTGCCCCGATCGTGCACCCGAGCGCAAAGTTATGTCCGGTCAAAGTTCGCTCGCTAAATCAGGGACCGAATTACGTAATTCGCCACCCTCGGGGACCACTTTGTAAATAAGTGAAGTTTGCACCATGGTCCCCTCCGTGTCTGCAAAATTACAACTCCCGACCCTCGAGAGTTCTCACCGAGTTTTTGGATATATGGATTGTTGGTGCAAGAGATAATGGGTGCTATCATACCAGCACTAATGCACCGGATCCCAGCAGAACTCCGAAGTTAAATGTGCTTGGGCGAGAGTAGTACTAGGATGGGTGACCTCCTCGGAAGTCCTCATGTTGCACCCCTTTTTTTCTTTTTTCTTTTTTTCCTCCGCAAACCGACGGTTGGATTGCACGCTGTAGATC